>ML675609.1:56837781-56884479 GCA_007922155.1 Mesoclemmys tuberculata
TGAAGCTTGGGCTGAAATAGAATTCTGCTGATCACACCTATCACCAAGTATACTGCTCAGATGTGTCCTTGGGCTGGTGCGCTGGGAGAAGAAACAACCTGTAACAGGCTTCGGTGTCATTGAAAAGATTATTAGTGTGACTCAAGGAAAGTTGATATACGTTTCTGATGTCCATTGCACCCATGTGCAATTCTTAACCTCAACACTTCATATACAGATAAATCAAGCAAAAATCAAATTGTTTTAATCGAGCAGAAGGGCAAAAGAGCAGAGGCAATGTGCACAGTCAAGAAAAGAATAAAGGATATCACTATTCCCAGAGGACAGGCTAGTGAAGTGAAGTGAATAGCAAGAACCAATTGCACATTGGGAGACACCATAGTACTATTTATTCCAAATGAAAACAGATCACCTAATATACCTTCCAAAAGGAAACTCAGGCTGGAGTGAAGAGAATTAAACAAATAAATTAAAGAAGACCTATTCCAGATAGACATACTATACTGATTCTTAAAAGCTTAAGTGGAAATTCATTGTTCTTTGCCCTTGATCATGAGAAAGCTCAACAACAGGGGTTTATAACTGAGAAAAGTGCATACCTGACCACATTAACCACACCCTGGATAGTATATGAATGGGTTTGTATTCCTTTTGGACTCACTAATGCCCCTGCAGTATTCCAGCACTGCCTGGAAGAACACCTGGCAGATTAGTGAGGTGAAATATGTATCCTGTACCTAGATGATGTGCTCATTTACAGCAATGATTTCAGGGATCATGTAGATGATGTTAGGAAATTCTCAGAAGTCAGCAGAAAAGTGGTCTCAAACTGTGAACAAGTAAATATCATTTGTTCAAGAAGGAGGTGCACTACTCTGAAAGAATGATTTTCACTCAGGAATACAAAGTGGACCTGAAAGATGTAGTTGCTGTATAGGCTTTGAAAGAAATGACTCCTTTCACAGGGATGGAAGTAAAAAAAATTGTTTGGGATCTTTACAGGGGATTTATAAAGGATTTTGAAGGTTGCAAAACCTCTGTCCGATCTTTCCAATCCCAAGCACACTGGCTTCAGAGAGCAAGAGACAAATAAATGTGAAGGGAACAGGACAGTTTCCTGTCAACCAACCAGTGGTATGGATAGAACTACACCAAAGAGTTATACAACAATTGATTCATGAGGCTGTAATTATCTTTGGGAAACTCTCAAAGACAATCAGCTAGAATAAGATGGCCAAAGAAGATACTGACATACAATCATTTGGGATGGACAGCCAACTTGTATTAGTCTATCTTTCGATGGACATGGCCGGCCAACGAGCTAAGCTGCATTTTAGGGGAAAAAATAGAAATATATGTGCTGTTATCATTGTTGAATGTTGGAGCAACATTTATTTAATCAGGGGAGAGTGAGGCTATGAGGCAAACTCTTAACCAAACTAAGGCTGCACGCTCAGCTGTTGCAGATTCAGTTGTCAAGCATGCAGCAGCAACCTATCATCAAGCAGAGCTTGGTCAAATGACCCCTGGCTCAGATATTTCTACCCTCTCGGTAGATCAGTCTGAACAATAGTGCTACCCCTCCAGAGACAATTCTGCTGCCTTGCAGCACACCAGACTCCAGCGACTCCAAGACTGCTCTTGCTCTCTCCCAACCTCAGCCTCTGGTCTTGCCCTACCTTGCCTGAGCCCTGTACTAGCTTGACTCCAGCCTCACCTCTTCCTTCTGATCCACCCTAGACACTTGGACTTGACTATCTGGTTTCTACCCTCATTGCGTATCTGGACTCTGGCACTGGTATCAAATTGACTTTTCTTTCGACTCTGACCATCCACCTTTGACCTCTGGTCTGTACCTGGATTTTAGCTACGGTTACGATCCTGGTTTGTCTACAGACTCTGATCTCAGTTTTGATCCCAGCCAGACCTTGGATCTTCATTCCAGGGTCAACTTTGCCCCAGGCCCAACCCTATGCTTAACTGTGACCCATGCTCCAAACACTAGGCCTCATTATCAGAAGCCATGCCTGACAGAGGTCCCTGGAACAGATCTTTTAGAAATAGATGCATGGTTTATATTTAGTAAAATAGAACCCTCTTTGTTTGTGTTTGTATCATAGAACTTGTGGTGCCTGGCAATAAAAACATACATACTCTGCCTAGGAAAGGTCATCCAAATGTAAGGGTGACATTCTGTGGTGGTCTGTAAGTGATATATAGTGTCTGTTATGGCCTCTTCCCTTCCCAGCTGCCAACATCACAGGGAAGGGGTACCCAGACAGGATGCCCCATGTCAGGTCAATGCTTGGCTGTAGTTCTGAACTATTACGGCTGTTTGTAGCTGGCATAAAATTAGAGCATCCCTCAGACTGCTCTAGGGTAAGTGCAAGGCAACTGGACTGTAAAGCTGCACCATCAGGATTGGGGGATTGCAAAAGCATCTTTAAACCTTTTTCTGCACACACCCTTGCTCTATGTTGTGTGGAACATCTGCACCCCAGGATCTGGACCTTTGTGTTCATCTGACCTCCAAAATAGTTTGGGGACCAATATGCCCCTACTGTAAACTCCACTGACTATTTGTTTAGCAGATTCACCAGAGAAATGAGTCTATCCCCAACTCTTTTCAAGGAGCACATTTAGAATGTTTTTCATCTGGGTTAAAATAATTGTTTTTGTTTAATGCTTTGAAACTATGTGCCTGTTCATTTAAATTTCACCCACATGTTGCCATGTAGAAATGCAATATTTACTCTTTCATTTATTTTTTTTAATTTAAAAAATCTTATTGGATTTTTTGGGGGGGGGAGGGAAAAACCCACAGAAATAACCAATTTCAGGAAAGTGGTGAGTACAGAATACCAACGAATCTGCAAACCAGCCAATAGATACTTCAAAAAAACTTCCCAAATAAAGCCACCTGGTTGAATTCTGATCCCCTTACACCATCTGAAGCAAGTCAGTTGACTTCAATGGAAATATTCCTGGATCAGACTCTGGCTCACCAATTAAATAGTGAAATCTCTCATGTATCCCAAGGGAAAAGATTTGGAAAATTTAGTCACATAGCCGAGATGATTTTTAATTAATGGCAAAGGAAATAGTATTAAAAACAAAAATAAAGAAACCTACTGAAGCTCAAGTAGTAATAGGTATCAGCACATTCTATTACAAATGCTCTATTGATTAATTTTAGGCTAAATAAATGTAGGTTTGGGTACAAAAATGTTTCTGGTTGCACTGAATGGATGGATGGTTAATGGACATTGGTTAACAAGAGATTAATTTAAAGTGCTCCAATGAGAGTCTGATCTCAGTGAAGTGATCACAATGTTACACTTGAATAGTGTTACAGATAAAAGCAAAAGAAACCATCCCAGCTGGAAAACGGCTGAAGTCAGTGGGAGTTTTGTCTTAGTAAGGGCTAGAGGACTGATCCCATCCTCTTCATAACCAAGCGACAAAACGTAGAATGCTACATACAACTCTTCATAACTAATGCTACCGATACATCTGGCAAATGGCTTTGAATAATGAATTCAAGAACTTCGTAATCAGCTCACAAAACAATTGAGCCCATAAGAGACAAAAATGCTTGAATTAAGTTTTGCTTATAGATTGACCCATTTCTACTTTCCATCATTTTATATTAAGACACTCAGGGTAAAATCTTGGCTTTACTGAAGTCAGTGACGAAACCCTAATTGGAGCCAAGATTTCACCCACATTGTTCATGGTTAAGTTGGTGACAGCAGCACATATAGGTCAAGCCACAGGTACACTGAATTAAATGAGTGCAGCATACCGTTTCACCAGGCCCTCCTGTTCCCCCTCCACTTCTGCTCCCTTGGAATTAAGGACTCATCACACCATTGGATTGGCCACCACCCATATGTCTTTATTTACAGTGCTTACTGTTCAGTCCCCACTCCTGCTCTACAGGCATAGGATTCTGCGTCTCACATGGGCAGGAGGCAGTCTGACTAGCCATCTCTTCCTCCTGTCCTGCTTGATCATGCCTCCCTTCTGTGGTTTCCTGCACTGGCTTATATAGCCCCTGGCCAGGTCACCAGCTGTGCCACTTCACTTTGTTAATCCTGGATCTGATTCAGCCTAATCAGTATTGCACCTGCTCCAATCAGTAATGCTCCTTGGGCCAGAGTGGACAGAGACAACTGAGGGATTTATATCCCCTCTGTGCTGTCACAGTGAGTCTAGGTATGAAATAAAAATCGAACCAAGATCAGATTAGACAAAACAAAAAACAAACCCTCAACAACAACAAAGCATGCAATTCTCACTGAAGGAGTTCAATTTTACTGGGATGTGATCAAAGGAATCTCAGTTAACAGGGTAAAAGAAAATCAACTCAGATCAGAGAAACTCAGGGGATAAGATGCTGAATGTTTTTTCCGGCAATTGAAAATGACAATGAAAATTCATTACCAAGAGTTCCTGTGTGTAATGAGTAGTGGAGGGCAAGTACATAGCTCTTGATGTTCCCAAAATTTGTGGTACAAGGTTTCTATTTAACAGCATTTTTGTTGAACATTTTTTGTAAAGTATGAAGTTACAACATGCCTCCCGCAGCAGATTTCTATGTCTACGCATCCAAATTGATAAAATTTAAGGCCAGAAGGGACCTTGCTCATTTAGAAGGATGAATTACTCCTTAAACACCTGTCTGCAATGTGTGGAAAGAAATACTGTCTTCAGTTCAGGAGACATGCTGGAGATGTCATGCAGCCAGTAGTAAATCATTAGAGCTTCTAAAGTTTACAGATGATAATTTTCTAACTGAAAAGGTATTGAACCTAGCCTGATCCAATTATTTTGGACCTCATTATGAGTAATAAAGATTAATTCATCACTGAAATGGAAGTGGGTGGGATTGCCTATAGACCAGTGATCATGACCCGATTACATTTTGTGTGGACAGAGGACAATCCCAACCAGTCATGTACACACTTAGTGCTTTGAAAGAGCTAATTTCTCAAAACAAAAACATTCTGAGTGAAACTGATTGCGATGAAAAGTGTAGACAGAGATGTGAATGAAAATTGAGTTATTTCAGAAGTTTATTAGATGGTCAAAAAACTATGATTCTACAATCAAGAAAGAACAATTTTGCCTAAAATCCTAACCTGGTTCAGTGACAAAGTGAAGGCAGCAGTTAGAAATAAAAAAAAGTAATATATAACACATGGAAAAGGGGGGAAATATAGAGTAGTCCACATAAATTTAAAGTTTTTAAGTGCAGAAAATTGATAAAGGATGCTAAAGACATCAGGGAAAAATCCCTGGGAACAGAGTTCTGGCAGCTCTGATCACTTTTTAAAACCCTAATCAAGATTGATTGGTCTCAGTTCTCCTCTTCGCTTGCAATTTTGTTTGCATTGATATAAATGACAAAATGAGTGCAAAATAGGTATAAGACCCTATTAGGTCAGATTTCTCCACTCATTTACACTAGTGGTGGCATTTCATAGCCAATTACCTTCGACAGCCATAAATGACTACAATTATATAATGTATATTGACAGGTGCTCTCATCTTGCTTTTTTATCCCCCCTTTAATTCCCCACTACTGTCCCAACACTTGTCTGTAGAAGCTATTGCTAAAAAAAAGGTTTAGTGAATATTTGCATAATTGCCCTTCACTGACTAGAACCAGTGCTGCTGAACTGTACGTCAGGGCCCCATATTGCTCTCAGTAAAAGGGGTTTTATCTGCAGTTCAGCTGATAGCGGGACCTGTGTGTTTGGCACAGCAGAACTCAAGTCGTATCCCTGTTGTCAATATAAAGTTCCAAATAACCACAGTGTTTAGCATAGAGACAACTGTAAAGCTCCTAGATAACATAGATTTGTTTCTGCACATTAAAAATGTATGAAGCAAGACATTTCTGTGTTAGCAACACATTGGAAAAGGGAAAGAGGCTCCCTCTATTTGTTTCTCCCTTTCCCCTTGTTCAAATCCTCCTCTGCCATCTGCGTTTTATTCCCACCACTGGGCCAACATATCTTGCTCACGTGTTCTCTGTCTAACTTCAATGCTTACAACAGGGGCTTTGTCCTGTCACCTTTTTGTAAAGTATCCTGCATTCCTAATGCATGGTGCTGTACAAGAAGTAGCAATAACTAACAATGAAACACTTAGGTTCCAGTATATGTCCCATCTTCTCCAGGGCAGGAAACCCTATACAAGCATGTGTTGGAGAAATCATGTTGTTGTATGTGCAAGGGCACATGTGAGTGTAAAATCCATCCAGGAAAGAGTCATTTCTTGTCCATTTACAAAAAAAGGTCGGTTCAGGCAAGAAGAATTTTGAAACAGGGGGAGAAAGGCAGGTTTGTTACAGCTCTGGACCCAGTCATGGTTCCATGACGACCAGCCAGCTGTGGCACCAATACAGCTAGCATTAAATGCATGAATAGATCTTAATGTGAATTACAGCAACCAAGCCTATTGGTATTTGCAGTTGACTAGCTGCAAGCAACTGGCTACAATAGGGCTTTAATACTAGGTGGCCTCTTGCCATCCGAACTCTAAGCTATTTGGTTTTCATCAGAAGAATGGAGGCCTTTATTTAGAGGAAAAGTGAGCGAGAAGCACATCCATTGTGGTCTAAGTAGTTTTGTTTCATGAGCAAGACTGATAGCTGGCCTGTTTTGAGGGCTTAACTATATAAATGGGGAGCAGGGCTAGGATGGTATTAATTCTCCCCCAGGATATGACAACAGAAACAAATGCTACACGCTTAAGCTGAAGGCAACAACTTACAATCAAAATGCCATAAAAACAAACGACTGACAGCAATCACTGATATTCCTGGTCCACAGACAGTAGCGCAGGTCTGCAGCTGTAATGGCCTAAGAGATACTCATACTTTGGAGCAGACCAGAGAGAATTATTGTCTCAAGGAAGAGAATACCAGGGCCCTGGTGTCATTTCCTTAACAGTGACCTGAATGAGTGTCAAATTCTGCACAACAGAAGCAGCAGGCTTGTGAATATAACAATTAAAAGAGGACAACTTGAATCCTCATCCAAAGTCCATGTAAGAATGTAAAGACTCCCATTAGCTTCAGAAGTTTTTGGATTCACCTCTCAGCGAACGTTTACGGTTAACTGAAGACAACAAACCTTCCAGTAAGGGACATCTCAACAGTGGAGAATTCCAGCAAAATTGGCCTCTGCCTGCAATGACCTCTTGCACCGGGGATGATGACATTAAAAAGATCACACACTATGCAGAAGTTGACCTTCCTGTTCTAGCTCCTCAGATAGTGGTTCTCATTAAAAAGGCAGAATTCCCCAGCAGTTACACAGAGCAGTGTCAAAGAAATCATCTTTTTTTTTCTATTCTTCAAGTAGCAAAAGAATGAGTTGATTGTTACCTCTTAGCAAATGTGAGCTTCTTAAATGGCAACTATAGCAATTACAGTAAGAAATACCAGCGCAAATGGAAAGTGTGTGGTAAATGGTGTCTCTTTAGTGGACACAATATATATAGCAATGCCAGATTTTAGCCATGACCAGGACTATGATATAATGAATAGAAAAGATAATCTAAATGCTAGGAACCAGCACAGATCTTTGAAGAGAAACCCAACAAAACCTTTTTAATTAAACAAAGATAATGTAACTCTTTTGCCACGTGCTTCTGATGGTAATAAAGTCCAGGTTGACAAGACACAGTGCTAGTCCCTTATAAACCTTCTAAGGGTGCTCTCTAACCAATTAAATTGTCTAAAGACATGAGGTAGCTTGCAATGTGCTCTAGGGAAATGAAATGATAAAAGCCAGTATTGGTGCCTCAAATCTTAAGAAATGATGCACATTGGCAGCCGGATCCTGAATTGGCTTAAAGCAGCAATAGTTCTATTGACTTTGAGTGAGGAATTCTTTACACCGGGATCTGATTCCTGAATCAATTATGGTGCGGGAATGAAATCAGAGCTCAATAAATAATTGACAAAACCCACGAAAAGTAGGGTGATTAAAAATATCCCTACCAGACAAATAGTAGATGACAATGTACATACACATGTACATAAAAAGAGAAAAAGAGATGTAGGCATACAGTAAAAGATGCATTTAGTAGGGAACCCCACTTTCAGTCCAAGTAGATGCTAAGGTTGTCTGTATCTGAAATTTTGTACCCTCATCCCATTGGTTCTCCCCTCAACTATCTCTAATCAAAAACAGGAAAAACAGTGCTCACAGATATTGTGCCCTGGATAGGATCTAGTCTTGATGATAGTAGAATTTCATACAGCAGATGATTATTCTAGGGGGAAAGAGTCTTTGCATATTGTTCAGGGTCAAGGGTTTAGAATAGAAAGGCATGCATTGCTGCTGCCACTGCAGGAACACTAGTAGATACTTATGCATGGCTACCAAAGTATTTGACTTCTTGTAATTCCTGACTGTTTAATTACATGTGAACTACCAAGGGCCTAATCTGAAGCTAAATGAAGTCAACTTTCCATTGAACTCAGTGAGTTTTAGATTAGACTCTATCAAAGAGCAAACATAACATTATTTCTTTCTTCAAAATGTAGTTCGTGCAGCCATCTGTTCTGTGTTTAGAAAGGGCAGTTGTTTGGCCCCCTGGATGATCACAAGAAGAGGCAGGGCATATACCGTATCTCCATCAATGCCTGGGCCTCAACTGTCATGTTCACATTTGGATTTGACTCCATAGTTAAACTTCTCAAGTCTGGGCATGTTGTGACCTTATGCCTCTGTGTAGTCCATGAGAGAGAGAAGGCTGAAGAGAGTTCGGGTTTAGATCTGAGCTCTTCAGAGTGGCGTTAGAAAAGTCATGCCACTTCCAACCCAAATCTGCTACAAACACCCTCAAAGAGTCAGACAATGTGGAGCCTGGGTTTGCATCCGGATGGTTCAGGAGTTTAGAACCGGTGTCCCACTTCTGGCCCAACACTGCCATGCACATCCTTAGAGAGATGGCAGATGAAGAAACATGGAGTTCAAACAAGTTCCCCCGTAATTACAATGAATCTGAAATGTACTGATGAAAGATTTATTAATGTTGTACAAGGCACGCTGTCCGGTGTTAACAGATCCTTCTGCTTACAGAGCTATCTCTTGTTTAGTAGGTTATTAAAGAGAAAACTGCACTTTAATAAGAAGGGATTTTTAGCTTAATTGAAGTGGAGGCAATCATAATTCTTTTTAACTGCCTTGGATATGAATATAGAAAGAATAAATATCAAATAGGACGTGCTTTCCTCTCTATTGCCCCACTGATGAGATAGATTAGGATGCGCAGCTCAGCTCGAGAAAAAGGCAGCAGCAGAAGTCTCTAGTGTTCTCATCTATATTGTCAAGTTGGACCTCCTTCCGG
Organism: Mesoclemmys tuberculata; assembly: GCA_007922155.1. Lineage (NCBI taxonomy): Eukaryota > Metazoa > Chordata > Testudines > Chelidae > Mesoclemmys > Mesoclemmys tuberculata. The sequence goes on from ML675609.1 coordinate 56,847,154, forward strand.
GAGATGTCAATAAAACAGCTCACTCTGAACAGAAACAGCCACCTTGCCGGTATTTATGTTACTGAAACACTGACGAGCATCACTGAAAATGGTTTTGAAGCCATCTATTGATATCTTTGCACACACAGTTATCTAGGGATAGATTCGGCCACCTTTGCTCACTCATGTCATATTTTATTCCTTGAGTAGACTCATTGAAAACGATGGGAACTATTAATGGAATAAGGTGTGAGTAAGGCAATCACAATCTGGGGCCCTAATAAAAATGTATCTCAAGAAGTGTAGCAGATCTCTGTAGTTTTCTTCTTAGTGGACCAATTTGCCTCTCCTCTGAGCTGATAATTATAGCATCCCTAACAGATGCAGCTTATTTAAGTTAGCAGGCTGGTGTTCAACTCTTTATATATATTTTTTAATCTCCTGGAATGCAAATTACTATAATTGCATAGTATTTATTAGTGTGAATTACCGTAGAGAGTCCTGTGTGGGAGGCACTTTGCAGGGAGGAAAATCCAGTGGGATCCACATCATGGAGTTTTCCTACAATCAGCCTGCCAACGTGCAGCAGATTGTCACTCTTGCCCCATGCAGTGAGCAGCCAGTCACTTCCCCAACACTGCAGATTTGGGAGGGGGAGGTGGGGGACGCAGAAGCTCAGAGCCATCTGCAGAGACAGTTGTCCCTTCTGACACCCTACTTCCCTTCACTTCCCTGGCGGCATGGATATGACGAAACCGCACTGTCACCATTTCCCTGTGGGGAAAGGGCCCCAACATGGAGAGGCCATGATATAGACACTGTTTCGAAGTAACTAATGCAGGTCCTGGGAGAGGCAAATCCTGCTTGACTAAGCTCCTAGCCCACTGCTCCCTCATGGGCGCATCCCAGAGCCATGGAGGATTCCCTAGGGCAATGAAGGCCAGTTCAGTAGAAGCTGCACATGGGAGGGAGGGTCCCCCGAGTGCGCAGACCCTGAGGGATTTTCCCATTTAATTACAGAGCTGGTATATGTGCTCTTTTGTAACAAAACATTACCAGACCTTAGTAAAAGTCCTGGATTAGAAAATCGCAAACTCTGGGTGCTATGGGCCTGTTGTGGGGAGGTTAAAATCATGAGCCAGAACTGAACTCTCAGGCTTAGATTAAATAAGGACAGACCTATTTCCAGCCTTGGAAAAGGCTTTGCCCATTGTCCATTCCCAAAGAGGGGCTCTTTGTTATGATCTTTTCATGCCATTCGATCTGAGTGCCTGAACAGGAATGGGATGGTAACAGGCTATGGATGAAATGCTACCGACTAATATTCTGCCCTTCATGAATGTCATGGTCACAACAAGAGCTTCCGCTTTCAAAGAGATTTTTAAAACAATAGAAAACATTTGGTTCTCATGGGCCACTTCAATCACCCGGACATCTGTTCAGAGAGAAGTACAGTAGAGCACAGGAATCCAAGAAGCCTAGACGTTAGCAAAGCAGACTTTGACTCTCTCAGGGAGCTGATGGGCAGAATCCCCTGGAAGGCTAATATAGGGGAAAGGAATTCAAGAGAACTGTCTGTATTTTAAAGAAACTTTATTGAGGGTGCAGGAACAAACCATCATGATGTGCAGAAAGAATAGCAAATATGGCAGGTGACCTGCTTGGCTTAAATTCGAAGTGGAAGCTTGGTCAGTTCACTAGGGAGGAGTATAAACATGCAGGAGTGAAATCAGAAAGGCCAAAGCACAATTGGAGTTGCAGCCAGCAAGGGACATGAAGGAAAACAAGAAGGGTTTCTACAGATATGATAGCAACAAGAAATGTGGGCCCTTACAGAATGGGGGAGGCAATCTAATGACAGATGATGTGGAAAAAGCTGAAATACTTAATACTTTTTTTGCCTCCGCCTTCACAGGTAAGGTCAGCTCCCAGACTATTGCACTGGGCAGCGCAGAATGGGGAGGAGGTGAGCAGCCCTCAGTGATAGAAGAACAGGTTCAGGATTATTTAGAAAGGCTGGACATACACAAATCCATGGGGCCAGATGCAATACATCTGAGGGTGCTGAAGGAGTTGGCTGATATGATTGCAAAGCCATTGGCCATTATCTTTGAAAACTTGTGGTAGTCAAGGGAGGTCCCAGATGATTGGAAAAAGGCAAATATAGTGCCCATCTTCAAAAAAGGAAAAAAGGAGGATCTGGGGAACTACAGACCAGTCAGCCTCACCTCAATCCCCAGAATAATAAAGGAACATGTCCTCAAGGAATCCTTTCTGAGGCACTTGGAAGAGAGGTAGGTGATCAGGAAAAGTCAGCATGGATTCACCAAGGGGAAGTCATGCCTGACCAACCTGATTGCCTTCTATGATGTGGTGACTGGCTCTATGGATGTTGGGAACGTGGTGGATGTGATATACCTTGACTTTAACAAAGCTTTTCATACGTTCTCCCACAATGTTCTTATCAGCAACTTAAAGAAATATGGGTTGGATGAATGGACTATAAGATGGATAGAGAACTGGCTAGAGCAAAGGGCTCAACAGTTAGTGATCAATGGCTCAATGTTTAATTGGCAGCCAGTCACAAGCGGAGTGCCCCAAAGGTCGATGCTGGAGCCCATTTTGTTTAACATCTTCATTAATGATCTAGAGGATGGAGTGGATTGCACAGTCAGCAAGATTGCAGATGACACTAAACAGGGGGGAGTGTAAATAAGCTGGAGGGTAGGGATAGGATACAGAGTGACCTAGACAAATTGGAGGATTGGTCCAAAAAAAAAAATCTGATGAGGTTCAACAAAGACAAGTGAAGAGTCCTGCACTTAGGATGGAAGAATCCCATGCACAGCTATAGACTGGGATCGACGAGCTAGGCAGCAGTTCTGCAGAAAAGGACCTGGGAGTTGTAGTTGATAAGAAGCTGGATATGAGTCAACAGTGTGCCATTATTGACAAGAAGACTAACGGCATATTGGGCTGCATTAGTAGGAGCATTGCCAGCAGATCTAGGGAAGTGATTATTCCCCTGTATTCGGCACTGGTGAGGTCACATTTGGAGGATTGTGTCCAGTTTTGAGCCCCCACTACTTAAAGGATGTGGACAAATTGGAGAGAGTCCAGGGAAGGGGAATGAAAATGATTAGGGGGCTGGAGCATATGACTTATGAGCAGAAACTGAGGGAACTTGCCTTGTTTAGTCTGCAGAAGAGAAGAATGAGGGGGGATTTGATAGCAGCCTTTAACTACCTGAAAGGGGGTTCCAGGGAGGATGGAGCTAGGCTGTTTTCAGTGGTGGCAGATGACAGAACTAGGAACAATGGTACCCCAAGTTGCAGTGGGGGAGGTCTAGGTTGGACATTAGGAAAAATCTTCTTCACTAGGAAGTTGGTGAAGCACTGGAAGGGGTTACCTAGGGAAGTGATGGAATTTTCATCTTGAGAGGTTTTTAAGGTGTGATTTGACAAAGCCCTGGCTGGGATGATTTAGCTGAGGATAGTCCTGCTTTGAGCAGGGGGTTGGACTAAATGACCTCCTGAGGTCCCTTCCAATCCTAATATTCTATGATTCTATGAAAATAAACATCAGAAAGTAACAACAGACATGATTCTTTCAGGAGGACATTTTCTCTCCTCCCCTCTCAAAAAAGAGAATTTTCTAAAACGGAAATTTTAAGTGGTAAGAAAATTGGCTCAAAAACATCATCTTCTTCTTCTGAGAGGGAAGTTGAAGTGACTCACTGTCTGATGTTAGTTAACTTTAGCTTCTACTGCTTTAATATTCCATTTATAGAACAAGAAATAAATGATAAAAAGCCTCAGATGTGAACCAAGAATGATTTTTTCTTTTCCCCCCCGGCAGTGTAGGTGAGAGGTGCTGGATTATGAACTCTAGATTAAAATCCTCCACCCACAGACAATGACATTACCATCAATATGTCTCAACCTTGTTCTTGAAGGACCATTTGCAGGTGTGAAAGAGGTGGTCAGTCTCAGTTGCCCCACTCAATCCTCAATCTCTCTGCTCAGTCTGTCCACAGTAGGGAAGCTATTGTCACTAAGCCAAGCCCATGGTTTTTTTGGGGAATTTGGGTTATTGTGAATGCCAGTTGCAGTAATTTTTTAGCAATTGTGGGTGGCAGTATTTTGGGCTAGTTTGCTTATAGTCTGCCACATTTTGTCTCATTAAATTTAATTTGATGAAAAATATAGTTATAATTTAAAAAAACTGGGCCCACATATGTGAACGTCTTGGGGGTGACGCCAGATATGGGTTGAATTCAAAATGCACTACGCGCCAAAATGTAGCATCCATTTTTTCCGTTAACTTCCCATAAGATTTGTATGTAGCATTCCACTGGCTAAAATCCTGAGGGGCTTGGTAGGTGGGCATGTCAAAATGACAACAGTATAAGCATTATTATTATTATCCACTAGTCAGTCATGCATTGTGGCAAATGAACGAAGTATGGAAAGAAATGCAACAAAATCTGGGAATGCGATTTTTTTAAAGAGGTCAAGGAGCATATCCGGGGGCGGATGAAAAGTCACATGTAAGTTCTGCAAATGTGAATTATGAGCACATCCTAGCGATCTTATTGTACACAGCAGAATGGATAAGCACATAAAAATACTGTTCTGTTTTTGAATTCAAGAACGCTGTTTGACTCTAGAATCAAGTTACTACATGTTGAGAGTTCAGTGAAAATTGGCGAGCTTAAACTAGCTGCTTACATTGCTTATCACTCAAGGATTCTCAGCATTGACCATCTTGGACCTATAGCAACTGAGCTGTCTAATAAGGACATACATTTGCATTGAACAAAATGCTGGTAAAAAGAGTTTTTGGCCCTATGATGCAGTGCAAACTTGTGACAGACATAAAAGATGCATCAGATTCACTTCTGATTGACGAAAGTATGGACACAACAATCAACAAAGCCATGTATGAGTCTGAGGTACTCTACTAAGACACAAGCAAATTTTATCAGTGTTTAGTGGCACGATTGCTCTGCAGGGCGGAGATGCTGAATGTATCGCACAATGTTTGCTGACATTTCTTAAAGTGAACAATATACAGATTAGTAATTGCAGTGGTCTAGCTACCGATGGCTGCAACACAAAATAACTCTGTGGTATCCATGCTTCGTGATCTTCATCCAAAGATCGTGTTTATCAAGTGTGTGCGTCATTCTCTGCAACTGCATTCATCAAAAGCAATTACACTGCTTCCTCAAAATATTGATTTTATGATTTCACAAACATACAACTGGTTTTCTCATAGCGCTCTGAGTCAGAAATCATACCAGGAACTCTACACTACGATTAATATTGGCGAGGTGCCACTGATGATACTGCGGCTTTCTGACACAAGATGAGTTTCCATGAGTCTCTGTGTGAACAGGGTTCTTGATTAATTCAACGAACTGAAGCTAAACTTTCAGATAGCCAAACACAAAGGAAGGAATTACAATGCTGAACTTCCTTGTCATATGTACAGTGATCCAGTAAACAAAATGTATCTAATTTTTCTACATCCAATCCTTGAGGAAGCTGTAGCCAGGATGATTTTTATGATGTAGACTTAGATGAACACCACATTTTACATAGGCCATAAAAGAATAACCCTTACATTTACTATTATCTTGTCTTCCTATCCCTCCTCATTCCTGTTTGTTAGTTTTATTCATATGTTGCCTAATGTCTCAAGTTGCCGTGGAGGAGGTCTAGGTTGGATATTAGGAAAATCTTTGTCACTAGGCGGGTGGTGAAGCACTGGAATGGGTTACCTAGGGAGGTGGTGGAATCTCCATCCTCAGAGGTTTTTAAGGTGTGGCTTGACAAAGCCCTGGCTGGGATGGTTTAGCTGGGGTTGGTGCAGCTTTGAGCAGGGGGTTGGACTAGATAAATAAATAGCTAAAAAGCTCTTCTCCCTCCCTGGTGTTTAACTTGCAGATGTATTTATAGAGAGCAATCATATCCCCTTTTAGCCCTTGTTTTGCTAGGCTAAACCAACCAAGCTTCTTTAGACCTTCGGTGTTCAGGCTTTGAATATTTATTATTAATATGACTGGGGAAAAGACTACTTTTAATGAGTACTTTAATTGTGAAATCTCTGAGGCAGGAGCTGCCTTTTGATTTTTTATTTGTACAGAGCCTAGATCAATGGGGTCCCGCTTCATGACTGGGGTTCCCAGGTGCTACCCAATAATAAGACGACATAGGTCCCCACAGTGAAATCAAAAGCAAAATTCACTTCTTTGCTACAGGTTCAGATCCTACATTTCCTATACAAAGACGACAACTGTCTGGGCAATCTGACTCATAGGATGTGTCTACACTGCAGTGAAAAGCCCTGGCTGGCCTGCACCATCTGTCTGAGGCTCATGAACCCAAAATATCTACACCCCAATTAAACAGTCCCTCAGCCTGAGCTCCAGCGAGCCCAAGTCAGATGGCGCAGGCCAGCCATGGGCATTTATTAACTGCAATGCAGGCGTATCCACAGATCCCAGGTCAGTTGACTCAGGCTCGGGCTGCAGGACTAAAAATAAAAATAGATGGTTTAGCTGGAAACCAGGCTCCCAGCCCCTCCTCCCTCTCTGGGTTTCAGAGCCCAGGTTCTGCTATTTTTAGCCCCACAGTTCCAGCTCCATACCCCCGAGCCAATTGAACCAGGCTCTGAGACGCAGCGTAGGCACACCCTAATATATTCCGTATACTTGGGACTGGTACTGTTGGGAAGGAGAGGAATCTTTCTTCCCCCACTTGGGAACCATCACCAGCTTAATGGATTGGACTCTTTCCCTCAGCCTATTATATATCATTGCAAGCAATGGCTCCAAGACACTAATAAAGAGAAAACTCAATAGTATCGGCATGATAAAGTGAAAACTATTAATAAGAAAAGTGAGACCATCATACTCATTACATTCAAGTGCACGAGAAAGAGCACAGTATGTGTTACTGAGGTTAGGGAAATTATATTACAAGGCCAATCAATTTCTGGGCTGAGGTTTTTTTTTGTTAGTGAGTAATTAGAATAAATAACACTGACTGTATTTAAGTATTGAGGATGCTAAGGAAAGTAGAGTAGATGATGGCAAGCATATGGATCATTTAATTTATTTGCCAATTACAGTTGACATATTGGGTATAGAAATCTGCATGTCATCTATTATTTTTATGGTCCGTTTTACGGCTGTGTTTATTATTATAATAAATAAATAGATTATCTCATTAGGCTGGTATTGCAAAAGCCTTGTAAGTACCAAACACTGTAGATTCCCTTTCATGCACCACCACTGCAAGTGACAACAAAGGAAGCATTTTTTTAACGCTCATGGAGGACAAGGTCAATCTGTTTGTGATATAAAAGCTTAGAGATGTCCAGTAAGCAGGACAATATGCAGTCAGAGTGGGTAAATACGGTATTCTCCAGTCAGGTTAACTTGAAAGCCGGTTGTTTTGCAGCATCCTCTGTACTATCATACAATCTCCCTGGGAAAATGTGACTCTCTCTGCAATAAATATATACTGCAAACAAACATCAAGGGATACAGATCAGGCAGTAAAGTTCATTGTGTTTTAAGTACCCAGCTATCCCATAAGTCAGCAATTTGATGCGGGAAGACGACAACCAACTGAAACTGTATTTAAGTTTAAAAGAATCTATATTTACATGCATGGTCAGGTAGATTCATTGCATTCTCATTTAAACAATCTGCTCCTTTTCTTTACTATGTGTTGTAGGGAATCACATAATGATAGCTAGGAACAGAACCAAATGACAGATTTGGATTGGTCAGCCAGCACTGCCTCATGGAACTAGCGCCTTTGCTTAGTGGGTTTGTTTCTTGTCCTCCAAAAATCTAGGCTAGATAGTGCAGAGCAGTAGAGTTCCATCTAACTGAAAAGCTGGCCCGAAATCATCGGGATTGCAAAGAAAACCTTCAAAGCATGATCCTAGCATAAACTGCTGCAACGATGCCTGCCTGAGACTGAACCAATAGGTCTCCAGGCTGTGAACTGACCTGCTCCAGTTCAGAGCAAATGAACTCCTACGATCCCAATTGAAAAAGCCAAATGTTCAGCCTGCTGATACAAACTCACAAAACCCACCAACCCTATTCTGACAATCCTTGCAACCCACTGCCATCCCAAATGGGTCAAACATGTTTTATGGGAGGAATAAGGTGGTGAGAGGTCGCTTCATAGAATCCTAGAAGATTAGGGTTGGAAGGGACCTCCGGGGGTCATCTAGTCCAACTCTCTGTTAAAAGCAGGAGCAACTTCAACTAAATCATCAAGCCACCCCTTAAAAACCACTATGGATGGAGATTCCACCACCTCCCTAGGTAACCCATTCCAGTGCTTCACCACCCTCTGAGTGAAAAAGATTTTCCTAATATCCAACCTAGACCTACCCCACTGCAACTTGAGACCATTGCTCCTAGTTCTGTTATCTGCCACCACTGAGAACAGCATAACTCCATCCTCCCCAGAACTGCCCCTTTAGGTAGTTGAAGGCCGCTATCAACTCCACCCTCACCCTTCTCTTTTGCAGACTAAACAAGCCAAGTTCCCTCAGCCTCTGCTCATAAGTCATGTGTTCTAGTCCCCTAATCATTTTTCTTGCCCTTCGCTGGACTCTCTCCAATTTTTCCACATCCTTTCTGTAGTGGATACAATATTCCAACTGTGGCCTCACCAGTGCCGAACAGAGGCGACGAATCACTTCCCACGATCTGCTGGCAATGCTCCTACTAATGCATCCCCAATATACCATTAGCCTTCTTGGCAATAAGGACACATTTGACTCATATCCAGCTTTATGCCCCACTGTCAATTCTAGTTCATTTACCATAGCACATTCTCCTGTGCTCAGTCCAGTTCAGTTTAAAAAAACCCAACAACCCTGAAGTATTGGGGTTCTCACCACTTCCTGCAGGAAGTTATTTCAGTCTCTTACTATAGATTCTCCCTGCTAGAAAAGTGATTCTGACATTCACCTTTAATATTCCTTTCCTTTGTTTGCCTTAGTTGGCCATCACCTTTGTCCCACGCTATGTAACTGCATCTCTCCTTTCTGTTTAAACTTAAACACAGGAGAAGATGGCCAGATCACATTGGTTAGGTCAAAGGACTCTCTCGCTGGCTGTGAAAACAGTTGTTATACAAGCAAATAAATTCCATTTGGAAAAAAGAAAAAAAAAAGTGGAAATTCAGTGTTAAAACTGAGAAAGAAACCACTTGAAAGACTAGAACTGGGGAATGAAGGTTGAACTCTGCACCTGTGATGACTACGCATTACAGTTTTCATTTATGCGTAATTTTATTTGGGCTGATATTACAATATATAACACCAACTCACACACAATAATTGTCCTGAACTTTTGAAATGAAATTGATGAAAATTCTGTGCTTGGGAGCCCTTGAGGTATGACTATATTACATAGTTATTATTATAGTAGCTTCCTCGCCAGTCTGGGGACTTAAGAAAAGCACCTCTGAACCATTTGCACAGAAGAATTGAAACTAAGGCTGTTCAGTCTGTACTTAACAGAACTGGGAGGAGGGGGGTTGCAAGGGCAGGGGCCAGGCCAGGGTTTCAACTGGCAACCAGGGCTACCAGACGCAGGCCCTGGATAGGCTGCACATGGCTGGGACCTCCCAGAGAAGGTGTGATGAGTTAAAGTGGGGACAGTTTTGTGGGAGAGGTGTGGCTGCCGGAAGTTGGGTTGCAGTACTTTCAGAAGTAGGCCTGGAATTGTTCCTCACAGCCTGAAGGTGTGAGATTAATCAGGAACATCCCAAAGGAGTGACTGCGGCTTAAGACTTCTAGTGTGCCTATGAGAACTGCCTGGTGGCTGATCCTGTCAGATGCTCCTTCCACCAGGAGACAGGGGCAACCAGGCATTCGGGCCACCAAGGGCTCACTCTTCTCGAAAGGGAGAGCTCTCAGCTCCCCAGCAGAGGACACCAGCCTTTATTCGGCATTTAAATTATTGCCAATTGATTGGTTAGAAGTTCATGTGACTGCTAATCCAGAGTCGCCTGCCTTGTTTTTTTTTTTTGGTCATCCTTGGTTCCTACCCTTTCCTCTTTTATTTTACCACTGTCTTTTCCTGGAATAAAAGCTTTCCAGTAACTTTATAATAGGTCTTTGACTCCCTGCAATTATAATGTGTCATGTCCCAGAATTCATAGGGATTGTCTATTAGTTTATCCTCCAGGTCACTAGGGGCAGGTGCTGGGCACCAAGAATCCAGGCCCATTGGTCCCAAGATCAGTTACCAAGCCCCAAGAAAGGAGAAATAAGGGATTCTATCATGCTTAAGGACCTGGGGTGCCCCCAGGAGAGGGCTACATTTGTATTACAGTAGTGCCTAGAGACCCAACCAGGATCAGGGCCCCATTGTGCTCAGTGCTGCGTGCAAGTGGAAGGAAGAGCATGTCTGGGCATGCTCACATCGTGTACCTGCTTGTTGGGGCCACAATCCCAGCCCTTAGGTTTGCCGCTGTTTTGCTTCCACCTTCTCAGCTAGCAGGCTACAACTAGTGCACGCCTTGGTTTGGAAGTGGATGAAAAAAAATTATTGGAAATTTTGCATAATACACGTTTCCAAGGTGCAATCAGCAGGGTGTCCAGTCACTGGACACCGGGTGAAGTTGAGGACACAGGTCAAATTTTGGGCCAGAGATTCCGAATGACTAAAGGCCAGACCCTTGCCTGTATTGGCAGGCATATTGCTAGATTCTCTCCAAAGAGGATACAGCGCCATTCTGACCTGCAATACATCGTCAACACTCATGCTATTCCCACTCAGAGTTTGTTCTGACTGCAGGCTGCCCATCATGTTGCATGGTATAAAATGGCGGATGGGTGGAGAACACCAAGTACATGTCATTTGTGGCCAAAGCCAGACGCGAACCCACATCGCTGCATCAAAGTCTTGTGCCTAAACATCCTGGACCATCCCCTACATCCTACTTCCGGGGTATTATTCTGTGCATAGCCTTTAATTCATCTCTATTGATTTTGTTGCAAATCAGTGCCGAGCATTTCTCCATATAGGTCTTCCCCCCGCCCCTTATTTGTACTAGTTGCTGCTGGCTCTGAGCGTCCGTGCTATAAAAATAGCCAGTTATAGCAACATGCCTCCTCCTATTTACTTGAAAAGACGTGAGTGAGGATTTGGTGGTTCTTTGAATCAATATGTTTATCTGCTCCTGTTTCCACAGGCTTTTAGAGAATTGCAGGCTCAGGACAACGCTGATGTCTCCACTAATGTGCGGGGAGGCAATAGTTGCTACGGTGCAGATGTTTGTTTTCCTGTTCAGCCAGAGGACAGGGTCAGCAATCTAATTTTGTACAGACACAAGGAAAAAAACAAAGAGGCAGCTCCGCTGTACATCTACAGTAAAATTGTCCAGCTGTCAAGAACATGAATAAGGGTTCTTGCTGCTAAAAGGCCTGGTTAAGCTCTGTGCAGAGATGGGCCCAAACCTAATCCTAGATCCCCACCCCATAAAAATGCTCTGATGCAGGAGTGCTGGAGCAACATCAGACCATTTTTTCACTTAAGTCACATGACCTTAGGTCAGGGTTCCAAAGGCAACTACCACTGTCACGTGACCGGGATCATTAACCATCATCTTCAGTGGCTGGTGCTACAATCCACTTACGAGCTTTGAAAGAATCTGAACCAAATTTCATATATGATCCCTTTTGTTTCTAACGGAGGCCACACCGAATTCCCGGATCCAAAGAGGTACCCTGGCGACGGGTGTGGTATAAGAACCAGGATAAAAATAAATTCCACCCAAATATGTGGTGTCCTAAAACTGAATCTAGAATTTGCAGTTTGGGCGCATCAAAAGTTGCATGTGATTGAAATGAACAGGCTTTACAATAAATAATTTCACATCTTCGAGCGTGAACCCAAAATTTGCTAACGCGTGACAGAGGGTGATGGACATACCAGCTGACACCAATGTCTGATTCTATCTTCCAAGACAAACAATTTCATCTTAGAAAGGAACTGCTGAAGATTTCCAAAGGCATAGCCTAGCTAACAATGTGCCTCTTGTTTCGCTTCTTCCTCTTGTTGACTATGTGGTTATAGCTAGGGGGGCTTGGTTTATTGTGAAAATGGCAGCCTGCTTATTACCAATTTCAGCTCATTCTCTCCCATCTGCGGCATTGTGAGAATGACAGGCTGCAGCAGTTATCTGTCTTGTCCCAAAATACCAGTGAATAGGAGAGGATATTGTTATCCATGTCATCAAAAGGAATATGACAATGTTAGTTTGGGCAAAAGAAAATCACCGTGCGTGGACCAAGGCTGCCTTGCTCATCACTATCTGAAGGGAGGACCAGACCCAGCTATTGCAGTGTTGATAGCTAGGAGACAGATATCAATCTAGTTTCTGCTGTACTTCACCTTTCTATATAAGGAGACCCTCTTCCCTGCTCCCATTTTGTACTTCATTTCCGATGCCTATTCTCACACACAGAGTCTCTGTGATGCAGACTTTATAAATGTTTTTCCTTCTCTTTGTTGTTTTTCCTAGATCCAATAAGAAAAGCCACCTAGGGCTGAGAAATATTCTTTGTTCTTCGTATAAAGAGGTTGCAGCTCTACTGACTTAGTGGCGCTGCGCACACTAGTCCCTCCGTCGGTTGCCAGGCACAGTTCCTGCCAGCCTTTCGGGGATTAAAATTGTAAAGAATTTCATGCTATCACAAGACTCTTCAGAGCATGAGATTTTCGGCAGTTACAGTCAGGCAGATTGCAAATTGCAGTCAGAAGGTCAGAATGCTGGGGGATAAAAGTGTGCGAATTATGTTTTCCATTATTTGACAAATAAAACATTATAAGGAAAGGCTATGGGGCCTGTTCAAGCACTCATTCACCCCGCTGTGTATACAGAACAACTCAACTGAACTCAGTGAAATCACATCGGTGAAAAGAATCAGGCCCTTGAGTACATTTCCAGGTAGATGCATTATTAACTCTCCGCTTCGTGAATTTTCTATCTCGGTATGTACGTGGCTCCCACCACCACAGGCGCTGAGTGCTACAAAAAATGAGCAAACAGATGCTGACAACAACCAGAGTGAGGCAGGAAAGTGCTGTTATCTCCATTTTACAGGACAGAAGCACAGGTCGATTACGTGGCTTGGCTGGGAGTCTGCGCTACAGCTGGGACTTGAACCCTGTGATGCAGTACACTGCTTTGCCCACATGCCAGGCTGCCTAGAACTGCACTTTTGGATACTTATTTTCCCAGGTTTACCACCTTCTAATGCTCTTGCTTTTCTATGCCCACTGGCGATTAGTTTGCAGCACGTGAAATTACCCTTTCATTGTCTGCTCTTGTGCAGATACATATGTCATTTGGTAGTCATAAAAATTACCACGCTTGCTGGACTCTCTAACTTCCTGCAGGAACGAACAACCACAGACAATAACCAGCCATGTGACGAACTACTTCCTGTTATCTGTTCTAATATTAATGAGCATGAGTGAACGAACACTTGCTCTCATATTACATCTTTGTTTGGAACGAACACTGCTGAGACATACCAAACCGTCTGGAAGAGTTTATATTCTAAAAGAGAAAAGGGTTGTGCAAGATGGGGCAAAGCAGGGGCATGGGCCCTTCTGATTGGTGGAGGCATAAAACTCCTCCAGCCCTGGGGGGGAGATGACAGCTCCTCCGGCCCCAGGGGCCAGAGAAAGTGCCTCTCTAAAAGCGGCCAAGTTTGTATTCCTGTGCACACCCTTGGCTTGCGTTAAGAAAATCGAAAAGGTCCTGCTAATCCAGTACCTTCTCTTTACTGAAGAGTTAATGCAGGCTCTTAGCCCAAACCCTGCTATGATGCACTAACAGAAATCTCTGACTCTGGTTTGGAGGTGCTTTGAGCCCATGGTTTGGAAATGCTTTGAGCCCAGGTTAGCTTACCTGGTTAGGGTACAAGTTAGAATCTGGGTGTCGCTTTCACTCAGGCTGCAATCCATCTACTTTGCAGTGAGGATGTAGACTAGGTCACTCGAGGGCTGACAGTCCTCCAATGCCCTTCCCACAATGTCTCCCTAACGAACAGACAAGTTCTTCCACAATTGATACAATTGACTAGGGAAAGAATCCTAGAGCATCTCAGCTCAAAGGACCCTGGGGTATGCCTCCAGACAAACAAGGGCGAGTGCAGAAGTAGTGAGGACACTAACACAGACAGGGCTTCGCTGTGGGCACACACGCACCTGGGCTAGGCTAACCCAGGTGCCAATAACCCAGGTGAACTGTGCAGGGCAGACATACTCCAACTATGGCCAGCCCTAACTGCTTCTATAGGAGGTATAAAGAAACACAACAATGGGTAGTGAAGGGATAACGTATTTGCAGGGAAGCTTTCCTCCTCACCTTGTTAATTGTTGGCATACCCCGAAGCTAGTCTTTTTTGCTTTAAATGTTTACCACGAGAACTCGGGGTATTCTTATTACCCATAGAAATGTCTGGTCCTTTTCTGCTAAGCTCCTGGCCTCACGGGTATTTTGTGGCAATGGAGTTCTACAGGCAAATTGTGCTTTGGGTAGAAAGAAGGCATGTCTTTTCATCAGCTTTGAATTTGCTACCCTTCATGTTAATTGAATGCCCCCTTCTTCTCGATGTTATGAAACGGGGGTGAGGGGCAGAAGCAGTTTTGTGCCTGAGAGCTTGTGGAAGTAGTGGAGTGTCTAAGGGGGTCCTAAATGAGGAGAAAGTGATTGCATAGTCAACTGGGCTGGCAAGAGCTATTAGAGGTAATAGGGACAGTCTGAAAAGAAAGGACACCCTGCCCTTCATTATCTGAAATATTTCCAGTTATATTCCCCTCTAATTCTTCTCCTTTATGAGGTGCACTGAAAACTGCTAAAATCGTAACCTATCCCTTTAAATTCTAAGGGGTTCACCTGATCTTGCATGCAGGCAGAGGGCTGTGAGGATCATATTCCATCCCTGAGCCAGCCAGCCAGCCTAGACTGAGGTAAAGGGGGGTGAGTTGTGCTTCCCTGTTTCAAGGAGAAGCGTGATTTGTCTCTCTCTGGTTTGGATCCGTGGGTGTTATTTTTCTGAATGCTAAGAAATAAAGTAGCTTTCCACTGCAACCTTCCAGCAAGGGTATTTTATGTTTTAAATCTAACTTCTCTGTTTGTATACTGTGAATCATAACACTTTCCAGACTAGATAATCCTAGTAAAAAGGAGTCCCGTTGAGATCTCTGATCACCTTTGTCGTCCTTCTTTGGCCTATTTCAATCTCAGGTATCTTTCTTATAGTGAGGTTACCAATCATGTATTATCATCTCATTACAGGAAGTAATTGTCACTGGTCACACATTCTCACCTTCTAATCAATGGTTGTGAATAAGCCTCAGCTACTCTAACTGAATGGCTTTTGCTAATACCTACCCTCCCCATTGTTCTTCCTTCTCCTTGGATGTATATATATACCCCCTATCTGATTTCTATTTGTTGCATCTGATGAAGTGTCCAAAATTTACCCCTTATTTCCAGGCTGGATTTGTCTAACTTCAACTTGCAAACACTGGATCCGGTTATACCTTCCTCTACTAGATTGAAGAGCCCATAATTAAATATTAGTTCCCCATGTAGATACTTATAGTTTGTAATCAAGCCACCCTTTAACCTTCCCTTTGTTAAAATAAATAGATTAAGCACTTGAAGTCTATCACTATAAGGCATGTTTTCTAATCCTTTAATTGTAGGATAACTCAATTCCTCCTTCTGCTTGCAGTTGATAGTCTGCCTCTACATTTCAAACTAAAATATTTGATTGTTATCACCTTGAATATTTTGATTTTAAGTATTTACTGAAAAACACCCTGCAATTCCTCATAAAAGGTGCTCTATACATGCTATCTTGTTGCTCTTGTTCTTTAATTTGGGCTGAAATGTTGCCTTTTTCTGCTAGCATTCACCCAGTTATTTATTTTGAAAATACCATAACATTGCCCATCAGGGATTAAGGGAAGCTTTCTTCATGTGCTAATGGAAAAAATGGGCCATATTTAATCATTTGTAAACAAAGCATTGCTGTTTTCATAGTGAAAAAAAGTACCCCCCCTTTTTTTAAATACACAAAAAATAAAGTTTGAAAAGAAAATGCCTTGCTTTCTGAGAAAGCACTGCTTCTGCTAACTCTGCATTTTAAAATTGATATTGTACAACCCCTAGTCTCTGAAGTGTAACTAAAATCAGAGATTCGGTGCTTTGGACACACTGCCAGGAGAGGATGAAGCTAAGTTTTCTTATATTAAACATTATGGCTAACTGGAGGTGGTCTACCATATTTAATATTAAAAAGAGATCCTCAACAACTGAGATTTTGGCCAAAAGTTCTTTTCCTAAGGGAATTCTCCTCCCTGTACCCTCAGAATACCACAGTAAGACGTTGCTCTCTATTGTTTGCATTTTAACCTGGCTTGTGAAAATCCCTATGTTACAGGATGTAACCAGAGGAAAAAATAAAGAAAGGCCTGAACCCAAATTCAAACTTCTGAAAGACAAACTGTTGTTCAAAACAAGAACCTAGATCTAAAGTTTGCAAAAGGCCCAGAACAAGACTCTAACCTGCATTGCTCTTTGCCCTAGAGTATTCAAAATCCTAATTCAGGTCTAAATTTTGCAGTCCAAGCCCCTACTCTGGGTCAAGGAAAAAATGCCTGCATCTGAGGTTCAACTAAATAAAGCCACAAGTGTTTTTCAGAACCACACTTCTTTCCTCAGAAGTCACAAGGATTTCTTATGGCTAGACATTCCCTAAATCAAATCACAAGGCCTTCTTCCTCCTCAGACTCTCTCTAGACCCTATGATAGGCCCCCTAATCAATCCATACTAAAATTAGCTCAACTCTTTCTTATTTATAGACTTTTGATCTACATGGCCTCACTGCAGCTGAACCAAGGTTGCGCTCTGGCTAGCGTAGACACCTGAGTTAAGACCTCTCAGTGTGAGGGTTAACCCTCTCCCTGCCAAACCAGTGAATGAAATCTACACATATAGAGCCTATCAGAGCCCTTCTGTTTTGTTTTTTTGGCTAGCACCTGACTTTTG
This sequence comes from Mesoclemmys tuberculata, assembly GCA_007922155.1. Classification (NCBI taxonomy): domain Eukaryota; kingdom Metazoa; phylum Chordata; order Testudines; family Chelidae; genus Mesoclemmys; species Mesoclemmys tuberculata. Next base: position 56,864,254 of record ML675609.1, read on the forward strand.
ATACAGAAAACACTTTGCTGCTCCTTTGCTAGTTGATGAATAGAAGCAGGCCCATGATGCCCAAATGGAGCTCATTGCATGGTCCGGGTGTAAGGCCCAGATCCTCAGAGGTGTCTAGGTCCCTAACTTCTATTGATTTCAATGGGAGCTAGCTGTCTAGGATCTGGGCATAAGTGATGCACAGGAAGACTATGGCAAGTCAGCAACTGAACTCAAATTTCCTGAGTCCCAATCCAGTGCTGTAATGACAAGATCCTTTGACATGCTCTAAAACCTTTTGTTCACTTGTTACATTAAATGAAGCAGTCCGAGCATTAGCAGCAGCACTGCAAATGTCTGATTTTCCTAAGAGGCAGCTTGGCAATTTACAATGAAATTTGCTAACATTTTGATTCTGGTCTCAAAGGTTTTAACGAAACACCTTGCAATCTTGATGTGAAAAGTGTACAATGCATGGCTCTTGTTCCACGGTGTGCCTTGTTCTGGCGCCTTGCAGTCCCCAGGTGTTCTCAGCTTTGTTGTATTAGCATAATCCGTGACATGCAATTTGTGCATACACTGAGAGCATTTTACCGAGTGGTACCAGGCACTTTCAGTTCAGGTTCAAAACACCATATGCAAAGCAGGGATTTCAACTGGCTGAATATGTAAAGGCTGAATGTCAAGGCATGGTGGGTTTAATAATTGCTTATGGCAGTAGTTTAGATGCTAGCCCTGCATGTGCTGCGCATTACTCTGATTTTATTAAAGTAAGAAGATGAACTGCCAAATTAAAAAAAGAAAAAAGAAGATTGTTATGACTTCAGGTGAAGAATAAACAGCAGGAGCCAATGAACTCCCAGGCAATAGAAATTCCATTTGAATGAAATATGTTCACTTATTAAAAAAAAAAAGGGGGGGGGGTGGGGAGAAGGGAAATATATATATATATATGCCATATCAGCAGAACTGTCTCCGAACAGCATGTTTATCAAGTATTTCCATGAGGCGCAAATAGCTCTCTAAGAAACAAAGGCCTCATCTTTGTGTAAATGTCAGCTGCAATAAGGATTGAGGGAAGGAAAATGAAAAACATTCTGCAGTGTTTTCCAAATAATTTTGGAATAGATTATTTTTATTTATTTAATGTTTTCCGGCCCGCAGTGGCAGCTTTTTAAAGCAAATATTTGTTCTTCAAGCACCGAAGATGATAATGTTGATTGCCAAGGACAAGAGTTCTCCAGGAGGTGCAAATCATTTCTTTTCTTTTCGCAAGGGAAAATAAAAACCCTAAAGTAATCTACAAATAAAAAACAGGGGATGCATTTTATAAATGAAAGAGCAAAATGTCACAGTGGTCAAATTAAAAAGAAATGTGTGAATTCTGAGCTGGAGGGGAAGCTTTAGGAGATTAGGTTTGCCAAGCGCTGCCTGGAAAGGGAACGTTGTAGGGATATCTGTGTTTTTATTAAAAATACAAAACCCAAATCATTCTCAAATTCTGATTACCAGGTCCTGAATTTGACCCTATTTCATTTTTAATGCGCTTAGGAAAAAAAATAAGGTGTACTTCAACACTGACGTCTCTGCCGTGGCAGCACCAGTATGCAATTTTCATGCAAATGTCTGGCTAGGCTGTTCTGTAAGGGTCAGCACTATTCATAGCTAGCACCAGAGAGAGAGAGAAAGAATGGGGGAGATGCTCAGAGGCATGCATGGGAGTTAGGCACCCGTTCCCACTGAGTTTCAATGGCAGCTGCCCTGGGTACTTTTGAAAGCCTCCTTCAAGGCAATTGTGTTGTAGGAGTCAAAATGGCAAAGGGCTGTGGCATTTTCAAAAGGTGGGTATAAAAAGGAGACCTCACACCGATGAGTTAGATCCTCCAAGTTGGGGCATTCTGGCCTATGTGTTAATGGTAGAGTTAGCTTGGGACTTGGGAGACATGGTTCAATTCCCTGCTCTTCCGTAGACTTCCTGTGTGAGCTGGGGCAAGTTCCTTAGGGTCCGATTTTTTAAAGGTCCTTTGACGCCAGAGATGCAGCTAGGCACCCAGTGGGATTTTCAAAAGCAACTAGGTGTCAACTTCCCATTGGTTTCAAGGCCTAGCCACTTTTGAAAATCCCTGTAGGTGCCTAGGTGCAATCTTTAGGTGCCTACGTAGGTAAGTCCCTCTGCAAATCAGTTCTCCACCTATAAAAAACAGCACTTTCCTGCTTAACAAAGGTGTTGGGGGAATAGCTGCAGTAACGTTTATGAGATACTCAGGTGGTGGAGCCTTATAAGCACCTCATACAGAGAGGTAAGTTTATATGGCTTAGTTCTTCTCTTACTCTGGTAAATCAGGTTGTGATTCTATAGTTATATCTATAGTTACATCAATATATTCTATAGTTATATCAATATATTCTTATTACAGTCATGCATAAAGGCTCTAATCAAGACCAAGAAACCATCGTGCTAGGCAGAGCCCCCACGTGGTTGGGGAAAAAGGGTACACTTTACCAGGGCCTGGAGGCCCTGGGTGGCCTGGCCCAGGCCACAACCCCCATTACCATGAGGAAAGAATTGTTTTTCATGACTCATGAGACTGTATGTATAGGATGAGGGATTGTGGTATGTGTATGGGGGGGGGCCGGGTTACAAGTTTATACTGGGCCCGAAAAAATTATGGTTGGGCCCTGGTGCTAGGCTCTGTACAAACACATACTGCTAAAGAGACAAGGCAGAAAAACATGGGTGAGATAAAAGAAGATTGTCCTCTTCTAACAGGTGAAGAAGTTAGGGTAGATATGTGCATAGTAGCTGGGAGATGTGATTCTCACCTCAGGTAGAGATACACAAGCTAGTTCTGCTCGAGCTAGTGCTGAAAATTTTTCATGCTCTCATGACATCAAACAACTTTTTAATTTGACTCTTCTTGCTCAGCAGAAGGGCCAGAGCTCATTTGGCCCCACTCACTTGACTCAAAGATACATGATGAAAGTATAAACCACTCAACATATTATAGGAATAAAATCAAGGGTGAATGTTGTTACCTGTCAGCTCTGTGTTCTTGGGAAACCAGAGTGCAAAACCCCTACTGTCTGACGCACCTGAAACCCCATCCCCCAGCCTCTGCTTGAACCAGAACTGATCAGAAACGGATTTACCAACAGCAGTGAAAAGGTCATGGGGACACACGTAAAACCCCCCAAACAAAGGTGACAGGATTAAGGCAACTCCCCTAGCTTCATCTACATCGAAGATGTAAGAAGGAGATATCTTGATTAGCACATCAAATGGTAACCAGAAAGTCTCATGTACATTGAAGATGGAACAAGGAAACATCTCTATTAGCATACCGAATGGAATTCCAAGCTTCAAGACAGGGACCACATTGAACTCTGGGATCAGCTAAGCAAGGCATGATGGGAGATCTCTGCTCCAGATGTTAGTGAACCCACACCTGCACACACCCAGCTCAACAGTTATCAGACCAATTCCAGTCAGAGATCCTTTACTGATATCCAAAACACTGAATCTGCATTGTGAACTACCTGGAAGGAACACTGCCCATAGCCAGGAGTGATCAGTTCCTATCGTCCAGCCTAAACAAAATAATTCTGGTATACTCCCTTGAGTCATTGTTTACCCATAAACAAACCCTTGAACCATTGTTTCTTCCCTACAAAAACCCCTCCCCAAGTTCAAACCTCTGTTCTGATGCCTGGATCCAAAAGCTGCATCAGTTCCACTTCACCTTTTCCTGATTGATCGAGTTGGGGGCTCCGCCTGCCTCAAGAGCTCCGGACCCTAAGCTGGACAGTCTCTCTCCTGGGAACCTTCGACCAGTTCAAGTTGCGCTGATTGGTGAGATCTCAACTTTCTTTCTTTCTCTCTCTTCTCTGGTTAAGCCCACTTTTCTCCTCAAACCTACTTTGATCTCTCTCTCTCTCTCTTTTGCTCTCTCTCTGTCAGTCCAGGTATAACTTTCTAAACCTGACTTTTGTAATCAAACTTGGGCTAGATTTCCCCAATACCCCAATTGAAATTGTATAATACAGTAACTGTTTGGTTGTTTTTCTCTCCTGGTACTGTTAGTATCATAAGTTTTATATACCTAGAAATAAAATAACCTTTATAATCAAGCTGGTTGCCAAACTCTCTCCAAACTTCATTTACTTCTTCATGTTCTCGGCTTCCCTATTTTGCTCTGCAGCAACGCTTCTTGTACCTGTAGCACCCAAAATCCTGTGGGGTTTGCTCGTCAAGGGGGTTACTTCTAGAACAATTGTAGAGTGAGAGTGGGGATAGCGACACGCTAAACCTGTGGCATATAAGGGTGGCAGCTTGGCAGTGCCACTCTGCCCCACCTGTGGAGTCCACGGGCATATAAGAGAGGCAGCTGGAAGATGCTGTGTAACCCAGCCCGCTGAGTTCAGGGCCATACAAGGGGTCAGCTGAGAGTGCTGATAAACCTGGTCCGCTCAGACGCGCACTGTGAATACGTGTGTGTATATGTGGGTGTTTATTTGAGTCTGGAGCTGGAGGAACCCATCCTTAGGAAACTTAGGTCCTGCAGGGTACCTCCCTTAGGAGGTATAAATCTGGTACTAATGTAGTCTGGCCTGCTGAGGCAGGAGAATAAAGGGAAACATGCTGTGGTCATGTACCAGGAAACATAGCAAAAGGTTCATTTAAAGGTATTTTTGTCCCATCACAAGCAGAGTTCAGAGGACACTTACAAAGTATGTGGGATAAGCCGCACAGATGTAATTTACAGCTGCAATGCTGTGAGATATAGGCTGGGTTGGGACTGTTGATTATGCAGTCATCGAGGCTGGCTCTTTCCTAGTGTTGGGTGTATAAAGTTTACTTGGCAAGCCTGATGTTCTCCATAGAGACAAATAAAGTTGGGTGCCCAATTTGAGACACTTTAAGGGGCCACCTCTTCCGAAGGTGTGGGCATTTTCAGTTTTCCCCATTTGGAGCCAGAATGCAACACAATAAATTAAGGCAATCATGACATAACCTTGTCATTGTTTCTAAACTCAGATGTGTTCTGGGATGTAGTTTTCTTTCTTTTTCTAATTATGTGCTGGTGTCTAAAGCGCATATTAAATCTAGGGTTGGATTCTGGAGGTTGCACTGGTCCCTAAAGGTGGGATTGTTTTTCACAATCATCTCATTCCCCTGAGCACAGACTGGAACTCCAGTAACACCAGTACACAATGTGCATACATCCTCAGCCTGTTTCATGCTGATGGTATCATCATAACAAAGTGTTTATTCTATGACTTTGTGCTGCCATGTATGAAAGGAAAGTAAATCTGCTTTGCAAATTCTTGGTTTCCAAGGTTAATTCATAACGCTCAATCATTCATTCCGGTGTGTAGGACATTCTTCTTTATTACTGTTGTCTATTATTGGTGTTACCATCGTGACTAGAGGTGCCCGCTGAGGTCACAGCCCCATTGTGCTCACTGTACACAAAGGAGGAAACAGACCCTGGCTATCGTGGCCAACAAGAATAGCCCTGAGTTCTATTTCTACCTCTGACACTGGCCTGCTGGCTAACCTTGGACAAATCATTTCACCTCTCCAGTTTCTCCATCTGTAAAAAGGAATAATGATATTGAGCTCCGAGGTCTACTGATGGAAAGGGGTGTAAGGGCTAAGTACTATTTAGAAGTTTGCAATCTAAATAGTCAAGACAGACAAAAGATGTAATGTTATCAGTATTTTTCCAGTGCTCTCCAGTCTGCTGGCTACAATCCCAGTTACAGTGAACCTCCTCTGAGGGTGGGGTTAATGGTAACCTACTTGATTTCACTGTACACCGAATCCTGGTCCAGTGAGCAAAGACTAAGTGAAAAGACTTTGCTTTCAGGATAGACAGAAAGGATAGAATTTCCCCACCAAATTGCAAGCAATTCCCCAAATCCTTGCATAAGATGGCAGAGGCTGCTACTATAAAGAATATAGAATTTTTCCTCTGTAATTCCAGGGCAGGAAGAGGAAATGAAATCATAACAAAACCATATTCTGGCCATATATCCAACTTAGCTGGAATCAAGAACTGCTGGAGATCTCACCAAAAGGCCTGACCTCCCGAGATTTGCACACCAGTTTCTAGTAGAGCTAGCTGAAAAATACTTTCCACCCTGCAGGATAGAACAAGATTTCAAAATTGGTTTAAACCTGAATCAGGACAAAAAGTTGAAACCTTTGAATTGTTTGCAAAATAAAATAGTCCAAAAATATTTTGTTTCAGCCCTATTGAAACATTTCTTTATTAATTCATTAATTATAATGATATTATATTATAATTATATTATATTATATTCAAAGCAAAATGATTATGTCATAATGAAAGGTTTAGAACTTATTGAAACAAAATCTTTTGGCCATATTGAAATGAAACAATTCAGGTTTTCTCACATAGAAAATTTCATGGAAATACTTTCCCATGAAACGCTTAGATTTGGTCAAATCAGCATTTTCCAATGGAGAATTGTTTTGTAAAAAAAATATTTCAACTCGCTCAATTTTCTAGGCATGAACTGGTTTTTGTAGGTCAGAAAAATATCATAAACTATAGGGAGGAACCCATTTCTCTCTGTTTTTTATGGTGGCTCTGACTAACAGTACAAATAAATAACAACAAGAAAAGGTTTTGATTAGTATCCAAACTTTCTGATTCTTGTCCACACCAAATCTCTGGGCCTCAGATGCTTAGAACCTAGGCACTCAGATACTGTGGTGATAAATATGGGCCATGTGGTTAGAAAGATAGATAGATAGATACATAGATAGATAGAGGGCAGATTTTACTGAGATTCACCCATTGCTGCCTGTTATGGTCTGCTATTACCTGTTTAGGACTGAAAGTAATCTGTAGAAATATTTTGGTTCACTAGAGAGGACATTCTGCAGAGTAGGTTCTACAGATTTAATGAATACTAACAATTGAACACCTTTCATTCTGTATTCTTGAGTCCCCTGGTTTAAATAAAGGAAATATACACCACCGTCTGAAATATACTAGCCAGTGTGCATGCACATTTCTTTCCTCTAATGTTTTCTGTACTTGGCAATACCACACTTCGTTCAACATTTATCTGCCATTCAGAGGCATATTTAGATTTTATGAGAATTAGATAAGTGCACATCTGGAGTTTAGCAGTTCAGACTTGTACCATTTTCTCTCTGTAAATATGTTGTGCGGAGTCTCAATTTATTTTTTAGATTTATTACATTTTAGATTTATTAAATTTATTATTTAGACCCAGAATTTAAAAATGAATAAAAACATTGTCATGATTTAAAAAAAAATCTTACTTTTTAAATAAAGATATGCCCCAAGAAATGTTGCACAGATATATACAGCAGTGTTTTTGTTATCCTCTGAGAACCAGGAAGAGAAATTGACTAGAAACTGAAATGAAATAGCATATGGGCCCAAACCAACATCATAGATCCAAGCACTCTGAACCTGAGAAGTGTTTGGAACTAGCTCAATACATTAATAAAGGAAACTGATCACTCTAGTTTCGTCGTCCTCACTGAGTGAAATGAAAAAATAAGATGAACAGCATCGATGGTGAACACAAAATTAGATTTTAAAAATTTCTTCAATTTTTATAATCTCGGGTTTTATTCCAGGTCAGAAAGAGAGAATCCCATTCTCCAACCTATACAATTTTTCTTTTTTTTCATTTTGACAGGAGCCCTCTAATAACTTTAAACAAGAAAAATCCTAAGCTTTCTTTGAGAAATTCATTTTTTGCAAACAGTCCAGAAATTGCTCTTGATGTCTTGTCCATTTTGAATTAAATTTATGAATGAAAACACAAAAATAAAAAAAGGAAAATAATTCAAGAATACCAATTACTATTTGTTGCAGCATAAGAATGTATATCAGAATAGCATGGTGCTTCTCTCTCCTTGGATCCTTTCAGAATATTTAGTTTACAAAATTGTTACATAAAAGATCTATTTTCTAACCCACATGTGCAAGAAATGATTCTCCTGTTAAAGAAAATTGTCTAAACCTCTCCAGGTAAAAAATATTTCAAAACGGAATTTTATAAGTCACTGTGGTTTTATTAATGCTGATAAATAAAATTAAAAAAGAGAGAGAGAGAAAAAAGAAATTCAATCAATCTTAGTTTAGTGGACACTGCTCAGTGACTTGCATAAAATAAAGTTAATCTTGTTTTGGAACAACAGGAAGTACATAATGGAAAATAAGGTTAAGATTGATTCTGAAGTTAGACAGCTTTGTTGTCTAGCTGCTTGTACACAAAGAAAGGAGAAAAATATTCAGCTCATCTCAGATAAATTATTAATCTATTTTTTTTACAATATTGTTAATGTTTGTGGTCTAAAAGAAAAAGATCAAAGAATGGGGTTTCTAGTTAGCAGTCTACTCTTGGTATGCAATCATCTAGCCTTGGAACAAATGTGGTTTTTATTAGTAGGCTGTTTATGTTGAAAAAATAAGATTTATTTCTCATTTCCTGCCTCAGCCTTTAGTATGAAATATGTCATAATCTTCCTTTGTCTGGCAGAATCCAAAATCATCAGTTTTCTTTCCAGTTGATTAGAAAGAGACTGGGCTCTAGTCCATTAAAGTCAACAGGAGTTACAGGCTGCGACGAGAAGAAAATAGACCCCCACAGCAAACAAGCATATATCTCCCTGGGATAGGACAAGCCATAGGCTGCAGATCCCTGCTGTGGCTCAAGAATTAGGTTAGCATTCTGCTCTCAGGTGTCCTTGTTGTCCCAAGTGCCGTGCCAAGTGAGCTGAATAGGAGACAAACCCTTGAAAAGCCTGTTGGCAGGTGGCTTAAGGTATGGGAAAAAACTAGCACGAGTAGCATGTGCAGAAGGAGCTGCCATGGCTGGCTGTGCTCAGAGAAAGAGCATTGTAAAATGTAGGGCTGAGGCATATGTAAGTATTGAAATGGGCAGGGTGGTTTGAGGAACGTGGAGGCAACTCCCAGTCAATGCACCCTTTGCCGGCACGTGAAACCAGTCTTGCTGGGGCAAATGAAGGTTGCTTTTCTGGCTGCATGGTTAACCAGGAGCCTGAATGTTGGCCTGTGTAAAATATTGACTTTGTATGTGTGGGGGGGTGAGCGAGGGATATTGTCCCCCCATGGCCTGCCCACAGAGAGGGGGAAAGGCGTGCTACTGATACCAGCTAAAAGGAGCAGAAGCCTGTGTTTTTAGAACTGAAGGACCAGGGTTGTAATCCCAGCTCCCTCTCTCTGTGTGTGCGTCTGTCTGTAACTGTGCGGGCTGTCTGCAGGACGTTAATTCTCCCATCGCTTACCCTGATGTGGTGGGGCACGTTATCTGCCCTCCTCCTCCCCAGTCATACACGGTTTATCACTATTATGTAAGACCATAAATCTGCATGCTCGGATCTGTAAATCTGTATTTATTCATGCCATACGTGAGCAAATAAAAAGGCATTTCCTCTAAGCTTATAGACATTTTTTAATTTTAAGAATAACGGAAATGTACTCACGTGAAGAAATGGAGCTGTGCACCAACACTGGGTGAACCAGTATAAATAGTGTTACCGTAGGCGACAGCCTTAGAATGCTAACTCTGGTCCTTTAGCTCACAAGGTCACTTTTCTCGCCTTTGCCCTCGTGAACTGAAGCACAGTGTCAGAGAGATCAAGACTGGCCAATGGCATTTTCAGGCAATAAAATAGCAAGCGATGTGTCTCTCATCGGCCATCGTTGATTGAAAATATGCTTTCATGAGCCTGAGCTTTGAAAAGCTGCTCTCACCACTTGTGACTGTGATCGGCAGCATGAGCAATGCCTCAAAGCTATCCACACATTAGGAAAAGTGTCTGTAAGCTGGTGGTTCCGTCCAGCAGAGGTGTCGTGGCCCTTCCTCGGGCCCAGGCTCTGAGGAAGGCCACAGGGCTTTGCTACAGGGGGAAAGTTCTCTGAGGATAAAAGCAACAGTGTCGTATATATCTATGCAATACTTCTTGGGGCATATTTTTATTTAAAAAGTAAGATTTTAAAATGCCGAATGTTATGTTCAGTGAACTACTTATCTGGCGAGCCCTGGAAAGCCAAATTATTCTTTGCAAGAAGGAGGGTAATTGAGATCAGATGTTCAAACACGTTCCTCCAATGGATGAATAATGCTCTGGTTTTCTGCGTCTATGCATTTATTCAGATTTAGCCTGCAGTTGACCTCCATCCTGTTAATTACAAGACAACCTGATCTCGTACGGTTCGTATTGGATGCAAGGTGGTGGGAATGAATCAAAGGAAACCTTCTTTTAGTACTGATGTTAATTGTTTATTGACACCTTATTATTTGTGTTTACATTGATTGTGCCTAAAACCCTGAACCCCTCTAAGCACTACACTTTGAATAAAAAACCTTTTAACAATACACAGCGTAACACACCTTCTTACACACACATATACACAACGATGCTTTAACACGCCTGCCCTTTCCTCATGCTTCTTACACACTACTCACCAATCCAATGGACGACAACAGAGACAAAACCAACAGATTCTTCATTCCCCAATTTGGGAACCCTTTTTGCCTAGGATTAATACCCCCCGAGTGGCCCTTGGCCCTTTTTTCTCGGGGTTTTCCCACTCAGTTTGTTAAACTGTGTGGGCCGTCAGCTCGTGCTACCTTTCTCTCTTGTTAATGTGGTGAGCGACGGGCTGGAGAGAGGTGAGACAATTGATCAGGCCACCTTGCAATGTGATTCTGATGTGTTCCCTGGGCAGGTGCGATTCTGGATCCTGTTCCTGGAGATCTCTGCCCTTTCGGTTCCTGACAACCCCTTTTATTTCCACTCCTGCCTATACATCTGCATGCCCAATTATGGTGCTGTTGTACGTGCCTTTCTGGTACACATCAGCATTTCTTTTGCCGCGCTCAGGCTTGGCTACGTGTATAACTTTGGATTGGTCTGTGTTTTGTCTTTTTCCCTTTTTTTTTGGTTATGGGCCTTTGTGCCTGTTAATTTTTTTTTCTTGTTTGCTGTTTTTGTCTCTGTCAGTACATTCTTTTGTCTGTTTTCCCCCTCCTTACATTACTTCCTTATCTCAATTGACCTCGGTCACAAGAAACCCTCTGGAATGACACATCCATTTGGAGTAGGCCATAAAATGGCCGGGTGACTTTTCATGCTGCTTCAGAGCATCAGCTAAGTTATGCCAGTAATTGTGCCCGGAAAGTTCAAGCAATGATTTGGCATTCTTGTAAAATATTTTGCAACAAAAACACACTTTGTCAGTTGTTTTCAGAAAAAACTAGCCAACATGGATTCGGTTTTTCACCATCCTCAGTCAGTGTGGTTTTGCAGTGTGATTTTGAGAAGTGTCACGTCTGTTCATTTACTGGAAATGTCATATCCTCGATTTTGTCCAGCCTCTTCAAAATTATACGATCAATATTGGCAGAGTTTAGGATCGCCGTCCATAAAGCAGGATCTGATGTGTCGATTTGTGGTGTGCAATTTTTCTCACTGTTTCTGTCATCATGCGAGGCTGACTCTTCTTTATCATTTCTCTTCTTGTCATGTAAACCAGAGTTTTCTTTGCCATTACTCTTCTTTTCATGTAAGCCATATTTTTCTTTATCATCACTTTACACCACCAGGAAAACCAGATTTCCATCGTTTATGCTTTGCTCCTCAATTTCTTCCGCACTGCGACAATCGCTACTACCTAAAGCCTGGTCTATGTTACTCTGTTTCAGATATTTCCCCATCAAATTTGCCCCTTGCTGCAAGGCTTGATTGCTATTGAGCTTTTCACATCGTATACTGAGCTCTCATAATTCGCTTATTGTCAAAGAAAATAAATGTAGGGCATTAGTCCATGCATGGGATTGCAATGCTAATACCAAATTAATATTGTGGTAGTGCCTGTCTTTTACCTGAGCTTTTAGGTGGAAGGGTGTGTGCGTGCATATTGTGGTGAGTGAATTTTACTGCGATTGTGGCCAGAACCCATTCAGAGAGGTGGCAAATCAAGAGGGACTGATCGATGTAACAAGGAATTTCCTTTGGCATCACAGGACTAACTTGTGGCTATAAAGACACAGCCTCATATGCACCTACTAGCTCCCACTGAATTCCAACAGCCAGTGCAGCTGCGGGCTACAGTCCCACACTTATGTCCCATCCCTTCCCCTTTGGTGGTTCTAACGTATGGGACTATGATCAATCTCTGTGCAAGAACCTATGGGATCAAGACTTTTTGTGATCACGTGCAGCCTTTGTGTACCCACATGGGGCTAGTAGCAATCTGGTCCATAAGGCATCAGACAAATAAGCATAAAGTACAACTCCCGGGGGCTATCTGTCTCTCCAGCTCTTCACTTGGTTGAAATAACAGTATGGACTATAGTGATCCCAGCAGGTATAAATCAGCTTCATTCGAGACCCATCACTTTGTTACTCCATTTGCCCCCTCCAGCCCTTTTGATACCATTGCTATGCCTTTTCAGACGTCCCCAGCCACTCCCACTCTCACACATCTAAACTTCCTCACGCGCAGGACTTCTGAATGGCACTTTTGTTTCACTTTCATAAAGGGTCCATGTACGGTTTGAAAGGAGGTGAGAAATCCCCTTGCCTATGTGACAGCAGAATGGAGTGCCATCTCTTTTGTCTTTCGCTCCACTGAAAGGTCTTTGCTTGGAGACTTACTAGAATCATCATTTTGTCATTTTTCAGTTAATTTTTCCACTGTCAACATTTTTCACTCCTGAATTATGCAACTTCTATGTTTTTTTTTTTTTGCCTCCGTTTTTCCCTTCCATCCATATTCATTGTGGGGGTTTAATTATAATCACTTCATAATTACTGCATTACTGGAACATTAATTGAGATCCCATCAAGTAATTCAGTCACCTTAGTCAGCATTAAACTCTTCACAACAGAAAAAAAAATGTAGCCACTGGTTTAGCTTAAGGGTTCTATTTCCTCTGGCTCTTTTTAAAAAAGTGGTTAAAAGATTTTATGTGCCCCCTTCTCCAGTTATTTGGAAGGTTATGAATCCTCGCCGCTCAGGTGCACAATGCATCCACATGGCTCACTTCCGCTGAGGTTCCTTGCTCTGAAATAGCGAATTACTTTTCTTCTTAGCCCATTGCTCTGAGTAACTCATCTGCCTCTTTCAGTCCCTTCGCTGGCTGCCATCACATAAGACTCCTGCTCCTTGGCCTTGTCTGCAAGGCTCTGCACAGCTGCCAGAGGTTTGCAGCATTACTTAGGTGTCCTTGTCTCTTTTCTCACTCTCTCCTGCTCCCTTGACTTTTTCTGTAATGTCTGCCTCAACACCCCATTTGTCCACTTTTGGGAACTTTTTCCTGTTGCCTCTGTGCACAAATGCTCTTCCAAAGCTAATACTTCAGGCCACTACCCTCTCCTCATTCATATCTCTCTTCAGACCTATTTCTGCCACAAATCCTATGAGAAGCAAGTCAACAAAGCAATTTATTTATTAAACAGGTAAACAAACAAAATCTTTCTTCAACCATATTAAAGTCATTGGGGCTGCACTCAGACAGTGCTGATTGCAGGAACAGGGCCTGGGTTTTAAGTTCTCTAAGATGGGGAGGTTCACTAATATTTTCAAAAGTGACTAGTGATTTTTGTGCATCTCAGTCTTTTGCTGCCCCATTTAAGTTACCTTAAAGAGGCCTGACTTTCAAGAAACATCCTCTGAAAATCAGAGTCCTATAAAGTAGGTGCCCAAAGGTTGAGTCACCCAAAGTTGTTAGATACTTTTAAAAATCTTGGAGGAATCTTAGTTGCACTGTGAGGTCTCCTAGCATATGGTCAAGTGCTCTAAAATATCTGCTACTCTTCATAGCAGTATTACATGCCTGGATTTAAAATTTGTATTGAGACAGACCCTCAGCAGACCCCAGCTAGTTGCCAGTCCATGGCTATATATTTTGTATATGCTTTGGACAAAATTTTGAAAGAGAAAGTTGTTAAGGACAGCGAGGTTAATGGTAATTGGGACAAAATACAACATGGCTTTCTAAAATTTAGATCTCCTTTTTGAGGCGATAACAGATTTTTTAGAGAAAGGGAACACACTGGATCTACTTTACCTAGATTTCAGTAAGGTATTTGATACAGTTGCACATGGGGAATTATTAGTTAAATTGAAAAAGATGGGGATTAATATGAAAATTGAAAGGGGATAAGAAATTAAGGGTTAAAGGGGAGACTACAACGAGGCAGGCTGAACGGTGAACTGTCAGGCTGGAGGGAGGTTATTAGTGGAGTTCCTCTGGGATCGGTCTTGTTACCAGTCTTATTTAACCTTTTTATTACTGACATCGGCACAAAATATGGGAATGTGCTAATAAAGTTTGTGGGTTACACAAAGTTGGGAGGTATTGCCGGTACAGAGAAGTATCGGGATATCATACAAGAAGATGTGGATGACCTTGTAAACTGGAGAAATAGAAATAGGATGAAATTTAATAGTGGAAAGTGCAAGGTCATGCATTAGGGACTAATAACAAGAATTTCTGCTATAAGCTGGGGATGCATCAATTGCAAGTGACAGAGGGAGAGAAGGACCTGGGCATATTGGTTGATCACAGGATGACTATGAGTCACTAATGTGATGTGGCCGTGAGAAAAGCTACTGCAGTCCTAAAATGCATCAGACGATGTAGTTCCAGTAGAGATAGGGAGGTGTTAGTACCGTTATACAAGGCGCCAGTGAGACCTCATCTGGAACATTGTGTGCAGTTCTGGCCCTGTGACAAATCGCCAGCTCGGCTACCGTGGGTCTTTTCTTTTTCACAGAGACTCACGGTGCCCCATGTGGCTCCTGTTTCCAGCGTTGGCCAGCCTGGTAATGTCCTGTGGGGCAAGAGAGACGGGAGAAGGGACCCAGGCCCACCCACTTCTCCGGGTCCCAGTTCAGGGGCCCTAATAGTAGTGATTGTGCATGGCCACCAGTACTTCTGGTTGCTACTTTCCCCTGGGTTACTTTCCCCCCCTGTCCTTTCAGCTTCTGGGTTTTGGCAGATAAGCCTTCCTCCCAGCATTTTCCTTCACCTGGTTCTCTTATATGTCTCACCAGTCACCACGCTCCTCCAACTCACCAGCTGTTCTCCCTCTCACCACCTGCCTGGATGGAACAGGGGTTTTTATCAGGCCCCTGGCTGGGCCTCAACTGGCCTCAGGTGCTCCTAATTGACCACCCCTCAGTTCACAGGGAACAAGGTTCCAGATCATTCTAGAGCTTATATATCGCCCTTCTATCTCTCTCCAGCACCCCCTTTGCCTTTCTGTCTCATATCCCCCATGCTTAAGAAAGATAAATTCAAATGGGAACAGGTGCAGAGAAGGGCTACTAGGATGATCCATGGAATGGAAAACCTGCCTTATGAGAAGAGACTCAAGGAGCTTGGCTGGTTTAGCCTAACCAGAATAAGGCTGAGGGGAGATATGATTGCTCTCTATAAGTACAGCAGAGGGATAAATACCAGGGAGGGAGAGAAATTATTTAAGCTCAGCACCAATGTGGGCACAAGAACTAATGGACATAAACTGGCCATCAACAAGTTTAGGCTTGAAATTAGATGAAGACTTCTAATCATCAGAGGAGTGAAGTTCTGGAATTGCCTTCCAAGGGGAGCAGTGGGGGCAAGAAATCTAGCTGGCTTCAAAACTTAGTTTGATACTTTTATGGAGGGGATGGGATGATGGGATAGCCTAGTTTGGCAGTTAAGTAATCTTTGACTACTAGTGGTAAATGTGCCCAATGGCTTGAGATGGGAAGTTAGATGGGGTGGGTTCTGAGTTACTACAAAGAATTCTTTCTTGGGTATCTGGCTCGCGAGTCTTGCCCACATGCTCAGGGTTTAGCTGATCACCATATTTGGGGTTGGGAAGGTATTTTCCCCCAGG
The DNA here is from genome assembly GCA_007922155.1 of Mesoclemmys tuberculata. Taxonomy (NCBI): domain Eukaryota; kingdom Metazoa; phylum Chordata; order Testudines; family Chelidae; genus Mesoclemmys; species Mesoclemmys tuberculata. Next base: position 56,880,167 of record ML675609.1, read on the forward strand.
GCATATTGACAGAGGCCCTGAGGGTTTTTCGCTTTCCTCTGTAGCATGGGGCACGAGGCACTTGCTGGTGGATTCTCTGTACCTTGAAGTTTTTAAATCATGATTTGAGGAGTAATTCACTCATAGGTTAGGGGTTTGTTACAGAAGTGGGTGGGTGAGGTCGGTGGCCTGCATTGTGCAGGAGGTCAGACTGGACGATCATATAGGTTCCTTCTGACCTTAAAGTCTATAAAATGCAATGGGGCCAGATACCCACCATGTTGAAGCAAAGATACATTGGAACAAAAGTGATACATGAGCAAAAATTATTTAAAAAGACAGAATAAAACTTTGCTCATTAGTAAATGCTCTGTGATGAGCCCATGGATCAATGAAAAGACTCTTAAATCTAATCCCATTCTTCAACACAGTTGTTGTGTTGCAACTTTATCATGCCGGAAGGACATCGCGTGAGGCCATAAACCATGTCTAAATGCACATTAAATAGTTACATGCTGCTCTTGGGTGCTGAAGCCAAATGAGAATTATTATTGATTGTGTTTTACATTCTAAATAGATTTGAATCATCAGTGTTTTAAAATGTAAGGGTTGGGAAAATCCATCACAGTTGCTAAGCAAAATGCAGTTGTCAACCCAGCTTTTGTGAGGAGATGAGCACAGACTACAGGAAGGAGCAAGGGTGAGCAAGATGTGAATTTAAATGGAACAGTAATGAGCTTAAGTAACAATGATCTTGAGCAGCACCACATATTGAACCTGGAACTTTCAGTATTGAAAGCATGAGGTTATACCACTTGAGCTAAAATGTCATAGGGAGGAAGTAGCTAAGTCTCTAGGATTCTGGTTCAATTGCCTGCTCCACTATAGGCTCCCTGTGTGACCCCTTGGGCAAGTCACTTAGTCTTGTTATCCCTCAGTTCCCCCATCTCTAGAACAGGTGTAATAACATTGCCTTACTTCCCAGGTGTGTTGTGAGGATAAATACATCAGAGATTGTGAGGTACTCAGATACTACAGTGAGTAAACCCTCCAACTGGGAGCTGAAATGGAGTTCTATCCCCTGTGGATCAGACAGTTTTGGGACAGTTGATCTTTTTTAACCCTAGAGTGAAATGAAATGTAAACCAAAAGAAAGCAAACCAGGCAGGAAAAATGGTTTCCAGTCATGGCACGCTGCTGGAGATGGAAAAGTAATGGAGTCAAAACTTTTGTGTGTCAATGGGAGACTTTTCATTAACTTCACTGGGCTTTGGATCAGCCTGAAAGTCTCCAGGCATGAGCGTTCTTCTAGGTTTGCCAAGGTCATCAAGTACAATCATCCTGTTGAGGATGAAATATCTCTAGCCAGAACTTCCTTTGCAAATGGTCTCCATTCTAGCTCCTGGCATCACTGCCTTTGAATTGCTTTGGTGGAACAAAGGGGATGGAAAGCTGCAGCTGGGGATTCCCCTCATGGAAGGAATTGCTGGGTGGTGTCAACAAGTCTAGCACTCTCTCTCCCCAGGCATGAATGTGGCTGTGGTACTTTGCCCCATTCATTCTGCAACCAGCAGACTAGAAGGCTGTTTTGTAGGGATACCTTATATGAGCCTTTATTCACACCAGGGACTGGTTTGGCTCATGGCTGGCCTAAGTTCAGTGGAGCAGAAAGGCGAGCCATCTTTTTCCTCCCAACCAACCTCTGTGTTGAATGCATTCATTCCCTGTTGAATGCAGCTCAGCTGGACTCATGGCTCTGATCATCTGTCTGGAGATAAACCTTAGCTCCAGTCAGAGCATCCTCCTGTGGCTATTATACTGAGCATAGTCATAGGGACAGCAAGCGGTCAAGATGGACCATCTTTCTGTGAATGATATTTAGTGCCCCATCCCAGCCTCCAAATTTGTAAGAATTTGCACATGCAAAACAGTAGTTAGATGTCAATGTGCGAATCCCTTTTTTCACATGTAAATTATATTACTTACATGAGCAAATTGTAGACACAGAATATTAAATGAGATCTTCAGGAGAAGGGACTGTGAGTGTTAATAAATATCTGTAACTTTCTGTCCATAACTAAGCTTTCTTCCATATTACTAGAGCTGGTTAGAACATTTCTGACAGAATGAAGTGCCAAAAATATGCCATTATGCTGAAGCGGAAATGTGTCATGGAGACACATCTGTTTCATGTAAGTTTTTGTTGGGAACGTTTTTTTGGTCAAGAGCTCTCTGATCAATTTTGAGGAGACAGATAGATAGATAGAGAGAGAGAGTGGAAAAGCTCAGGTTTTGATGCAAAAATGAATGTTTTAACACAACCCTGCTTCACAAAAGCATTCCAAAAGTTTTGTTTTTGTTTTTGAAATCTTGAAAGTTACTGTGAATTGTCATCCTCCGAACTGCTTTACATGTTACTAAAGCCTTTTAACTAATTTTCTGCAAAGGACAGTCTATATAATGCATTTTATTTTCATATGTGCTTTGGACTGTTTGACTTTCTACATACGGTAGAGTAATGTAAAGAGATGTTATAATTACAATCTGCTTTGATTGTATTTTTAAAGGAAGTCTCTTTGGGTGCATGACAAAAAAGTATGTCCAAAGCAAGGTTGCTTGTTATGAGTTGATCTGTTTGCTTCTTGTTAGCCAGGACAAACTGGAGAGTGTTTGAACTGCAGACCCAGCACCTAAGAGATCCTCTTGTTTCAAGTTTGACAAGCCAAGGAGTTTGCCCTCTGATATAACCTTTGTGTAGTAAATTGTCCATTACAGTTTTCAAGATCATTAGGGTGAACGCAGAATGCATGAGGTTGAGGCAACTGGGAGAGACAAGTCCGTAACACTGGGACTATATTATTAGGTGAGCAAATTATGCAGAAGTGCTAAATTGGCAAAGTGAATCCTAAAATTGATGTGGCTTCTATTTTTGTTGCCTGCAGCGTTTCAACACAAGCTAAATTGCAAAAATTTACCTCTTATGTTTATGACTTTAACTGAGTAGCTACATATTAGTATGGGAGACAGAAAAGCTAATTTTTCATGAACAATTTGTAATGGTAGTTATTCCCCCCAGTATTTCCCGGGAAAGAAATAATTTTTCATTTCAAAGCTCTTCTGTATATTACTGTAGCATGGCTGAACTTCACAAAGAAAGCCCATTATTCATTGGAAGTAAACGAGAACTTTGGTGGTTAAAAAAAAGGTTAGAAACATATATATTGGTATAGGAAATGAGAGACCTACCTTGGGGTAATAATAATATGTTTCTGAACTGTGTGTCAGACTTAGCTTACTAATTATCCAGCCAAAAGACATACTTGGGGTTTTGTAAATGGAATAACTTTAGAATAACTATTGTACCCACTGATAAGAGTGTATAGCTTGATATTTAGAAGAGAAATGAGGAATGGACTGATTAATTTTCTAGCTTCACATTAAAATTCCATAAACAAGGTATGCTACTTTGGCTTGAGATCTCATCAAATCTCCTAAAGTTAACAGAACAAGACCAGCTCAGTACTTGTCTGGGAGATGCCATAAGACAACACAGGATGCTGATCTTTACAGTTTTGGTGCTGGGGTAGATCCAAAATTTAGCAGGGTCCAGGTCCTTGTTCCGAAGCAGCAGAAATTTCAGCTATTTTCAGAAGATATTTCTTCAAGAGAGTTAAGATCCCACAGGAGTTCTGCCATTTTGCTAGATTTTGAAAGGACAGCTCATGAGATTTTTGAGAAATCCTAATCCTGATTTGACCTCAAACCTAAGTCCCTTCTATGCCAGGATCCTCCCACAGTCTTTTTTTTTTATTGTTTTGCAAATGTTAAAATGGAAGAAAAAATAATCTCATCAGATCCAGATAAAATCTTTATTTGTCACCCCATTAGTATCTGAACATCTCGTGCCCTTTATTGTACCCATCTTCATAACGCAAGCTTCTTCTAGCCTTAGTCCCATCTATATGCAGTCTGCTACTACTGCAAGCTAAGTATTATTATCCCCATTATAAAGATGGGGAAGTGAGGAACCTAGGAATTGCCAGACTGGATCAGACTCAAGGTCCATCAAGTCCATTATTCACCAGATGCTTCTGAGGAAGGCTTAAGAACCTCACAGTAGACAGATGTGCAGTAATTTGCCCTCCACTTTAGGTCTCATGATCATTCTAATTTCTAGTGTTAACTGAGGAATAGAGAGGTTAAATGACTTGCCCAAGGTCACACATGAAGTCTGTAGCAGTGTAGGCGATTGTCCCCAAATTTCTAGGTTAGTGCCCTAACCATGGCTTCTTTCTTTCTTTCTTTCTTTCTTTCTTTCTTTCTTTCTTTCTTTC
>ML675609.1:56884489-56940079 GCA_007922155.1 Mesoclemmys tuberculata
TTTCTTTCTTTCTTTCTTTCTTTCTTTCTTTCTTTCTTTCTTTCTTTCATGTTTGCAGGGTGTGTGTGTGTGACAGAGCAGCTGCCCCACACTAGCCTGAAAAGGGTTAATAAAGCCCTAGGGAGGCTGCCATAGGAGCAGCCAATCAGGGCTGAGGAGGCCCTGTATAAGCAGCCGGCAGAGAGGTCCTGAAGGGAAGGCTGGTGGATCTGCAAGCCAAGGAAGGTCAGCACCATGGACAGAGCAGTGGCGAGCCCTGAGGTAAGGGCCGGGCTGTGGACTACATCCGCGCCTGAAGAAAGTGGCTAGAGTGGGACTGCAGAATCCCCAAGAAGGGGGGGAAAGCACAGGTTGTGGCATGGCCAGAGGGCTGTGTCATAAAGTGGACGTTGCGGGGTTTGGAGAGACGTGGGTCCTAAGGCAGAGATATAACGGTGGGTGAGACACAACTGTGTGTGGGTGCTGGGACCTGCGGAGCTGATTCCCCAGACTAACCAGCAGGAGGTGCAAGAGGCACGGTTGGAACTCATTACACAGTGCTCTCTCTTTCTCTCTCTGGCTGAGCCTTTGACCCTTCATCAATATGCATACACAAAATATTGAAAATAAATTAAAAATAAAAATGACACAAACAAGTTACTGGCTGTCAGCCCAGTTCCCAGTGAATAGGGTGTCCCCAGCACAGCACTGAAACCACCAGCACACTAAATAACATTTTTTGTTCCTGTAATAAAGACAATCCTTTCCTGAAGGAATTTTCAGGCTCCAGGATGACAGTCTCTTGTAGCAGCAGTGGCGATCACTATGAAATCTGCCCCTTGATGAGATGCCAAATATGCTGAACTGCCTTCTTGACCCCTAACTGCGGTTTCTTCAAAACCGTGTCAAGGCACGGTGATTACTGTTTGTAGAAAGAAGTCACTATGGTGTGGCCTTCACCTCTTTGGACTCTCTGTGCCTCAATTTATTCATCTGTACTTTGGGCATAATAATATTGGAGCCCCAACATGGAGAGTTGGGATGCCTAATTAATTAATATAAAATTAAAATATAATATAAAATATAATATAAAATATAAAATTATCGGCAGGGGCAATTTATTATTATTAATAATAAACATTTATTGTTTAGCTCTTTTCCAGCTTCATGCTAGTTAGCTGTTCTGCTTTGTTATTCTGTTTCTCCATGTACTCCACTTCTAGTAATTACTTCCAGTAATTTCCAAGCAATGAATTAGAAACCTGATTTTCCTCTTGCAGTACCCATATACTATTGTAACCCCATTGACTTCAGAGGAGTGACATCTAATGTGCAGTGATGTAAGTGGGAGGAGAATCAGGAGATACATATGGCTTACATTGATGTAACTTGGAGAGATTAATAAGACTTTGTCTATGAAATCATTATTGACCTCAGCCCTTGACTGTCAAAGCCGTGGGAATGGGAAAATTGCTGTCTGACAAATGCTAAAGCCAGAGGAGTCAAGAAGCTCAATGTCTCTTAAGAATATTAGATGTAATCATTAGGCCTTTTGTGCAGACTGGCAGGATGAATGGATACAACTTGGGAAACAAAGATTTCCTTTGATTCAGAACAAGCAGCTGAGGGAAAATTTTGACTAAAATCTGCAATACCCCTTTTGCCTGAAGATTTACATGAAGATTGGATACCCAAGAAATGCAAAACCCAAGAATGGCCAAACACACCATCATGGGCTAAACCATCAAACCTTAGAAGCATTATTATTATTAACTAACCTGAGGACAACTGGGACTGTTACTAAAGCCTGACACAAAGTAGGCGAGGTAATATCTTTTATTGGACCAACTTCTGTGGGTGAAAGAGACAAGCTTTTGGGCTTACAGAAAGTTCTTCTTAAGGTCTGGGACACTTACTCAGGCCTGGTCTACACTACAGAGTTAGGTTGACTTAAGGCAGCTTACGTTAACCTAACTATGTAAGCATCAACACTAAAATACAGCTCCCACCGATGTAACTCTCCCACCACACCGACTTAACTCCACCTCTGCGAGAGGCGTAGCGCTTAGGTTGATATAGTTAGGTCGACATACTGTCAGTGTAGACATTGCGTTGCTTACATCGACTGTGGCTGACTTTCAGAAGCTGTCCCACAATGCCCCAAACAGACTTAAATCAGTGCAAGTGCTCCTGGTGAAAACACACACTGCTGACACAAGAAGCGTAGTGTGGACGTGCGAAAGCAATTCAATTACTGCGATGGCTGTATGTTGACGTCAGTTAGATTGACGTATTTTGTTGTGTTGACTTCCTCTCAGAGTATCACTGCTAAATACAAGGTGGAACAGTTGGTTTAGCATGAGCAGTTAACACATTTCAAGGGACCATTCAAGGTGAAGTGGCCCATTAACACCCCTCCAGTCATAGGGAAGAAAGGATGGGCTGGGAGAGGGGGAAGCAGCTAGGGGCAGGGACAGGGGGCAGTTGTTAGTGTGTTTATAGATTGTTGTAATAAGCCATAAATCCAGTGTCTCTATTCAGTCCATGATCTTTCAGAGTCTAGCAAAGTTGTGAATTTAAGCTCCAAGGCTCGTCTTTTTAGAAGCATTGTGCGGGTTTCGTTGGAGGATGAGGACTGATAGATCAGACAGAGTGATCACCCACAGGTGATGTGGTGTTTTGTCTTTTTATCATTTTCCTGTGTCAGTTCATTCTAGAGCAGAGTGATTGTTTGGTTTCGCCCACATAGTTTCAACTGTGTAAACTCAAAAGCTAGTCTCTCTCACCAACAGAAATTGGTCAAAGAAAAGAGATTACCTCACCCACCTTCTCTCTCTAATATCCTGGGACCAAACATGGCAATAACAACGCTGCATATGTAACCCATACAGATAACCTTCTCCAGGGCATGAGGTGACTGATCTCCTCCAGTTGGCCTTGTTAGCTGAATCCCAAGGCTGCCAATTAGTCTGGGAAATGACGTGGCAGATTTGCAGTGAATCAGTAAGAGGGCCACTTAGAGGTGAAGAGGTTGAAAGGGGAAAGCAGAAGACTCTGCATGGCTAATTAGTGAACCTGTGGCTAACCAGTTCTTACCCTGGTCAAAGCCTAACAGTGACTGCTTTAAATCCCCTCAACCATATCAGGGAGCTACTCCCTTTCATGGGGTCAAATTTCCCTGCTTACATGCCAACTATCAGTAATAAACCCAGTAGTGGCAGGGGGAGACCGCATGGGCTCTGTCTTTAAATCTTTGACATCATAATCTTTGACTTGTGGGGATCCTGGCCTTAAGCTTACCTTCAGAATCAGCAGAAAGCAGCCGTTTTCCATTTGCAGGCAGGCACAATGAGTCATTGGAAAAGGTATAAAAATCACTTTCTGCTTTATGATGTGTGGATTAATGAAAGTATTAAACCATTCTAAATGATAGATAAGGAAATTATTTCCACTGTAGCTTGAAAGAAATAAAACCTCTCCATCTTAAATTAAAGAGATTTAAAACTTTGCAAGCTCATCAAAAGTACATGGGCAACAAAGCAGGCCAAGTTTATAACCACTTACGGATCACCTTAATTTTTTTAACATGCATCATTTTTTCTGGTTCATTTCTGTTACTGTTTCCCATAAGCTTTGAGAAACGCACTAATTTCTCCAGAAAAGAAAAGTAAATATGGGTCCAGCTAATGTGCTTTTATGGGAAGTGCTAGGATTTTCCTATTTTATTAACATTTTGCACTGTTAATTTTATTTCACTTACATAGTTGTTGTTATTACTTGTGTCTCCCAGACTCAAAAAGCATAATTTACTACATTCAGAGATTGAAACTGGAGCTGAAATAAAGAGTTGGGTGCAAAAATTGTTTTTTGTGAGTGTCAGGTGTGTTTGTGCATGCATGCATGGATGTGTATGTATGTGCATGGATGGGTGTGGTTGTATTTATTTGTGAATGCCTTTGTGCTTTCATATGAGTGTGTGTCCATGTCCATGAGAAGGTGTGTTTGTGCATGAAGGGACATGAGTGTCCATGAGGATTTGTTTGCGTGTGAATGTGAGCATGTCTGTGTATTTGTTTGTGTGCATGAGTGTATGTGTCCATGTGATGGACCTTTTCTCTGCGTGGTAAAGGTTTGTGTGTTTGTGCACTGATGTGTGTACTTTTGTGTTTGAATGTTTCTTTGTGCATGTGAGTGTCTTGCAGAGCTCTGTGTTGCAAAATTCAAGTAAAATCAGATCCTGGATTTTTTTACCCAGGAAGACATGTGGTAAAAGGAACAGATGGTGCTACTTATCTAACAGCTCTTAATTTGAGGCCTGATAGTTAAATCTCTCTGGCCTCAGAGAGCTCACAGAAAGTTTGATTAACTTCTTCCCTTCCATGTACTTTTGTTTTCCCCTGTCTATGCACGTCTGGGTGCTGAGTGAGAGGTAGACAAGCAGTCTTCCCCACCCAGCACTTGGAGATGGGTTTTCCAATCATGTGCTGTTATTAACCACCTGTTTCACCACGTAATTCACCACTTCCTGTCACTCAAATGCCACAGGTAGTCTCCAAAGTGGAGAGTTGTTCTGGACTGGTATCCTGACTAGAAGTGGGCCTACACCAAAAGCCTGGGATACAAACTTCTCCAGGCTTTGGTAACAGCTGGATATTAAAACTGACTTTGCAGCTCTGCTCCATCAGTTGTCGTGACGTAGCAATGCAAATCGCACTGATAATGAGGCATCCGTGCCTAATATGGATTGTGACATTCAGATCCGTCAAACCCAGAATGTTTGCATTTTGGTTGAGCAAATGCAGCTGGCTTGGACTGATTCATATTCTCGTCAGAGCATTCAACCACTCTAATCAATAGTTCAGATGTCATTTCAGCAGTACGGTGAATACTGTCCATTAACTGGCATATAACCCCATCTCCAACCCAGCACTCACCAGGCAACATTTTTTTTTTAATGAAGCCTTGTTAGATATGGTGTTCCCAGCACTGCTCCAATGCATTTGAAGGTCTAAGCCAATCTCTACTGATATTTCATAATGCTCCTCATGGATATATTCAGTGCTCCCCTATGGCAACTGCTTTTGGGGAGGCATTTATTTCATTAATGTCTCTTAGCAACATATGAGTCCTCAAGCACAAAGGCAGATCCACCGAGGTCAGCAAAATCCCACTATGGTGTTGTTTGATGTGCTGTGCAGTCTTAATAATAGACAGAACGACAGAGAAAATAGAGCTGGCTTGTTTATCACAGGGTTAGCGAACTCTGGCTCCATCCCTGCTCACCCTGTTACAGCCACCTCCATTGTTTCAGGGACAAATCCCTTTTCAAAAAATCACTGTGGAGTTGATTAAATGCATGATAAAGGCCTCTCAGCAAACGATATGAAATGTGCCATTTTCCCACAACTGATGCTTGTGCTGTAGTTTACAATTAAAAACATGAGATGCTTTTTAAAAGCTTTTTCAAATGCTTTGTTGGTCATTTTAATATATTTCTAAATGATGTATGGCAGAGATGGACTTACACAGTTAACCTCTTGTGGGTGGTATTCGGACACCTGCGACAGTCTGACTTTACCACTGAGTCAGGCCCTGCACACTATGTAGCAATGCAGGGGAGTGGGGTAGCAAAGGGGTCAGCCACATGCAGACATCTGCGTACCAGCCTCTGACCAGTCCCTGTGTGTGGATAAGGGACCATGGTATCCGTGAGTAAAGGTGGCTGTCAAATAGTTTTTTCCATGGAAAATTTTGACATAAACTGAACAAAAATTAAAATATTTCTATTAGTGAAAAGCGTCTGCTTTTGATTTGTGAAAAAACCTGAATGTCTGAAACTCCAAATATTTTCATTCAAAATATTGCCATGGTGCTTCATAAGAATTGTAGTTAGAGTGACTCATTTCCTTTCTATGGGCTAAATCTCCCATGATACACCACTTTCTATCCTTTTGGGGAAGGAAGAAGTGTGTCATGGCAGTCCTTGGCCATGGTGCATCATGGGAGTTGTAGTCTGGCCAGACAGCTTAGTCCATAGAGGAATGGAAACACAAGGCACCCAAACTATTACCACTGATGAGTTAGAGTATAAATTCCATCCCTACAAATGGCACCCTGCCCAAAGCCTGATATAGGAGAACTTCTTCTCCCTCTGCAGGGTGGGTAGATATAATATCTTTATGATTGTTTCCAGCAAGCCAGAATAAAAGTGGGCAGACTGTGTTGAAGGGAACTGCTCCTGGAATGGGGGTAAAAGCAATCATACTAGAACTTGACCAAAGCCCATGATTTTTAAAACCTGTATTCAGGAATCTTCATCTGCACCAGGCAACACTCTCACTTCAGAGCTATATAACTAAGGCAGTGAAAGCACAGAATAAGAAAATGAGGCACGTTATTTCATGTCGGGCCAGGTCCCCTGGAGTAGAAGAAACTTGCTCCTCAGATATATTGTAATGGGGAGAAGAGGGGAAACTTCTGAAGTGTCACAACAATCCCTGCTTCCCTTGGCGTGGCAGGCAATCCTGTTTCAGACCCCGCAACGTTAAATGACAGCTTATCCCTGTCATACAGGAACCAACGATCTCCTTATTCATGCAGCAGCTAATTTTATGGCCCATTATATAACTCCATGTATTCAGTCCTATTCAGCCAGACCTTATGTAGCTGCACTTTACTGTACATTGGTCAGTAATTTTTCCTCAGCACTCCACTTTGGACTACAATAAACTGCCATGAGTTTATAGCAGTACCTCTTCTCTGCCAGAATAAAGCCAGCAGTATATATATATGTAATCTATCTGTAATTTGCTTGGGACTGATAATTAACCTTTTATATATGCTACTCTAAGACCAAGATAAAATAGATTATAAGGCTGAGCCAGTTTCTTGTGAGTCAATTTGTCTGTGACAGAGACATCCACGCTTGGCCCAACCAAGGGCCATGTTGACAAGTTGCCAGGTACCTGGAGGCTGCACGTAATATGGATAAGTGGGAGCAGATAATAGCCAGTCTCATTAGTGAATATGGAAGGTACCCCAGAGGGACTACAGCTCCCAGAGTGCAATGCTCCATCTTGATCTGACTGGAAGCTTAGAGGCATGGTTGGCATAGCATAAGAGAAGCTGTAGGCCATAGCAGCCAGGAGATATGAAGTCTCCATGGCTCATGTATACAACAGCATATTAGGACTGAGCCAAAACCCATTGAAGTCAATGGAAAAACTCTTACTGAATTGAATGGCTTTGAATCAGGCCTGGAGTCAATAGACAAAATTTTAGTGTCTGAAGTGCTGACTGCCCTCCCATGGAAGTCAACAGCAGTTGAAGGTGCTGAGCCCCTTTCAGGAAATACTCATCCCCCTGGAAGATGAAGGCCTCTTCTCTTACTAAAGATAGTACCAACAGCACACTGTGTGTCAGGATCTGAGATCGAGACAAATGCCAGCTGTGTGGCTTGAATCAGAACAGAGGTCCAAACTTCACTGGAATTTAGGGGCACTTGGGTGAGAGGGTTTGGCTCAAGCCTGCCTCTAGTTCTCAAGGTTCCTACAGTCTAACATTTAGCAATTCAATGTTATTTCTGTTCTATCTTCCTAATAGCCATTTATTACTTGAAGAAGTGAAAAAATTCCAGTCTGGGATTCATTGATGACTGTCATAGGTCAGCAGCGATTACCTTGGGAGACATACACTAGTATCATGAGGTAGAAGACAAGCTTCTTCATTTATTGAGGTTAACTTGTGAAATTAAGTTAATTTGCAGTTTATGGTCCTTGACCATTATGAATCGCCCTGTGCAGAAAAATTCTTGATGCCAGCATACATCATGGCTTTGCCTTGATGTAGCCATTTGTTCTTTTCACCTTGCTCTAGCATCTTAGCATGCCTTCTGCTTGTGTGGATGTAATCTTGGGGGGGGGGGGAGGGGCTAGAGTTCCCTTCATTGCTCTTCTCCAGTGCCTAAAAAATTCAACTCCCATAGAAAAGCAGCTGAAGACCCAAAATTCAGTCTGCAAGGACTGCCCAGGGTCAACCTCCCGACACTCAAGTCCCCGAAAGAACAAAAGGAATGAACTTAATTCAGTACCAACTTTATAACGTCTTATGATAAAAATCCATAATAAATAATAAATTTTACAATACAGCATGACTATTTTATAATACACATACGTCATCTTCACATAACATAAATAAAGAAAAATTAAATCCAAACAGGGCAGTCCCCACAGAAACACAGTGAGAGTTCCCGCGAGTCTCAGTTAGAGTCTTTGATCCCCAAATCTATACAGTCTACTGAGACGAAAGCGACATCCTCCTTCCACTTGCTTCTAGGAATCTTCATCTGGAATCCATGCAGGCTCTTCCTCTGCTGAAATCACTGTCAGCTAGTCAGCTAACTGCTCAGCCACTCAGTTGAATGCATAGATTTAAAAAAAAAAAATGGTTACAAGAAAAATACAAAACCTGAACGTAGCAAAACCAACGGCTCTTTCTCCATCATCACGTTTAAATAAAAGAAAAATTGCTGAATCGTGCTAGTTGAGGCAATTTAACTAAAAAGAGTTTGGCTAAAATCAAACCACCTTCAAAGTATACAATTAAAATTAGTTTTCCCTTCCAATTTCCCCTTTCTATAATTAACACTGCCAGGGCTTCCCTGTTGGAGGGTTAACAATATCAATAACCTGCTGCAAAATGCTTCAGCATTAGGGGAAACAGCCTGCTCTCTGCTCCTGGGCTCAGCTTCTTCCAACCCACAAGGCTCTTGGCCTTCTCCAAAGCTGCTTCCCTGACTACTTGCCCTCATGGAGCCTGAGTCCAGCTCCAGGGAAGCTATTGTGCATTCCCAAAACCACCACACCCATTTCCAGAAACTGTAATTGTGCATCTGCCTCCCAACAATGATCCAGACACAACTCACCCATCGCTTAAAAAGATATTTCCCTTTTAGGCACATGGGTCACGTGGGCACGATAGGTAACATTCGTCCCTATCTATAGGGCCAATAAAAGGCCTATGAATCAGTTTAGTCCCACTTAACTCCTCCCAATAAGGCTTACGTTGGATTTAATGTGCATAAAGCTCTGTGCTCAGGGGCAGGTTCTGTGACTCCCACCTTTGGGAGGGGCGGGGCTCTGGGAAGGGGAGGGGCACTGGTGCTTGGACTGTGGCCCCGCCCCCTGCTGAATCTCTTCCCCCTGAGGACCTGCCCTGATCCACTCCCACTCCGCCCCAGGTCTCACTCCTATTCGGCCCTCTCCCCCCAGGCCCTGCCTATTGAGGTGACAACAAGAACCAGCTTGCTGTCAGGTTCGATTTATATGGATCCCTCAAATAAGGAGGGACAAAGATTGCTTTGCATACAATTTTGTTTTACTTGCAATAATTTATACATCACCAATTACAATTTAAAAATCACCATTGATTCTTATTTAATACAACGACTTAACTACTTAAAACACAATTACAATTACAAATATACAATTATACTTACAGAGCTAGCTTACACTATAGGGTTATACTTATGCTATACTTACACTGCATCAGTGAAGTTCGTCAGCAGCAAAGCAGCCTTCTCATTCTGCTGGTACAATTCCCGGGTTTTACATCTGAGTGGAACACACTGTCACACTCAGGTTACACATCTGAGTGGAAAATACTATCACACTCAGGTTACACAGCCCCACACTCTATGCTTAGGTTTGAGTGGCAAGCTGGGGAGAGACAGTAGGTAGATCACGCCTACATGTAGAACTATTCTGTTGTTCTTCCAAAAATACGGGACATCTCCAGTTTACTTCCTGTTTGTGACTACCTTTTATATTTTTCTTCCACACAGCAATATGCCCACTTAGCCAATTATGAAGTTTTTAAGAGCGATGAGGTGATTGGGGGCTGTACCTGGACACAGCCTTGATTGCCCAGTTATTTACCAGACAGAATTTTGGCCCCCTGCTTGGGCAGTCGTACCCTTTGTGGATAAACTCCAGTTGCTGTCTGCTGTTGACAAAGGATCACTTATTGCAATACATGTCTGAATACTATTTAAATGAAGTTTACTGAGTTTCGAGTAACAGGTTTACCGAAACCTACAGGCCACATACTGATTTTCAGTACTTGACACCTTCTCCCGGTGCTTATCACAGAGATTTTTGACAAGACAAGGCTGGATGTTGTTACAAAGCAGTTAACATTTTACATCCAGGCCCAATGAGTTTATATTTCTATTAATTTAAAATGGAGTTGAGTCACTTTAATTATAAAATGAAACAATGTTACAACACCTATGCACCAATCTTTCTCCACCCCAGACCCCACTCCTGCTTGTCCCCCTCCCGCCAAGTTTCTCCCCACCCATTGCTTGTGCCTCTCGGGGGGAGAGGGCGAAGTGGTGCAAGTGGCAAGCAGGGGAGGGGGTGAAAAGGCGTGAGCAGCAGGCAGGGAAGAGCCTTGGGGGAGGGGGTGGAGCAGAAATGGAGCTAGGCGGGGCAGAGAGGGAGAGCAGGAGCTTCCGGGGTGGCTGTTTGGGGAGGCTTAGCCTCCCCGATCCTCTGATACCTGTGATCCCAAGCACAGGGCTGCGTACAACAGACCCCAGTTTGAGTTGCTCGCCTGCCAGTTTCTGCGTCACGCAGATACAAATGGTGGCAATGCACGGGTTAACGTGGCCTGTTGGCGCGAGGAAGGGATTTTCTTACGTCCCTGCTTTCTTTGACACTTTGACAGGTCACTTAGTCACTGATGCGGATGTATGCAATTACTCCCAGGAAGGGATTGCCAAACTTCTGGCTATTGATATTCACTCCCGAGTTCTGCTGGGTTTGTTGGGTTTTTTTAAATACCATTCCCTGAGTGATTTGAGTCGACTCATCAGCCGCGTACAATTAGTGCTCTAAGAGGGATGACTTGGAATCTCTAATGTGGAGACGGCTCGCCTCAGAGCGTACAGAGTGGAGGGAGAAGTCCTTCTGACAGACACTGGGAGAAATCTCCCCCCTGCTGTGGTGACTGAAGCCACCCTTGTGATGAACAGGGGCTGTACTGGTGGCACAACCTGTCATTCTGTATCCCACAGCTGTATCCCACTGATGAACGTATGTGAGAGGTCCCTCTCTGTGCCCCACTCGCATAGGATTTGAGTCTGCTACAGTCCCAGCTAGAGAAAACTAGCTTCAGTGGTAGCAGCTCTCACCTTTAGCTCGGGAAGTTTCTGGTTGCAGTCTCCAAGATGGTGGCCATCATACCGACCAACAGAAATGGTCCTATGCTGTCCACGTTATAAGCCCCAAGTGCAGAGGAGAACGGAGGGGGTAGATTGAGGGTAGGAAGGTTGGGGCTTCTAGGGATTCTGTGTTGTGCTGGAACTCATAGAAATCCCTCAGGCAGCTGCCATAGGTTCGAGTCCCAGCTGACTTCTAAATGCCCATGAAGAGTATTAAACCTAACAACAGCAAGGATCCACTCTGTACTTCCCAGAGCTCTTCAAGAATATGAGCCATGGTGCTAGCATTCATTCATTCTGAGCCCATTTCCTTCATCTTTGCTCTAAGACAGCAGCGACTTGGTGAAATTCTAAGGCCTGTGATATGCAAGACATCCTCTAGATGATCTGTGTGGTACCTTCTGCCTTTAAAATCTGTGAATCTATAATCTCACTGAAATCCACAAAGACATGAAGGAACCATAGAGGCAACTACTATGCGTGAATTTAATAAAGAGTTGGATAATGTCTAAGATCATAGTTGGTTGATGCCACCATTGCTGAAATAGCCAGGTGCTTTATTGGATTTTCTTGGAAGCATCAGACTTTGGCCACTGCCATAGGCAAGATACCAGAGTAAACGGACTAGTGCTGTAATACAATAAAGTGGACTGTATACTTCAGTCTTTGCTGGCTTGAGATAAAGAAGATGGCTGCTGCTGCTGCTAATTATCTGGATTTATTTAATACATCTTGAAGTGAAACTATTCTGGTTTTTAACAATGGAAAATGTAAGCACCTTATTTGCTTTCCAGAGTTCTGGGGACATGGACATTGCAAAAGGTGGGCAGTAGTTAAAAATAAAAGTCCCTCTGTCACTAAATCTGGAGTTCATGAGTGTGGTTTGAGGTGAAATCCTTCAGGGTACCTGGTTCCTCTGGCTAAGGGTGCTGAAAACCTCTTACTAGGTACTACGTCTCATTGGGCTTCAATGGAAGTTGAGGTTACTCAATGCCTCTCTTGGCTTGTAATTGCTTTTTAGAAAGAAGTCCAGCATATGGAAATGTGTTTGCGACCTACTGTCAGTCTCATAATGAAAGAGCAGTCGTTCCTGATTGAAACTCCCATTCCAAAGCCACATCAGAACCTTTTAGTGCTGGTTGAAAACTTGATTCGTGTGACAGGGTGTCACTGTGAGCTGGACCATCTGCCAAACTGATAACGGTAAAATCAGGGACCTTGCTGAAATGCAAGATGCTCTGACGTGTTCTTAATGGAGGCCACAGTAATTACTTTGCTGGCTGGCGACAAAGATCTTCTGGAGTTTGCAGAGGTGCTACAGCAAGTTATGGGGCTGGAGGGACACAATTTTTTTAAAAGTATGTTTCGTGCAAAGGTTGCAGCAATGATAACTGGGTCATGTTACAGGCACTGCGCTCAGTAACGGGGGCCAAGATTTTCAAAAGCAACTAGTGATTTTGCGTACCTCCATTTTTGTTTGCCCAACTTCAGGGACCTTGTTTTCAGAGCATAGATGCTCAGCAGTTTCTGAAGATCAGACACCTTGAAAGTGTCTCATGTTGGGCACTCAAAAACTCAGGTGCCTAAAATCACTAGTAATTTTTTTTAAAATCTTGGCTTCGCTCTACATTGATTTTAAGAGCACTTGTACCTGTGCTTAAAGTTAAGCAAATGATTTGCTGACTCAGGGCTCCTGAGAACACGTTTTGGCTCTTAGTCACATAGTACATCTGAGCTCTCAAAGTCCAATGTCCCTAAAACATTTGCCTCCCTGGGTTTCCTTTGGAAGATGTCTGAATGTTTGTAAAATATGTGGGGCCTAATCCAAAGCTCATCTAAATCATTGGGAGTCTTTCCATTGACTTCAGTGGATTTTATTAGGCCCTTGGAGACCTTTGCATGGAAGATGCTATGTAAGTGCAAAGCACGTTATTATTTATTATAGTCCCATTGTTAATGTGAGAGCTCCTGCCCCAGTCAGGGAGAGCAGTGTCAGCTCTGAGGGCAGGATTATGACCTTTTGCCCAATGTGCCATGTATTGTGGCATTGTGTGATACATCTGCGTTCTTCCATTGCTGGACCAACAGGAAAAAGTCATCCTTACAACATGCCCCTGTGTTAAAAGGCATAAGAATACTTGTTGGGTTCACTGAGTAATACTTCTTTGGAAAGTTACAAGGCTGTGCTGAGGGGGTCACATACACTGTTGTCCTGATTGCTGAGAAGGAAAAGGTCACATGGGTTGAGCTCAGTGCGATCTCCTGTTGAAATGGAAGCGGAAATTGGTGCGGCTCTCTTGAGATGCGGGGCAACATTTCAGTGGCTGGAGCTGTAGATTTGATCAGTACTTCTAGACTGTGCAGTGAATTGAGACAACTTCTCAACCCATTGATTAAATGGAGTTCTTGCAGCTCCCATTTCAAGGTGATTGAAGAAGTAATCTCTCCAGGGCAAAATTAAAAGAAAATCACTATCCAGAATGTGGTGTTAAGTGGAAAAAACAAACACACAACCCCACTGAAAATGAATTGTCCAGAACGAGGCAGGTTTAATTTGAGGATCTCGAAGCACTTGACAAACATGAATTAATCTTTGTGGCATTCCTGTGAGGTTGGTAATTATTATCTCCATTTTACAGATAGGGAAGCTAAGGCGTAGAAGGATCACGTTTGTTGCCAGAGGCTGGGTCTACACTGACGGCAGCAAATTCGCTGCCCTCACATCGATTGCTCTGGATTGACTGAGCGGTCTGTATAGACGTGCTCAGTCAATCCAGGAAGCGATGCAGGAAAACCACCCCGGTAAGTGGCGTAGCGCTGCGTTGAAGGGAGTGCTGTTCCCTTCGACGCAGCACACTGTGGACGCCGCGTAGAGGAGAAGCTGCAAAGTTGACGGGAGATACGCAAGTGATTTACGTCGACTGCCGCCGAATCACAAAGGTAAGTGTAGATCGGGCCTAAGACTTCCAGCAGACTGACAGAGTTGAAAACTGAACCCAGGAGTCCTGTTCAGACACAGACAGTTGCCCCTTAGGAAGCTTCCAACTCCTTTGTGAGATTACAAAAATCAGCTACAACTGCTCAAAATAATTCGTTCAGATCCGTCTGTTGGCAATGACTTTAGAGATGCACCCCAGAGCTGAACACTGAGGAACACTGTGGTTTTAGAAATCTGATGGCCAGACCCTCCGCTGGTATAAATTGGTGTAGCTCCACTGACTTCAATAGCTCTATGCCAGTTAAAGATCGGGTCTGAATTTTGTGGCTGTTTCTAATTTCCTTCACCACTATGATTTTTAAATGCCTATTTGTCTGGGCCTTCCCTCATGCTGAGAAGTGGGTTATTAACACTGCTTATTGCTTGGACACCAGGGATTTGTATACATTGCACACAGGAGTATGGTTTCGCTAGATCCATAGAAACTCACTTTGAAGACACTGTTTTTATAGCTCTCTGAATTCGATGCTGCTTGCTCTCAGCTCCTTTCCCAGCACCCTACCCCTTCTGATCTTCTCAGCTCTTGCAAGACCAAGAAGCTAAATTAGTCAGGACATTTGCCTGCAAGCTGTTCAGGCTGACTCGTTGTTTAAAGAACTTTATCAGTGAATTGAGTAAAGTAATCCCAGGCAGGTGTGTTCTAGAGGATGTCAACAAAAAAAGAATTGGTTTCCTTGATTTCAAACACTCCCAGAAGCTGCCATGCAGGTGTCTATGGACACTGGCATCTTAGGTATTTGAATAATGGTAGCATTCAAGCTGGAGGTATGGTATCACCCAGTACTCTCTCTCCTTTCACCTTTTGAGAAGACAGTGGCATTAGAGCCTATATTAACCTGGATTCTCCTTCTGTTCACCTCACTGGTATTGAGATATTCTGCTTTTCAGTCAGCTTGGATTGATTCTCTTCTTGCACCAGTGTAAATCAGGGGCTTGATCTTGGGTCCTGCTTTTCTCCCTTTGTCCCAGTGCTGTGGCAGCAAAGAAGCAGAAAGCATCTGTGTGTCTCCAGTTTGGGGTTCCTCTGACATGGTTAACCTCCATGTGGTGTAAAGCTGGCATTGCTGGTTCCTATGCCTCTTGCTCCAGGCACAGATGGCATGTCAGGGGTGGGAAGGGGTCATTGAGGGAATGTGCTGCCCTCTGGCAAAAAAATATTTCGTGGATCCAATCAACCTGCTGTGTGACCTTGAACAAAACACATCCTCTGTGTGTCTGTTTTCCCAGCTACCACTTGTCTATCCTGTACATTTAGACTATAAACTCTTCAGTGTAGTTTCTTATGATACGTACATACAGCACCTAGCACAGTGGAGCCCCAATCTGAGCTGGGTGTCTCAGTGCTACTACAATAATAGCAGTCATTCATAAAATAAAAATAATTATTTGTATTATCACTGCATCACCAAGGTGTGACTCCTTCCACAATATTTTTCATTTTGGAATCTGCGGATTATAATTAGATCTTGGTAACAAAAAAGAAATACATTTTTTCCCTTCCAACTTTATGGAAAGTTGCCAGTTGCTGATGTTACCCTCTCCTTCTTCCCACAATGAAATGGATAAATTCTACTGTAATTTTTACAGCTGGAACTGTATGGACAGGAATATTAGATTATAGGTAGTGTTGTGATGAAAAATGTCTCAAATGAGTTAATTTTACATTCTTAAAAGACTACCTTCTATTATATTATTATATTACAATGCCATTATATAAATCAATGGTGTGGCCTCATCTCAAAGACTATGTGAAGTGCCAGCATCCTACTAAGAAAGGATATTGCAGAATTAGAGGGGGTTCAAGGAAGGCCATTGAGAATTACCAAGGGCATGGAAATACTCTCATACGGAGAGAGTTTGAAAAGACTGGGATTGTTTACTTTAGAAAGGAGATGAATAAGAGGGACTATGAGAAATGCCTATAGCATAATGAATGGTCCACGAGAAAGTAACGCAGGACCTTCTATTCTCCCTACCGCATAAAAACAAGGGGACATTCAATGAAATTCAAAGCTGTCCGAGTCAAACCTGATAAAAGGAATGACTTTTTTTGCACAATGGGCAACTAGAATGTGGACTCACTGCCACAGGAAATTGTTGGGGCCAAGACTTTTAGCGAGATTCAAAAAGGAATTGGGCGTTTCTATGGAAAACATGACTCTCTAGAATTATCCTTAACGGAGAGAATCATTTTTGTAGGGATACTAAACTTTTGTTTCAGGGCTGATTGATAATCACTGGTCAATAATTTGCCAATAATCAATAGTCAATCAATCAGTAGCCAATAATTTAGTAGGAATTTTAACTGTGATGATATGTTTAGGGAGAAGTGTTCTCTCCAGTTTGGATTAGTTTAATAATCCACCTCATAGACTTTAAAGTTTGAAGGGACCATCACGATCATCTAGTCTGACCTCCTGCACAATGTAGGCCACAGAACCCCATACACCTACTCCTGTAATAGACCCCTAACCTTACCAAAGTCTCAAATCATGGTTTAAAGACTTCAAGTTACAAAGAATCCACCATTTATAGATAAATCAGATGTGACTGGATTTATTAATCAAATAGTTAGTAAAGACAGCACATACACAGGGAGGCATCATTACCAATAGGTGTGAAAGACCATCCCTGTAGTTTGACAGTCTGTGTCCAGCCTGCCTATGGACTTACCTCCTCCATGATTTAGGAGCAATTATATCCTCGTAATGCTTATTGTGTATCATTTTGATCCTTATCTACTTCCTCAATTTGGTACACACATCTCCATACCTTAGGTCTTGTCTACACTTACAGTGTTGCATGGTTAATCCACTTCCCTGAGAGGTGGTAGCTATATCAATGGGAGAAGCCCTCTCATTGACATAGTGCTGTCTACACTGGGGGTTAGGTTGGTATAGCTATGTCACTCAGGAGGATGGATTTTCTACAGCCCTGAAAGATGTAATTATACCGACATAAGTTTGTAATGTAGAACGGGACATAGGTTATTTACAAGGCTTGCTGTTCCATTGCAACTTTACAATTGTCTTGACACCTGGTGGCTGGTCAATGATTATGCCCTTTGTTGGACAATTTTATACATCTTGTGGTTAATACTTTATAAAAATATGTCTTAAAACAGCTTTCAAAATAGGTTAAGGGTTATTGTGGAGTAAAATCCCATTCTTTGTTAGAAGCTGTATCCTAACTGCAAAATATCATGGGACTCTTGCTCCCAGGCAGGTCTTGAAATATTTCTTGATTTATTTTAAGTATCAACAAGGCCTCAGTAAATCTCTATCAGTGGGCAAGTCTACACTACAAAATTAAGTTGACTGAAGTTATGCCGATGTACAGTTACTGCAGTAATTAAATTGCTTTTGCATGTCCACATTGTTTCTTGTGTTGGTGGTGCATGTCCACACCAAGAGTGCTTGCACTGATTTAACTGTTGGTGTGGGGCATTGTGGGATGGCTTCTGAAAGGCAGCAGCAGTTGATGTAAGCTACGCAATGTATACACTGACCTTATATTGACCTAACTACATTGATCTAAGGGCTATGCCTCTTCTGGAGGTGGTGTTATTAAGTCAGTGTAGTGGGATAGTTACATCGGTGGGAGTTACATTTTAGTGTAGACACTTAGAGTTAGGTAGACATAAGCTGCTTTACGTTGACCTAATTCTGTAATGAAGACCAGGATTATGAGAGACCAGAATGAGACCTAACATTGAGCAGCAGATTATTACACATCTGCCTACTACAGAGTTCTTACATCTTCCTCTAAACACCTGGCCAACGTTATTGGATTAGATGGACTTTGGGACTGATCCCAGTCTGGCAGTTCCTATGTTCACATTGGTGGTGGGATGATGAGTGACCATAAGACACATATGGCAAGTATGACAGCTGCTAGAGTAAACTTCAGGCATTTTCTTCACCCCCCCACGGCTGTGAAATAAAGGCCACAACTGCTGTTTGTTCTTTGCAAACAACTCTCACCGCAGACCTGATAAACTCAAACACATGTCTTACAGGACAGTTTTCCATGAAGAATATCATGTCAGGTACTGACAGAAAGCTCATAACACATCAAGATTCATAATCATTTGTGCAATGTATGTGTGGGTAATAATTAAGGACTAATTTATCTATATTGAAAGTATGCTTTGTAGACTTGGAGTAAGAAATCAGTCACAAGGAGATAATGTGTCTTGATCACAGCACATGTAAGCAAGGAGGAATTGTTACCCTGACTTGTTTGGCTGGTGAGGCAATAGAAGGCTCAATTGTTTAGCCTCGCTCAGTATTAAGACTTTGAATGGGAAATTATTGGAAGAAAAATAAACAACTGAAATAACTTAACAGTAACAAATAAACTTTACAACAAGACAGGGGCTCACCCCATCTCTAAATAGAAACAAAAGGCTGTTTTCAGTATAAATACAGAGACAGGAGGAGCACTCCATATCCATTCACTGAGAAAACCCCTGGTGGAGTGAGGTTGTTTTAATGAAAGTTTGGATCTTGGTTTTTATTCGACCAGTCAGCTCTGCAACAGACTGAACCTTGGAAGTGTGGCGGAAACTTCCTCTATCATATAGAAAAGATAACTATTAATAAGTGTAGACCCACGTTTATGCTTTATGATTGTGTTGTGTACTGTAACCATTTGTTGCCATCATTTTCTCTTGTTTCTGGTTAAATAGTTTTTCTTTACTGAAATAAACCCATTTTTGTTTTATTATAATTGTTCAGAAGTGCAGTGCGGTTTCCAGGAGTGGCGGTGTAAGGTGAAACAGGTAAACTGGGGTATAACTGCTCCTTTGGGTGCAAAGAATCTGAAATTAACATGAATAGCCAATGTCAGGGTCCGGATGTCACAGGGGAATGATTCAAAGGGACTTGGAGATTGTGGTACACATATTGTTAACCTGCAAGACAAAGTTAGGGTTGTCATAGCTCAGAGATAGTGCTTCAGTAGCTGAAAGACTGGTGGTGTTAGGAAACTGATATCCAGTTACCACAAGAGGCAGGGGTAACAAGGTGACCCTCTATCCTGGGTGTCTCTGAGAACTGGCAAAATTGTATGTTAAATATAGAAGATAACTGGAGGCAAAGATCCCTAGCAGCATCATGAAAACCTGGAAGGATCTCAACTGCTTGGGCTTCAAAACTGAATCAATTCATGTCAGATACTAGCACACCCTAAAGAAGAGCTGGAAAGGTCATGATACATATGCCTACTGTCAAGATGCTGCATTTTGAGCCCTTATGAAACTTGGAGACTTTCACGGGAAGTGAGTATAGGGGAGCTGAGAGCGTTGGAAAAATCCAGGCAGGGGCAATCTTATGGGCACATTTTTAGGCTCCAGTTTAGCAAAGCACATAAACATGCACTTAATTTCAAACTCATGAGTAGTCCCAAGCATTTAAGCACCTGCTTAATTTTAATCCCATACCTAAATCCCACTGACTCCAATCCACTTCAGTGGAATTTAAGGCATGCGAGCAATCTCATGTATATTCAGCAAGCAGGTAAACACATGCTTGTGTCCCATTGAAATAGATGGAAGTCAACGGGTCTTAGTTTTAATCATGTGCTTAAGCAGATGCTTAAGAGCCTTGCGGAATAGAGCTGTGATTACTCACCTGTTTAAATTAAACACATACTTAAGTGCTTTGAGTGAGGGCCATAGGGCTTTGCTGACTAAGGAGTATAATTTACATATGATGCTAGATGCCAAGCTGCAGCAGTATGATTAAGGTGTGATTTTCAAACCATTGTATCAAACCAGTTCCAAAAGTTGCATAGACACTGCCAAAATGCAAGAATCAAGGCTGTAGACACTGCCAAGATGTAAGATGCAAAGATGCAGTGGTATAAATAAGGTGTGATTTTTAAATCATTTTAGTTAAGCCAGTTCCAAAAGCTGTGTAAACCGTTTTTGTTTTAAACCAGGCTTATTCTTAAACTGAAGTAGGACTGCTCTCAGAACCTGGCTGTTACTGAACTGGATCAAAACTGATTTAAAATGAAGCTGAACAAATTCAGACTGGAAATAAGATGCACATTTTTAACAGTGAGGGTAATTAACCATGGGAACAGCTTACCTAGGGCTGTGGTGGATTCTTCATCAGGGGCAATATTAAAATCTAAATGAGCTGTCTTTTTCCTGAAAGCTCTGGCCTAGTTCAGTCTAGAATCATTTTGGGGAAGTTACATGGTCTGTGTTGTGCAGCAAGTAGGACTTGATGATCACAGTGGTCCCTTCTGGCCTTAAAAATCTGGGACTACATTACAGTTCGGTTTAAATGGTGCAATTTTCTCATGTAGAGAAGGTCAAATGTGTTTGCACCAATTTAACGAAACCAGTTTATCTAAAATGATTTATTGAAATGGGTGCCTGTTTTTCTGTAGACAAGGCCTAAGTGTCTGTTTTGTGGGCTCAATCAGGTGCTTATGAAACATACCCACAAATATCTGCACCTGCGAAATTGCAAAAACACTGAGGTATGGCTATAAAATTGGGGGCTATTTTGGCAAACAGGCAGGTTCTTGGTTATTATGGCTTTATTGTTTATATAAATCATTGATCTCTGAGTCATAATTTTGTCGTCCCCCCCCCTGCAACTTTTGCATATTTTTATAAATGAAAGTAAAAAAATGCATGGTAAAAACCTGTGAATTTAAAAATCTCTTCCTGTGCATTGTTGCTCGGTAGCTACTGACAACAGCATCTAGTTCAAGCTAAGTTACTTTTTGGTAAGCCTTTGATTTGGGAAAAAAGATCCAAAAACCATTTTTTGATTATTGCCAGTATGGGCTCATCATATGTTTGAGTTCAATCCATTGCTCATGAAACTCACATACAGATAGACTCATAGACTCATAGACTCATAGACTCATAGGTCAGAAGGGACCAATATGATCATCTAGTCTGACCTCCCGCACAAGGCAGGCCACAAAACCCTACCCATACACATTTATAACAACCCCGAACCCATGACTGAGTTATTGAAATCCTCAAAAGTGAGATTTGAAGACCTCAAGCTGCAGGGAATCCACCAGCAAGCGACTCATGCCCCATGCTGCAGGGGAAGGCGAAAAACCTCCGTGGCCCCTGCCAATCCGCCCCGGAGGAAAATTCCTTCCCGACCCCAAATATGGCGATCAGCTAAACCCTGAGCATGTGGGCAAGACTCACCAGCCAGCACCCAAAAGGAATTCTCTGCAGTAACTCAGTTCTGATGGTCAATAGTTCATGTAAGCAGGCAACAGACCATGTAAACAAACCTTCAGATTCAGGCATTATTATTACAGACCACCTCAGTAATAAAGCCAAGTCCTATGAGAAATAGCTTACTGCTATTGGTAGCCTTCAAACCTAGTCCAGTTTAAGATAGAAAAATAAATTGCATTACCTGATATTTTGTATATCTATATTGAGATAGGTAGATTACAATTCTGGTTATCTATATATACATGTGTGCGTGTTGAGATAGAGTGTGTGTGTTTTTATATATATATATGTTTGTTTTCCCTTCATCTTACAGAGATTTGTAAGAAAAAGTAATTTTTACACCCAGATCCATGTCCAAATTCTGCCATTTCCTGTATCTTCTAAAATATTTATGCTTTTATTGGTCTTACCAAGTACACATGCTATAAAATGTAAGTAATAAAAAGCAAATATGTAGCACATAAAAGGAAACACTAGTCATAGGTAATAAAAGATGTGATCTGCCTGGGTGTACTCATTCATTCTGTCACTTAAGATTCAGGTGTAGCCATCCTTTTTAAAGCTCCCCCCCTTTTGTGATGAAGGATTTGGCTGAGTGTGAAACATTTGCAATGAAACATTTTAAATCTCCCTCGTAATTTTGTCAAATGCCTCTTCTTCTGATGGTCATGGCATCTCAGCCCTGTTTATTTTGCATTTCTTATAGCACCTTTCATCCTGAGGGATCCCAGGAGAGACCCCATGGCCCCATACTACCAGTTCTATACAGCCAACCCTTACTCAGAGGAGCAGTTCCATTGAGCTAGTATGAGTAAGGACTACTCAAATAAGTAAGGGTTGAAGGATCAGACCTTGTTTACTACATGAACAGGAATCACTTCACCTTCCCAGGGAAATGCAGCCACTTCTGGTGTGGAATATGATGGCAGCTTGAAAGGGCATAGCGGCACTACACAGTTTAGGACAGGACGTGAAGAAGGGCTGTTCTACTGAAAATGGACAGGGAAGTAAGGATAGTGGAATATATTTTTGCATAAAAATGTGTATTTGAACTGGACACAAGCTGGGATCCATGGTGGAAGTGAGCCTTTTTAATGCCCTTTTGAGTGCTTTCCTCTGAAGCATCAGGATGGCCACAGCTGTAGATGAGCCATTGGGGTGGAGGTGGGACGGGGGAGGGATAGGGCTCTGAGGTGGTATGAAAGTGCCGGCCCCTTACAGAATGGGGGAGGCACCCTAGTGACAGAGGATGTGGAGAAAGTTGAGGTGCTCAATGCCTTTTTTGCCTCTGTGTTCACAGACAAGGCCAGCTCCCAGACTACTGCACTGGGAGCACAGAATGGGGAGGAGGTGAACATCCCGCAGTGCTGAAGGAACAGGTCCAGGAATATTTAGAAAGATTGGACATACACAAGTCACCTGGGGCCAGATGCAATGCACCCAAAGGGGCTAAGGGAGTTAGCTGATGTGATTTCAGAGCCATTGGCTATTATCTTTGAAAGCTTGTGGCAACAGGGGGAGGTCCCAGATGACTGGAAAAAGGCAAATATAGTGCCCATCTTCAAGAAAGGGAAGAAAGAGGATCCAGGGAACTATAGGCCCGTCAGCTTCACCTCAATCCCTGGAAAAATCATGGAGCAGGTCCTCAAGGAATCCATTTTAAGGCACTTAAAAGAGAGGCAGGTGATCAGGAGCAGTCAACATGGATTCACCAAGGGAAAGTCATGCCTGACCAACCTGATTGCTTTCTATGAAGAGGTGACTGGTTCTGTGGATGAGGGGAAAGTGGTGGACATGATATACCTTGACTTTAGCAAAGCTTTTGATACGGTCAAAAGTATTCTTTACTGTATTCTTTACAGTATTCTTATCAGCAAGTTAAAAAAGTATGGGTTGGGTGAATGGACTACAAAATGGATAGAGAATTGGCTACAGCAAAGGGCTTAACGAGTAGTGATCAATGGCTCCATGTCTAGCTGGCAGCCGGTCACAAGTCGAGTGCCCCAGAGGTCGGTCCTGGGGCTGGTTTTGTTCAACATCTTCATTAATGATCTGGAAGAGGGGGTAGATTGCACCCTCAGCAAGTTTGCAGATGACACTAAGATGTGGGGAGTGGTAGATACCCAGGAAGGGAGGGATAGGATACAGAAGGACCTAAACAAATTGGAAGATTGGGCCAAAAGAAATCTGATGAGGTTCAACAAGGACAAGTGCAAAGTCCTGCACTTAGGACGGAAGAATCCCATGCACAGCTACAGACTGGGGACCGACGAGCTAGGCAGCAGTTCTGCAGAAAAGGACCTGGGGGTTACAGTGGATAAGAAGCTGGATATGAGTCAGCCGTGTGCCCTGGTTGCCAAGAAGGCTAATGGCATATTGGGCTGCATTAGTAAGATCATTGCCAGCAGATCGCGGGAAGTGATTATTCCCCTCTATTCGGCATTGGTGAGGCCGCATTTGGAGTATTGTGTCCAGTTTTGGGCCCCCCACTACAAAAAGGATGTGGAGAAGTTGGAGAGAGTCCAGCGGAGGGTAACAAAAATGATTAGGGGGCTGGAGCACAAGACTTACGAGGAGAGGCTGAAAGAACTAGGCCTGTTTAGTCTGCAGAAGAGAAGAATGAGGGGGGATTTGATAGCAGCCTTTAACTACCTGAAAGGGGGTTCCAGGGAGGACGGAGCTAGGCTGTTTTCAGTGGTGGCAGATGACAGAACAAGGAGCAACGGTCTCAAGTTGCAGTGGGGGAGGTCTAGGTTGGACATTAGGAAAAAGTTTTTCACTAGGAGAGTGGTGAAGCATTGGAATGGTTTACCTAGGGAGGAGGTGGCATCTCCATCTTTCGAGGTTTTTAAGGTGAGGCTAGACAAAACACTCGCCGGGATGATTTAGCTGAGGATAGTCCTGCTTTGAGCAGGGGGTTGGAGTAGATGACCTCCTGAGGTCCCTTCCAACTCTAATATTCTATGATTCTATGATGCATTCTGTCTCTCGTGTGTGGCTAGCTGGTTCTTGCTCACACGCTCAGAGTCAAAACTCATCACCATACGTGGGGTTGGGAAGAACTTGCCCCAGGTCAGACTGGGAGTGACCTTGGGTGGGTTTCTCCTTCCTCTGTAGTGTATGGATGAGGGTCGTTCACCAGGATTATCTGGGTATATCTCACTTAAACATAAGCATTTGCTCTGTCTGAAACCTCTCCAGTGTCTCAGTCAGCACGGCTCCCCCCCAATTGCCATGATGGAATGAATATTAAACAACCATCACCACTTCCTGCAGAACTCTCAGGTCTTGTTTTTCAGTCTCTATTCTAAGTACTCACCCTGAACTTGCAAGAGTTGGCATGGTCACAGCCCATGTCTGCCTGGCTGGCATAAAAAGGGGGGGCCAGCTGCTGAGCCGATGTAATTGTCATATCAGCTGATGTACTATACTGCAGAAACAAAGGATGTTGTGTCAGCTTGTATGGTAAGCTATGGACATCCAAATTCCATGCTGTACCTTACAGCGCAAACTTCTCTTCTCTCTAATATTGATAGACAGGTTCACAATGGTGACTTTCTCAATTAGAGTGATTAATTTCCCCTCCCCTCAAATTGAGTTCTGGTTTGATAAAGATGGTTAAGACTTACAAATACCTACACAATGGTAATCTACTCTCTTTGAACTATATGTAGCTCTTCTATTGATCTTGCTAGGATTTGCCCCTGCCTGGATCAAACATGCTATCAGGCCCTTAATATCTAGTTGTTCTTTCCTTAAATCACAATGCCTTCTTCCCATTCCACGCCATCCAGTAAACACCAGGAGCTTGCTTCAGATCTGGACTTAACTCCTGTTCTCAGAAAGGCCTTAGGAGCTCTGCAAAGAAATCAGCAGCGAGGATAAATATTGATATCTATGTGGAAATGGTAATTGCAGCTCTTCGGGATGGGATGACTCATGATCTGGGGAAAAAAAAAAGAAAAGTTATTACACAATGTAAATAAATATTTAATGCAGAAAGTTTAAATTATTCCTCCCATTAAGCCAGACAATTCTGAACCCACAAATCATATGCTATGAGCTCTGGGATTTTTGAAATTATTCAACATTAGATCGAAGAAAGAAGCAAATTATTCATTCCAAATGTTCTGGGGGGATTTAAACTTTAACAGATTTTTCTATTTCCCCATTAATTTCCCCCTTGTCACCATAAACACTTAAGATTTAATGCAGCTTTTGATTTCAATCTAGTGCATAGTGGGCGCCAGGGCCCTGATCCAAAGCCCATTGAAATCAACAGAGAGATTCCCAGTTGACCACAGTAGGCTCTAGATCAAGTCCTGGTGTCTCTCCTGTGCACCCCCTCCTCTCACTCAAGCTATGTCTACTCTACGAGCTAGGGATGTGATTCCAGCTTGTGCATGCATGTTCACAGTCATGAGCTCGGTCAATGAGTACTAGCTCAAGCATAAAGAGTAGTGTAGGTGTGGAAGCATGGACAGCAGCATCACAGCTTAGCCGTGCTGAGTACACACACCCACAGGGTTCAGGTGGCATTGTACTCAGCATGGCTAAGCCAGGAAGCCACTGCACATGCGACCATGAGAATGTGGACATGAGCTGAGCATCACACCCCTAGCTCATAGTGTAGATGTAGCCTAAGTCTACTAGACGAGCCAGGCACAACTGGTTCTCAATACATTTGAGGAGTGGACTGTGTTAGCCCATAGACTAAACTTTACCAGAGATTTGTTTGTGTGTTCACAGACTCTAAAGCCATTTGCAAAGGCAGGGATCGGGGAAAAGGAATAGTAAGCGAGCAGATCAAGGAGGTAACCAGGGGATCCTAGATCATGTGTGTAACCAAGGACAGAACACACAACTTTCTTACCTCCTATGACGACCTGTCCAAGAGGTAGGTGAGAGACGCCTGAAGCCATCACAGCCTGGAAGGAATCAGAGACAGGAAGCAGCAGGAGAGAGCTGGCAAGGGCTGCTTGGGGGAGAGAGTGTGACAGGAGATCCGGCAGAGCAAGCTGATTTCTGAGGACAGCAGGAATGGAACTGCTGGTGAAAACTGACCACCGTGGGGGGTGTCTGATGAGTGGTAGGCTCAGGTTGTGGCCCCTAAGC
Source organism: Mesoclemmys tuberculata (assembly GCA_007922155.1). Lineage (NCBI taxonomy): Eukaryota > Metazoa > Chordata > Testudines > Chelidae > Mesoclemmys > Mesoclemmys tuberculata. The sequence goes on from ML675609.1 coordinate 56,911,031, forward strand.
AAGTGGGGAAGATCCAGCTTGGTCAGGGGAAGTGAAGCTCGAAAAGAAGAGGATGGATGCAGGAGGGCTTTGCCCTGAGGAGAGGTAGGACTCACAGGAAGAGAGGCCAGGGGAGTGGAACACTATGGGGAACTTCTGGGAACACAGTGCTGCTGTTGACTCTCAGGTAGGTGACTTGGAAAGTTGGAAATGATGTCTCTGGAGAGAGGGAATGGAAAACCCACAGTCTCTTTATGTTTACTATAGGAGTTGGAGATTGTTTTTTACTATAAACGTTTTTGGGGAATTAGCCCACTGGTGTATATGAATAAACTATGTACAGAGGCAGTCTTTGTGTCAGCTACTGAGAGACCATGTTCCTTTCACGGGTGGAAGAATGGGGAAACTGAGGCAGGCACACTTGTTGTACTGCAGCCTGCCAGAAGAGGGCTCCCCCAATGGGGCTGCCCTATGACAGCAATATATCTGAGCAGTGGCCACTTTGCTAAGAACTTGTTTACGAAGCTCATTTCCATTTACTCCTTCTGCCCGAAAGGTAGAATGAAGGAAAAAATGTACATTTTTTTTAGATTAATTGCTCTCCGGAGACCAGCTTCTGGGCTCAGAGTCTGCAATTATGACTAGTGCTCCCCCGATAAATCTTCCAATTATGAGGATATTCAGAAATAATTAAAAAATTGCCTAATTTTAGCCTCCTTTTATGGGGAGGGGGGGTTTTGTCCTTTCTACTCCTCTGAAAATGGGTATCTCCCAGGGAAGGGGAAGAGCTATCAGCTGGACAAGAAATCAATCCCAATTAAGTTCAGAGCAATGATTAAGGGCTTCCCACCCAGGGTGTTCAATAAGGATTTTATTAATAGTCTGGGAAATACATATGTGAGCAGCTTTTTAACTAAAATGGAAAGGAAACAGTGTGTCTGCAGTTCTAGGTTTTGGACTCTCAGGGTAAATCGCTCAGAATAAGCTGAAAAAATGCAGATCCCTCTTTATTTCTATATTTTATTAGCATTTAAACAGTGGCAATTTGAGATGACCCTTGACGCCGATACAATGAGTCAATGCTCACAATCAAGGTTAAAAGCTCATTTGTCATTTATTTTTTGCCATTGTTATGGGTGCTGGCATTTCACCAAGTGGCTCTCTTCCCTCTGAAGCATTATCATTCCAAAGCTTCAGCATGGTGCTGTAAACGACTGTGCTGCGGAAGTGTTGCTTTTTGGGATTAGGATGAGATGTAAATCCTGCGGTCCTGTGCACGTGTGGGCTTTAAAGATCCTCTGGCATTTCTTACAAGAGTTCGGGGTGTTAGTCCTCATGTCTTGGCCAGATTCCAGGGTGGATAACTGAATACTTAATACCTAAATTCTGCTGCAATTTCAATAGAAGCCAGTAATCTTCACTTTCTGTCCTAAATGACTGAATGGGTTTTCTGGGACCATTGGAATGCTGGTATGTTCTGCCCTAGAGGTGGCTGCATTACAGTGGTGTGTCAGCTGATCCTTATAAGTGCATGTTTAGGTGCTGATCTTGCAATCAAATCCAGGTGGGCAGACTCTGGCATTCAGAGACCCCTACTTAAGTCAGTTACAAGACTGGGACCATGAACTGCAAGTCTGTAAATTGCTTTGAATGGTGCACGAATCCACATGATGTCGAGTGACATCTTGTTCAGTAACAAGCTTCAGCGTAAGGGCCAAATTCTCTGCTGGTGTAAGTGAATGTAGCTTCAGTGGAGTTTTGCTCGTTGATAACAGCAGAGAATTTGGCACACGTTCTGAAAGGCAATTAAGTGCCCAGTTCCCACTGACTGACAGGGGAGAGGCACATAACTCCAGTGTATGCCTTTGAAAGTGAGGGTAATTAACCACTGGGATAATTTACCAAAGTGGATTCTCCATCAATGGCAATTTTAAAATCAAGCTTGGGTGTTTGTCTAAAAGATTTGCTCTAGTTGGAACAGGAATTATTTCTAGGAATTTTTCTGGTCCGTGTTACACAGAAGATGATTATTCTTACCACAGAATCTATAAAAATCTCCCTCTTTGGTCCTAAGTTTCTTTTTGGAAAGAAAAGAATTATAATGAGCTAGCGATCCAGATTGCACTGCTGAACAGTGACTGAAAAGTGTTTTGTGTGCACATGCCATTTGGATAGCTCTTAAAAAAAAAATCCAAATGGAAAGGTAACAAATGCCTCAGAGACACATTCCGCCAAGACCCTTTCAGAATCTCTTTCCATCTCTATCTCATGAGCCCTTTGTGAAACTCAGCCATGGTGCAAATGGAATAATACCTGCCAGATTGAAAAAAAAAATCAGAATGAAAACTTTATTTCTGTTTGTTAGAGGGGCAAAATGTAAAAAATATACATTTAATCTGAGCTGGGTTTTCCTACTGATAGAGGCTTTAGTACAAGAATTATTACATGCAATCTGGAATGCAGGCAAAGAATGTAATTCTCTGTTTTAGACTTATTTAAAATGAACGAGGCTGCCAGTTTCCATTTCTGTAACAATATTTTATGTGGATAAGCTTTGCAAATTGAGCCTGCACACAATAGGATTTTGGCTGAGGTGTGACTTGGATTCTGAAAGCGGGGGAAGAAAGCCCTGGGGCCAGGTTTGTAAAGATAAGAGGAGGCAGGTGAACACCCTTTTCTATCTTCCTCTCCACTCCCTCTCCCTCTCTTTCTAGGTGTGTTTTTTCTCTGGCTCTACAAAGGCCTGTGGCCCCTGGGAATGGCTGGGTGGCTGTCTGTCTGAGGAAACTGAGTTCTGTTCCAACCTGGAATGACAGTGATGGAAAAGATGCTTCCATACATGGTTGCTGAGCTATGTAACAACAAGCTGATGTTCTCAGAGCCCTTCCAAATTGATGGGTGTGTCTGTCTCATCATCAAATTAGATAGTAATTGCAGATTTGCCAGTGCGAGGCAGAGGTCTGACTGGGCCTTGAGAATAAATTGCTCTAGCATCTGGAGAAGCATTCCCTCCTGGTCAGGTTGAGGTGAATGGTGAGGCAGCCTAGAAAAGATTGTGCTGCTAATATAACAAGCTTAAGAGGTGGCTTGTTCACATTCTAGGAATATCTTCTTGGAGAGAACATATGTGATACTAAAGAGAACTTTAATTTTGCAGGCAGAGACACAACAAAACCCAGTGGCTGGGATGTGGAGTTAGGTAGATTCAAACTGGAAATAAGGTGGACATTTTTAACAGTGAAGCTAATTAGCAATGACATCGAATTCCCAAAGCAAGTGGTTGATTTTTTCCCCCCCATTTGAAATCTTTATAGCAAGATCAGATGTCTTTCTAAAAGAGTTGGGGTTAGTCCTGCTTTAAACAAGGGATTGGACTAGATGACCTCCTGAGATCCCTTCCAAACCTAATCTTCTATGATTTATATGCTTTGCTACTTCACAGGCTATTGGGTTGAACATAGGAATTACTGTGTGAAAACCTATGGCCTATGTCATTCAGGAGATCAGACTATAAGGTCGCAATAGTCTCTTCTGGCCTTGAAATCTGTAGATGTATGAATAATGTATGCTTTTAAGGCTGCCTTAGTGTAACTACCACTGGTTGAAATTCTATGGCATTTTGATTAAATGTTTTCCCCATAAAATGTCCATTTCACTGTTTGTGTGTTTTTGACCAGCCTTAATTATAACTTAAACCATCAGCACAGCGGGAAGTGCGTCCAGCACATAGGTCCTCGAGTGTACACAGACTTCGAAGCCCTTGTGTAACGGGATCTCTTCACCGCAAGTGCCACCTCCTGACGGCCATCCTGGGAATTAGCTCTGGCCGGGCATTGTGTCCCCTCCTGGAAGTGTCTCCTGCTGTTTTCTTGTCCTTTGGACCCCTCTCACTCCAGGAACTGCAGGTTCCTCTTCTTGACTTGGCCCTCCAACTGCATCACCATAGGTGTTCCCCTCTCTTCTGGGGTCTCAAAGTCATTCTTCACAAGTGGGCTCAGCCAGTCTTCCTCTCACTGCCCTGCCAATTCCACTTCATCAGCATCTGGTAGGGGAAGCCAAGCTCGCCTTCCACTCCAGCCCCTGGCACGAGGGCCCCCTCATCAGCAGCCAAAGTTTGACCTATCCTGAACCTTGCTGCTTTTCCCCTGAGTCTTGCCTAACCTTCTGGCTCTCTCTTCCTTTTCTGGGTCTGCCAGTTTCACCACTCCCTCCTCCCCAGGAGCAACTGCAGGCTACACCTCTCCACAGCTTCCAAACACTCGTCCCGGGACTCACGACAGCCTTGCCCAGCAGCCCCTTCCGCTTGCCAGCTCCTGGGCTTTATAGAAGTCCTGCCTGTTCCTGCCCAATGGAGCCTGTTCTCAACCAATCCCCTGCTCCCTGGATCCTCCTCCACTGAAGCCTATGGAGTTCATTGGCCTGCCTGGCCAGCCTAACCCCTTTTAGTTTTGTGAGGGGTAGACACCCCATCACACCTCCTTTGCCATGATGCCTTAAAAAATCTCAGCAAAAATGAGGTAGCAAGTGTATTGAGACCACTGCTTGTCCTGCTGCCTAATACTCATTGTTTCCTTGTACTCCCCCATCTGTATGTATCTCTCAGTTGACTCTTGTCCTCTCTTTGAAGCAGGGACCGTCTTTTTGTTCTGTGTTTGTTCAGTGCCAAGCACAATGGGTTCCTGGTCCATAGCTCCTAGGTGCTATGATATTACTTCTACTAAAAGAGCACTAGCTGCTTTCCTATGTGTCTTTTGAGTTACTGCCTCCTCTGTGGAGAAAGAAAACACCCGTCTCCCGGGCTTTCCGTCTAGCGCTTTCCACCACAACTGAATTCACACATACATTTTGATGTCAATGCCACTTTTCACTGGCATCAGTAATAGACTAATTTGCACAATGAGCTTGCCTACATGCATCAAGGTCGCCTGCTCACCTTGTCACAACGGGAACATGGGAGTTGGCATACCATTGGCCAGAGCGTCTGCTATCCTGCCTGCAGCAGCTCCTCTGCTTTATTTATTGCATTGAAGCATCAGATACTTAAAACTATGTTACAGCGTGAGTTGGACTTGGGCGTGCTTCTGGCATAGAAGGGAACGAGGAAGAACTAGACAAATACCTGCAGTGCCTACAATTTGGCTGGTAGGTCTTATTCATAGATGTCCTTGACATCTTTTTTCATTCACGTACATAAGAACAAATAACTTACTTTTATGCATGGTACCTTTTGACTAAGAAGCATTGCATGCGCTATGTCCAGGAATCACTCCATCTTAACTGCAGCTATCTCTGGAGTAGAATATGACAGCCATTTAGCACCAGCAGTACTACACAACAACTCCAGATAAGAATGATAGAAAACTATAGAATCCAGTTGAAACCACATGGGAAAATAAGGAAACTGGTCAGCTAGGACAAGAAGGTAATGCCCTATCCTGAAAGTGCTACAAGATCTGTAATGCCCACAAACGGTCAAAGCCTCAGTTGTGTATCTCAGCTGAAAAGCTAACGGATGGAATACATATGGCTTTCAGGATCATATATGGCTAAGGTGCTTTATTTGTGTGTTTAGTTTGTTTAAATGCAAATGTGAAGTTTTAGAAATGAAGCAATGTGATTTTAAGAATTTAATTCTCCGGTTTCCATGAAAGAAATCTGCCTTCAAGGGAGAAAATATACATAGGCTGCATTAACAAATAGCTTGCACTATGGAGCTGTCCAGTGCTGACAGATTCACAGTGAATGCTACCGCAAGAGCATAGCCAGCACCCTTTGTGACTCTGTCCATGGGTAACCAATACAAAGGGGAGAAAGGAAGCAGGAAAGATGAAAGAATCCTCCTCCTTACTGAATGGTATTTATCTGTTTGGAGCTCCCAGCGTCTGGTGCATTTTTAATGTAGTTCTTCGAAGGGTTTCAAAACCAAAACCACTTGGCCTGCAAACATGAATATGTATAGCGAATCTAATAATAAGACCACAGTCTTTCTCCCTTTCTCTCTTTGACCTGATTCAGGATGAAGGGTCATTGAAGCTCTGTAGTGTAAATTTCAGTTCTCCATGTTTTTGTGGACGTAGCGACCAAGAGACGTCTCCTGCAAATTGAATACAGACGATGATGATCTTCTCCCTCTTCCCTTTAGGTAGGTGTAACGAAGTCAACAGTTATTTTTTTCCCCCTAAGCAATCTTTATTTTAAAGAAATTAGAATGCATTGTGGATAAAGGAAGGTTGCCTAGGTCTTGGCTCCGTTTTCTTCATTAGTATCAAAGCAACAGCTAGCGATTTGTTACTTTCAGCATCAATGCTGGAGCATTTAACCACTCAGAAAAGCTTACACATGCCATATGAGGAAGCCAGCGATGCATATAATATGTCATGGAAACATAAACAGCTGAGACAAGAGTTGGTTATTGCTTAGTTCAATATTGTTGTTTAATATCAATTCTAAATACATTCCACTGGGTTAATTATTGTATTATTAACTCTAGACATAATGATCTTCATGCACTGAACGAGGGGAGTATCATATTATAAAATTATACATTTCTTTGAGGTGTCCTTATGTAAGCACGATAACGGACAAAACTAGCCATACTGTAAGCCATGCTCAGGGCCAAATTCAGCCACTGTATGAGCACACAGCTCCCATTGAGGCTAGTGAGAACTGTTGCATGTATTCAAAGGCAGAATATGACCCTACTTTATGCATTCAGCTATTAATCGAACAGTCTGAATGCTTTTAAAGTGGACATCAGCCTGGTGTCTTAGCATTTACTTAGTTTGTAAGCCCCTTGGGGCAGGGACAATCATTTTGTTCTGTGTTTGTAGAGCTCTTAAAACAATGGGATCCTGGTCCATGACCTGGGATCCTATGTGCCATTGTAATAATAATAATTAATAATAGATGTTTTCTGTTGTCTTGCTAATTATAGGATATTTATTCCACAGAGGAACATGGCAGCTGCCGGTGCACAGAATTTCTCAAGCACTTTTTTTTCCTTTCAAAAGTATCTGTTTGAATTGGAAGGTGAGTCTTTTTGCTTTGATTTTCAGTGCATTTCATTCTCCAAACTAGGGAGAGTGACAGTACTTCATGTTGCATGGGGGCCATTGTTAAAATGTTAAAATTATTAATGGTTCCAGGCTTGCAGTTCTTACTCAGGCAAAACTCTGAAAGGTGCCCAATGGGAGTGTGGACTATATAAGGGCAAGATTCAAGCCCATATTAGCAATAATGCTTTAGATGATCAAACCAGGGGAACTTTTAAAAAATGAATTCAATTCCCACCATTTCCTTTTATTTATCACAGACTGATGAGCGTCACTTTATTTTTATGATGTTTCATCTTCTTATATGGTCCCTCTTTCTCGGTTTTTTTATTTCTATTTCTAGTTCCTGAGGTCCAGTTTTCAGTGCTTCAGTGGAAAAATGAAAAATGTTTCAAAAATCATTTCTGTTCACTTTATGATTTGTAAACTCAATCCGTATTATTGGACTTAAATTTGGAGCCTGTTCTAATGACGTTATTTCCTTCCAAATCAAGGTTGGATGTTTTTCTAAAAAATATGCTTCAGTTCAAACAGGCATTGTTTCAGGGAAATTCTGTGGCCTGTGTTAAGGAAGAGGTCAGCTAAGGTTATCGCAATGGTCTGTTCTAGCATTGGAATAGTTGAATCTTATATTATAGAAGTCTGACATCTAAGTCAGTTCTATACTGGCATGGTATATATTCTATTTATGCCTCCCAATTTCAATATGATTATAATTAGTCCTCTTCATTGAGGTAGCATCTAGAATCTCTAGACAGGGACCACAGCCCCATTGTGTTAAGCATTGTACACACATATAGCAAAAGGATTATTCCTGTCCCAAACTGAAGTATTAAAAAAACTCACAAATGCACTTAATACAGAGATAACTGGGAAATTCCACTGTAACAAGGACTCAGACCACAGGGTCTCTCGTTAGTGGTATGGCATCATTTTCCAAATCGTCTTTTAAATCAGGAACTGTGAAAACTTCTCCATGTTGGAATAAAACATAACTTACCTTGGCTGCCATGGTGTATCCCTCATTCAAAGAGGTAAATCAAGAATGATCCAGCAGACTTTGCAAGGACTATAAACGGTTGATTAAAGGTTAATTTATACTTATCTAGCTGCCGAATGACCTCCACAAATCTTCTTGGCTTCTGTGGGAGTGCTGCCATTGGAGAGATCGTGGGTTTGGCCTTTCACTTGATTTCTTAAGTGGAGTAAAATAAATCGTAAACGCTGCCTGTCGAACTGCAATGTTACTTTCAGTTTAAGAGGCCTCTTATTGTTCGTGAAACATGTCAGCTGAGCATTACAAAAACACGTTGATGTGTAACTACTGTTGCAGGGAGACAAATGCTGCTCATCTGCGGTAGGTATGCTCTTGTGTAACAATTAGTATTTAAATCCTCCCACAATCATTGAATGTAGTGGGGTATTTGTCTTTGATTTCTGTGAGGCCAGTAAAGTAACTGTAAAAGTGTAGCCGTTAGTATTTGAATGATCAGCTCAGATGTACCTGATCCAAGTGAGTTGATCCCCTGCTAAGATTTAGGACATATTGCTTGACTCGAACCCTTCTTGATCGTCCCTCACTCTTCCCCCCCACAGGATTGAAGTAGGTCAGGTACATCAAATTCTGCTACATCTCCAGGGGATTGGCTGTCTGTAGGGATACAGATGTTTTCACTGCTAGTTCAAATCCTGCCGGAGACTGTAGTGGTCAGCTGTCATCATACAGCGACTGCTTGCCAGCCGGTGTGAAATGGGCCCTGATCTTAATCCTGGTCCTAACAGACAAGTGCCCAGTGCCCGCCTCCCCGGCCACCAGGACCATCAGTGCTCATTGGCTCCCCCTTGAGAGTCTCAACAGGGAGGTTCAGGATTTCATGCAGTCAAGGTTACTGTGGTCCTAGAGATGAAGCCTCCAGGCAGGCACTGAGGAGGAGGGTGCTATGAGGGAAGCTTGTGCTGCCACTGTCTGTTTCGTGCATGGGAATCTGAGGGTAAACACAGAAATCTCTGTTTCCAGGCCCGTGAGTCTGAGCCCTTCTAGCAGCACTAAACTCACTCAGAAATTAGCAAGGCATAACCCAAAATGCCATATGCTCCCCTCGCCGGCTGTACTTGAGGCGAAACAACAGGGAGCACGGCTGTTAGTTACAAACCTGCTAGGAAGGGCAAAGAAATCCTAAGCCAGTCAGTCAGCTGTGTCTGGGATCTTTGGTTCTAAATACGAGTGGATATAGTCAGTGACACTAGTGGAAGTCCAGAGGAACCCCCTGAAGATAATGGGGTAACCCTGGAGCCACTCACAGCAGAATGTGGCCTAGAGACTCTTAAAACTGTTCTAGCTATGCTGGGGATTTAGGGGGTAATATGAAAAGTGTTAACAATTGGTGTAGTGTTTCCTGGGGGAAATGATGTTGCTTGACAGGTTGTCCTCAGGAACGAGGACATTTCCACAAAGGTTACACGGTGTTAGAACCAGCCCTGACTTGACACCAGCTTTTTACCTGAAGGGAAGAAAGTCTAACTCCAGGGGAGACTGCAGTGGTGGAGCATGGCCATAACCTCTTCTCTTGCATAACTCTGTCAGTGGGACTCAGCACATCCGCTACTCAGCTTCCTGGAATGGAATCCCCGATATGACATGAAGCTGCTCCTCCCGCGGAGGAGAAACTCCAGTGAGGGAAGACGGTGATAAATACTCTCCTACAAATGCCCCCTGTGGCGTACGGGGCCAGGCTGGGACAGGAAAGTGTAACTTACACCTGCCTTGCCTCAATGTCCAACAACCTAAGTACAGACCACTTGTAAAACAATCTTTGAGTAGATCCTGTTTCCCTTTGCATGGAGATTCTGCCTGCCCATCCCATTAGTGTGTGCTTGGTCCAGTTCATACCATAAGACTGAGTATCAGCTTGGTGAGGTAATATTATATTAGTATATTAATTATATTATATTATATTATATTATATTATATTATATTATATTATATTATATTATATTATATTATGACACCCACTCAGTTCTGTCCCCATCTAGTGGTGGCAAGTCACATTGAGCTTGCCAGAGCCTTGATTTAGAGAGTGGAGTCTTTTAGTGCAGGCAATAGAGACTCATGTTTTGAGATCCAGAGACGTCCTGTTCAAGTCCTGTTGCCAACAATCTGCCAAGGGACATTGCATTTCAAGTGCCCAGCCATGTTCAGATTGTGTTATGTGGACAGATGATCCACCCTGTCTGTCTATTGTCTAGTTTCACACTGCCACGCATCGTCAGAGTATCTGAGCTCCAGCAAAATTATTAGTAGACACCATGGAATGTGGAGCTCTTTCACCTTCTCAGAATATAAAGTAGGGTTGTTTTGTTTTATTGGTTGACTTGTGCATAACTGAACTGACATCAGAAGGTAATCAGACTTCCTAGCTGGTTAATGTCTTAAACTGTAAATAAAGGAGCCTATTGTTTTGGAAACTTCTTTCCTGTCTCTTCATAAATTTTAATGGGTCTATATAACCCTTGCTCTTTTGTTTCACATTAATGGGTTTAAAGGAACATTTACACAAAGGAGGTCCATTAAAAATGAAGAATCTGATTTTCAGCTGGTGTAAACTGGTGTATCTAATATTAGGAGAGTTGTCTTATATACACAACTATACCCCCTCCCCGTGGGGAAAAAAAAAGTTCTGATTTTTCATACTTGCCGTCTGGTCACCCTAGGTGTAGCACCATTGAACTCCATGGAGTTTTGGATTTGACTTAGACTTCTTTCTTACACCAGGAATAAACATGGCACTGATCCAGAGATGGTCCTTTGGTGTCACCTTTGAGACATCAGACAGGAAAGAGGATGATAGCAACTAGAAACCAGATGGAATTCCAGTGCAGTTAGAGACAGAAAAATGGTAAGAAGTCTCAGGTGGTAAGATAAAAGCAACTTACTGATGATGAGGCCAAAGTCAAGGAGCCGGAACTGGATGACTGATGAGACAGAAAAATGGAATAAAAGAGAAATTGCAATTGGGGAGAATCCTGGTTTCATTACAAGCCTAGGACAGAAAGAAAGAACATATTGTGCTTTCATATCTCATAGGCTGAATTTGGTAACCCAAAGGCGGGAGAGGTGTGGCTGTGCAATCAGCTCGAACGCTAACAAAGTAGAAAGTTATATAGTTTCTGATTTCAGCGTAGAGCTGAGAGAGTTTATAAATAGTGGTTATAACTGTAGGCACTGCCTCTGTGTTTTCTCACTCTGGGTTTGCTCCTGTATCAGAGAACTACCCTTATGTCAGAGAGCAGTAGTAAAAGAAGATGGAAGTTGAATCCTTATTGACTATTTACGTTTGTTTCGAAAGGATGGAAATCCCCAATATAACCTCAAAGAACAAGGACTAAAGGGGTCATGAAGACCGAGCATCTTTAGAGAAGGCTCCATCCAACCCAAGGTTGATGCATCTTGACTGGGCAGTTCTGGGGAAGTTTGTGTGGCTCCTGCTCATGCTGGACTTGCTGTGTACATGGAGTACATGCGTCCAACCTTTAGTGGTTGTAAATGTGTTGCTCCACTGAAACCTTTGGAACTATTCTGATTTACACCTGCAGATCATACCCCAGAAGCCCCCCAGACTTTCAAATTGGTACCATCCACCGACAGTTACATACATTTGAAAAAAAATCTCCTTTCAAAGTTTTATCACTGTTCCTCTCTGGCTGGTTCATTCGGTCAAATTTCATCCAGCAGGATTAACAGGTCTGTATCCACCCATCTCCTACTACCAAATTTTGATAATGTTCAGATTCAGGATGGATCCATGCAGCCTCTATCTAGCCTTCACCTGAGCCAAAAATCTGAACATCTACATATTTGGAGGTAGTTGGTTTTGGATCTAAATGTAGATATGAACTTCATGAGTCAGGCCCTTCTCACACCAGGACACACTTCCTGAAATGTCACATTGCCTTGTCAAAAGGTCTCAGAAGCATACAGATCAATTCAATCATGCATGTCACCTCTACAACTCAAAATTAATTAAATACAGCAATCAAAATTAGTCATGGCTTGATGATTACCAGCCTCTTGATATAATTATGAGACAAGTGCTGCACAAAAGCTTCCACATACCATGCAAGTGAAGTCTACCCCAAGATGTTGTAAAAATTCAGGCATTAGATTGAACCAGAGTAAATTGATGTACCCTTTTGGTTTCAGTGGAAGCTCATTTACAACAGCTGAGGACCTGGTCAGTAGATTTAAAGACCCAGGTCTCTGTAATGAAGTGTGTGACCTTGGAAAGAACCAGCCTGGAACCAGGTGGGATGAGTTGTGCTCTGTTTAAAGGAAAGGCCTGTTTTGTGTGTCTGTTTTTCAGCTCTTATGTGTTTAAGGGTCATGAATTCCAAGGCCAGAAAGGACCATTGTGATCATCCACCCTGACCTCCTGTATAACACAGGATATAGGACTTCCCCCAGATAATGTTTTAGAAAACATCCAAACTATATTTAAAAATTTAATTATTTAAATATTTAAAAACTGCTAGTGATGGACAATCCACCATGACCTTGGTAAATTGCTCCAATAATTCTGAATTTTAAGAAATAAAGTAGTAGTGTTTTGCAACCCCTTTAACAGTATTGTATCAGGTTTTCTATTTGACTTCTCTGTTTGCATGCTGGCAATGAGGATGAGATTATTAAAAAAGGAAGAAAATAAAGATAAAACAGCTGCATAGGCAATATGGACAAATTTCCAGTTTAATGAAAAAGAGGAAGATTTTGCAATATATATTCAGCGACTTGAGCCATATTTTTATGAAAATGCTATAGAAGATACTGATAAAGAGCTGATTTCCTTACATTGGTGGGAAAAATGTAAAAGTTTGTTTTCCATAAGAATCTGGTAAACTGGAATATATGGACATAAACAGTTCTAAAGAAACAATTATGGGCTATCTATACCATGGGGACTATGCTAGCATAACTAGATAGTGTAGATGCAGAACAGGTTTTTTGGTTGCTGTAGGAAAACCAGCTCCCTGGTGGACACATCTACCCTGGGAGTTAGGTTGGCAATGGTACGTACTTAAGGGTGTGGCTTTTTCATACCCCCAAGAGCTGAGCTAAATCAACCAGAATTCTAAGGGTACTCTAGGCTTAAGTGACTACCACTTCTTCTTCTTCTTTTTTTTTTTTTTAATAGAATAACATGTCATTTAGGAAACCAAATAGAAGGAGAAAGTACCTCTGAATTTTTGGGAAACCTGAAAAAAAACTCTGTTACACATTCTTTTGGTGTAAGAAGAAACCCTAAGAGATCAATTTGTTCTTGGAGTAAAAAAAAACCCTGAAATAAGAGAGAGGATGTTGAATGTTGTGTATAGGAAGGAACGGCCATGAGAAGGAACTGTGGCAACTACTTTGGGGTTTGAATCTACAAAGAAAAATGTGCCAAAATTTTAAAATAAACTGGCCCCATCATGCCAGGCCTAGGAAGATATCATCACCTTTCACAAATCCAAACAAAATGGAGGGAATCATGTTTCTGCTTCAGGACATCATACTGGAAAGAGTAGGGTTTCTTTAATAAGCTGCAGTGCAAGGAATGGGACATGCCACCTGAGCTTGAAACAGTACACTGCAGCACACCGAAGGATAAGCCGAGAGCAAGCCATCAGTGTCTAGAAGCAGGAGCCCCCAGACTAGCTCTGTGACTATGGAAAAGTCTGGCTTGGAAGCAGGTTGAAAGCACGTGTGATGTGTATTGTTTCACAGAACTGTATGTGATGGAAAGTGAACAGACGCATTGCCTCCCATATTATGTTAATGTAGAGGTAAATGACGGGGTGTTGAAAATGGAAAGAGATACCAGCATGGCAGCGTCTGTGATTTCAGAGCGGGCATGATAGGGTGGACTCCCCACACTGGCCCTGCAAGAGCTGAATTAGCACAAGTGGGCCCAATCAGCCAATTAGGCTGCAAAGCGGGAGAGACTCAGGCTGGAGGAAATTAATTAGTGAGAAGCTCACCTGTGAGGGACAGGGGAGGCTTTACAAAGCCAGGAGGCTGGCAATGCTGCTCCAGTTACCCCCTGGGAGAATGAAGGTGTGTTTGAAGGCTATAGAGGAAGGTAAATTATGATTACTTCCTGGAAGGAGGGAGTTTGGGCTGGCAAACCCAGAGGAGCGGGGAGAGCTAAAAGATATAGAACAGGTGCAGGGAAAGGCAGCAAGGTTCAGGAAAGAGCTGATTTTGGCTGCTGATCAGAGGGTCCCTGCAGAGGAACCTGGAATACAGGGTGTGTCCTGGTTCCCCTCCCAGCCACTGAGGCAGTGGCATGTGGGGCAGTGAATGGGTCGACTGCTGGTGAGAAAGGACTTTTTGATATGGCCCAGGAAAGGGAAACCAGCCCTGGCCGGAGGGCTGAGTCACAAAGAGGCCGCTGCAGTTCCTGGAACGAGAGAAGGGCATCAGGGAAAGAAAGTGGCGGAGTGACCGAGTGCAGCCGCCGGAAGGGCCATGAGCCTGGCTGAGCTAATCCCCTAGCACTGCCAGGAGGCAGCGCCGTCCAGTGGTGAGTAGAGCGCCCCATCTCAGGGGGTATACCAAAAAATGATTTCTTGGGGTAAGATGAAAAGAAACGACTATGCCTTTAGAGAATTACAATGAAGGATAGTGGGATGGGGCATGGAGGGTTTAATGAGGGCTGATGGATGCAGTTGGCTCTGAGGTGGAGAGGGGTGTACAAAGGAGAAGGTCCAGCTCAGTTTGGGGCTGACCAGGAAGGTTTATCTGTTGGTGAGAGAAGCCTGGGTACCGGTGGACAATCAGGGTCAGGGAGGCTCCATGAAGACAAGCCCTGGGTGGAAGGGCAGTGTCCTGCTGACGACTCCTTGGACAGCCTGGTTGTGAGTTTGGCGTAATATTTTATTTTTGTACTTTAATACCCTGTGGGGGGTAGTACTCGTGTGCCTTAGCTGGAGGGCTAAAGTACCACTGCATTGGACCCATGAAGGCAGCAACTGACCATTGGAGACCTGGTGGTGGGGTGAATAGTGCCCTGTTAGATCACAAGGGTGCACCCTGGAGGAAGGCCCTGTCGCAGACAGATGGAATATTAAGTAGTCTCCCGGTGATGGTCACTTCTAAAGGCAAGTGTCTATTATAATAATATAATTATTATTATATAGCTTCACCTGCACACTAATAGACATTCATTATACGAGCTTAAGTTGGATTGGAGCAAGGTACACCATGTGCCAGACAGTGGTGGAACGGTAAGAGAAATGCAAAGCTGTATCTCGCGCAGGCATGTGTTTGGTAAAAGGCACCATGGTGTGACTGGTTGTGTCTGACAAGGCCATTCCTGAAGGCTAGGCCTCTGCCAGAACTCCTGTGAGAACCTGTGGAAAAGCAACTAGTGAAACACCCTCAACATAAACCTTCCAGTTGTTTCTGCTTAAGGCAGTCAGTGTTGGGAGGCCCAATAAAGCAGTGACACATTTGGTAGTGGTAACAGGAGATAATGAAGAGGCGCATTTGTCTGGTAATGGGTGATCAAAGCTCAGTTCAGTGATAGGATGTGGCCTGTAAAGATGCATGTCCATTTGTTTGGCTGGAGGAGGCGAAGGTGGTGCCAGAAGATGGAGCCTGAAAGAGGGAAAGCAAGGGTGTCCTTGATAGGGTGATTGAGATAGTATCAGTAAGGAGATGGAGAAAGGTTGTGTCAAATTCTCTCCCTGGCAGATACCACCAGACCCCATGAAATCCCAGACCTCCCATAAGGCTGAACTAGTGATTTAAAAAAAAAAGCAATGTTGTGTTTAAGTAATTAATACAGAGGGAAGGAGGGTGGTATAGTGAGGATGGTGTTGGATTTGCAAGCTGTCACTTTAAGAGAGTATAGCCAGAGGTTCCTGCTTCTGCATGCAGGCTAAGGAGCTCTGTAGTGAAGTGTTTGACTTAGCAGCAGTCAGCACGGCTAGAACCAGGTGGGATGAGTTGTGCCGCTCTGCTTTGGGGAGCAGCCTGCTTCGTGTGTCTCTGAATCTTGTTTCTTGTGTGTTAAACATCTGGATTTAAGGGAGAAAACAGTGTTCCACTGCAATCTCCTTAAAAGCCTATCTTATTTTTTTTATTTAAATTCTGTTTGTGGTGAACATAACTGGCAGCTTAGTGGCAAAATGCTGCAAACAAATGTATCAACATAGATCAAGTCTGCACATTGCATTTCTAAACTAAGGAGAGCAAGAGGATAATTTGTTACTGGCTACCTTATGGTACAGGAGGTAGGGCTGCGTAAGTAGTTACGGATAAGTAACTAGGAAATGTAGCTCTGCAAGAACTTGAGCAGATGCCCAATGAAGTCAATAGAAATCCCAGCCTTTGAGGTGCTATGCATCTTTTAGGAGATGCTAAGAAAACACAGCTCTCCTCAAAGCCCATGAAAACCCACTGAACTAAGTCCTAAAGTGCTTTTGGTTCCTTACTAATGAGAGGTGCGACATACATGTAAGCAATTATCACTGTCTTTTATGATCACCTGTTATGTTCTTGGGGTGGGGGGGTGGGAGGGGGCTGCTGTCCCTAGAGATCGATGAGGCATCCTGACAGAATGCTTTCAACATGTGAAAATGCTTTCTTCAGCTGAGGGAAGTGTAGCTCTTAAAATCAAAGATTAGGGTTCAGAGAGACCTCAGGAGGTCATCTAGTCCAACACCCTGCTCAAACCAGGACCATCCCCAACTAAATCATCCCAGCCATGGCTTTGTCAAGGTGGGCCTTAAAAACCTCGAAGAATAGAGATTCCACCACCTCTCTAGGTAACCCATTCCAGTGATTCACACCCTCCAAGTGAAAAAGCTTTCCCAATATCCAACCTAGACCTACCCCACTGCAACTTGAGACCATTGTGCCTAATTCTGTCATCTACTGCCACTGAGAACAGCCTAGCTCCATCCTCCCTGGAACCCCTCTTCAGGAAGTTGAAGGCTGCCATTAAATCCTCCCTCACTCTTCTCTTCTGCAGTCTAAACACGCCATGTTTCTCAGCCTCTCCTCAAATCGTGTGCCTCAGCTGCCTAATCATTTTTGTTGCTCTCAACTGGATTATCTCCAATTTGTCCACATTCTTCTTCTTGTAGTAGGGGGCCTAAAACTGGACACACGTACTCCAAATGGTTGTCTCACCAGTGCCAAATAGAGGGGAATAATCACTTCTCTCGAACTGCTGGCAATGATCCTACTAATGCAGCCCAATATGCCATTAGCCTTCTTGGCAGTAAGGGCACACTGTTGATTCATATCCAGCTTCTTGCCCACTGTAACCCCCAGGTCCTCTTCTGCAGAACCTTTTATGTTTAGCCAGTCAGTCCCAGTCTGTAGCTGTGCATGGGATTCTTCCATCCTAAGTGTAGGACTCTGCACTTTTCCTTGTTGAACCTCATCAGATTTCTTTTGGTCCAATCCGCCAATTTGTCTAGGCCACTCCCAAGTAAGAGAGCAGAGGTAGCAGCTAAAGGCTGAAGAAGAAACCCTATTGGCGACATCTGCTCAATAGCAGAGATTTTCAGAGAGGTCAAGAGGATTCAAGCACATCTTCTTCCATTAAAATTTAATACAAGATGCATCACAAAATCCCTTAGACTGACTGGAAAATGTTAACCCATTTTTTCCAAACATAGGTACACGAGGTCCTTTCTGACCATCTTTTTTTTTTTTGCCCTTGTGGCTTGGAGTTTGATTATTACAATTAATTATGTTCTTGGGAAATTTGCAGAGGAAATCCTCTGTAGAGCAGACAAATTGCTAATGATATTTTGGCAAAACCAAAGCCACAACGCCTGCCTCACGAGAAACCCAATGCTCAGCGGCACGTAAAACTGAAGAGATGGGGTCAGCCACACACACATTTGTTCTCCATTTTTCAACAAGCATCAGAGCAGAATCTGTGTCTTCAGTCACAAGAAGGTTCCTGAAACAGCTGGTTCAGATACACCAGGGAGCCAGCAGGGCATGCTGGAAACTTGGGGAGAGTAGGATGAGCTAGAGTAGCTAATTGTTGTGGACACCAAATGTCCCTGAGATAATAGGACTATGGTTCCATATATACTGACCTTTTACTAATTATAAAGATGATCCAGTGATCTAAGCTTGGGAGGGGGCTTTTACATGATGGATTTAAAGACGACTTCCAGCTGTTCCTGATCTCCATCTTCCTCTGAAACCGGAGTGAACAGACATGGAAAGGCACTGTATGGAGATTATGCCACCAAGCCAGAGAGCAGTGATTTTAATTTTCCTTTCTCACATGGCCAATGTATTTGGTCATATTTGTATGACCAACAGGTATTTACTGTTTCCTCATTGCTAAAGATTTACTGGTGGCTGCACTGTTCTTGGGAGGTAGACATGGACCTTACTATCTAGGTGTATATTCTTTTCCTAAACAAAATACTTGGAAGTTAGATAACTTGTTACATGAACTGCATATATTATGGATGACCAAATACAAATGGGTAGATACTGAAGAAACATTCCCTTCTTCTCTATGGGACAATATAAAAACTGTTATCAGTATTACTGAAGATCCACAGGAAAATTATTAGAGATGCAACAAACAATGAAACATAGCCTTATCTCCCCCCACAAAAAAGTCTATATCCTCAACTAGCATTATCTGGTGTCACTTCTTTGAACACAAAGAAACTATTACAATGTACATCAGCAAAAAGATCTGGCCATGCCTTAAATCACTGCTTGTTGTGTTTGATGGTGAGTCAATAGGTGGTATTTTGCTCTCAGAATTGTTTCTGAACCAGCTCACCAGCATGGTAAGAGGGCAGAATGGGTGGTTTTTCAGGTAATGTAGTCACTAAGGTCCCCAAATGATGAGTTATTACTATTTAAGAATTGCCCAGGCATCAAAACCTTTTTAAAAAGGAGAGAACAGAGAGCTATGAGTATGAAAAAACAAGGTCTAATGGTAGATTTCCCCAACAGCCTGAGGAAAGTGTCTTGCTGCATCCTTTTGTAAGAGTGAACTGCTGGTGCCACTAATGTTTCTTCCCCCCCATCTATGAATACGTAAATGAATAAAAATCATATTAAATTAATATCAAACACTGGTATTATGACATACCACAGAGTAGTAAAATAGGGAACTTGATGGACTCTTTTATTATAATTAGAGTTGACTTCCCTTTTATATCCATTCTAAGTGATACGGCTTTAGGCAAAATAATGTGAACTTTTTAATGATGGCGTTTAACTCTTGGGAAATCCTGTTAGGAAAGAAAGGGTTGCATGCTTATTGATTTATTTTAATTTAAGTGATAAAGTGAAGAAGTAAGGCTTATGTTTGCAATCAGGCATCCTTTTGCTCTCAAGATAGGGAAATACACTTGTGCTGAAAGAGGCAGTAAATAAAAGGAACTGAAACCAAATAATGTGTTTTTTATAAGGACACTTGATCACCAAGTGGAATAATCAGAAATGTAACCATTTGGCTAACTATGCATGGACTTAGCTCAGTTATACATACTAAGGTCCCACCATGGTGGCTAGAACAAATAGAACAGCAATGGAAGATATATACAGCTATTCTGGTCTCCTGGGGAACAACAGGTCTTGAAGTGATGTTGCATTGTAAAATGGACAGTTAAAACAAGTTTTAAAGAGTATCCAAGAATATGGAGTGACTTTGTATAAATTATATGAACTTGAAACCTATCATTTCAGAAGCTAGCAGACTGATGGAGAAATTGAACTTGGCCAATTTCACAGTTATGCTTGCTCAAGGAATGCACCACAAAAGAACCCATGGAAAGTGACTTGTGGAGGTAAATTGCTGGCTAGAACATACGAGATGGCATTCAAGGAATGTCTGAAGATGGCTGTACCAACATTTATAGACTAACTTACCTTAAACAAGCTGGTGTAACAAGATGTGTTGCACAAAGATATTTGGAAAATTCCAGTTCCAGTTGCAAGGACTCAAAAGCTGATGTCTTGTTCCCTGATTATATGGTGAAAGAAGATGACTCTCATTTTGCTTTGACATCTTCAGAAGACTCCCCCCCCCCCCCAAAAAAAGCCAGTGTGGATCACCCAGCAGAAACAGGATAAAATGCCCTGTCTCTTTCAGTACATCGCTTCCCAAAATCTGAAGACACCTGAAAGAGAGAAGACTGAAGTCCTGGGCTGGTGAAGTGGAAGCATGATGACATCAAATACCTATCTTGAATAGACATGTTTAACTGTCTCTTTATTTTCCAGCAATTTGGGTTGCCCACTGGTACCCTGGGAAAAGATTATAGTCATGTCCATCCTTCATTCTACCTTTGTTTGTAGTGTCAACTCCTGCTGTAAATAACTGATCGAGTGCCTGATTAGTAAGGAAGTATACATGCTTATTTTAAAGATTGTCACAGACTTAAATTGTCTTTATTGTGTAATCAAGTTTGCTGTAAAGTAGCTTTAAAACTGAACAAGTTACTGTAAGTAGGCTTATAGAACATATGTCCAATATAGCTAATGGTTTCTCACTACCTTTTAAGTTTTAGGAGTCTAGACCAAATGTGTAAGCTTTTTGTACTGTATTCAGTCTGTCATAAATGTAGGTGTTTGTTTGATAGTTAGGAGTGTTGGATTTTGGGGCTAATATTCATTGGAAAATAGGGAACTAGAGTTGACTACTATAGGTCCATTCCGAAGGAGACCTTGGTGGATTGGCATGTAATTAACTCACTACGCTGTTACCTAGCTTTGGAGTGTTTTTCTTCTGTTGTGTTAGCAACCACAGAGTTGAGATGCTAGTCTGAGGGACTGTTAATTAAAAATCTAAACGAAGTTGCCTCTCCAAGATAGTAATTGTTTTTTGCTATTGTTGTGAGATTTGATTCTGAAAACCTGAATGGTTATCAACCAATTTTCTACTTTGTGTTAACCAAATCATAATCCAATAACGCTTTTGCCTTCTTATATCCTATCCTATTAGTTACTGGTAAGGCTATTTAATGAAACTGTAAAATTCAACTCTCCAGGCCTTTTCTTTAGTTAAGCAATCAAAATGAAAAGAATCCTAAGGAAGGAGATGTGGGTAATCAGTTAGGCAGTTGCTTAACAAAGGATTGTTTTCTACCCTTCTTTTCTGTATCGGACATAAAACCGAAGTCTTGACCATTTGTGCTAATTTAAGATCCCATGGGTCATTCTGCAAGAGGGGGCATTAGCCCTGTGACCTGAGCCATTCTGATTTGGGACATCCATTCTGCTTACTTAATCTTATCTGTTTGAACTATGGATACTGTTCTTTTTCCCTTCACAAATGTTTTTTCAGTATGTGGCTCTGTGATGTTTAATAGCTACTTCTTTCCAGTGTAGAAGTGGTTGTACTTCACTAACAGATCAAGGAGCTCCTCTACTTATATCTATCTTGGGTTTTATACAGTCATCCATCACCATATAAGCCAAATGTCTCCCATGTAAAATCAATCACCAATCCACGCACAAGCTTGAAGCCACAGACTTATCCTTTGTGACTTGTCCAAAGTGGCATGGAGAATTTGTTCTGGAGCTGGAAATAGGAACCAAATGGCCTGTCCCCTGGTCCATTTCTTAAACATTGTCTCAATCACCTTCCAGTGTATGAATCACTTTCTGTTGTAGCCCTCTCCGTGTCTTCTGTTTCACATATAATGGTGGTACAGTAATCAAACAGCTCTGGCTAGATCTCTTCCGGCAGCAAGATTAATTCCAAAAAATCTGTGCTCTTGGGCTTTTAAGAGTATAGATGATAGGGATTTGGGCAATTGATTGAAGTAGTTACATGTTGCAAATTTCCCTTCTTGAGCCGCTATGGCTTGATTCTGCTGTCTAAAGGATTCTTTGGCAAATGGACTGTATTTCTGGGCTGCCAGCAGGAACACTCAGCAAATGAGGTAGAATCTTGGCAGGATGCCTTGAGTTTAACAAATGGTGCACCCATAGTTTTCTGGAGCTATGTAACTATCTCTGTAAAGTGTCACATTTACAAATTCCGACATCACTTCAAACATCATTCAGTTGGAGAGGGAGTAAATCTTTAAGGGACTGAAGCTTTGGGAAAGAAGCTCTTAGACACTTGCCCAAATTTGTTGCCTATTTCTTGGCTTTGTCTTTCTCTAGTCTTGGTTTTTATGGGACAGATTTTCCAAAGAAATCAGTCAGATAGTCCTCAAATCAACAGCCACAAACAGGTCCAGTTTTTTTTTTTTTTTTTTTTGGAAGAGCTTGCTCCCCAATGTATACTTAATGCGCTGTGCTCTTGAAAACCTGATCCTGATTGTTAGAGCTGAAGTGTTGGCCAATAGTGGGGATTAAACTGGGGGTCGCCAGAGCTAAATACATGAGTTGGACTGGCTGGAAAACAATAATTCTTAAAACGCCAACCAACCAACCCGACAATTTTTGAGGTTCTGGAATTTTTCATTCTAGTGCAGGATAAAACAAGGTCTCTTGAATTTTTTTCCTGAAAATCCAAGAGACACCTATATTGTATGAGCATCAGTGTGGTAGAACGAGGGCTTTAAACCTGAGTCACCCACATGAGTGCTCTAACCACCAGGATATTGAGTCAATCTCTTTCACTAAGAAATTCTATTCTGGACCTGAGAATTTTCCCCACATTGAAGTGAATAAGTTTCCACAAACCACCTTGGATTTGACAAAACGCCATATTTTGATGGGCAGGAAAAAAAGTTGTCAATTTTTTTTTACAAGGTGGGGACATGATTCTCCATAGCTTGGGCCCATGAATCTCACAGTGCAGTGAGGGCTGTAACAGATTCTCCCACTTCGCAGAGTGCAGGCAGAAGGGAATGCATAACACTGACCAATAGTCTTACAGAGCTCTTTTGAAAATTCTGCCCTAGAGCTAGGCCCAAAAAATTGGAACAAAATGAAAAATTTTCACTTGTGTCAACCTTCTCTATGGAATTTTTTGGTTTGTTAATGAAACAGAAATAGAAACACTTTCAATTTTGTATTGTCATGCTCTCTCAGCTCCTCTGGCTCTACCCTTTTCCCACTGGAATGTGGTGTTTCATGGAAAAACTAAGCTAAAACAGAGCTCATGAGTGAAATTTTTCAAAGGTACAATCCAAACCTCAGCTGATGGGGGAACCGTGGAAATTTTCTGTCTTTCAATCCCACCTTAGTCATCTTTTTTTACCTACTCCCTTCTGAAGGAAGATCCTTCAATTTTAACATAACAGATTTTGGCTGTATGCAGCAGACTGTGAAAAAACATCCCAGTTTATATTAAAAATGTAACACAAAGCTGTTGAGCTGCCACTTGGCATGAACTGAAATTAAGGGATAAAACACGATCCAATTTTGTTCCCATTGAATGGGAACTTTTCCAGTGGCAGTGGGAACAGGATTGGGCCTGTGATGGATACTAAATGGGCTTTCTCTTTTTCAGCAGATTAATAATATAAAAGTACAAAGACATGGTGCCCAATTCTACTCTCGTTTACCTCTGTTCAGTTCAGACAGATCTGGTGTAGCTGACAGTCAGATTTGTCCTGAGTTGTTTTTACACATTGTAACTGGCAATTGGAAACCAGGTTCCACTTCTAACGTTTTCCATCTAGTGGTGATAGAGCACTTGGGGAAAATGGAACTAACTCATTAGCTGAGAATCTCTATTTCTTTCACATTAACTCGCTTAATCCTTCCGCTTTGTGTTTAACCAAGTGCTGAGGGCAGACGTAGTTTCTTATAACGATCCCAACAAACCCCATCTCTAAAAGCTTATTTTTTTCTTTGCTTTTATTGAGTGAGAATTAGGAATGCTGAAAGGTAGTAAATTATCACTTCTCCTCGGCAGTAATTTACTATCTGACTAGTACAATTCAAGAGCCCACCTGTGGTGAAGTCAGAGCTGCTGTACACCGCATCGGATTCCTTGGACAGGACTCTAGTGTGTGAAGCCTAGCAGAGCAAACTTTGCCCCCTCTCCTCCATACAGGGCGTAGCGAAGACCAAAAGGAGGTGGAGCATGAAAGGCAGCATGTCCCACTTCGCAATATGCAACACCGGGGAAGGATAATTCATGTCCTCATCTTGACCCCCTTCAGTCTACACAACTGCTAAAGTTTCCTTCCTCACTTTCCACAGGAAGTTCGTTTCTTGTCTTTCCTTCCAGGGTCTGCACAGTTCAGTCCCTGCCTACATCTCCGCTCTCCCTGTCATCCTCAGTGTTGTGGCAAGGCTCACAGTACTGGATGTTTGTTCCAGCGGCTGGCATCATCAGACCCTCTGCTTTTCATTGCCCTCGTGGGTGAGAAGGGTGGAAAACCCCATGCCACAGGTCAGCTGCAATGCTGCGACAGCCATCCCGCTTTGCCGTCGGCATCCTGATTGGCTGGAGATGGGCAGGGAGAAGAAGCCGGCCTCTCACTGGTTTCCTAGACAGCTGGGAAATCTGGCCCCTACTTCCTGCTGCCAGCTCTTCTCTGATTGGAGGATGGGATTTCCATTCATGGCGAAACTGTAGGCGGCACAATGCTTGCTGCTGTAGAGACCTAGCAGGTGGAGAGTTTGAGTTTGGGGCTGGAGACCGTCCAGGGAGCAGCCTGTCTATGGAGCAACTATGACCTTGCAGCACATGCTAGTATCCATTGGCGTCCAAAGGAGGGGCCCAGATCAGTGACTGAGAGGCTGATGTTTCAGGGCACCGGGGCTGTACGTTTGCTGATCAGGTGAGCGTTGATGATGTTGGTTTTTGTTTGGTTACTGCTGAAGGGGTTGGAGTGATCTCTGGGTCAGTGCCTGCATCCCCAAAGCTATGGGGGGAGGCCTCCACCCCAAAGCAAAGAAGGGAGGTTTATAACTAATGACCAGTGAGGGAAGCCCTGGCCACAGGAGAAAGTTTGGAAAGGCGCAGCAAACGCACCATAAAGGCTCCAAAACCAGACGGTGCAGAAAAAAGCATCTGAGATTATTTTAAAACTCATGATTTTTGAACAGTTGGAGATAGCTAAACTGCATCCTTCCCTGTATCACCCCCTGCTTATGTTCCACCCTGAAACCTCTTCCAAATCCTCCTGAACTCCTCCATGATGGCCCTTTATGCTTGGACTCCCTGCCTCTCCATGTGTTCCGGACCCCATGTCCACTTTGTTCAAATCCTTCCATTGACCAAACACCTGCCAAGAAGCCCAACAACATCAGTCCATGGGCTTGAAGCCTAATTTCCAAGGATCCTCAGTTTATGTGCAGTTTAAAAGCTACACATCTCACCCTCCCCACCAGGCCACAGATTTCCCCTCTCCAAAGAGAAAAGGCAGCACCATCTCTACAAAGAGGTTTTCTTTGTAGCAGTCTCCTCTTGTTGTTGTTTCCCTGTGATTGGGGAACATTTAGCTCAGAAACTTATCCAAGGCTATGATTGTTACTTGTATTTCAGTGGCCCTTAAGGGCCAAAACCAAGATCTGGACTCCTGTACAAACACACAGCAGGAGAGAAAGGGAATCCTGAAAAGCTTACAATTAGGGTGACCAGATATCCCGATATTAAAGAGCTGTCTTATATATGCAACTATACCCTGCCTTCATGGGGGGAAAAAAAGTGTCCTGATTTTTCACACTTGCTATTTGGTCACCCTACTTACAGTCGAAATAGACAATGAATAGGAGAGGAAACAGAGGCAAAGCAGCTTGCTCCAGATCATGTAGGCGGTCAGTGGAGAAACTGGGAATTAACCCCGTCTCTTCACCCCCAGTTCATGCTCTAACATTCAGAATTTGCCTTGACATGACTAGCTACAATCAGAAAGGAAGCTCTAGTGAGCGAATGGGACTCTGAGGACTCCCTGAGTGAATGAGAACACATTTAGAGCATTGCTAGAGATCCAGTCATTGTGTTTTAAGGTCTGCACAGAATTAGTTTCCTTTTCACTTTAGCAATGAGTAACTTCTCTTTGAGGTTTTTCTAAAAAAGTTTACAATGACCTAACAGTTGCAGCATTTTAAAAGTACTTACAGGAGGAGATGGTGCTTTAATCTAGGAGATTCCAAGTGCTGGAAGCTGAAGCTTGGCAAATTGAAACTGGAAATAAGGTGAATGTTTTGAACAGAGTAAATTAACCATTGGAACCGATTCCCAAGGGGTGTGTGTGTGTGTGGGGAGGGGGCGTTTCTCCACCACCTAGTGTCCTTTAATAAAGATCTTTTAAAACAACTGGGAGATAGAATGATGTTCTCAAAAGATGATCCCCAGACTAACGCTCATTAGATGCAAGGGGAGGAGAACCTGCATATCTGCTGACCTGCTCTGCCTCCACATCCTTCGCCAGCACAGAATTCACTTCCTCAAAGCTGCTTCTTCATAGCACTGGCTGTGATTTTAATTCTGCCTTTCTCTTTGAAACAAATATATGATTAAAAAGTAGAGCTCCCCTGGGTCCATTCCATCGACATGTATATTAAGCCCACTGTGCATCAGCCGTGGTGTCCTGAATGCTAGTGGCCAGGAGGAAATGAAAGGAGCTATGTATCACAAAGGGCAGAGATAGGGGAGCCAGAGAAGCCATAAGGATGTAAGTTAACTAGTTTAGTTAACTTATTGCAGAGGAAAAAGAAGCAAGGCTTTGATTGTAACCCTTTATGTGAAGCCCTGGTTGCAATTTCACACTCAGCTGGCAGATGCTCAATGCAGGACCAAAATCCCTACCGCAACAGCAAGGGAGATCACAATATTACAGCATAAAATCAATGCCTAGGCAGTGCCGGAAAGATGGAATGCTGCATTGTGTGTGGGTGCCAATAAACAGACCCCTTGGCAAATGGATCTCAACTTCCCCTGTGTCTTTGCACCCATTAGGGCCCTAGGCATCACTTTTGTGTGTAAAATATCTTCCTTGTTTTCCTAGTGCAGAATTGATCAGCATAGCCGGGCTCAAAGGATAGCTATCAGCACAGGCTTTCCAGCAGACCTGTAATTTCAGAAATAACACTGATTGTGGCTTCAGCATGGATGGCAGAGAGAGGAATTGGAGGAGACGGAGACAGCAAGAGTCATCTTCCATCAAACTAAGAAAGTTCACATAGAGATTCCAGGCCTGATTCTCAATAGGTATAAATCAACGTAGCTTCATTAAAGTCGAGGCATAGCAGTGTTCACATCTCTCCATATTTCTTCCTCCCTCGTGAAGCCAATGGCCTTATTTAGTAACATGGCCATAACGGTGTTATGGAGGTGGAACAAGGCTTACTTCCTATTTAGTTTGTAGGCGACCCCCAGCCCTATTCGGTTGTGATGCAGTTAAATAAAGCAGTGAGTTCCCCACTTGCAAACCTGTGAGACTTATTGGTGTGGCCCTGAGAGGTTCCCTTTGCAGAAAAGTTATAAGAATTTATAGCAGCTGTGGATCTGGTCTTACAGCGTGAGGAATGGTTTAAGTTTTCCCCTGAGCTCCTGAATAACCATATAACTCAACTCTATTAGACGACAAAACCCAAGAGGTATGTAGCTGTCATAGAAGGCTGCTTGAAGCTGCAAAAGGAAATCAGCACAAGGTCTCAGCTGGCTCTCCTCGCTCAGCTTGCTTTATGCTGAGATCTGGGTGCATGGTACAAAACTACTGGTAAACATAAATGATGGGACCAGAGTTGGACATATAAGCTCCTTCCAGAGCCATGCAAACAGATGGCTGGAGCTGGCTGGTCAGGTCAGCAGCTTAAATTTACTGTTTCTTCTGTTTTCCTCAACCTCATTCTCTGCCTGCAGCCATCCAGGACAAAGGCATTACTTGTCCATCTCTATTCTTGCAGTCCTGTCCAGAAGTGGGGAGAGATGTCCTCTTCGTCTATTCCCCCTCCCTATTATATCTTAGTACTCCCCCTCTTTAATTTCTGTAGTGAGGAGGTGTGGCCTCCATTGGAAATTGATGGCCCACTAGAGGGGTCCTTTACAGCCTCATAACACCTGGTGAGGTAGGGCAGTGCTATTAGCTACAGTTTACAGATGGAAACTGAGGCACAGAAAGACTAAGTAATGAGGCTGAGGTCACACAGGAAATTTCTTGCAGAACAGGGACTTGAACTGGGATCTTTTATGACCTATCTTAGGCCCCTAACCACACCACCATCCAGGCCTGCTTGGGAAAGGGGTTCATCTGTGAACGCCTTCACTAGCTATGCCATCACTCCCCATGACTACATTTTCTGTTGCTTTTGTCACCAGCATTATACCCCTAAGATGGTGAGGCCATGTGCATGTTGGCTCCTCTCTGCAATGGCTGCATAGAGTGAGATTTACTCTGCTTCTGATCTCCTAAATATCGCACACCTCATTTCCTGCTTAGGTTTTGCACATTTGCTGCTTCTGTGCATTCTTTTTATGCTGTTTGGGGAAAATATCACCTCAGTTATAGGTTTGTTTTTCATTTGTTTTAAATGACTTCTGCATAAGGTCTTTAATTTAATAAGAATTGGACCATAATACATAACATCCTGTATGTATGGTGTAGTCCTGCCCCTTTAAAATTTTTCTTGCCCTGCTGGGCATTTCTTGAACTGCAGGGTGAATTTCAAAGAGTCATTCTATAAAAGAGGTTTCTATTGTTCTGCAGGACTGGAGGGATTTTCAAGGGCCAGGTACATACAGCGTACTTCCTTTATAATACCCAATGCATGTGTTTTACCAAGCTGCATTCTATATGCATATGGGCCTGACCCTGTGTAAATGAATGCTGTAGGAATTTTGCCATTGACTGCAGTGGAAGCAGGAGCAGGGCTTTAAAAACTTCATAGAGTCTTAATTTAAAGAAAACAAACCAAAACACAATTTCAAGGGGAGAGATTTCCAAAGGCATCAGTGGCATGTAGAAGCCTATCCTCCCTTGACTTCCAATGAGAGTTAGACACCTAGCTGTCATTCGTGCCCTTTAGAGATTCCTCCATGACCACTACAAGATTGGTAGATCACTGTTGGTAATCATCTTAGGGATTAATAATAAGAATTTTAGATATACGTTGGGGACGCAT
>ML675609.1:56940479-57026946 GCA_007922155.1 Mesoclemmys tuberculata
CCTCCGCAGCGTGGGGCATGGGTCGCTTGCTGATGGATTCTCTGCAGCTTGAGGTCTTCAAATCTCACTTTTGAGGATTTCAATAACTCAGTCATGGGTTCGGGGTTGTTATAAATGTGTATGGGTACGGTTTTGTGGCCTGCCTTGTGCAGGAGGCCAGACTAGATGATCATATTGGTCCCTTCTGACCTATGAGTCTATCACTGAAAGAATTAAATGGGCCATGGAGATCTGAACTCCCTTTCACTGTTCGGACTGTTGCCTCCATGAAGCAAGAGGCTGGCACGTGCAGATCAGGCTGTCCTGCTGCCACCTGCAGCAAATACATTTAATTTGGTAGAGCCATCTGCCCAATACATTTCACCGGCGCTAATTTCACTGTAGCAGTCTCCAAAATATCAGATGCCCCATCCCACCCCCATGAGAGCATTTTTCTGTTATTAAACGGTGCACAAAATAAAAATACTGCTGGGCTCACACCGTGGAAGACAAGGTTTAGCTGGGAGCTAATTTTTACAGCTGAAAACTAAAGAGAGACGATGATAGAGAAGCTGACAGACCGTTCACGAAAGCAGTGCTTCATGCTATTGCCATCTGAAACTCTCAACAGGAGCAAGTTAATGTTTTCTGCTACTTGTCAGAGATGAGTAGAACAAAACACTGAAATTCTGACCTAATACAACTTTCAAGCATTGCTAGACTCTGGCTCCGGTTTGGTATCATGTTGAGGAGGATGCAGGGGTGATAACCCCAAAATGATGCAGAGGCTTCTCATTCCTATGTTGCTAAATCCTGACTTTCTACCCAAGAAGGCCTGGATTCTGATCCCCTTATTTGCCCTGAATAGTATTTTGATCCACTCGTATTTCCCAGGAAGTCAGTAGAACTGCTTGTGGACCAGGGTGCTGGCTGATAGGGGCAGACTGCATGCTTCTTACACCTAAGTGACTGTTTTCTTGGAGTCTCGCTTCCAGCATACAAGAATGCACCCCTGCTTCTTCCATAAATCACTGATGTCATATAATCCATCTGACGGGGCAGATGTTAGGGTTGCCCTGTAAGTGTGTAGTGCTGGCTCTTCTGAATTCCAGCCCTGCAGAGTTAATTCCATTGAACAACATTGATTTCCTGCTTAAAAAAAAAAAAGTCTTGCCTGCAGTGAAGGGGACTTTTAAAGGGTCAGGATTGTCTCTTTAATGCTCCTCCATCATTTTAGCTCTCAGGGTAAATTCAGTGTCCCTCTATGAACTGCATGGTGGGGGTTTTGTCAGTGGCCCACATCCACTTCATCATTCAGCAGTGAGAAAGGTCTGAAGATAGATAAAGAGCCAAGGAATTTCATCATTACCTGATGGTAACATGTCTTACTTTAAATGACACTGCATTGTCCTTTGGGGTGACGTTTCAGGTCTTAGAGTAGGTGAGGATAGAACCCTAGGAGCGAGAGGTAAAAATGATTCATCAGGTCACAAAGCAATCTCCCAGCCAGTGCTGGGTTATTCCCTGTTGGATATTCTTTGTATAGACAAGTTTTTAAATATTTCAAAGTGCTAAAACATATTTGTCCTAAATAGAAATGGTCGGAAAATGTTTTGTTTTCATGAGAAATGTTGATGAGAGTGGGGGAAAAAAATTAGTTTTCATCAAAATTTTTCATCGGAAAATTTTGCATTGTCATAGGAAAAAACAGAAAATATAAACATTTCAATGTTCAGCAAACAAAAAACATTAAAATTCAACCAGAAATTGCTTTCATCCCCACCCTGTGTGTTGCTTTTAGTGGAAGACTTTCAGGTTCAGGGTTTTTGGTTTTCCAACAAAATGGAAAACTTTCAGATGTTTTCGGGGGGAGTGTTTTTGTGGAATATATTGAAGCAGTTCTAGTCTCAAAGTCTTCCATAGGGAGGTACGGGTTCCCTACGTGTAGTGGCCTTGTCAGAGCTTCCTGGCAGTTGTTTCCTGGGAGGGCTATATGGACACTCTTACTGGCCCCCGGGGTATGTTCAGTGTCCCTCCAAAAGCTGACTGTCAAGAGGCAGAGCAGCTGCATGTGTCAAGTCTTTCATACTGGCTTAGGAATGGGAGAGACACCTCTTACTGACAGAGGAGGATATTGACTCTGCTTCCAGAAAATTTCACTCACCCCATATGCTGGATGAAAGAGCTTCTACAGCTGTTCCTGCAAGGACAACAGGGTTTGATCAGACGAACGCACACTCTGCAATTCCCTTTCCTCTCCCTGCTCACAGGAACATCACTGATAAGAAACCTGCCATAGTACAAACCCCGGATTTTACAAACTCCTATTACCCTCTCCACCATTAGTTACGTTTTCAGTACCTTGCTACAAGCAGGTGAGCCTACACTCCATAAGAGGATAATTTATTATACTTTAAGGCTAACAATGGGACTGATCTTCAGATCTGGCATGGTTGTGCACAGCACAAGAGCAAGGAAGGGGCACAAAGGTGGCTCTTTGCCACACCTTGATTCTGGGATTAGGCAAGGGATTGCAAAAGTTCAGTAGTATACCCCCCTTTGGATAGGCCTCCAACATGTCCTCTACATTGGAGGCTGTAAGATCCAGATATGAATTTGATGGATTGTGCCTATATCTATGGGAAATATAATACTTTGAATACAAAGTATTGCAAGAAGACAAGTAGTTAAATATTTTACAGGTACGTCAAAAAACTTGGTGTTAAAGAGAGGAGGGTCTGCAATTATCACACTTTCTTTCTCTGGGCCCCTTCCTCCTGCACATTTCCATGCTGCCGACTCTCAGATGGTAGAGAGCTATAAATATGCTTAGTTTTTGTCAACTGGAAAGATAACAAGCACTAGAACCTCTTCTGATAATTAGATCTTAGAAGTTAGCCCATCTGTTTGTGTTTCTGCACTACCCAAAAACATCTATTTTAGGAAAAGCTAACTGCAAGTGAGGTCCAAAAGTCTGTCTCAATAATTATGCACTTCCATCCTTTGAAGAACACATTTAGTACCTAGGTGACCCTAGAGGAATTTCATTTTCTATAGCAGATCTGTGCTTGCAGTAATCGGCCAGCTAGAAATTTCCCTAGAGCAAGTTTAAAACACACATTCCTGGTCTGTAACTGAAAAGCAATTCGTCCCATTATCCTCCCAAACAGCAGCACATAACTTTAAAGACTCACTTTAGCCTCATGGAGAACTTTGAAAATACTCCCATTCAGGGTAGGTCTACAGATCTTGGCTGCAGAATATAGACACTGCATGCTCCTCTCAAATGGGTATAAATAGCAGTATAGATAGTGAGACTCTGCTTAGGCAAATAGAGACATGCCAGAACCTTAGGCTATATGCTCTTCCTGGCTCTCCACACATCCAAGCAATGCCTCCCCCATCTGCTATATATTTAGCAGTGTAACATCCTGCTGCCAGAGTGAAATGCTCTGGTAGCGGGGAGAGGCTTTGGTACAGAGGAGGCAAGGGGAAAATGCTCCAGCATTTCATCCCTGCCAGAGCCTTTCACGGCCACGAGTAGCAGCCCAGCTTTCACTGTGGTGTAGACCCAAGCTTCAGACAGAGCCTCCATACAGTAGATCTTAATTTTTTTGGTATTTTTTCCTCTCCTGCTTAGCAATTCTTACTGAGTATGTTTGCACAGACACAGGACTGTGAAGATAGGAGGAATACCATTTCTCTGGAGTCAGAGGCCTGTGGCTGGCTGACTGATTAGCCCCTCCTGGTGCACCTGGGAAAAGAACTGGAACTAAATTGGTTCAGCCTCTTTAAAAAGGGCAGCAGGAACTGTAGAAGGGAGGCAGGAAGACCTTCCAAAAAAGCTGAGGGGCTAGAGGCTGTGCTCTCAGTAGACTGGTACTAGAGCTACTTCAGAAAGGAACTGCTTCAGAAATCAAATGGACAGAAGGGAGACCGTGTGAGATCCTTTTATTACTCAGGTTCTGAGTTAGGAGTCAGGAAATGTTGCCCTTGTGAGCTTACTGGTGTGAGGGACAAACTCGGGGGAGGGAGACCTCAGCCTGGACAGACTTTGAGGGCAGAGTCTGCAAGGTTTTGATTTATTTTGTGAAGAAGGCTTGAAATAAAAACAACTAACCCTGCAGGAAACTGGTTTCCTGGATCCCTTGAGAGGGCTCAGACAGAAATATCCCAATGAGTGAGCTGGCTCAGAAAGAGCAAAACCAGGTCCCATAGGAGGCCCCAGTTCTGATATGAGGTAAGATAGGTCCCAATCCGTTAGAAGGATCTTTATTGCTTAGACATTCACTTTCTTCTGCTCTGTGTCACCCACCTGATGTCACAATGATAGACTCTAAATTCTTTGGTGCTCTATATTATATAAGAATAACTAGACCATTGTGTCTGATCCTCCATACTGTTACACTGGTCTTTTATACTTCATTGACGGCCACAGAGTCACGTGGGCGTGAATCTGGTCAAAACATATCTGGGTTTGGGAGTTTTGATTTTTTTTAAATGAAAAGCTAAACCTTTCAAAAGAAAAATGTCAATGGAACCAATGATTTTTTCAAAGCTGGCAACATTTTTCACAAGGAGAAAACCAATAATTTCTCAACTAGCCTAAAGTCACACCGTGAATCTGAGAAACCAATCCGAGGCACCCAGGAATTTTGATTCCTAGCGTTATGCTGTAATGAACACACTGTGTCCTCCCATGATTTCATAATTAGTTTCACGGCAGCTGATTATGGTATCAAAGATGATTTGACTTTAGATGGGGAATTTACAGCAGGAGTAGAGGAACTTTTAAGCAACGAAGAGTTTGTTTTCATTCCAGAGTTATTAGTAATAAGAATGAAAAGAAGCGAACGACGAGGCCCCCTGGAAATACAGTATTTCAGCAGAAGTGTCACTAAATGGAATGCTTTTCAAGATTTCCCACCAGGCAGCAGCAGCAGCTCTTTAACTTTTAATCTCTCTCTTTCATTCTGGCAACAAAATGCATTTTTTACATTAACTGTAAAATTGCCTTGTCACCAGTGATAGTAACGCAGAAAAAAAAGCCTATTATCAAAGCTTCTCTTGATGAGCCAGCCTCCTTGAAATACAGGGTTTGATTACTTTGATTGGAAATGAGAGGGGGAGGAGGGAACAGGACTGAATGGTGACGACTTCTTCAATTCAAGTTTCTCCTGCTGATTGGCGGATGTAAAAAACACTTTTCAGTCACTGTGTGGTTTCCCATTAAAATCACTTATTAGCGTGGAGTGTTCATGCTATTATTGTTAAGAAAGAATCTTCATTGGCTGTTACCATTATAGAAACTAGAGAGCTCCATTACAACTCTAGCCCCATATTTGGTTAGTGACTTGCTCATGAATTGATCCTTGCCTCTGCAAATGTATTCATTGCTCCTAAGTATTTGCTGAAGACTTTAGGAATATCCATAGGTAGAGGATTATTTATCTAAAGTATTTGTATCCACTGTTGTGTGATTGGTTCCTCAAGTCACGTGCTATTGTTTCTGCTGCTTAACAGGGGGAGTGGAAACAATCAAAGTAATGCAATCGAACAAGCCATTGAGCCTTATCTGTGAAACTTTTGGTCTCTGTGGAGATTTTCCAAAAGACGCAGCTGACATCTGAATAATGGTGTGTAAGCACTAATGTGACCTGACGCATTGCAGCAAGCTGAACTCTGTGCTGCTTTTGTTTACAAAAATATTAATGAATCCAGTTAACTTTTGATATTTTTTTAAAAAAAGACTAAAATAGTCAGAAATGAGCAAAAAAAGAGGCTTATTGTTAACTGCTTTCTAAATGAAATTAATTGACATTTTGAAAATTTAAAAATGTTAACCAGTCCTAAGGGGTGTGTGTGTGTGTGTCTGTTTTAATGATTTGACTAAGTGTAATGGAAACCTTCTTTGAGGGGTGATTAACTCAGCCACAGAAAATTGCTCTCAGATGAACTTTGGAACTTTCATGGTCCAGGTTTTGGTCCAGAAGTGAGGTAGTGGTTATTGGGAGCTACTTCACTTTTTTTACAGTTCCATTTTAAAAATGGCAGTTCTGTCCCCATCTATTATGTTTTATGTTGTCTTTTGTTGTACTGTTATGACTGTTGTTTTTACAATGTAATGACAATTGGGGGTGTGAATGGATTGTTCAAAATTCTGTTTATGTAGGAAGATGCTGAGGAGAACCGTGACTAGATATATAGCATAGAGGAGCATACGTGGACCATGCAGCCAGCTTAGACTATTGGCCAGCTCTTTGCTCTATGTTAAATGCAAAGCCAGTAAGTGCACAAAGCTCTTATGGATTATAATTAGATCCTAGATGAAGCCTCCAACTTTGCATGTACAACTGAGACCTATTCAAATACTGCTGCTGGACCAGCGTGGGTGCAGTTCATTCCCAACAGTTACTTCAGCCTGAATTGGGTGAGCTGGGGGGAAGATACAGCTGTGCTTTTAGCTGCAAATCTACAAAGCAGTTCTCATTTGTCATCAACATTTCAAAAGTTTTGCAATCTCCCAAGCAGTTCTAGGGATAGCTCAAGCTGATATTTGGACAGAGTGCCGAGGGTAGTAACTATATAGTTGAGTGAAAACTGCAATGGGCTCATTAATGATCATGGGAGGTTAGGACCTTGATTTTTCATCTTTTCCTAAAGGCAGCACATCTAGGGTGATGAGATAACAAGTGTGAAAAATCAGGGCACTCTTATTTTCCGGGGGGGGGGATAGTTACAAAGCCCCTAATATCAGGGCTCTCCTGATAATATCAGGGTGTTTGGTCACTCTAACCATATCCAACAGCACTCTGCCCCTAACATCACGCTAGGCTAATACAGCTACAATGCAAACCCAGAGGAAAAAATGCCACCTACTTAATCACTAGCATAACATCTTGTAGCACTTAGATGCTTCTTGGTGGTCTTCAATCCAAAGAGGCTCTGAGCCTAACCCTCTTTTATTTGTAAAACTGACAACCACACCTCAATCTGTAGACAGCAAACCTAAATGTGACCTTCAAAACAGAGGCCCTGGATAGTGGTGGTCACTGAAGACTCCATGGAACTCCCCCACCATAATTGGAAAATTTACCACGCTACCCTAGCCAAATTCTAGGTAAGGTGGTGGTGATTACAAACTTCCTATCTAATATTCCTACTCATCTGATGGCTTATTTTTTACTCTCCCCTCCTAAATAACTTCTTTCATGTTATTAAACAAAAGCAACACACAGCCCTGATTCTTTAGGAAGGGAAAATAGTTGCCATGTAGATCCTGTTACCTAGCAACAAGATGCCAGCTCTCCTTAATCAATGGACAGTTACCTTCCTGTTTGTTTTCCATGTCTCAAATTTTTATCACTGCAACTTTTTGAATCTTCTGACTATATGGGGCTTAACAGTAAAGTAGGTCTGGATCCCCAAACGTCCTGGCGTGTTTTCTTTGTGGTCTTGCTCTTGTAATACAAAAGAGAGAGGACAAAACTTGCCAGGAGCATTTGTTATTATTAATAGAAACAGCGGACTGTGCAATAATTTCACCACGAATTACTAAGAAATAAGCGATATCCATTCTCGTAATCAGTTAGAAAACTGTAACATGACGGGAGCTTTATTTTAAGTATGTCTGGAGGTTGGTTTAGAGACCTTTATCGTGCCATTTTAAATTTAAATACGTGCAATTTCAAGATCTGAGATATCAAGAATAATACCATTGAGTTCCAGAAAGATGAATTGTGTAGTCAAGTTATTAGTGGAAGTGAGTCATTGCTGTTCAACAAGATTGATATGTCACTTTTTTGTAAATGCTGTCATGATGTGTACTTAAGTGGTTTTACTCTGCAGGAAATGGATTGATTTCCAACTCTTTTAGTCCCATAAATGGTAGACTTTAGGGAGATGGCTTATTAAGTTTATCTTAACATGAAATTAAATTTTGATTGATGTATTTTTATTTGATGCACGTATAATTTCATGGAGACTCTGAGAATTGTATATTTTATACATTACATGCAATGAAACTTGGTTAAAATGAAGCAAAGCAAAAGGATGCAAATGCAGTGGATGGCTTAGATAGTCCAACACTTGTTAACCCTTGTGATTGCAAAAAATCATGGTTATAATGTAGATGTGATAAATTAGATACTGTGTGCTAGAGTTACCCTTCTAAAGAGTAAAATAGACCCCACTACTGGAGCCTGATTTTGCTGTCACACTAACAGGCATAGCACCATTGACTTCAGTGAAATTACACCTGATTTGCACAATTGTATGTGGCATAAAAATCAGGCATATGGTATTTACAAAAATGTCTTACCTTTTCATAAGCCTCAGATCAATATTAATTACATAGTGTGCCATATCCTGCATGCCTGTATATGCAGATGGAAATAACTCTGGGCTTTGAATTTCAAGAATCAGAGCCACAGGTAGGCTGGCAAAGCTATTGCTTTTTTCCAGCTCCATCTGACTCAGACTAATGCCACGTATTCATTTGTGAATGAAGAGGCTTGTTTCTTCTTCCAGTACACCACTGCTGTGTACTTCCATCCATTTCTTTGTGGGTGACAAGAAACTGCAAGTCACTAATCAGTTGTTTCTGAGACATTTACAAATTAAAGAGGTTTACAAAAATCTTCTAGGAAGAGGCTATAAATGTCAGCAATAATAACTGCAATGACTTATTAAAATAGTTCATCCAAAACCTTTTTGTAATGCAATATGCAGAAAACCAAGCTAGTTTAAAGTTACGTCTCTTATGGCCACTGTAACTCATCTGCTAAGGTGTTTTGTGTGTGATTAAGCAAAAGCATTTTAGCCCGTGGTTAACTTTAAGCACATGAGCTGGACCCATTGACTTCAGAGGGAATGCTCGTAAGTAATGTTAAAGTTTGCCGAATCAGGACTTTAGTTGGCTATGCTCTTATAAAAGAGATTTAGTGATTGTGATCTTATCCAAATTACACAGAAGAAGTGAAATATATGTTCCATTATTATTGCATAAAGCCCTTTATTGTCAAAGTCTCCCGGTGATTTCATTTGGAGCAGATCCTTAGAACCAAAGAACAGAATGCATGCTATAAATAGAAATGTGCCTATATCTTCAGAGGTATTTGGGCATGTAAATCCTGTGTAAATCAGTGGGAGTCTGGGTCTTGCTTTATAGAATACCCATTTCCATCGTCTCTTTTGCAACCTTTTTTGTTGGCAAGATGACGTCACTAGAGTCATGCAAGCACCAAATAAGATTTCTTCCTCCAATGGGCTTTCAAGGAGAAGGGCTAATTTAGCCCACCCTCCTCACTGAACATGGGATTTGGGCTTGTTGTGAAAAAATATTAACCCTCGATGTGGGTTTTCGGTAACGACACCTTTCGCAGACCAATCAGAGACCAAATAAATCTCACCATCCCGATGACAGTGGGGGAAAGTGAAAGTCAGTGATCTAGATGGCTATGGGAAAATGGAATCTTGTATTTTTGACAGCATAATTGCTATGCTCTGTCAGATTTATATAGCTTTTTCATAAGAGACACTTAATACTTCATACGGATATTACTTTTCTCATCAAATATCACTTTGGAAAAAGTTAATAATTTAGCAACTTTTTTTATTAAAAAATGGCTAATTCAACAGATGCATGCGATACCATCACCAGATATTGCATTCATTATGGAGGGAAGTAAAACTTTCTTCCGAAGCTTTGGAATGAGTCTGTTGTTTATAGGAGAGTCTTCCAAGCCTGAAGAACGTAGGTTTCAAACAGAAGTTTAAGTGTGTTCTACAGAGGAGAGATGGTCTCTGTAGTGAATTTATTCCCATTATTTTTCTATTCCTCTGCCCAAATTGTTGTAACTCTGATCGCATTAGGAAGAAGTAGATTCTGTCTCTCCCCCTCATCTACGCTATCCCCCCATCTACGATTTTAAAGTTGTACACTGATTCAGGTGTCACAAAATAAAAAATGCATGTTACACCGGATTTTCAAATTTTCTTTGAAATAGAAAACAAAAACAACCCTCCAATGAAATTCATAAACACTGAAAGAAATGTGGTTCCTTTTGTGACCTACAACATTTTAACCTTGATGCTACAAACAGTTATGCATGTGCTTAACTTTACAACGTTAAGGTTAAGCACATGCATATACATTTACAGGACTGGAGCCTGAGTGAAAAAGCCTTACAAACTGCAAGGAGTCATAAATATATATATATATTTATCTAAACAGAGGCTTCTTTTCTTTCCTAAATTACCTCGATCAGAACAAACTGAAGTGAAAGACTAGTGCTGAAACCAGAATATTGGAGAATGAATATCCAATGTGCATTGTTTCT
The DNA here is from genome assembly GCA_007922155.1 of Mesoclemmys tuberculata. NCBI lineage: Eukaryota > Metazoa > Chordata > Testudines > Chelidae > Mesoclemmys > Mesoclemmys tuberculata. The sequence continues at coordinate 56,950,799 of ML675609.1, forward strand.
ACATGTTACCTAACATGGGAAATAAGGAGGACACTAAGTAAATAAAGGATCATTTCAGAAACGTCCTCCATGGGAGTTTGAATATTTTAGACATTGCAAATGTCTATCATCTAGTTAAATTCCAGATTTGATTTTGCGCTCTCAGGAACTTCATTGCCAAATTAGCTTCTTTGGTGCTCAAGTAAAAGCACTATAATGCTAGTTTGTTTTTCTTTTGTATATAGCATCTTTTTTTAAAGCCATTCATGAGACAGCTATCAGTCTATGTCTTCTCCTTCACAGAGAGGATGATAGATGAGTGCAATACAAAAACAGTTAGGGGATGTAGCTTGAAACTGAATGAGCCTAACAGCAGCATGCACAACTTTGATCAGCTTGGGGCATTGTTTTTTCTTCTTATTGAAAATCTAAGAGCTTTGTTTGACAGTCTCATTTTTTTGCATGTTTCCTTTTCAAATCACATTACTAATTACTCAGATGTACAAGTAACAATGGTTAAGATTTTTTTTTTATTGAATCATCAGGCCCGGACACCATGAGAAGCCCACATGCAACATTTGTATTCTTATAGGGAAGTGCAATATCTGGAACAAAAATTGGTTTTCAGATAAGCTGTGTTACCTTCAGTAGGATCAAAGTGTGGAAGGTTATGTCAGTGGCAAAAGTGCACCGTGGCATATACAGCTATTCTGCTGTGATTTGGAAGTATCTCTGGGTGTAGGGTTCATGCATACTATGATTGTTTGCTTGTTTCAGATTATGGCAAAAGTTTTAATAAAATGCCCAAGTTTAGACAGCACCCGTGTGTAGGAGTGTAACGGTTGGTCTTGACATGCACTGTAATAATGACTTATGCAACAACACCAAAGACAGGAACGCATGTCAGATGCCAATTTAACCCAGTTGTTTGTGGAACCAGAGAGAATCACTAAGCAAGTGACTATGGCCATTACTTTTCCCTTTTTTATTTTCATTTCCCCCCCCCCTCTAGTTAGGACTGAAACAGGTTCTTTTTTCAGACCTGTCTCTCTTGAGAGTTAGTTCGGGGACAATGAGACTTGACTAAGATAGGAAACCAGACTACACCAAAAGAAAAATGTTGAGATCAGTGCATAGATTTCCCAGCTCTTTTTATTAGATAAATGACTTGAATGCCAGCCACAAAAAGGAAAATGCTTGCGTCACAGATGATACTGAAAACAATTAAAAGTTAGCAACAGATAGAGGAAGGCTAGCATATTGGTATGGCCCGCTCGGTTAATAGTTTGGAAACCAGTTCAATGCAGATAAAAGCTGAATAAAAAGACACAGCAAAGAGAAAATATCTACTAGAAGGGAAGATGTTGAAAGCAGCCTACTGACAAGGGAAGAGATTTTGGAGTTTAACTGAAGGGAGGGGAAAAAAGAAGACTGATGTTCAGATGTACCGTGGAACACCATCAGGATTTTAAATTATATTGCAAGATGAAAGTAATATAAATCAAAGGAGATAGCATTATTGCTAGAAGGCTGCGGGATGAAAATCTCGCTGAGAGTGCTGTGATCCGTATTGGTCACTATGCTTGGAGAAAAGGTGTAATTGCTGTTGAAGGGAAAGCAGTGCTGAGCAACCACAGCTTAGACCAGATTTCAGAGATTTAAATGGAGAAGAAAGAGTGAGAAAAGTCAGGCTTATTTCTCACTGCAATAGATAAGAGAGAGCTCCGTAGGGACCTACATGAATCTGATAACGTAACTAGAGAAGACTGAGAAAATGTGATCCAATTATACTATTTAAATAACCTGCAAGCTGGAGCATTTAACCAGAGGTACAGATGAAGGAAGTTTCAAGCAAAAGCCCAGGATTTCAGAATAAAAGTCGCAAAGTCACAGTATGAGTCCATGATTGGAAAGGCCATACTGGGAAAGAGAGACACAGAGTTCAAGAGCTAAAAAAGAAAACCTTTCTTTATCATTTTGGATGACTTCCTATTCATGAAAGTGAGACGACTCTGGCTAGAGTTTGATACAAAGGAAGCCCAATCTGTGTGTGCTTTCTTACAACTTTCAGTCTGTACCTGATCTATATTAGTCCTGTTGGTTCAGTACCAGATGGCTTCTTTCAAACTGTGTGGATGTTGGGACAGAGCCAAATTCCGATCAGATGTGAATGGACTTGGCTCTAGTGATGTCAATAGATTTTTTTTCACCTGTTATCATTTTGTATTGCAGTAGTGCTTAGATGCTCTAATCATAAACCAGGGCCACATTACGCTAGGTGCTGCACAAACACAGAACAAAAAGTTGGCCCCAGCCCAAAGAGTTTACAATCGAAGTAATCCAGCGGCTCACTCCAGGTCTGAATTTGTCCCCCCTATTTCAAATGACTTTAGTCTGGGAATCAGGCTAAACTTCTCATGATTGCAGTCATTCTATGCTTGCAGGGTCAGGAATACGACACACAGCCCTTCTTGCTTCATTTTACTGTTTCCTTTGCTTACAAACCAGGAAACACATCAAGGTAAATAACCACAAAAAAGCTTTGCAGACATTTAAAACCCTAAATATGGTTCACTTGCGGAGAATGGGACTGAAGGTTTTGGTCCTTAGTTTATCTGAAGCAGGTTCCTACACAATGTTTTCCTCAAACAACCACTAGATGGTGCTGCACTTTATTTAACATCCTCCTGACCGCACTGTTAAAGGAACAGGTCGGTAGCAGGTATGCCCTGGAAGTATATACAGTTTGTACACTGCTTTAATGTAAAACATGAGATCAGCTGAGTAGGAAGGAAAACTGTCTCCTTCCTTTACAGGGGTTTGTGAGAACTTTTTATCTGGTTTGAGTAAACAAGGGTTTGCATTTGGGTAGCTCCTTGTTACTGGGTGCGTTGTGGGAAAGAGGGCGATGTCAAGCACTTGGAAAGGAGAAGGACGGTGGGTTGTGGAAGTACAGACTTTCTCTCCATTTGTTTTTGTACAGTGCACAGAACAGAGCCTGGATACTGACTGGAGCTTTTGGGTGCTACCACAAGAGACATTAGTAGTAATAACAATAATAGATATTGAAAGGTCCTTTCCTGGAGTCTTCTCTTGGGGAGTGTCTGGAGTAGAAAGGGGGAGTGGGATTTAGCAGTTGAAACTGAAAGGGGCTCTGAAACGTTTTAAATCAGAACCACAGATTCTAATGCTCCTGAGCCAGAAGCCTTTTGGCCCACCTCTAGTTTCAATCCCAATACACAAAGCAAACACATAAGAATGGCCATACTGGGTCACACCATGGTCCATCTAGCCCAGTATCCTGTCTTTTGACAATGGCCAATGCCAGGTGCTTCATGGGAATGAACCTCATAGGACAATTTATCAAGTGAACCATTTGTCCAGTCCCATCTTCTGGCAGTCAGAGGTTTAGGGACACCCAGCATACGGGGCTGCATCCCTGCCCATCTAGGCATTGATGAACCTATCCTCCATGTATTTATCCAATTTACACTTTTCACCTTCACAACATCCCCCGGCAACAATTTCCACAGGTTAACCGGGCGTTGTGTGAAGAAGTACTTCCTTATATATGTTTTAAACCTGCCACCTATTAATTTCATCAGGTGACCCCTGGTTCTTATTTTAAATTACACTTCCTTATTTACTTTCTCCCCATCATTCATGATTTTATAGACCTTTTTCATATCCCCCTCAGTTGTCTCTTTTCCAAGATGAACAGTCCAAGACTTTTTAATCTTTCCTCATCTATAAGCTGTTCCGTACTCATAATTATCTTTGTTATCCTTCTCTGTCCTTTTTCCAGCTCTAGTATATATTTTTTGAGATGAGGTGACCAGAACTGCATGCTGTATTCAAGATAAGGAAGTACCATAGATTTATATAGTGGCATTATGATATTTGCTGTCGTCTTATCTATCCCTTTCCTAATGGTTCCTAACTTTCTCTCTTGACTGCCCCTGCACATTCAGCAGATGTTTTCAGAGAACCATCCAAACTGACTCCAAGATCTCTTTCCTGAGTGCTTCCAGATCATTTAAACCCCATAATTTCATATGTATAGTTGAGGTTATGATTTCCCAATGTGCATTACTTTGCATTTGTCAACGTTGAATTTCATCTGGCATTTTGTTGCCCACTCTTGTCCTTTTCCTTGTTGACACCCCCAAAGAATTCTATTAGATTGGTGAGGCATGATTTCCTTTTACAAAAGCTGTGTTGACTCTTCTCCAGCCCACTGTGTTCATCGGTGTGTCTGATGATTCTGTTCTCTGCTATAGTTTCAATCAATTTGCCTCGTACTGAAGTTAGGCCCACCTGCCTCTAATTGCTGGGTTTGCCTCTGGAGTCTTTTTAAAAAATCAGCATTACATGAGCTGTGTTCCCGTGGCCTGGTATAGAGGCTGATTCAAAGGAAAGGTTACGTACCACAGTTAGTGGTTCTGCAATTTCATATTTGAGTTCCTTTAGAATGCTTGGATAAATACCAGCTGGTCTTGGTGACTTATTCCTGTTTAATTTAAATGAAGCCTAGTTTTTCTCAAAAGAGAGCCCAGATCAACCATTCAAAGAATTTCTAATATGTAACTAATTGCCAATACAGTTGAGTGTTAATTATGGTTTTATTTCTCCTTTAGATAATTCCTTCCTGGCAAATCTAAACCCAAGAAATAAGTTGATTCTAACAAGACTTTGCTCCTGTGGTATGAACTTTAGACTAGTATCTAGATTTGGATTGAAACTTTCCCCAAGAAGAAATGGCTTGACCTCTTGTAGATACGATGACCAGATGTAATGTTCATGTGCAGCTTCAAATCTGAACTCCCCCCAAATCTGGAGTTGTTCAGATGCAAGACTTTTTGTTTTATGCCAACTCACTGCTGTGTAAAGATTGGCTGGATCTTATACTCTGCACAGGAACAATCAGGATACGCTGTATACTGTAAACTTCATGGGGTGAACTCAATAAATGATTGCCAGGATCTAATAAGCGCACATTTTCCATGTGTGCTAATGATTGTTTTTAAGAGACTGTTTTATCACTGTTGGCTTGGGAAGGGGAAGTAAAAAGAAGATGAATCCTACAAGTAGTTCTGAAGGCATGGGGGAGCAGTAGGAATTGCAAGTCCTTCCTTTGCCATTGTTGTTACTGTTCTCAAAGGCGGCAGCACATCTGAATAGTGTTTCTTTCTAGAAAGTTCCTATCATCCCATCTGTTAATGACCATATGGCGAACAATTTTACATAATTTCCAGAATGCTTGCCAAGGAACAGTCTGCACTTGCCTGAACGTGGCTGTTTATGGTGCATGGCACACAGCACTCCTTAGGAACCACAAAGGGAATTTCCATCCAAATGGGGCGAGCAAGCACAATCTCAGAGAGATGAACATATGTATTGGGCTATTTTGAGCGAGTGGGATTCTGTTATCTGTGCGGCTGCTCTGTCAGGAGCTCTACTGAACGCTTAGCCTGGAGATTTAAAAATGGACTGGATAATTTTATGGCATCCTGGCTAGCAGCTAAGCATGGATGAAACTCGGTTAACTATAATGCTGAAATTGACCAAGGCTTTGCAATACTCTCCAATGAGCCAGCCTTCAGATTCCATCTCTGGTTTTACATGGGGGAGTGTTTACTCATGCAGTGTGCAGATGTTCAATAAAGCCCACAATTAGATGCCTCACTAAGGGCATGATCCGAAAGCCATTGAAGTCAATGGAAAAAATTCCATTGACTTCAATGGTCTTTGTTTTAGGCCCTAATGCTCCGCTTCCAAAGGGTATTTAGGCATTTAACATCCATTGATTTCAGTGCTCTTGTGTTCCTTCAGTGGGATGTTCCACAGCCAGTGCTCCTCTCCTAGCCTCCTCTCTCCAGATAGAGAGTCAGCTCTTTTTGAGTTCCATTCAGATCTCTGACCGGGACAAATTTTGTCCCTGATGGAGGGAGCACATCCTAGGGTATACAGTGTTTGTAGCTGAGCTGGTTCCACCACTCCACAGTGGCTCCGTGCGCATTTTGGTTTTTGGACCTCAAAAATATTGTGGTCTGAGTTTTGGTAAAAGGTTGGTTATTTCTACAAGCAGAGATGCTCACTGTCCCCTTTCATACAGGAATGAATTGCCCCCTTTGTTTCCTTTCTGCAGGCCAGTGTGTGCATGTGGAAATGTTGTCTTCAGGTGGACACGTGAATTTATGGAGCCATTCAGCGGTGATCAGGGCGGGGGGAAGAGTGTGGAAGAAAACCTCAACTGTGCTGAACGAGCCTATGTCTTGCCCTCTCAACCCAGCCTGAAGGCGGGAGCTTTGACTCTCAACTGAAGCAGTGGTATTCAGATGAGTTAATTACACAGATGGTCATCCGCAGAGTGTCAGAGTCAGGAAAGATCTGGCCAATGAATAAGAGCCACATGCTTCTGGGGCCCATTCACAAAGAATCACAATTGATACTTTCCTCTTCATCCCTCCAGGGCCTTTTCTTGTTTCCCTCAATAATCCCCTGATTGTTTTATGCTGTTGTTGTCATAGGAACTCAGGTCTGATGCTCTTTCTACTGTGCTCCAGCTGATTGATGTTGTCTTGTTGGTCCTGGGATCTGTCTGGATCAAAGCTTTCACTAAGAAGCTTTCATTGCCTTGGGGCAGCCACAGACATGTATAATAAACTGATGCTACCACCAGCATAGATGACTAGAGCTGCTAATATCTCAGGGTAGATTTTAGCAGAAGGCCTGTAAAGGGTAAAAGAAACGAACCAAATTGTTTAAACCAATTTGAACCTTAACGAAGAGAGAGCTCATTTTGTGTTTCAAGATGACATTTAGGGCCACTTCTTATTTTTTCCAAAGCTGGTAAAAATTACTCATTTTAGCAGATTTACATTCGCATAAAACTATTTTCAATTAAATCCCCTTTATTTCTCTTCCATAAAAGTGAAAACTTGCATTTGGCCCAGTAAAAGTCTTAATTAACTTTTTTTATGCACTCATTTAAAAAGTTTATTTTTTTACTTTTCAAAGTAGAATAGTTACTTCCAAGAGGACAAATGTATTCCTAATTCCACAATGATTTCCTGTGTAGCAGCAATAAAAAAAATACTACTTCAGATCTGGAGTGAAATATGTCTACTAAAATTATTTTATTTCATGCATAATTCACCTCAAGCAATTATTTACTTAAGTCAAGACTCTGCTGAAGGATATCTAGCAACTTTCTATTACTAGTGTAATCTCATTATGCACCAAGGGCCTGATCTAAAACCCATTGATTCCCAATGGGAAACTTTCCATTGAGTTCAGTAGGATTTGTACCAGGACCACTCCTGCCAGCTCTACACATCTGGAGTTTCCCTTGCTTTTCATGGAAATTCTATGCCTGGAGGAGTTGTGCAATTTCCCTCAGCATGAGTCATCATCAGGCTTTACACCTACAGCCTTCAGATCCATAGCACACACCCTCTGCTGGTTGAGCTAAAGGATAATGAATGGCATTGTCAAAAGCACATAGGGGTCTAATTTCCATTGACTTTATAAACTGTGTGTTCTTAGAGAGTCCCTAAAGAGATGGGATGGCCAGAGGTACAGGGTGCCTTGTGGTGCCTTTGTCCACAAGGGGGTGCTCAAAAGGCAATAAGCAGCTACACTGCTCGGTAACGCATGCTGGGCAAGCCCACTGGCAGTGTGCAATTAATGAGTAATTACAGGACAGGCCCACGTACTGGAAAAGCTCCTCCATGCTTTTTAGCATCATCTGCAAAATTCCCACACCCGTTCCTAGGAGACAAGGACTGCTCTTACTGGCCATCCCAATAGGGAAGCCAAGGACTGAGTGGGTTAAGAGTTAGCACCACCCTATCAGCTCCAGACATGATTTCCCACCTGCTCATTATCGAGGCCCCTTGGGCACAGAGCTTGCTCGGCTGGTAATAGGTCTGTTGGATCCGACTGTGTATAAACCTGCCAAGCCAGCACCATCTCTTGTAAACACAAAGGGCCCGATGCACCATTGCCTCATTTGTGTAAAGTGAGAATATGTTGTCAGATGGAGGGATGGGCCCACAGATGGGGTCAAATCATATAGCTTCCCTTACTTCACAGGCCCTGGCCATTTATACACACTGGAGATCTGGCCAAATGGCAGTGTCTGGCCATTGCAGAGGTGTAAATGAACATATCAGGACGAAGGCAGTGGAGAATTGGGCTCTTTGGGTCATTTATACTAGTGTAAATCATTAGATAATCCACTTATGTCAATATCTGTGTGAAATCAGCCTGACAGCAGCAGGTATTTCAGGGAATCATAGGAAAAATGGTTTAATTCACTGGACTAGGTATCAAGAGACCTGGTTTAATTCCCATCTCTGCTGAATATTTCTGATAGTGCCTCCATACAATGTCTGTGCTGCCGCCTTGAGTTGTAAACTGTCCTGAAATCCTAGTAGGATTCTCAAAGGTGGGCAATAAAAATTTGCTCTCCAACAAGCAGAGCAAGTTTTATCAACGCTACCTTGATAGAAGGATCGCTAATGATTTTCTGGGGATGGTATCTCAATAGCATCTCTTGCTCCTTAATTACCGGCCTATAGCAGAACTATCAGGTAGTCCTTAAAGCACAATTTAGATATGGACAAGGGAGAAGGAAGCTGCATAACACACACATACACAAACTGCATCTTGATTTGGGTTTTCATATTGAAAATCAACAGGATGTCTGTGCTTGGAGAAAAGACATCACTGTTAGTCTCAGTTGCAGCCTGTAGGCTGATAGGATTGCATGAGAATATAGCAGCAGTAGCATGTGGGTTAAAGCTATCAATTTCATCAAGAGAGGGAAACAAAAGTCCTTTTAAGTGAGAGTAGTAGCCCAGAACAACTGTCCTTTTAGGATGTTCTGCACTGCAGATTGGCTCACTCTTCACAGCGAGAGAGAACACTTTATCACTCGGTTGACTAACATTATGAACTTGCTTCCTGCTTACAGTAGCATGAATTTTATTTCTGTTTCTCCCCCGTAGGCAAAAGAGATAGAAGGGAGGGGAAAAAATCCCGCCCCAGTAAGGCTGGTTTGTGAAAGCTGGGCCATTTGCTTGTGGGCTGCTGGTGAAATTAGAAATTGCCTTTGCTAGCTCAGATGAACTGCTTCTGTGCCACGTGCCTTTTTGGTAAACCCCAGAGCCTACAAATTACTTACTATGGTAAGCCCCCCAGCCACTGAGCATTCAAAACGAAGGGCTGGCCACTCCCATTAGCTATACAGACACAGAAATGGGGTACCACCTACAGAGGGAGGGTGTATAACCCTATTACCAAGGATAGGTTTCTTCCAGGACCTTTTCCAGGTTTTAAATGTAGCATGCAACAGTCCTAAATAGCATGGGGAAAGTTCGTTTGCCGCCTGCTAGGTTCCATTATGCCCCCTGCAATCAGTGGTGCTGACACTGTTTCCCCACTTGAGAGACGATCTGTTTAGTGCAGGGAGGTAGCATGGCCTAGTGGCCAGCTTAGGATCCTGGCAACCTGCGTTCTGTTCCTAGCTCTGCCACTAACCTGCCATGGAACCTTGGGCAAGTCTCTGTCCCTCTCTGTTTCTCCTCCCACCCTTTGTCTGTCTTGTAGCTTCTGACTGTTAGCTCCCGGGGGGCAGGGACTGTCTCCCAGTAAGTGATTGTGCAGTGATCCTTGATCCTTGATAGCTGGGGTACAGGAAATCTAGCTGGAGACAGGTGCAGTGCTTGGCGTAGGGAAGAAGGTGCTTTTGTGCCAATTTTGGGGCTTCCCAGCCCTCAGGGCAGCTCTAAGCTAGGTGTGGTCGCCCGTCGCTCTCTGTGTCTAGTTACAGGGTTTGCTGGTGTGCCAGGTTCAAATCTTCACGAACTCAGCCTCTTGCTGGAGGAGACGAATTTAGTGGGCGTAAGTAGGCTGTGGGAAGTGGTGGTTCTTACAGGTAACCCCTTTAATGAACAAGGTCTGGTGTGGGTGCTGCAGGCCACAGGGTGGCAGGTAATGTGGGTGGAGCTTCATCGTCTCCATAGGAGCACCATGAGGCATGGTGCCATGGGGATGGAGGGAAGCCTGCCGGTTGTACCACCCTTAAGCAAGAAGATGAGGCCATGATCTGAGCTCCTCTTTTGAGAATGCTAGCAGGGAGCAGTCCCTGTGCTCTGGAGAGGGCAGGGACCACAGCTGCGGCTGGTACCTTTGCCCTTTGGTGCATTCCATCAAGAGCCAGTGACAATCTGGCCATTTGAATCCCATGTCACTTTTGTATACAAATGGGGGCTTATACCTCAGCTCAAGCTTCCTCTTCTCCCTCCTTCTGTGCCATGGCTGAATCCTCCTCTCCACCCCAGGCATGGCTGCCTTTCAAGGGCATCCAACGGTATACATAGCTAGTGACATGCTTTGGGAATCACGGGAGTGGCTGTTTGCACCAGCAAATGAGAATGGGGCCAGAGTCTCATTTAGTGTAAATCAGCATAATTCCACTGATGCCAGTGGAATGACACCAATTTAGGATCTAGCTGCTTGCCCTTTTGGACACCTCTAGCAGCCTAGCCACAGGAATGGGCTCTGCCTCACTAAATTGCATCTTCTCGATTATGCCTTTCTCCCCTCAGGGTAAAAAGTAAGTTATTTTGGAAGTTAATCACTGTAAAACGAAGTGCAATGGTTATTCTCCACATTAAAAATGATATAGTGTGTTACAATAACATGTATGCCTTTGGTATTAATATATCACAGTTAGAAAATAGCAAGTTGAAACCCATTGTTACCAAATCCTCTCAATCTACTCACAATAGCAATATTGTAAGCCTGGGTAGCTATTATCCCTTGGCACAATGTAACAGGATATTAAAGATGTCAGGATACAGGAAGCACCAGGAGTCTGTGAACTGGATAACGATCAGCCTTGTTAACAAGGAGACCGTGTTGATAACCACAGCCAGTTCTTTGCCATTACAGCCAACAGTCAATTATGGAGAAACTCAGGTTTCAGATGAATAGGCATTGTAAGGAAACAGAACAGAGAGTTCATTGCTTGGGGAATTTAAACGGTATGTTATTGTGGATGATCGTGTCCAGTGGGGCCCAGGAAAGATTGGAGGTGAGAGGTGAAGGAAGCAGCAGTGGAATAGAGAAAATAAAAGCGGACAACTGGAGTGTGTAGTTTCATATTCTGAGAGTGGCTTCAGTGCCTCTCCGGTTATAGTTAATAGGAATAACATTCAGGACCTAGACAAAATACCTACAATGAAAACACTGAGGCACATCTGCTGACATTCACACACAGAGTCTTGCACTGATGGTAGTCTAGATAACCTCTAATTGCAGCAAAAGGGAATGCAGTCCAAGGGATAAGACGTGCAGCGTTGACTTCTGGCTCTGCTACTGATTTGTGCTGCGACCTTGGGCAAGTTGCTTAACTTCTCTGCCCCTCACTTTCTCCATCTGTCATTTAAGGCTGGCAAGTCACACCTTTTGGAAGCACCTTGACACCTCTGGATGGAGGTGAATGTTCCTAAGTAGTATGATTTTGCCTGTGTTAATACTGGAATTTACATCTCCGGTTCAAGCGTCTTGCAAAGCCTTCCCAGTTTCTTCATCAGAATCTGTTCCCTACAGGAACAGGTACCATCACTTGCACTCCTCCTGCTAGAGCTGGCATTTATCACATCCACTTGAAAATGTCAATGTCTTTGAGATCCCTTCCCAGCTGGGGAGAGATTTAGGATCCCTAGGACAGTTAGGTTAAAACACAAGAGCCCTTGATAGCATAAGAAGATTTCCCCCAGCTCAGCAGTGCCCAAACTCTACCACGTTGTGTACCACCAACATAAAACCCCACCACCTGTAGTACCACCACCTGTAGGGGCGGGGGGAAGGGGCGGAGCTGGGAGGGGGAGTGGCTGTGATGCTGCTTGAGGGCGTGGCTGGTGCTGCAGTGGCTCCCAGCCAGCCGCTGTATGTCCACAGGGGAGGGGGGCAGAACGGCCAGGCCAGCGCGCTGCTTGAGGGATGGGGACGGCGCTGGAGCTGCGTGTCTGGGAAGATAGCGGGGCACAGGGCACAAGCGTAATTTTTTCGGGCCCCGTGCAAACTTGTAACATGGGGCCTCTCCCACACACATACCACAATCCGTCATCCCAGACCTACAGTCTCATGAGCCATGAAAAATTCTTTCCTCATGGTAATGGAGGTTACAGCCTGGACCAGGTCCCCTATGGCCTCCGGGTCCTGGTAAAGTGTACCCCTTTTCCCTCCCATGGGGGAGTCCTGGAGGAGGGCAGAATGACTGGGCTGCCATACTGCTTGGGGGTGAGGATGGGGCCGGTGGTGGAGTGGCTCTTGGCCAGCCCCCCAGCAGTAGGTGGATGTGTAACACTGGGAGGTGGCCTGCGTACCACAGTTTGGGAACCACTGCTCTACCTCAACCAGCAGCATTTGGATTAGTTAATGAAGAAAATCACTTGTGTGAGCTTCATCACCATGTAGCACGTACAGCAGGTGGCATTTTCAAAATGACTTCAATGGGAGCAGAGTTAGGCCTATGTAAAGTGCTTTGGGAAATCCCAACCTACATGTATCTACTCCACACTCTTTGCTGGTCCCTGCCCCTCCTTGCTGCTTTTCATTTCAGTTTCTGAACTCTTTTCAAGATCCACGAGAAGAAAATTCTTCAGAGAGGAGCATGGAAGAGAGATGAGCTTGATTTGGTACCCCTGTATGCTCAGCAGAGATCCTCTCTGCACCTTGCTCTTTTATTTTTTATGGGATCATTCAGGGTTACAAATTAGACTATTGTTTTTGCTTTGCTATTTTAAATATTTAATGTTGTGCATATGTAGTTGCATCCTTGTCCTCTGCTTCCCAGGGTTTCCATGGAGTCAGCTTTTGCGGTAGTGGATTTTTTTTTCCTGTTCTCTCCCCCTCTCTCTTGTTGAAGATTGTGGAAGTGTTGGAGGAGGTGGAGAGTGGGTGCACTTTGCTGTTCTCTCTGTGTCTTTCTGTTTTGGGGAAAGGGGATTGGGGTTTTTTATTTGTACGGTAGAACCTCAGAGTTATGAACTGATCAGTCAACCACACTCATTTGGAACCAGAAGTACACAGGCAGCCACAGAGGGGGCAAAAAAGCAAATCCAGTACAGCACTGTGTTAAACATAAACTACGAACAAAATAAAGGGAAAGCAGCATTTTTCTTCTGCATAGTAGAGTTTCAAAGCTGCATTAAGTCAATGCTCAGTTGTAAACTTTTGAAAGAACAACCGTAATGTTTTGTTCAAAGTTACGAACATTTCAGAGTTACGAGCAAGCTCCATTCCCTGAGGTGTGAGTAACTCTGAGGTTCTATTGTCTGTGTGTAATTTTGTGGTTGGTGTGAATTTAGTTTCAGGGTTTCTATACTGGTTCTTTGGGCAGGGTTTCTTTGGGAAGGCTTTTGTCTCAACCCTGGGCTGGGACGGCCAACCTGGAAGGACAAAGGGCCTGGTTCGTTGTGGATTTGGAGGGTTTAACCTATGACCATGGTTTATGGATATTGTCTTCAGACCCTGCCTCTCTGGAGGAGTGTGTTCTAGCTGTGGGGAAGATGACTGGGTTTAAAAATGTGTGGTATGTCTCCCTCCTGAGTCAGGCTGTTGGGTTTATCACACTTGAACAGGGGTTTATGGAGGGGATCTCTGTTCAGGGTGGTCTTGCCCCTGCAGTGCCCCGCTCAGCACCTGCTGTTAAAGTCACTCTCTCCAAAGTCCCTCTTTTAGGAAATGAGCAGTTGGCAGAAGACGCATCGAGTCATGGTTAGATCGTTAGCCTTCTTAGGGGAATTTTGTTGGTCTGTAAAGCCCCCGAGGTTTGGCATGGCCTGTCCTTTCGCGGACAGGTTTTTCTGTCATTAAACAATGCTTCTAAGGTTCTGAAAGATTCCCGTAAGTAGCGGATTGGTGTGTGTGTGTGTGTGTGTGCGTGCAACCACTGAGGGCATGGCCTGCTTTCGCTGTGGGAGTCCGACACAGTCGGTCAACCAGTGCCCCAAGAAGAGGCAGGTTAACCCCTCAGCATGGCGACTCTGTGCCTGGAAATGGGGGGTTTCTGTGAGCAGAGCACAGGGCAGGGTCCATTTACAATCTGGGGAGATGGTTCTGCGGCTCCTGAGGCAGTGGTCTCTTGATTTGATTGCGCAATGGTGACCAAGCCGGGTGCTGCTTGTGGATTCTGGCTTGCTGGCGAAGCCCCAGAGGAAAAAATTGGCAGTTCCTGGAGTAGGGGACTCCACTTTCTGAGGGTGCTGCGAAGTGGATTAGTCTGGTCAATGCAGTCCAAGTACATGGGTGAGGGTGCTGACGTGGAGGTTCTTTGGTTTGAGGTATGGGGATTTCTCAGGTATTAGTTTTGCCCCCTTAGTCCCAGAAAGCCCCCCCTCCCTCCTTTCCTCTCTCCGCAGCTGGTAGCGACTGAGTGTGTGGGGCATGATGAACTCACATGTTCTTTGGGTCCTGAGCTCCCTGAGGGTGGATACACCCTGAACCCAGTTGGCAGATTTCTGGAAGAGACTACAGGGAAGTGTGGGGTAGAGGTGAAAGATGGGGTTCCTGGCCTTCATCTGTTTCTGCTGCCTGCTCAGATAGTCATTTAATAATTTAATTGCCTCCATGTTGTGGCGGAAGTGAGGGATTGGAACACCCTCCACCCTTTTTAGAAAGAATTAAGAAGGTTGTGATGGACTTTTTCTGGGATGGCCATCATTGGCTGAGGGAAAGTGTTTTGGAATCTCGCACTTGGAGATTTTTTTAAGCTGAGGATGCAGGCTTCACGGCTGGAGTTCGCAGGGCTGCTCGCTGAACTCCTTGGTTTGTAGCCATGCTGTGAGGAGTCCAAACCTTGTTCTTAGGGGTCTGGTCTCTTCCCCATTGCAGCAGGTGTAACCAAATTGTTCATTTAAAAGATTTTACTAATTTGAGATGGATCTCAACAGATATCCTTGTGGCCAAGCTTGGTTTTCATTCTATTTGCCGGGATTCTCGGTTTTTATCCAACGTTAAACCAGGCCTCCCTAGGGGCAGTATTGCCAGCCTGGACAGTTGCCTTCTGGAGCTAGACATCCCTGATTATACTAAAGTTTCTATTTCTTTGCTAGTTGCCTCAGCTGTAGATTAAGAAGATGTTAGGCCTAGCAGTTTGCTTACCTTCAGTGGCTCTCATGAATTTACTTTTAATGGCTTAGGACCTTAGTCATTGTATATGCCTGCTGTAGACAGTCATCATTTTTGAACTCTTATTGATTGTCCTAATTCAGAATGGAGAGGACAGCTTCTTGGTGGACTACATCCACTCAGTCTACAGAACTGTATACAAGCCTCTGATTGCAAAGAAAATGACTGATTTCCAGTGGAGAATTCTCCCAGGACTATTGCCATGAATGTGTTTGTGCATTGTTTGACTTTGAGGGTGTCTGTGTCCTGTCATGTCCTTGGGATGTGGAGATTTTGTTTTGGTTATTGCCCCTAAATTTTTCTCCTACTATATTTTTATTGTTAGGTAGAGGTTTGCAAATAGATATGTGGTATGTATGGAGTTTAGTTTGGGTCAGGCAAAGATGGCCATTTTGGAAAGTAGACAGTGTAATTTATTGGTTATTGGTGTTGCCGATGTTCATTTTTAGGGTGTTGTGCCTTTATTTGGAGTTTGGATAATGTACTCTTATACATAATCTGGATCAATTTATTCAGTGGTGGGCTACTGGAAATTCACTTTGTACTGTCAGAGATGGGCCATTTATTTTTGAATTTGTAATTTTTTTTCTTGTTATTACTGTGTTTTATGTACTGATTTTATTAAGTGTTTTAAAAGCCAAAATGTCTCTTTAGCTCTCTATCTTCCACTAATATTCATCAGCATTGATGATACCTTTGAGTACCTGGGTTCATAATAATTAAGTACTTCTAAAAGCTTCTTTGGAATGACACGTCTTAGGAGCACCAAATCCTGCTCATCTTTAAAATAACAAGATTCTTTCCCACTGCGACGATCTGTTCCAAAACCAAGCAATCTTCATTCAGCTGATTCCAACCAGCATTCACAGCTCATGACGGCTTGCTAGATAGCTGTCTCTCTCTTCATCATCTCTTCAGATCAGAAATAAAAAGCAAAGTAGGGTCTTTTGGGTCAGAACATTTTGTTTGTGTGAATAATGTGCCAACTTCTTCCCTTTTCTAAAAACCGATGATAAATGTCTTCCAATGTTAATGACAGAAATGTGCTTTCCAGTTAAAATAAACTGGGAGCATATTATTTCAGATATTCATTTGCTTCACAGTTCTAAAAATAGTTGTCATTAAACAGTGAATGAAAAGCCCAGAGTTCGATAATGGCAGCAATAACATCGCCAATGAGTTAAAAACTTATTATACATCTGGAGAGCCAGTGCAATGGCTTATCAGAAATTGGTACATGTGAGCTCGTGTGTGTTGTGATATACAGACCCTGACTTTGAATCTGCCTTCGTTTAGACTGGTGTAACTTCACCAGTCCCTGGAGTTATGCCTAAATAAAAACAGATTTAAGTAAGGGCAGAATATGCCTCATTGATATATATTGCAAAGGGCATGATTGTATGGCACTAGATTACAATACATTGGCCTTCTTGCTCTTCTTTATGGGTCAAATCCTGCTCCCTTGGAATTCAATGACAAAACTACTATTCATGGGATGTGACCGTTCTGACCTGAGTATGCTTTGGGGAGGGAGGAGTGGCGTTTTTGGGTAGAAAAGGAATCATAGAACATTAGAGTTGGAAGGGACCTCAGGAGGTCATCTAGTCCAACTCCCTGCTCAAAGCAGGACTATCCTCAGCTAAATCATCCTGGCGAGGGTTTTGTCAAGCCACAGCTTAAAAACCTCTGAAGATGGAGATTCCACCACCTTCCTAGGTAACCCATTCCAATGCTTCACCACCTTCCTAGTGAAAAACTTTTTCCTAATGTCCAACCTAGACCTCTCCCACTGCAACTTGAGACCGTTGTGCCTTGTTCTGTCATCTGCCACCACTGAAAAGTTTGAGCATTTTAATTTGTGGGTTGAATGAAGTCTCCAGTACATGTATTCCTCTTGCTAAATAGGCTGTATGACCAAAAGATCTGGGCAGTCTTGCCAGATTCCCTCGGAACGATACAAATTGTTTAGAAACATTTCCACCTGGATCATTCCCAGCTCTCTGTTAAAATTTAGAACCACAAAAGTGTTTTCTGCAAGTGCTGTTTGTACCAACTATCATAAACAACGTCAAGAGAGAGCAGGAAATATGAAGATCAAATAGCTGAGAAAAACCAGCCTTAGCCTGGTTAAATCACACACAATACAGGTATGATCCAGTATATTTTTCTGAATGTTGGGGAGGGAAAGAAGAAAGATCTTATATTAATTTAGCTTGAATCATCTATTTCCAGGCGTCAGCTGTGTGTCATCTCTGATGCTACTTTATTACCCCATAGCTCAAAACTCTCTTTACTTTTAACAACAGCTTCAGCATTTGACTCAAGCTCCCATTTTTTGACTGTGAAGTTTCCTGTCTGTTCCAGTCTCACTGGGGTTCTGGTGGCTGGAAATTGCATGTGAGGACAGAAGAAACGGAGATGGCATTAGAACACACCAGGCCTCTTGTAATCTCCAGTTGACCCATGTCTCTTGATCACCACCTGATGGAAAAACACCCACACAAGACGGAATTGCAAAGTAGATTCAACGGGTTTATTTGGGGATTGGTTTGCAGACCACTAGATGGACCTCAAAGACCCATCCTAGAATGCCCCAACATGGCATTATTCCACTTGCTTGCTTAATTACTGGTCAATCCCACCATTACCCCATGTGCTTCTTCCTCTCCTGCTCAACCCATGCTGAAACTTCAATTTATGTTTAAGTAAAAGACAAACGAATCCATGTCCCGCTGACTGACACTTTGGGTCTGAAATGAGACATCTGAGGTCGGCAATGCAGAGCCTCATCTCAAGCAATATCACCTGTCAGTTTCATAAAAAGCACAGGAAAAATATCTCATCAGGCAAAAAAAAATTGTCATCCAAAATAAATGCTAACCTTATCTATATAGACAAAATGATTTGGAATTATGTTTCTTCTTGCTGGAGCCGGATACCGCAACATAAATTACTGGTTATTTGTGACTCAAATAGCATGACCAGAAGAGTAGCTAGCATGGCAGAGAATGCCCAGACTTACTTTGGATGGTTTTTGGTTTTTTGTTTACCCCAGAGCCAGTGAAATGTGCAGTATAAAAAGTACATTTACAGAACCTAAGGCCTGAGCTGTTTCAAGACATCTGATCTCTCTTGAGACCTGAAGGTGGCTCTGTCTATATCTATATATTGCCCTGATCCTTATGAGCTTTGCTTTTGCCTGAGCAGATGGAAATGCAAATGGCACTACCTTGTTTATTTGCTTTGTGAATGACCATCTTGCTTAATATTTCAACTCTTTGCTTCTCAGTTTTGCTGTACCTTTGCAGGAGAACAAATGTGGTTCAAGGGCTGTTGGTGACGGGTGTTAACTGTGGGTTGCAAGCTCAGATATAAAAGTCTTTCCCTTTTGAGGACTGTGCTGTAGCCCATGTCAAATGTGCTTGGTGATCTCCATCCAACAGTAAATACTAAGTGGCATCTACAGTATTAAGTGCTTTTCATCTGTAGATCACACAGCACCTTGCTAATTATTATCCCCATATTACAAAATGGGGAACTGAGGCACGGATTGGTGACATGCCGAAGGTCACACAGTAAGATAGGCATTTAGCTGAGGCTAGCACCTAACTCTCCTGACTCTTAGCACAGTGCCGTGTGTACCGTATCGTGCAACGGAAAGCATTTCCTAAGAGGAAGCATATTAACTTCATAGTGTCAGAATGCCCTGGCAGAAAGGAGGAGGACTGAATGGAGAGGTGATCCAATGGCCTTCTCATCTTTTGAGGGGACTATTCAGCCTGGGGCAAATCTGAAGCTTTTTGACAGGGCCACATTGTAGACTCTGGACTGCTCTTCTGGTATCTATTCTGTGGATGGTCACAGTCTCCAGTGCTGTGTCCTGAAGGAAAGGCCTGCAGGCACATTTTATTGTAAGGGTTTCCATCTGGAAGCAATGAAGTTCTGTACAAAAATAAATGGTAAGAAAATGAGGCCTCATTGCAAAGTAGAATTCCCTAACCCAGCATAAAAAATCGGAACAAACCCAATTACCTACATCTTCCCCTCACTGTCATGTGCTACAGACACATACACTAAGGAAAGAAACACACCTTCTTCTCCTGAAAGTCTGCTGTAATTGGACATCCCTTCCAAATGTGTTCCATGATTTTGGAACAACCAAAGAAGAGCCTTCCTACGGAAAATGGAGCCCAGGATTTATCCTCAGCCTAGTGCTTTATGGGAGAGGCATTTGGGAGCTTGGTCAATGCTGTTCTGATGCTAATGCAGTGCAGGCAAGATCAAAAAAGCTCGGCTTTGCGTCTTGCTGTAGAATCTCAGGGCCTTGATTTAAGAAGCTCTCAGCCTCTAGGAACACAATAAAATGCAATTGAGGGACTTTGTCTTGTATGAATGGGAAGAATGTTCTAAAGTCAAATGCTTTCCCTCCCAGCTTCTCAATACTGCATGTTGCAAAGGTCAATGGTTCCAAACCCAATGATGCAACAGGAAGTTGGTCAGTGGATGGACCCTATGGTAGATTGGCCCAATGCTATTTAAAACCCTGTTCATAAAGTGAAACCTTGAAACATACATACTGGACTGCACCAGACTGTAAATCGTGGAGAATGGGTGTCAGCAACTCTTGCTTGTATACATTCCCCAGCAATCATGTTGGATTTATTGCTCTTCTAGGGCCTGATCCAAAGCCCATTGAAGTCAATGGGAGCCATTCCATTGACTGTAAGGAGCTTTAGATCACACTTCTAATGTAGCCATGACCATAGTGTGTATTAAACTTATCCAGGCTTCAGTGCATAAGTGTTCTTTGGGGCATGGGAAACTTGCACACACAGCTGGACTATGTGTTTTCTATTTCATTGCAACTCCCTGATAGTTAGGATTTGCCTCATAAATAGGTTCTGCTTTTTTTTTTTAATTTCTTTAAAGAAATTCACTAAGACGGCAGCGTATTGAAGAACTAAAAAGAACCACAGCTCCAGGGAAGGTTGTTAAGGCATTTGTGAAATGCTCAGCGACACATCAGGGAGTGCAGCCCCCACATTAAGGGGTGCAATACCTATGAAGAATTGTTGAAAGTGACTTATGTCATGGGATTACTTCTCAGAGTAAGTTGCCTGGCATGAGGAGAGAGATTTGGAACACAAATGCCATGGGAAAGTTCTAAATATATTCAAAGCTGTCTCACCCTCAGGGTTTAGGGTTTGCTCCAAAGCCAGTTTCGGAGTCTCATTTCAAATGAAAGCTTTTACTCAATCTGTAACACATTGTGATATCCAGCAGGTAGAACTCATTGAGGGAAATTGCTTCCTGCAATGATATATGATTCATTCAGTCACATCTCTGAGCTATTTAGGGGAAATTATCCATGGGATTGGATCATTAGTTTAAAAGTGGCTGCAATTGTTTTTTTTGTCAGGATAATTTTAAGCCACGCAAGAGTATTAGTTGGAAAAACATATTTGAAAAGGTGTCTAACTCTTTCCCTATTGCTCAAATTGGGATTTCAAGCAATATATTCCTCTTCATTGGCAACTGGTTCCATGGATGAGATTGTGAGCAGAGCCACCTCTCTGTCAGCTGGCTAGCCGCTATCGTTCTCACAGTAGCTACTCTTTGCACAAGCATTATATCTCAGCCATTGGCCCATTTGTCTGTAGTGCAGTAAAAGGTGTAGGGCGAGGACATAAACACCAAGAGCCATGCTTTGAACAGCAACTAGAGAACTCTCCAACCACAAAGTCCCTATGTTTATGAAGCGCCCCACTGCAACAGATTCTGGTCTTCTCGTGTAACCGAGGAGGATCAGAAACTCTAAATACTCCACATCTCCTTCCCTTATAATAAAAGATTGAAACTGAAATTATAAACCAACGTTTATATGCAGCACAGTTCAAAATAAATGTCCAATTCCTTAAACCTCTACCACTACTACGCCCCATGAAAGGAAAACCTCATTGCCAGTGCTGCCTACGGGTTAGGCAGAGGTGCAGCAGGTGGTCTTCCTCCTGGATGTCACCATTTTTCACCATAGATCTGCCTTGTGATGGTTTATCCCATTTTTCCGATTCAGGCTTCCAGGAAGATCAAGCATTCCAGTCTACCCCTTCTGGAGTACATACAAAAAGTCCAACAAGAAGGCAATCTTCAGATGCCTGTAAGGGCTTCAGGGCTTTCTCCTTAGGTTGGGGGCTTAGAGTCTGGGTCCTTGTGCATTCACGGCCTTTCCATACACAGTTCCCCACCGATAGGCTCCTATTGTTGTCCCCTCTTTAGGGTTTGGTAGGGGAACCTGGGCCCACCTTCTCCACCAGGCTCTGATTCAGTGTCCAGTGGTGGACAACTAAGTTCTGCACCTTGGGATGCAAAGCAGCCGCTTTCCTGGATCACTTCACACCAGTGTCCCTGTGATGCTGGCAGCCCAGGTCCAAGCTCAGGTCAGAAACAAAAGCCAGTTCACTTGTTTATTAGTGTAGATCAAAATGATGGTTGTTAAATGTATTCGAGTGCAGCTGGTGTTTAAACGTCATGAAAACGAATGGGATGTTGTTTTCACTTATCTGTAACCTGTTATGATGGAGTAGGAAACGTTCACATTGTGTATACCCCTGGAACTAAATAACCCGTCAGACGAGAAAGAAGCCTTGTGGAATGCAAGTGAAGAACTTTAACAGGAAAGTGCCAGTTTCAAAGCAAGTGGTCATTGTGCGTGACGATCAGAGGTCAAAGACTCAAAATGCATTCCTCACTCTCTGTCATCAAAGGATAAGCCCATGTGGGTAATGACACTGTCAGCTTGTTTTCTGTGAGATCTAGAGTACTAATTGATCTGGGGTAAGTATCTGGTCTTTTGGGACTGGGAGCAACTTGATGTGGAGTCACTCTTTTTCTGAAGGTGGAATTATCAAATCCGTTTCCGGATTGTTGTGCTCGTGCCCTGCACGGGGGGGGGGGGGAGTGCGCAAGGGGGAGCAAGCAGGGGCATGGCCACCCCTCAATAATCAGCGGGGGCACAGAAATCCTCTGGCCCTGACCTGGCGGAGAAAGGCAGCTCCTCCAGCCCCAGAGGGAGCTCCTCCAGCCACAAGGCAGGGGCAGAAGGGGAGGCCCAGAATGCAGTCCTCCAAAAGTGGTCAAATTTTTATTCCTGTGCATGCCCCTGACCTAGTATACACCTTGGTGTCCTTTGTGGACTTTGGAGAAGTATCTCTTTGGGAAGCACCATAGGCTTAAGAAAGTGCTGTCCTCGCCAAAGCAGGCAATCAGCCACGTGAAGATTTTTCAGTCCTGTCAGTATGGTGGTAGATCTGCAAGAAGTAGACTCCTTGGCCCTCACCCTCTTTTTCAGTGTTGAGTCAGTTTCTGGCAAGTCTGATCCTTTAGTTTTTCAGGAATTGCTGCCAGAACAAGGTCAGTGTCGACTGTGACATCTTTCTCTAAAGCCTTTTTTTTCCCATCTGTTGATGGCTGCTGCTCAGTTGGGGCTCTAAACAGAATATCTGCTGTGGTGAGGTCTTTCCCACATTGAAAGAAAATCACATCAGCCATAGTCAAAGCTTTGAATCCCAAATAGAAAGTTGTCTAGTGGTTTGGAACCCAATAATGCCACTAACAGCTTATGGTCTGTTTCTGTATTAAAATTCAAGTCAGATGTTTTGAACCATTCACAGGCCCAGATGACTGCTGCAGCTTCATTTTTCATGTGGATGTACTGCTGGTCAGTTTCTCTGGAGCTTTTTGATATGACTGCAACAGGTTCCTGGTCTCCTTCCAGCTGTTTTTTGTAAACACTGCTCCTAAACCATATGAAGATGCATCTGTTGCTACTGTTTCTGGGAAGTTCACCCAATATTGTGTCAAAACAGGGGATGTCAGTAGTTTTTAGATTTTATGAAATGTGTTTTGTTGCGTCCTCCCCCAGATCCCATATATTTTGATCATTCAGGAGATCTCTTAAAGGGTTTGTGAAATGAGCTAAATTTGGGAAGAAGCACCCAGAATGATTTGTCATGCCTAGGAGTCTTCTTACAGCAGAAACATCTCTGGGATCAGGTAAAGCAAGTATGCCTTCAGTTGATTTGAATCTGGCTGAATTCCCTGCTTGCTAATAATGCCTCCTACAAATTTTATCTGCTCCTTTCCAAATTCACGTTTCTCATTCTGCGTGAGGTCAGCTTGTTGGAAGCATCTTAGAACTGCAAGGAGTCGCTTCTCGTGTTAATTTTTTATTTCTGCCATATACCTACACATCATCTGCGTGGCAGAGGATACCAGGTAAAACTGACATTATGCGGGCGATTCTATTTTGGAAATGTTCTCATGCTTATGATTTGCCAAATGGAAGATGATTGAAGCAGTACCTTCCAAATGAGGTGATAAATGTAGTTATCAGTAGAGTCTTTAGCAGGAGGGATTTGCCAGAAACCTGCGGTAGTGTCTAACTTTGAGAAGACTTCGCTTTCTGAGAACTGCGCTAGCATCTAGTCAGCTGCAGGAAGCATGCGTCTTTCTCTGCACATGCTTTTAAGATGTGTAAAGTCTGCACAAATCCAGATTTTGCTGTTGGACTTGGGAACTACAACCATACCCATACACAACTCAGTGGGTTCTTCTATGCGGAAAATAACCCTCAGATCTTCCATTCTCTTTCATTAATCTTTGACTTTCCCTAGCAAGGGCATAAAGATATGATGAGGAGCTCTGAGAGAAAAGAGTCACTCATGATATCAGTTTTATTTTGTACTGTCCTGACAGGTTTCATGGCCCTGTGAAGATGTGTGGAAACATCTCCTGTACAGTTTACCTTCTGCTGTGACTGCATTGCAGTTTCATTGCTGGGTGTAATCCTCTTATTGCTGGGGAATTGTCAGTCCATTTATTATAGATATTATTTGTTGAATAACATTCTGCCCTTCCTCCAATTTCCCAAGGAACTGGCCAAAAACATCCAATATAGTGTTACTAGCTCCCTTATTTTGTCTTTGCAGATCTCCATTCCAGGATCAATTAAAATATTTTTTTACAATTGTGTGACTGCTGCCCCCATATCAACTTTAAATTTAAGATTTTGACTTTTAGATTCATGCTGTGTACCAAGGTGTTGTCTGTTCTATGAGGATATTGTCCCTATGAACTATGGACTCATTGTCCTCTGATGATAACACTCCATCTTAGATTGTTTCCATCACTCTTGGAGATGTCTGCTATTGCAAAGTGTCCCATTTTTTGGCATCTCCTACCTTTTTTGGTTTGATATTGTTGCCAGCTGTGGGTTGGCGTCTTGCTCCGTCTTCCACAGCTTTTCCAAACTTCCCTTCTACTAAGGTTCTTTGGTCTCCCACTCTCTAGTTGTGCACTGTTCTTATGTTGTAAATTTAGTCCGACTGGGTCTTTTCTCTTTACCATATTAATATTGTCTGATGCAGTCTCCCATATGTTGCTAGCATGGAAGTTACACTGGTGTTTCTTTATGGTTTCTGGCTTTCTCACTTTTGCTATAGCTTTTGCTAGTGCGAGATTTGCATCTACCTGAAGATGATAAACTGAAGCTGATAAATTGGTGTCTCTTATACCAACAACTATCCTGTGTCTTACTAGTTCTTCTTTTAATATTCCATATATGCAAAATTCAGCAAGATTATGAACTGCAGTAATAAAAGTCAGCTCTTTCCCCTTATTCCTGGCACCACCTATTAAATGTGGTCCTTTCGCATATGATATTTTGTCTGCCTATGAAATGGACATGAAAACCTCTTTTGCTTTAGAGTATTTGTTCTTTTCCTCATTAGTGAGAGGTAGGGCATATTGGATACCATCATCAGCAAATATTCAGGGCATTTACCTGGTATTTTTGTATTTTCTCTGTTAAACCAGAAGCCATCTGGAATCACTCAATTGCCTGGATCCAGAAAGGCCAGCTGAGGACATAAACACAGAGCCATGTTTTAAGCAGCGGCTAGAGAACCCTTTAACCAGGAAGTTCCTATGTTTATTAAGCTCCCTGCTGCAACATGTTCTGATCCTTTCTGGTAGCTGTGTGTGTGTGAATCCTATCCTATCCCCCAGCAAAATCCATAGAATAACAAAGTGCTAGAAATTGAAAGCGCTCTGTTAATAAAACCCTGACAGGCAATGTTATAACTGAGGAGAACTTCTTTAATCAGAAATCTCAAGGGGTAAGGAGAACTCAGAGAGGAAATTAAGTCAGAAGAAAAATACTGTAAACTGGAGGTTGTGAGCATGAGATAAGAACGTTAGAACATAAGAGCTATTGCAGCTTGTGGAAATATCTACCTGGAGAGCAAATTAAACCTCTTGCTTTTGTGAAATCTTCTACACACGAAGGGAGGGCCTAAATAAGGTCACTGTGGTAAACATAAAGGAGTCGGGTCTAGTGAATAGAACAAGGAAGTGGCAGTTAGAAAGGAAGGACAGTCCTTTGTTTAGGACACTCGCTTAGATCTTGGTTCAAGTCCCTGCTCTACCACAGGCTTCGTGCCTGATGTTAGGTGACTCATGCAGTGTCTCTGTGTTTGACTTCCCCATTGGTAAAACAGGGATAATAGCCGCCTAGTACCTCACAGGGACTAGTGACAATACATTCATTACAAATTACGAGGTACTTGGGTACAATCAGGGGCGTGCCCAGAAATTTAACTTTGACCCCATTTGGAGAAGCACTTCTATGACCCTTCCCTCTCTTGGAGGAGCTCGCTTGCCTTTATGTATGGCAAATACCCCATGGCAGCCTGTGCAAAATAATGCAAGCGGAGAGACTTCCAAGATTTGAGGCCAGGATTCCTTCTTTGCATTAGAACAGGACATGAGATTTTCCATGACAAATTGAACTCACTGGAATGACACAACGTGGTGTGAGCTGCATTCACTCAGCAAGAAGCCACTTCTCCAGAAACCTCATTATTGCATTTGTCATTTAAAGAGTGGCACAGCGTTTGAGGTGTGGCTGTGTTCTCTCAGATGCTAACAGCATGTAGATAAGTCACTGGAGTGCTGAAAAGTTTGGGTAGCAAAGCCTTTTGGTAGAGTAGCAACACTAAAGTGTTCAATCTGAGGGACAGATATATGAAGTGTGAGTGACTTATCTACAAGGGGCATTTTCTTGTCCTTTATTGCAAGTGCTTGGTGACTTCCAAAAACGAATAGAAAATGAATCCAGCTGAACTTTGTGACTTGAGTCCTCTGCTTAAAGAATGTGCCCGTATAACTTACTGCCACACATTTTAATGCTTGGACTTTAGAAAGCAGGAACGCTCTGGAAATCTCCTTCTTTCTGATTTCCCCCACTGGCAGCAAAGTAACTTTCCTGGAAACTTTTCTAAGTGTGACTTTAATGAGCCTGTGGCCCCAGACATACCTGTGCTACGGAGTTCAGAACCTACACTGACAAAAGCATGTGCTCCTGCCAGCTGAGCTAAAGAAGTAACTCCATCAGCTGGTAGTCAGAAGCATTCAGCTTCAGCGGATGGGGTCAGCCACTAGAGGGGGACAGGATCACCTGCACTAAAACCAACGTGTTACAACTCCTCCCTCTGGTGGGTGCTATCCATAAAACTGCTATAAACGGTATTAATTGCTGTTGTCCTGCCAGTGGCCTACCGTGGGTCTCTGGCACCAGAGGGCCAAGCCTGCATTTGCGCCCACCAGGCCTCACATGTCCCCCCGCAGAGAGCAGGAGGGGTTGCTGGCTCCCACCAGAGGGTGCCACCCGCAGCTGCCCATGGGAGAGGGAGTGTATACCTGTGAGGGGGGTGGTGGGGACACGTTGCTTACCTCCTCCTGCATGGGGCACTTTCTGGTGCCTCCCCTCCCCACTTACCTGCCATGTGGCACCTGCCTCTCACGCTCCAGCCCCACAGCATGGCACCAGCTCCCCCTACCGGGTGGGGTGGCCTCACCTCTCCCCCCCTGGCCAGGGGCTAGCTGGGGGGGAGCACCTCCTGGTCAGCCACACCTCCCCTCCCCACCTACCTCTGGATGCCATCCAGCTGCCCCTTAGAGCCTCCTGTGCCCCCCGCCCCCTGTGCATCGTGAAGGGCCAGCCCACTCCTCCCCCAGGCTGGCGCCCGGTCCTGGCCCTCTCCCCCCTCGTATGCCACTATGTCCTGCCTCTGCATCAATATCAGCCGAAAGATTGGCTCACCTGGGATTCTCTGCAGCCTTGGAGAACGGCAGTTGTAGACGCAGCCAAAGCAGAGATGGTGGCACTGGGATTCAAGGATACAATGGGGCCCTGAGCTGCTTGGCTGTTTGCTCTAACTCTCTCCCTCCCCTTTCCTCACATTCTCTTCACCTCAGTTCACCCCACACCTGCCGTTCTTAGCCTCTTCTGCCCTGCCCTGCCCCACCCCCTTCCATTTAGTTGATGCCTTCCAAAGTCAACCCGCCCCCAGCCAAAAAAACCCCGTGGAACTATGATCAGGTTGCTCAGTCTACTTGTGTGTTTTACTCCTTCCTCCAGCCTCCATCTGTCTCATCTACATTGTATGCTCTCTGTGGCAGGGACAATCTAATGGTCTGTGTTTACTGTAGACCCTAGCACAATGGGGTCCCATTCTTGGTTTGTCCTGAGGCGTTACTGAACTAAACCTGATTAATAATAATTATAGGTGGCTGGTAGCATGCCCCAAACTTCCTGTTATGAGAGTCTGTTTTCAGTTGCTTTTAAAACTTTGCTAAACTTATCTGTTTGGGCTGAGATTGTCTGTGCCAGGTGTCTGCCTCAGGCTGAATTGTTTTGCCAAATTTCAGCCAAAATGGTGCGTCTGTTTCTGAGAATGAGGCCAGGGGGAAATATATTGTTTTTCAGTGACAAAAAAAATGCCAGTGACCTTTTCTTTGGAAAGCCTTAGCTCCTCCAAGCTTTGGAGTAAGGACTTGAAAGTTAACAAGGGAGTAGCCATTGTATCAGGGATGGGCCTTTTGACATCCTTGTGAAAATCTGCCCCCAATTTGGCCCACTTACAAGCTTTTGAAAAAAAAATACTCAGGGGAGATTTGCTAGAGCTTCACCAGCTAAAACCACGGCAGATTCCAGCCTCTTTGAGCATCCTCGAGCCTCTGATAGCGCCTAGCGCTGACCCAACTCCAGCAACGCACAGCTCCTCCACGTGGCTGGACTGTGAATGCGCCATTCACACTGCGTGACTCAGTGTGCTCTCTCCAGCCTCAAGCTACATGGCGAAGCTGGACTTGACTTGTTGTTGCTCAGGACCTGGATCCGAGAGCAGAGAGGCTGTCTCTCCTGTGCTCTCAGTAACCGCCCCTACCTCCCTCAGGCACCCAAGCAGCATGGAGAAGGAATAAGGAAGGAAAAGAGCCAGAGGAAGAGCATTGCAGGGGGAGCCTGGGGGAGCAGCCTGGGACAAGAAAGTGGGGAGTGGACACTGAAGCTGGTGCTGACTGCGCAAGGAGACTAGGTCTGGGAGCTGGGGAGGGAAGCAGTGATTCTACTTGCTTTTTAAGCACAGCTTATTAAAATGTGTAGCTAGGCTTGGCAGAATTCATTTTTTATTTTTTAATAATTTTGACATATTATCAATGTATATTTTTAAGCTCCCCCCTCCCCCATTTGTATCCATTTCATTTTCCCCCATTGTGCAAAATTATGGGGTTTAAGCATTTTTTAATTAATTTAAATGTTCACAGTTGTGGGAAGTTATGGGGGTCAGAGAAGGCGGGAGGTCAGAAAATAATTATTTAACGACAGAACTTATGTGAAAAAAGTTGAAGCTTTATGACTGTTAAAATACAAATGGTCAACATTACATAAAATAGACAAAGTAAATAGACTTAAATCAAACTAAGTTCTCAGGCATCTTTTTTCTTAATTTGCTTAGCTGTAAATTTTTGATTATTGTCAATGGAAACATTTTTTCATGGTTTTGTGTGTGTGGTGAAATTAGCGTTTACTGACATTTACTGATAAATGTACATAGGGAGGATTAGATTTTAAGTGCCCAATCCTGCTGTGATTTCCTAGGTGACTGAATGGGGAAAGGTGCTATGGAAAAAATAGTATGTGATCATGTAGTTAAAGACTGTATCATAATGCATACGGACTAGGATACTGAATTAAGGTTCCACAGGCAACCTGAATTCTTTCATTTCCTATATTTTTTTAGCACTTAATTTGGTAACCTTAATGTTCTTTTACTGTAGCTTTTTGTGTGCAGTTAGAGAAATATGTAAGAGTAGAAGGGAAATCACTACGGGATGGCACACTTGATAAATATACATTTCAATAAGCTGCATTTGAAAAGCATGCAGATGAAACTTTTCAGTAACCAGAAAAAGGGAGAAAAAAATTACATCAACAAAATGTTATCAGAGGATAAAGAATCACACATTGAATTCTGGTTCTTTGTTGCGTTCCCTGAGAATCCAACTTACCTGGCTTGGGTATTGTCCTCTAGCCTGCTCACAGGTTAGAGAAACCAATACCAGTGCCTGTAGAAAAACAACAATAATAGGAAAACTTACAGGGAAAACTGTCCATGAGAGAACCATTTTTCAAGATCCTTATCAGGAGAGACTTTGGGGAAGATTAGCTATTCAGAGTACATTGTCTGCAAGTTCTTTGAAGAATAGGCACTTGGGGCCTGATGAATGATCATTTTCTGCATCATTTATGCCCATCCTCTCTGCAATTTACATCTAAAATGTTTAGTACATTGTTTCTATGCAAAATATGTAATGGAATTTTCCGGTCAAAGCAGCATGGTTTAGTGGTTGGAGCACAGGATTGGAACCCAGAAGTCCTGTGTTCTTGTATTGACTGTGGGCAAGCCCCTGGGCTTCACAATAATATATTGCACTTATTTATAAAAGGCCTTTTCTGGTGAGTACAACTGGATTGACTACAACTGGACCCATCATTTTCATGCAAAATGTTGGACATAACCATACACCCAAAAATCACCAGCCACGTCACTCACCTCTAAAATGCAGCCACTGCTGGGCAGGAGCACAATAGCTAATCAATAGGTATGCTGTGTACCAGTTTAGGAGGAGAAGCATCAATGAATACTATATCCACACAGGTAGGAATTAGAGGGGCAAATTATAATAAATTAGAAGTTGGCCAAGACATTGGCACTAACACCTATTGTTAGGAATGAATTGTGATGAGAACTTCCAAGAAAGGGTAACCTTGCCCTGGCAAAGTTGATGCACACATCAAATAGCAGCCCCCCTCACCCCCCCCCCAAAAAAAAAGACTCGTAAAGTGTTCCTGGCTTCTAGGTGTTTTTAACTTACACTTTGAGTGGTGCGCAGCCCACCCCTGAGATCAATGTGATCGTGTCTGTTTATCATTTTCATTATACATGCTTTAAAAATATTATAATTTATTGCAAAGTTTGCACTTCACTGTTAAATAACACTTAATTTTTGCTCAGTCACACGGGGTATTTGGTGTGCTATTAATAAACAAACTGCCTTTCGTGAGCCGCATTTTCATAGGAAAAGTAATATCAGTGTGTGCTCTGTACAGTGCAGGGTGATCTATGTGTTTGGGCGGGCACAAGATGTATATTGACTGACTTGGCATCCCCCAAGGAAATATGTGATAAGTGAACACGGAACGTGAATGATCACTGTACTTCAGCGTAATTCTTCTTGGGAATGGTGTCATGTTCTCTGATATATATCAAGCTACTGCCTCGCCTCTCTGTGTACAGCAGAAAGTATGCAGATAATAAGAGAATATGTTGTAGTGTGTGTCAAGATGCCAGCTATAGGGCATGGATCAGGGCCAGGATAGGAGGGGGACGTGGTCTGAATTCAGGTTAGGGGGTTGAGACCAGAAGCAGCAGTCCCTACTTACGTTACGCTCTAGGATCAGCTTGGAGACAAGGTTGATGAGCTGCACTGGGTCAGAGCCAAGTCAGTCAGATGAAATAGGGTCAATGGAACAGGACCAAGGCAAGGAGTCAGGTGTGGAGCAGGGGATCAGGACCTGAGTCAGGGCCAGGAGTCAGGGGTCCAGGAACAAGATGCGAGGCTAGGTATCAGGAGTGGGGCTGGGGCCAGGAATCAGAAGCAAGACAAGGGATCAGGAGTGTACAGTAAAATCTGTTTTCAGCAACCAGCCACAGATCCCCCTCGCTGCACAAACAGCCTCCAGATGTTTTCTCTAGCCCTTAAACAGTGTGCCTGGGCCAATCAGGGAACACAGTAGTGAGAACACAGTGAGTAGGCGCCGCCACTCACAACCTTTGTGGGCAGGAAATCCAATAGTGCTTGAACCCGTAGGACTCAGAGGCTGCTGTTCCCCACTTTGCCAGGGGGGGCAGTGTGGACATGGCAGCCACTCAGGAGCCAGAAGTCCTGGTTTCCAAGCCAGTCAAAAATGTTCAGCTTTCTTCTGTCAATGGCCTTTTATGGTGGCAGCACCATAGGACAGTCAAGGGTTCGGGGGTCTGAGGATCTGAGGTCTATCCTTGCTGACATCACAACCTTCCAGCAAACCAGGGTGTGCAGCACAGTCATACATTTTTGCAGTTGGAGGAGGCTGGTGGTGGTATTGGTGTATGATGGATACATAAGGAATCCCAACTGCACTTATAACTCACATATTACTGGGGGGTGAATGTATTTTCTTCTGTTGCTGCCTGTTATTATTGTTAGTGATTGTTCCACGGAGGAAAGGAGAATGTGTGCAGAAGGGAGTGAAAAACAATCAACGGGTAAATGAATTTGCTTTGCGGGATAGACTTGCATTATAATCCATCACACTGGGACACACTTGGTTGGACTTCTGGTTGAGCTGCTGTTTTCCTGGGTTCCCTTTAGCAACTGGTTTATCTTTTTTTTTTTTTTTTTTCAAGGTAACCTGCTTCCAGGTGAACTATAAGTTAAATTGACACATCAAAACGGAAACCCTTTGTTTCTGTTTTGTTTCTTCTTATGGTCAATCCCACGTGCATATTTTTGCTTTTCCACAACAAAGTAAATAATAAAAATAATCACAATTTATTTATTTTACTGTAGTGCCTAGGGAACCTCAGTCATGGACCAGGACCCCATTGTTCTAGGTTTTGTAGAAAACAAAAAGACAGTCCCTGCCCCCAAAAGCTTACACTCTAAAGCAAGGGTTAACAGATGGATACAGACAGACAGGGGAGCACAAGGAAACAATGAGACAATATTGGTCATTGTGGCAGACCATTATCTCAGCATCCTAGCCATTATCAAATTTTATGTTGGCATCGTGGCACAGCAGAGTTTCAAGAAGGGATTTGAAGGTGGACAATGAGGTGACTTTGTAAATGTTTACAGGGAGCTCCTCCCAAAAATAAACAGCAGCATGGGTGAAAGCATGGAGAATTTGTTTGAAAATTGAACTAGTGGGCAATGGAGGCTGTCAAGTCCTCTAAAATACTGAGGCTGGCTTAAATATCTGAGATGTTAGAAAAGCATGTTTAGAGTTCTTTTTATTTGCCTTCTACCTCTTGAACCTTTAGAGTTCACATTTTCAAACTTTTTCCTGGAAGCAGGAGGGGCAAGGAATGTACTTAAAAAAAAAAAAAAAAGAAGCAAAAAACCAGAAATGAAAAGCTGAGACTGAGGTCCTATTCACAGGATTCTACGATCTAGAGCTTTCAGAACAATAGAACAACGAGATGGCAGCCAAAGGGAGTTTTGTCCAACGTCTCATAAATGGGGCCAGCTGTGAAGTCTGGATCAGAAATCCTTCAGATTTCCTGGGAGACTCAGATCTGGGTATTAGTTTGGGCTATAAGTAAAAGAAAAAGGAGATGGCAGAAAATAACTAAATGGATTCAACTGGTTCAACGGACCAAACAAAGCCAGACCCTTGGAGTGAGATAGAACAGTGGCATCAGACAACATGTAGTACCAGAGTAGGGTGTTTTCTTTATTGCACTCATTACAATAGCAGCACAAGACATATTAGTGCAGGACAGAGGCCATGTGTATTGTATTCATTAGAGATGTACTCCTGAGACACCCAGGACTTCATTCTTCTACACATACGTCTTTATGGGGACTGGATCATAGACAGTCTACGGAGGAATCATTTGGTGTGGTGAAATTAAGAAAGGAAACTTTGGGGCTGAATATCAAGGGAAATATCCTGGCAGTAAGAACTGTTAGGCCCTGGAGTAAGGAAGTGGCAGAAATCCCATTGGTTAGGCCATGTAGAACTGGACCAGACAAAACATTAGACTATTCTGGTGCTGAAGAGAACAATGATGCTCTCTCTAAGAAATGGACTGGATGACCTAAGAGTTATTTTCCATCTCTAACAAGTGATTCATGTACGTTGCACAGGCAAGCCCACTTTCCATATGCAGGATACACACTTTTTCCTTGGAAGATGGGAAGCACATATTGGCCTATGGCTAGAAATAGTCAGTACAATGACCCACTGGGGCCTTTTGGGGGATTGAACCCAGAACCTTTGGATTGAAAAGCATAAGGCGTTACTTGATCAGCTCAAGGATCAGGATTGTTATTATCAAGGCAATAGCACATATGTAAGCCAATATACTTGGTGTAGGCGGTAGCAAGGAACAAAGAGCCACATAGTGTTAGCATGGGTTACAGCAGCAAAATGTGTCCTAAGCAGATGTGTCCTTGAAGAAGAACTGGCAGCCTTCATGTAACTCAGAGGACAGGTAAATCATAGGACAAGAGAAGACAAGTCATTTTAAAATTTCAGTTATGTCACCCACTCTATCCTCCCTCCTAGTGCATGATTGCCTCTACTGCAATAGTTCCCTAATGCTTTTTTGAAAGAGCAGAATATAATCAGAATATGCTCCCTTTTACTACCTGGACTATATGGTGTCTGATCCAAAGCCCACTGAGATCAGCAGGACTCTGTCCCCTGACTTCCATGGGCTATCAATGAGACCAATACTGCATAAATACACTACATAGGCATGCTCATAAATCATTAAAATTCAGGTAGAGCCTATCATCAATAAATTAGCCTCAAGGAGATGCCTTATCCTGTTAAATTATCTGACCTTTGCTGCCTAATAGCATATCATTTAGAATGTAAGAATTGGTTTAGTTTTCCTTGCTTAATCATGAAATAGTACACAGAGCAACAAACCCTGGTAACTATTCTGAGCTAAAGCCATACAGAATGCTGGAATTGTTCTGGTAATATATATTTTTGGGTAGGTCTTTGCATTAAGTAGCAACTAATTAACTGTAAATTACTCTGTGAGTTCTATGAAAAATGACATATTACATCCCAGGTTACATTTGCCGCCCAAGGAGTCCAATGTAATGAATTACAATATGATAAATACTAAAAGAATTATTAATGATGAACTTAGCCTCCTATTGCAAAGCAGGCAGACGTAAGTCTACATATACTGCAGCCACTGCAGAAACTGTGTTAGTTGCAAGTACCAAAAATATCAGGCCTTGCTGCAACATGGAAATGTACATTGGAGCTATTGATTTTAACAATGGCCATGCAACACCTTTGTAACATGCCTTTGATCTCCAAAGATGTTCAACTACTTTACAAAATATGGGCTTTGGTTTCTGTGGGTGTTTTGTCTGAGAAAGAACTGAAAAAAAATCTCAGTATTTGACCCTATATGAAGTGGGGCAGACCTCCAGCTAAGAGGCTGTCCCAGTAAATGCAATATGCAGTATTCATATAAATCATTTGCACGCCACTGAAATGCATGGATCCCAGGGGTGGCACTGAGCGGCTATAGAACAGCACAAGGTAACACTACACAATTATGCTGAATAGGAAGTAGGGAAGGGCTTTGTACGCTGCACGAGCAATGAAATGGTGAATAGGAACCTGAACCTAAATAAGCCAGGAGGTGGCACATGGAGAGCTGTTTAACATAACCAATGATCAAACCAATTGGGGTCTTCATACAGGAAGGAGCGTAGAGTAATGGGAAAGGAGGCCAGGGAGGGGACCCAGGAGAAGGGTACCTGAGAGTTTCCTCTCTTGGAATGAAGGTAGGGAGAAGCCTGGGATGTTCAAAGCTAGAACCAAAGGTTCTGATCTGGGGTCAGTGAAGCATGGAGCTGCAGGAGGAAGCTGGTGGCAGTAAAGGCTAAGGGGCAGTTGGGGCTGATGTTTGAAGGACTGGAGGGAGAGAGGGGAGACCTTTGCAGTCCCTTGCTGAGGAGTAGGGGAGTGGAGAGTTCTTTGGGGAACAGGGAGGCCTGCAGGGTGAGGAGGAAGCCCTGAGAGGAGAGAGATCTTGAAGACACTGGATTGCAGCAAGCTGCTGTGACTGACCCTAACACAAGGGCAGGAAGCAGACCTCTGTGGAGAAGCCCTGGAAAGGGCTGATCCTAGAAAGAGCCCAGGAAGGGCTGGAGAAAAGGCCAGCTGAAAGGCTAATGATAGTAGTGAGTCCAGGGAGGCAATGGCAAGTGTCTGATGGAGCAGACCTTGGTTACTTGTGCTAGGTTCCTGGACTGGACCCCAGTGTAGATGGGGTCTTGGGTTCACCTAACAGCCAGTGGAAAGCCTCTTGACATAAGCAGATAAGGACAATTCAGAGCCCAGAAAGACTGCACTGAAAACTGGAACCAGAGTCAGGGACCAGAGATTTGACATAAGATCTTGGAATTATTTGCTGGACTTTTGTTTGGGCTTTCTGATACCCTGGAAGAGGGGGGACTTAAACACAGCCTGGCGGGACGGCTGTGGCACGAGAAGAGGAAGATCAACTCAGGGTCAGAGCAATTGCTGGCAGGTGTCACTAGGGAGGAGAAAACATGTATGCCAGTGCTGAATTTACCCTTCCACCATAGTGAAGAAGGATACTGGACCCAATTGACATTTCCAGGGGAAGTGATGGAAGCAGAATGGAATTTTGCCTGTTGGAATTTGTCCAGAACATGAATGTTAATGCCCCTAACACCCTTGTAAAATGTGCCATGGGAACTTTTATGATGATGGATAGCCAGAAACCTGGCTAATAGTTTCTCCACTAGAGCACTGTCTGTTAACACCATTCTAGAACTTAGTACTGTCTCAGAGGGATGATTGCCATCTTTTAAATCACTACCAGCATTTCCTACAGAACTTGCACAGCTCCTAAGAGTCTCCTATCTCCATAGTGAATCCTGTATCTGATGAAGTGGGTTGTAGCCCATGAAAGCTTATGCCTGCAGGAATTTGTTAGTCTTTAAGGTGCTACAGGACTCTCGTTGTTTTTGCTGTTTTGTTGAAACCTGACAGGCTGCATATAGGCAGCGCATGAAGTAGTTCCCGATACACTGTCTTTAAGGTCAAGAATGAGACTTTACATCACTCTGGTGGGGCAACACGATCACGTTTTGTGTTCACCATCAGGAAAGTGGAATGTGTCTAATTTGTTGTTACAGTTGTGATGGGGTGAACTTACTGCGCGCTGAAAGAATTAAGCAGACTCTATGGGTGGCGGAAGCCCCGCCCCCCAGAGTCTGCTGGGCATGCTCCAACTGCTGTCCTAGCATAAAAAGGAGCATCCCAACTCATTCTAGGCTGACCACCAAGGAGGGAGGAAGCATGCAGGAAGCTCCGAGCCAGGAGCCGCTTCATCCCCCGACAGTGGGAGCCAGGAACCCGGGAAACCTCACTGGAGACCAGCCACCCTTCATTGGCTGCCTGGAGCCAGACGTCCAAGGAGATGCCTTCACCAGGGAGCTCCGTGACCCAGGGGAGATGTGGGCGGGGGCTGAGCAGAAAGGAGAAGCTGGAGGCCTGAGGGACGATACCATCGATAACCAGGTAGGAAGTAGCCCAGGAGGCTGGCACGGTGTAACCGAGGGTGGGGAGAGGCACCCATCAGCGTATTTCGGGAGGATCCTTGCTGACCTGGTGTCAGGCTACCTGGGCTGGGGCTCAGGTGAGCAGGGAGAGCCTGAGCACCTTTGCCCCGTCAGCACCCCCAAAAGGGGGAGTCCCACTACCTCAACGGACTGCCGGAGCATGCTGTCATGGCCTGGGGGTGACTACTGACTGGCTGTTAGGCCATACTGCCCTGACCTGAGGGCGACTATTGACTCTGGCCGCTAGGTCGTGTTACCTGTCGTGGGAACCAGCTGAAAAGCCTCAGACCTGCAGGACTCAGGGCCAAGAGGACAGAGTTGTGTAGATTGCAGTCGCGGGGAGTGCCCCATTCCCCTTGTTACTGTCTTGAACTTCTGCACCAGGGGTGATGGGTTAGGGCTTACCCTGCGACACAGTGAATATGAGATGCTTATAAATTCTATCTAATCGAATTTTCATGACACACGCAAGCCATCACCCATAATATCTAAGGTAATCACTCTAGGCCACCATAAATGGGGATTAAAAATGGACTCTGGTGTTTTTCACGTCTACTGTAGGTCTTGGTTCAAATCCTGCCCAAATCAGCAGGGAAGGAAAGATGGAAGTATCTTTCGGCTGTTTCGCTGGGCAATGGAATGAACTAGTGACCTCGGTCAAGTTCCCATTGTGTTAGATCTCCATGGCTTTAACACTGACATCATAATTAACAATCTGAGTGAACATGTTTGGATTGAATGAGCATGGAATTGGCGGTATTAGAGGGAATCCCTTCAGGTCATGCTAGAGTGAAATTGGCAGGTCAATGCCCAAAAGCTTGTAATGAAAGGCCTCATTCTGTACCTCATCCAGAGTGGGAAGTGAGAGAAATTAGAGGGCTTCATTTGACAGAGCTGTCAGGTAGGCCAACGTCCTTCATGAGAACAAAAAGTCATTTAGATCTATAATTTCCCAAGCTCTGGAATGCTGGCAGTGCCCAAGCCCCAGACAGGTGTAATCATGAATGAGAAACTCTTTTCCCATCACATCCACAAACTGCTGCTTTAGCAATTGTAACTTCTGCTTTAAAGGAGGAAATCATCTACGCAAAGGGCGACCCCGTATATCTCCATGACTACAGCAATACCATTACTGTCCAGAAAATGACAGGGGAGTGGATTTACTGCTTTAAGGGCTTCTCAGTAAGTCATTGGTTCCAGTGGAGAAGCATTTTCCTAATTTATTGAGGAAGCAATCAATCACTAGGAAATATGGCTCGCATGTTAAAGTAAGCCTCTGGGTCTTTGCCCAGACTTGAAGGGTCTTAGGAAAGGTAACCTGGCACTATTCATCCCTGACGTTGGTTTTTTGGTTAGCAGCTTCAGAGGTTACTTTGAAATACTAATGCCTTGACATGGTTGTATGATTTATGGCTAAAGTTTTATGAAGGAAAGAGCATACAAAGTTGGTTCAAATTAATTTGTATGTGGTAGATTGTCTGTTAGTACTGGTATTAAAAGGGGTCGGTTCTGGGGCTGGTTTTGTTCAACATCTTCCTAAACGATTTGGAGGATGGAGTTGATTTCACCCTTAGCAAGTTTGGTAGACAGGTAGACAGGCTGGAGGGTAAGGATAAGATAGAGAGTGACCTAGACAAATTAGAGGATTGGTCCAAAAGAAATGTGATGAGGTTCAACAAGGACAAGTGCGGAGTCTTGAACTTAGGATGGAAGAATCCCATGCACTGCTACAGACTAGGGACCGACTGGCTAGGCAGCAATTCTGCAGAAAAGGTCCTGGGGGTTACAGTGGACAAGAAGCTGGATATGAATCAAGTGTGCTTTATTGCCAAGAAGGCTAATGGCATATTGGGCTGCATTAGTAGAAGCATTGCCAGCAGATCGAGGGAAGTGATTGTTCCCGTCTATTGGACACTTATGAGGCCTCATTTGGATTATTGTGTCCAGTTTTGGTTCCCCCACTACAGGAAGGATTATTTGATAATCTCTGCTTTCATTATGAATAAATTCGTAGACAACATAGCTGCAAAGAAAAGCTTGAAAATATGAACTCTAAAGGGTCAAAAACCAAAAGACAAATAAAAAGACCCCAGAAACTTTTTTTTTAAAGTTAGATTTTTAAATGAATCGCATGATTTTTGAGGCCTGATTCAAAATTTTGAACACCTGGATTAACGGTATATGCTATGTAAGAATTAGCACTAAGTTTCCATCCCGTTTAGGTGTCTTCATAGTAGTAGCAGTTTATTCGGAAGATGGCCTCTCTGCTACTGACCTTCTAGCTGCGGAGATCATCCAGAATATTCTTGCTAACATTCCCCATATTTGAACACTGGGATCTAGATTTGGCATAATCATAGGCAGCGCATAACTCCTGCCCTTGGGGAGGCTGGACAGGGGGACATCAGCACTCAGACCGTAGCCAAGTCCTCTGCTCCACCCCACTCCCGCTCGACTCTTTCCCTTGAGGCCCCCCCTTCATCTATTTTCCCTGCACCTGTGCACTCCTCCCTCCCTCACCAGTCCTCACGCAGCATGCACTCTCACACCCGGGGGCCGCTCAGCGCCACCGACACCTACTTCTTGCTGAGGCCGCTGCCCCTGGGACCAGATTGGCCAATCCATCCCCCTTCCTCTTCAGAGGGCTGGATCCGGCTGCCTGCACCTCCTCCATGGGCATGCGTGGTGCGGCTGGCTGGCTGCGTGCCGACTTCGCTCTCCCACTGCTTTACAACCTATGGCCTGCCCTGGGGCCAAGTCAGTCACTGTGCCTGCACAACTTCCTCCAGTCCCCTCTCCCTGGGCTTTGGGGTCCAAGTAGGAGTAGGGCCTGGGGTGGAGTGTAGGTGGAGCAGGAGCTTCCACAGTGGCTGTTTGAGGAGGCTTAGCCTCCCCAACCCTATTCTACCTGCCCGCCCATGGGCACAATCACTCTTTATTTGTATTGCAGGAGTGTCTAGAAGCTAGGACTGGTTGAAAACTTTTCCTTAAGGCTGTTCTTTGTCCAAAAAAAAAAAAATTAGAGGTTTTGACTAAACCAAATTCTTCACAAAAAGTGGCTACTTTGCATCTTTCTGTTGAAAAACTGAATGTCCTAAAACCACATTGTTTTGATTTGGAAATGCCACTCGAGTGTCTTAGGAGAGTTGGAATTTAGGCGCCTCATCCTCCCATTCTGCTTTTTTAGGCTGTGGTCGACTTCAGCTCCCATCATGCATCATGGTCATACAAGCCCATGGTGCATGGTCTCCTCTCATAAGAGAGGAAACCATGGGGCCTCACAGGGGTAGTCCAACCAGGCAGCCCCAACTATAAAGGACAGTGGGACCCTGAGGCACCCAAACTAGACCTCTTGTGTAGCACTGCGGCAGCATTTCAGAATCTACTCCCGTACTCTCCTGCAAAAACAAACACTTGTAATGGATGTAAGTCATATTGCTTAATGCACTGCAGAAAGGTGCTCAGAGGTTACGGTGATGAACTCAGTATAAAAACCTATTCAGGATAGAATAAAATTATGAGGCCATCTTTCCTCTTTAATGGTTCCTTTCATTATTCTAATCCTTCCAATCAGAGGAGGGCGTTCAGCGGTGGAATTTTTTCTCTCGTTCAGTCTGACAAAGCTTGGTTTTGTTTTGTTTTTTAAACATTCAAGGCATGTGGCAAACCTTATCTATTCACTCAGGCTTTTGCTGGATGTTGGTCACTTGAGAAGGTTGAGTTTAATTTGCAGATGTGAAGGAATTTATTTGAGTTGATTCTT
Source organism: Mesoclemmys tuberculata (assembly GCA_007922155.1). Classification (NCBI taxonomy): domain Eukaryota; kingdom Metazoa; phylum Chordata; order Testudines; family Chelidae; genus Mesoclemmys; species Mesoclemmys tuberculata. Next base: position 56,991,540 of record ML675609.1, read on the forward strand.
AGTCAATTTTATGCCTTGTTAATTGATGTTTTTATCATTTTTGTACATGTGCCCAGAGCAGGTCTGTGCTGGGTGCATTTTTAATTTTGTGGAAAAAAAAATAACATGAACAACCCCTAGCTGAGAGCTTGGTCCCAGTGTGAATGGTGTTGTATGTAAAAATTGACATGGATTCTTTGGAGATTGTTGATTTTTCCAAAGAGCTGGTCTGGAAAGTAGAAGGATCTTTCCTCTTCAAACAGAACAGATGCTAACAACCTTAGGGAATACATTCTGCGTGTTCTTGGTGGTGTGCTTTTCATTTTCAATTTCTGCAAGCTCTGAATACACAGAAATAAAGATATGGAAGATGTTCAAAGGATTTCCTTTGGTGGAAATGTCTAGGAGCCTTTTCAAGGCTTCTCACTGGGAAACAGCATCCAACAGGACAAAATATTGTAGCATCTAGTTGCTTCCTCTTCCTTACAAAAATGGTTGATGAGTAGAAGGGACCTGAGCTGACCAAGAATCTAGAAGTATCTGGAACTCCTCCTAGCTGAGGGTGACAATTTTATGGTCCACCGTGTTTACTGTCAATTTTGGTACCTTTTTTTCCCCTGGAGCCACTAACTCTATAGACATCAGATCTCAACAGATTCAGTGCTGGGAATGGAAGTAAGTAAGAATCAAAAGGTCCAGACCCATCCAGCCATAGTCTCTAATCTTCCAAAGCCTGTTCAATAGATGGTGACGTGCATCCACACACTGAAAGAATTCTCATAGATTTCTAAGACTAAAAGGGACCCTTCTGACTATCCAGTCTGATCTCCTGCACAACAAACAATTTCATTCAGTAATTCCTTCATCAAACCCATCATTTCTGTTTGAGTTATAGCCTCTCTTTTAGAAAGACTTTGCACAGCTGTGGATTATTAGACATTATTAGAGGTAGCTGTAGTAATATATTTACAATAGTAACCCAGTGTTGGGTAAAATTGAGTAAGAAACTCAAGATTTGGCTCAGATCCAAACACGTAGTCAGATAGTAGGGGTGCAATTTAATCAAACATTGAACCAAACTCTTAGGGAAGCATTGAAGTTAGTCAGTTAAGAAAGGAACTTTGCATCTGTTTCATCCCTGTTGTGTGTACTTTTTTATATGCCTTTTTTTTTTCCTGACACAACACAAATTAGTCCTCAGCCAGATCCTAGATTTGGAATGCATTGACATTCCTCCTGAGGTCTGAATGATTTGAAGATGCTTTTGTCTGAATACAAGCTGAATTGAAATCAAAAGCTATCGTTTGGAATTTCCCTTCATAATTCCATTTCCTTCAGCTGCACAATCCCCGGATTTTGCACTCTAAGAACATTATCAAGATTTTTATAAAAATATCCTTCATTTCTATGTATCCAGGGCTTGTTCTTTTTGATCCGGTTCTCGTTTCCCTTTAAATGTGTTTGTCTTCTGATTTCTCGCCTTCAGTTCCTTCCTGTCTTTCCCATGTTGCTAGCTGCTTTTCAGAAATTTCTCTCTCTTTTTTTTATCGGTTTCCTTTTTTCCTTTTTTGTTCTTTGATGGCTGCTAGGGGGGCTAAGGTTAGAATTTAGTCAGCCTGTTCTGCTCTGCTGCCTGTTTTAAGAAAAGGCCTCTTACTCCCTGGACAGTAAATAATTCTGTAACTCCTCTGCCTGTCTCTTAGCTTGCCTTCTTCCCATCCACCCTGCCCAGAGATTTGCACTGCTGCTACAACATCATCTCATTGTTCCATGGAAACGTATTGCTACTGCTGACCTTTCTGCTCACCCACTTCTCAAGCTCTGCAAACCACCTTGCTACCAATATGCAGCATGTGGTATAACTGCAATCCCTAAAGACAGACTTCCTATTCTAAGAGGCTATCGACCCCTAGCATAATCCCTTCTCTTCTCTTGATAACATCTGTTGAATGGGTGATACCTTCTTGAGATTTCATCTAGCACAGGGTACGGTTTGAAAGCCTAAATTCGCATCTAAAATTCCAAGCACCTGCAGAAACAAAGCAGCAGTTGAACAGATGCTGACAGTCTTCTGGAGTGAAAAGTAAACAAAAGCTAGCAAAGGGTTAAAGAGATTGGGCTAACAAAGGATTAAAAAGAAACTCTGGGAGACTGAACAGTTAGTAGGAGAGTGACCTTGTGGAGTTCAGATCTTCCTAGAGTGTCTCCCCTCTCAATATAAGGAAATATGAATTTGTGATTTAAGGCAGCTGGCAGATCTGGATTCAATTCATAGCTCTGCCACAGACTTCCTGTGTGACCGTAGGCAAATCATTTAACCTATGTGCCTCAGTTTCCATTGTATAAAATGGGCTCCTTTGTCTGCCTTATCTGTTTAGACTGTAAGCTCTCTGGAAACGGGACTGTCTTCTACGTACTGTGTTTACGTGCAGTAACTGGCTGCCAGCCTCTGCTGCAGTACAAAATACTAGAATTTGGATCTGAATGTCATAGCTGGGCCCTGTCTTTATAACGGGGCTGAATCAAAACCTCTGATCCATAAACTCCTGAAATGTTGAAGAAGCCAAGATTTGGATTTTGCAACACCATTGCTAGTCCATGTGCAGCAAATGACTTCACTGATTCCTTCTAAGACCACGTGGGAGGCAAGGGTTTGACAGTAAAGGTGAGTGATTCAGGGACAATTATCGTAAGTGTTAAGTATCAAATAATCTGGTGCATGCACGTTCAATGTTGTGTCATGTACTCTTGTCTTTTGAAGAAACACACTTACCTCTATGCACTTTGATCTTTTGTACTTCCTAGCAACATTTTAAAGGAAGATACTGCATGTTCTATTATAACCCAGCACACTTAGCCAATAAGAACAACAGAAATAAAATGGCATAGATGGAACACTAAACATCTCAGATAACATGAAAAAAATAAAGCCAACATTCCCAGAGCTCCCCAGCTTGCAGCCAAAGAGAGTACATGATACACGTGTCTGTAGTAATCAGGAGTTATTCCCTCCTTTGTCTGACCTTTGTGAAATGAGTTAGTGAGTCTCAATCAGATCCCAGTGTCAAAACAACGTCCTACATCTCCAGAGCCATAGGTGGCACTAATTGATATCTTTGGGTATGTCTCCACTGCGAGCTCTGTGGCGATCGAAGCAGCGAGATCAATTGAGTGGGTCATGTAGACCCAGTCAATTGATCACAGATGACCTCTCCAGTTGACGTCGGTAATCCACCTTCCCAAAAGGAGTAATGCTGTATAGATGGGAGGGCGTCTCCTGTTGACACAGCGCCATGAAGACACCATAGTACTTCAGAGTAAGCACGCTGATGGGAGACATGCAACCTACATTATGTAATGTACGTAACGTAGGTTGCGTATCTCCCATTGACCTCCAGCAACAGCGTAGATCAGGCCTTAGGTGGTAGCCTCAGCAGAAAGATCAAGACTGAAAGAGTAAGCCAGAAAGCAGTGCATGTGCATGGGGAATCCATTCAAGGCAAGGCTGGGCAGTGTGGGCAATCTTACATTACTCCTCATTTTACTTCACCTGAGGTATTGTCCAGTGATTGAACAGTTGCTTTCATTTTAACCTATTTCTTTTCTTTTACACTGAAAGGCACAGATCCTATCCCAGCCCAACGCTCCCTGGACCAGTAGCAGTCTGAATCTTTCCATTGATTTCCAAGGGCCAAAAGCACTTTCAAAGGGATCCAGTCATTTTCACGGGAACCGTATAATGTCTTAGTTCTCTGCAGGTCTACAGTCTTTTTCTGTGGTCAACTTCCCAGTCAACACAACTGATCTTGGGCCCTGAGTCTGCAAAATACTTCAGTAAGTGCTTATTGTTAGATGTGTGCTGAAGCCCATGGGATTCAAGCAACACTTACAGTTAAACACATGCTTGATTTCTTTGCTGAATAGGAATGTGATTAAACTTGTGCTTAAGTCATTTGCTGAATCAGGACCTTTGTGTGGAATTAATATATAGTAAGTGGCACAATCATGGAAAAGACCATTAAGTTAAAGAGTAAGAAATGAAGCAGGAAAAGTGATGGGCCTTTAGAAATCACCCCCTTTATCAACATAAAAACCTCTACCACCCTTCCTATGTTCCTCCACCAAAGCGAGGCACCCCCAGAAAGAGCCTAGTCGTACAACTCTAAGGATGAGTTAACAGTTAAAATCACAAATACAACAGGGCCCAAGTGCAGCAAAGGTATAAGGTGCCACTTGCACCAACCGAGTCCAAAGCAATGATTTCTAGGGTGACCTACTTCACGGAAGGGAAAAACCAGCTCTTCTTACATCTCCAGCTCCCACAGCTACACCCAGTCCTCACGTCTCTGTCCACCTAGCTCTTATATTGGCCTGAAGGGAAATGAATCTATTCCTCACAGCTATTCCCCTGCCTTACTGCCCCCCACAAATCCCTGACTTGGGGCAGCCAGTTCTGCTTCTCCTTCTAGCTATAGGAAGAAGGTTAGTCTTTTCCCTATCAGCGTCTGGACAAGGTCTGTCCATTCACATAACGGCCAGCAGCCTTCATATGAGGAAGTTGTACGCAGAACAGAGAATAAGCTCTTTATGTTCTGTTTCACATGTCTGTGTAACCCACCGGATGGTGTTTATTTGTTCCCTGCGCCTGTTCCACAGAGGATGTAAGTGCTGGTACAACTGTGAGAGTCAGAGCCTATTTCTTTCTTTCTTCCATTTCTTACGCCTCACACAGCTGTATCTGGAAATGCATTTATTCACAGACGTATATATTTCTATATATGCAGAAAATACAGTTGTGTGTCTATGCACATATACACAGATGCATGTGCATTCACATGCACACAAATGTATATGCATATATAAATACAGATATACATACATAAAGAAATGTTTTAATTGCTAAAGTATTCACAGGAAATAAATCTTCACACTATTCACTATTAGTTGTCAGCCACTGGTGGCTTTTTTTTTTTAATTGTCAGACAATCTCAGCTCTTTAGAAAAAGCAACACCAGAAAATGCAGTATAGGTGGAGTATCAAAAAAAAAAAAGACAAGAGAAAGGATGTGGCTTTGGTAGAACGCAGCATTAGCATTTGTTTTGAGCATGTGCGTCTCCTTCTTTAGCAGGCTAATTTGAAACAGAAGCATTGTCGCAATAGTTAACATAGGTAGCAATGGTTTTAGAAATGGATTAAATATCAATTTGAAGCTAACAATCTAAGAGTTGACCAAATCCATAGAGATGAATGGAACTAGCATCCAAAGACACATTTCACAATGGACAGCATTCAGAATTAGGAAGGGAATTTGCTATTGATTCTGTGATGCCACGAAGGTAGTCCCATTATTGCTTAAAGACATGTGATAACATGAGACTGCTCTCTTTTTTGTATAATGTCTCTTTATTCCTCTCCCCCCCACTTCTGCTCCTTTCTCTTCTTTTCATCCTTATTGACTCCTTCGGGGAATGAAACTGAGCCAAGAGAAATTGAACTGAAAAATCAAGCGAAACCTTCTAGCAATCACATCCGTTATTTTGTGGCGTGATCTCCCAAGAGCAGAAATGGCCAGAGCCCTGCTGAGTCATTTAAAAGTACTCCGGAAAATATACTGGAAGGAATAGCCCAGCGCTGGGATAGAAGAGAAGAGCTAAAGAATTCTTTTTCACCTCTGATTTCTATGACTCTGCACCTACCTGTGCCACAAACTATTCCACAGTTGAGGAACAACAATACAATGCAGAGTCTGCTAAAGCTTTTGCTTTAACCCCAAACCTTGTCAGTCCTCACATCAAATCACGTGCGGTGACTCAGTGATACAGAGAGGCATCCCAAGGAAGGTGAAAGAGAGAGACACATTTCTCAGGTTCAGTTTAATTGTGGTCACTAAAGGCTCTCTTCTATTTATATAATAGTTAAGGCTGCACTTGAATCACAGATGATCTTTAAATACTTGCGGCTGAGATGCAGACAAGACGTGGAAAATCACAGAAAAGTAATAAGGGACCTTTATTAATAGTGGTAATTTGGAAAAGCCAGAGTAGACCTATTTGTTTTTTAAAGAAACGCTGGAACATAAAAACACAAGTATTGTGTTATGCCTGCTGGGTTTTTTTTGATAACCAGATGTTTTGCTGCAACGCTATTACATTTATTCTTTTAAATGTGACCCGTGCAATATAAAAGTCAGAAGACTAAAAGTCTTAACACCACTGCTGTAGAAATCAAATCCAGTCACCTTAGCTTTTTACATTTTACAAGCATTGAATGTTAGTGCTGTACTAACTGCTTACGCACAATGCAGGCAAAATTGTAGACTGTGCAAAGCAAGCTAATTAAAATCAAAATTGCAGTGGAAGCCTAATCAAGCAGGATACGCAATTTCCGCAATATCGCAAATGAAGTAGGACTTTAATAATAGTATCTATCTGTCTACTGCTGTTTATCATATTTCTTTGTCTGGGCAATTGCTGCTGTCATCATCACCATGGTACATGAGGCCCAATATTTGTTCCTACCATCTAAGGACACTATTGGGAGTCATGCATGCTCACACTTGGCCATGAGCAGCATAACACTCTTGTGCACAGGACAAAGAGCCAGGAGACATAAGTTCTATTTATGACTCTCCTGCAGTTGTCTTGTGTACCTGTAGGCAAATTATTTTCCTCTAGTGTGTCTAGAGGTGGTTGGAAAATGGCAGATCATATTATTTTAATGCAAATTTTTTCCAGGTTTTTTTTTTTTTAACCAAAAAATCAGTTTTCAAAACCCCCAAATATTTTGTGTAGATATCTTTCTGGAAAAACGGGAAAGTTTCTCCCCAACATTTTGCTTTTGAATAAAAGGCCATTTTTCACTGGGAAAAAAAAGCTTTGGAAAGTAGTCAACCAACTATCCTAGCCACATAAACCCTTGTTTACCATGCAAATAAACAGACTGAATTTTAGAAGTGCGGAGCATCTGCTGCTCCTGTCGAAATCAATGGGAAATTTGCAGGAGTAAGGGCTTCAGGATTTTGCCCAGTGTTTGAGATCCTTGGATGTAAGGTACTAAAGAATTGCCAGCTAATATTTATTATTATTTTGGCCCCTCCTAAGTGTCAAGTCTTGATATTACAATTGCAACAGATATTCTCAGTCTTTACTAAGCTCCGTGTTGGCATGTGCTCTAGTGTATTTAGTTCTGTGGCTAATTGGCTGAGGCTACAACAGCGACTTGCTGTTGATTAGGTATAATTGAAAGCGGAGAGCATGCACGTGTTATCACAGTGTTTTAAGCGTAAGCACAGTAGATGCCACAGCTGACTGCACTGCATGCTGATGCCAGCTCGGGTTCAATCTCAAGCCAGAAAACATGGCCTTTACAAATGCACAAACAAAACAGGCTAATACTGAACATATCTCAAGAGTAAAATGTGCTTAATATTTTTCCCCCATTTGCTCTCATCAAGGATCTTAATAAGTCCCTTAGTTAATTACCTTTCAAGGGCAAAATATTCTACATCCGCTCCCCGTGTCTCTGCAGCAGGCAGGTCTCTGTCTCTTTGTAATCTTCCAAAGTCATTACGTGTAAGTGGCTTCCATATCTTTGAAGTTCTGCAGTACATTTCTTCAGCCAGGGATCTTTGCTGCCTTTCTGATTCTATCTTTGTGGTGACAGTAGTTTTAGCCTTACAATGAGATCCCTGTGATTCCCATTTTTCTTTAATTGAACCTGTAGGCATGATCAAAATAGGTTTTGTTTTTTGTTAGTACCCTACATATGAGCGGATTCCCATGTGTGCTGGCTAAATGGTGGTTCAGACTTAATAATTGAGTTTCTTATGTAACTAAGGCTTGGTTTACACTACCAACTTGTGTCTGTGTAACTATGTCGCTCAGGGGTGTGGGAAATCCACATGAAATGTAGTTATACCGAGCTAACCCCATGTGTAGACAGTGTTTTGTTGATGGGAGGGGTATCTCCTGTCGAGATAGCTACCGCCTCTCGGGGAGATGGGGTACAGAGGCGTAAACAGGCACATGGAGATTAAGTGGTATGACAGTGAGTGCCTAGAAGAGCCCTGAGAAAATCCAGGAGTCCTGGCTACCTGCCCCGCTCTAACCATTAACCTATGTTTCCTATTTGAAAAACAAACTCGTATTGAGTCTTTTGAAACGTTTGTAGTGACTCTCCAGAGTTTAGATGCCTGGCTTCCTTTATAAAATGGCTATTCCACATCCTGGATAAGGTGGCGTACATGAGAATAATTATTCTAAAATTTCCATAGAGCATATAGATCTGCTACAGCAGAGAGTGAAAAAGCTTTTAAAATTGCAGCAGATTTCTTTTAGTTTTCTCAGTGCTCTGCAGATAAAATAATGCATGTGTTTCTTGACGCATGCCCCTAACATCCTAGAAGATATGGCAAACTTGATTGCTGGTTGAAATCTGGGCCTTTTAAGGTTGACCTCTGTTCTTTTGGTTTGTCACCTCCCTGCCAGACCTCTCCTGAGAAGCAATGCTATGCCATACCTCAGTCCACTCCATGCCCAAGAGAGAAATAAATCAATCTGAATCTTGGTTCAGATTTCAAACACCCCCAAACTTGGAGATGCTGAGATTAGTTAAGTGTATTCCTTTAGCCTCTTCACTCTACAGGGGGGGTCATCTGTTTAGTCATATGCACAGCCCTTAATAGGGGTTTAATAAAGGGTAAAAAAAGAGTTCAGTTTTGACCATTACTTCCTACATTTTAAGATTGTGCAAATAGGCCTTGATGAAGTTCAGGAAAAGGGTAATAAAAGATAACATTGAGGGAGATCAGTGTGTGGATAATCAGTGGCCGCTTCCAATGGAGAAAAACTTAAATGAATGTGATACCCATGCTGCCGGTCTTAATAATCCTATATCTGGGTTCAGGGAACTTCTAGGTTGCTGTCCAGATCCAAGCCAACATCTGTAATGACTGCACATCCTTACCCCCAGGAAGCTGTTCAATGGCCTATTATTTCAGTCCAGTTTCTAGTGGACAGAGACTCATCATGAGAAGCCACCACCATTGATATAATGGGTAACCTTGCTCAGGCTAAAGACTTGAAATGGTCAAGGTGATGGAACTAATATCTCATCCTTAAAAGTGGTCCATCTGGAACGGGATTACGGAAGTGTGCAGTGTATGAGAATCTGGCGGGGCCATCAGCTATCTCTTCCTCTTCTGTAACTCAGCAAAGGGCTTCGGTTTCCAGAGCTATAAATCTGGAACCTTTCGCTAGTGAGCAAGAACGCACACGCAAGGCACTTAAAAGAAAATAATAATCCAGTTGGATGGGTAATTAACGGTGAACAACATCAGTCTGTGGTTTATATTATTGAAATTCTCTCTCTCTTACTCATATGGACAGAAAATATATTTCAATTATATTACTACCTATGTCTTCTATATTAGGTGGAAATTTTTTAATATCTGTGTATTGATCTTAATATATTTGTAATATGTAGGCCCTCATCTATGACTTACTGAAGTATATCTGCTTTTCCCTGGAGGAGCACTACAAATTAAAAATAATTTTCTCTTTTCAATAAGCAGTATATGGTGGGCTTCTACCTCCGAAGCCATACCGACTCTGAGCCTCTTTCTAATGTACAATATTCAACTGTGCTCGTTGTGGCAATGTTTGTGGGGAAGAAGGGGAACGGATTCCCAGGAGAGAGAGGAGGATGTGGTTGGTGACTACGTACTATGCAGATCCACTGGAGAACAGTCTATGAAGGGGAACACAAAGCCTACATCTATTTCTGCAGCCCTGGGGCCACATTAACAACTGCCGAGCATTTCCATGGTGCACCACGAAGCTCAGAGAGGGGAGGATTCCCTGTCTAATCCTCTGCAGGAAATCCCTAACAAAAAGCCATTCACTCAGGCTTTGCACAAGCGGAGAAGGTCTAGGCCCTGGAAGAGCTTCCCTGCTGCAGATTGACTGACTTTCTCTATTTTATTTAACACTGGCAGCGTAGCATAGTCTAGACCACACACTACTCTGAGACCCCAGCTGTCAAAATGTAGGAGAGTGAATTCAAGACTGTGCCCTGCCTACAGCTGAAATTTCCTCCTTTCAGTCTAAGTCAGACACCGGCTGTTATATTAAGGCAGAACTGGTTCTCTCCCTTGGTATTTTACAGAGCATTGACATGCTTTGATGCCTAAATGCAGGGCTGGCTCATAAGGCAGGGAGTTAATGTCCCCAACTTATACTTTCATGAAGCCCAACAATGTGCCAGCCGACTGCAAAAAGGATCATTTTCCTAGATGACACTAAAATTATCTCCATTCAAGAGGAGAAAATCCTTGCTGGACAAACTCACATCCAGGATCTGATTCTGATCTCACGCTCGTGTAAAATAGGAGTAATTCTACTGAAGTCACTAGACTTACATTGGTGTGAATGGCTAGGTAATCAGACCTCAAGTGGGTGAGGAGTGCACCTGGATAAAAGACACAGTATAGTAGTGGTTGCAGATGCTTACAGATGGAGAGGCAGTGTTGTTAGCTTCGGACTGATAGTCAGGAAACCAGCATTCTGTTCCTAGCTCCTCCACTAATCTGCTCTGTGTGCATGGCCTTCCACAAGTCACTTCCACGCCTCTGTACCACTGTTTCCCCTCCTGCCCTTTGTCTGTTTCATCAGTTTAGTTTACAAGGCCTTTTGGGCAGGACCTGTCTCTCATTGTGTTTGCACAACACCTAGCAACGTTCGGACCGAAATTGAGCTGGGAAATCTCTGCCCAGCTGTAATTCAAATAATTTTGTGATTGACAAGAATTGTTAGATCATTGAGTTAATCCCCTTGCAAGGCAAAAGTGTAAGCCCCCAATAGAGAATGTACCAGTTATAAATATCATGCTACACTGGACAGTAGAGAAAAGACCGTGGAACATTAACAAATATTTTTTCCATGGACTTGTGATAAGTTTTCCGAATCTACTAAAAATGTGACAACATGAGCACAGCTGAAACTTTTGCAAGGTTCTGAACTCTAAAACTGTCATGATATTTGTCATGTAATATTTCAAAGGCACACACTGCTTTATCATTTTGGCATTGTAAACATGGAATGGTACACTCTCGGTATGTAATGTATGCACGTATGTGCTATATACTATATATATATCAATCAGTCATTTACATTTCCAGGTTGAGCTTATGGAAGTGGTTGGCCTACTTGACCCCAGTGATTGGAGAGAGGGCCACCGAAAAGATGACACTGGTTCACTCCCAGGATAGGGGAGGGGCAGAAAAGTCACTGGGTTCAACTTAAAAATTAAAAAATGCAGAGAAAGTAGTGAGGTGAGAGAGTCAGCACTAGGGATTCAGAGGAGGGACACTGACCAGAGAGCCCGGGATCATGGTCACTGGTCTGAGAAGCAAGCAAGGGAATGAGTGCAAGGAAAATGGCCTCCCAGTCAGAGACAGCCGCCCCAGGACTGAACTTCCACCTCCTGGGTTTACACAAGGCCAGTTTGGCCAGTGCCAAGAAGAAGTCCTTGAGAAGATCCCTGTAACTGGTGCAGGTTCAGAGATTAGCTGGCCTATCTGACCATTAATTGAAAGTGGCAGGGCCCCTGAAAGGGCCAAAACATAGAGTCACAAAGACCACCTTCTGGAAAGAGTTAGCTGCCCAAAAGAAAACAGGAGTCCCTTGGTTATGGAGGGCAGTGGAAGAAAACAGGAGAGGGGGGATGAGGTATAACGTCAGCATGGCAATGGGGGACACCCAGCAGAGAACCTCGCACACTGCTCACCACTCCAAAACAAAGGCAACGGAGGTGGTGGATGTCACCTAGTGGAACTCGGGTGGGATGTGTGCATGTTTGAGGCCAAGCAAGATTGCCCTACAGTCACAGAAAACCTCTTTCTCCTCCAGACTAACCAACGGCTGGTTTGGCAAGGCTAGGAGGAGATTCCTGAGGCTATCCCTAGATACAGTGAAAGAGTTGAATTGACAATGCTGAAGACTGGAGTCCTCTGTTACTCCACAGAACACGTGGGCAATAGCCAGGCAAACTTTGCCTTCCTTGACAGCATGCAAAAACTCTTCCCCGGGGGGAGCAGAAACTGAAGCTGTCTTTGCCTGGATTTGGTTTAATTCACTCTGGGTGGAAAGCACCTGTGTAGAGGCCCAGAACAAGGCCTGTGCAAACGTGCCTCACTCCAGATCTCTTGAATCAGAGTTAATAAATGCATAGCTCTGGTGCTGGCCTCTATATTTAACAACAGCCAAAAGTCATACTCTGTGGTTTAACTATCCAGACACCAGTAATTTCTCTGATTGCACAGGCTGCTGTTTTCATTCATGACAAATGCCTCTGATCAAATATAGACATTTGTTGTCCCTGTAGTTAAAAACTCCACCCCTTTAAGAGATTGCTAAAACTCAGCCAGGGGGTTCCAAAAATGTGAATTCTCAGGAAATCAGAATGTGTCCTGGATGGGATGTGAGCTACCCCGACTTCCTTTCTGAGACAGGCCCATGAAAAGCTAAAATGAAACAGCCTTGAAATGCTCATTCAAACCCGCGCCCGTATCCTTGTTACTAATAACACTGAGGGCATATCACTTTCCTGGGACTGCCTTTTTCCATTCCACGGGGAAAGGACTGCAGTCTGATTTAGCAGCCTCTATAATTTCTTTAGCTGTCATCCCAAATGGACTTTTTTAAATATTGCAGTCAAGGTGAACATCTTCCCTGCCCCTTTCACTAAAGGAAGTTCTGAGTTCACGAGCACTGACCAGAAAGGATTAGCACAGAATCCCAAAGTGCATCTAAAATAACAATGCAAGACGTGCCATTATATTTCTGCATAATCTGGGTCACATATGGTCTCTGCTAATTACAAACTAGCATCAGGCCAGGCTTGAGGCTGGAATGGAGCAAGTGGTTACCTTACACCTTAGCACTCATAACACAAACTAATAAAAACCCCTAAAGCAAATAATTATCAGCAAATATTCTCTCTGCAGTTTATTCATCTGGTTATCATTTTAGAAACAGCTAGTTTCTGGGGGAAGGGTGAGTGTATGTGCAAGGGTGTCAATCAATAATACTGAGAACACATGTTTCAAACAATAGGAGAAGTATACTAAGGAGTTCATCCTTGTAAATCTGCCTCTGTTAATGGGCTGGGATTGCCCATCACAACACAGGAAGGACTTTTGTGGTATAGAACCTGCTGCCACTGAAGTTAATGGCATAATGACTATCAGCTTCAATGGCTTGCAGGCTCACACCCTTTGTATAGGTGTACCATCAGAGCTTAAACCCGGTTGAAGGAAAGCTCTTTTGCTTCCCTCCATTCATATTCAATGGGACGTTTGCATGTGCTTCTGTTCTTGCCTGAATCTAGCTCCTTTTCTGAATCAGGGCCTCAGGCTGGCATCAAATCCAAATCTGACACTAGATTAACTTTCTACTCACACAGCCGTCAGATCACAAGAGAGTGGTCTGTATATACAGCCCAATGGAGAAAAGCCATTGACTGGAGTTCATTAGGGGTAAGAGTCTTACACACTTATGTTTACATTGCAACAGGAACGACATGTCTGAATAGAGATGGTCCATGTATAAGCAAATCAGACGTTTGGCCATGGTGCAATAGATTATGTTTGAATGAAATCACCAGCAGTTAAAGGGCGGAGAAGGGGCAAGAATAGTTTGAACTGTGGTGTGGAATGTAAGAACCTAAGAACGGGCATACTGGGTCAGAACAATGGTCCATCTAGCCCATTATCCTCTCTTCCAACAGTGGCCAGAGGCAGAAGCATCAGAGGGCAATTATCGAATGATCCATCCCCCTTTCATCTTGTCCCAGTTTCTGCATCCCTGACCATTTGACTAATAGCCATTGAATGACTTTTCCTCCATGAATTTATCTGATTCTCTTTTGAACCCTGTTACACTTTTGGTCTTCACAACATCCCCTGGCAACAAGTTCCAGCGTGTGCTGTGTGAAGTGTTTCTTCATGTTTGTTTTAAATCTGATGCCTATTCATTCCCTTGGGTGACCCCTGGTTCTTGTGCAATGGGAAGGAGTGTAACTGAAAGCAGTGGTAAAAAGCTTCAAAAGTGACTAGTGATTTTGGGCGCCAAACTTGAGACATTTTACAGGGGCAGCTTTTTGGAAATCTGATCATCTACTCTGTGAAAATCAGGGCTGCTTAGAAACCTTTGAAACTATTGGCCAACATAATGAAGGCAAGCAGGGCAATTTAGGATAAACAGAAGGAACCTTCCTGTGCAACAGTAAACTATAACAATGGTATGATAATGGTGATATTAATAATGACTCTCAGCTAATCAGATGCCCATTGGTGAAAGGTAAAAATTCAATACAAATTAGGAGACGTCTTTTTTTCTCATTGGCTACCAGCACTGACTGACTGAGCTGAGAAATCATGTTTCATTCCCTCACTTTTTGTTCCTGCATCTGGTAAGGAAAATACAAATGAATGCAGATGCTTAATTGGAGCATGTGAAAATGTTTATGCTGTGGCTTAGAAAACAAGCCAAGAGTCATCTATAAACACATATGCCATAGCAGATCGGGTTAGTCTAAATTAATTCACAAATAACTATTTTTTGTGTGGCAATTAGTTCAGACTGACATCTCTTTTAACGCCCCAGTCAATTATTTACTACTTCTTATTAATTTTGTAAACAGCTGCAGTGCTCCCTTCCCTTTTTATGAATACACACCTTTCCACAACCTCCAATTCATTTCTTTCTCTGGAAAAATTTCTCCCTCCCTCGCTCTTAATGTTGCTCGCTCACTCACACAAACAAACAAACAGGGAGCAGGTCTTCATTAAACAGGCCACGTCTTGCAACAGTAAGAAGTCAGTGTCTGTGCAGTGTTGAATGAATAAACGAAGGTTGGAAATTCCTGAATTTAAACCAATGGAAGTTCTCTGCACTCCTTTTCAAGGTCAATAGCAGGAGCAATTAAGTCCCTTTATGTAATAAAGACCCTGCAGACAATGAGAGCTACCATCCAAGGCACTTGGTTACTTAGAAAGTCAGAGCTAAGGTGTGTGGAGTTAGGGTTGCAGATGCAGCAGGTAGTGGTTGCAGGCTTTGTGGGAAATCCAAGAAAAGGAGCTGTTGAGAATAACCCTAAGAAGAAATAGAGGGATAGCTTCTTGGGCACAGGACTTGCTGGATTGGCAGACTTGGGGATTTCTAAGCACGCATACTAGCTGTCGCTGCTATGTCCAGGGAATCAGGAATTTGTGGACATTTTTTGTGTATCAGACAAAATGACACCAAGAATATATCTGACTGGTGTCAAGTTCTTATCCTAATGGAAACAACTCTTCAAAATCCCAAATACTGGTGAAGCCGTTAGGCCAAAGATGCTACTGTGTATTTTGAGCAGATCTCCTCCCCATTGCCTAATCTTATGCACCGCTCAGTGCTTCTGAAAGGTGCTGAGCATCCTTAGCTCCCATTGGCCAAGATTTTCTCAAGTGACAAGTTGCCTTCATTTTTGGGCACCCAACTGGAGACCCTTTAAGGTGGCATCATTTTCAGAAGGGGCTGAGCACTGAACTTCTGACAATCATCCCCCGTTGAAGTGTCTCCAGTTGGGCACCAAAAATGGAGACGTCCAAAAGCACTGGCCAGTTTTGAAAATCTTGGTCTCTTGGGAGCATCTGGCACTTTACAGTATGGGTATCAATGGATCTGAAATTATAAATCAGATGAGAGACTCCTTTTTTTGGTGACCTATTTTCTAACAGTGCTGGAGTGGGGCGGCTGCCCCCTACTAGCTTGGAAAGGGTTAATAAAGCCCTATGGAGGCTGTGCTAGGAACAGCCAATCAGGGCTGAGGAGGACCTATATAGGCAGCCAGCGGGGAGCAGAAAGGGAGTCACTCTCAGGGGCTTGGGAAGGGAAGGCTAGGCGCTCTGCAGGCTGAGGAAGATCAGCACCATGGACAGAGCAGTGGCTAGCCTTGGAGAAGGTGCTGTGGACAGCCTTGAGGTAGGGCTAGGCTGTGGACTGCAGCTGCTGTTGAAGGAAGTGGCTAGAGTGGGACTGCAGACTGCCCTGAAAGGGGGGCGAGCACAGGTTGTGGCAGGGCCAGAGGGCTGTGTCACGAAGTGGACTTTGGAGAGACGTGGGCCCTAAAGGTGGGGACACAACAGTGGGCAAGACACAACCACGTGGGGACGCTGTGGCCTGCAGAGTTGAGTCCCCACACTACCCAGCAGGTGGTGGAGAAGCGGTGGGTGGAAGCCCATTACAAATGCTTTCCATTCCCCACCCCCCCCCAAGTAAATTTAATTCTGATATGAATATTGCTGGGTTAACAACATGGCAAACTGCAGCTGCCGCCACATAGGGGCTGCTCTTTATACAGGGCTGAACTTTAGCATTGCAGTCTGCGTGGAGTAAGATCCTCTGAATTGCACCAGACCAGAGGATTAGCCGTGATTCAGAGTCACAACTGATCCCCTATTTCCCCTGCCCCCCATTACTCTGGGTGGGGAGTAAAGTACTTTCCCCTTTATCCTGGAGCAGTTCATTGCACTCTACTTGAGCCAGCAAGTGGGAGGTGAGGTAGGTGGTGGAGTCAGAGCCTTTCCCACTTCCCAGCCCTGGCCATGAGCTCCACTCTCCCTTCTTCCTACCCTTCCACGCCTCCCACTGAAAAAAGTACAGGTGTCTAGCCTACTCTGGGAGTAAAAGCTTTGGTAAAAGAGTGTCTAAATGCACCCCTCAGTGACCTGGTTTGATTTTTATTGATTTATCTGGGTTTGGGATCCCTCCACATATGCTTTAAGGGCTACCTCCTACTAGCCAACAGTGGGCTGTTCAGTCTCATAGGGGTTGCGAGAGAGAAGTCATAACTGCTATGTCTACAGTGGAACCAAAAACCCAGGGCAGGGTTGGCCTGTGTCAGCTGGCTCAGGCTCACGGGGCTCTGGCTGTGGGGCTGAAAAGGCTGTGTATATGTTCAGGCTTGGGTAGGAGCCTGGGATCTACCACGGTGGAGGGAGCCATGGCTCCAGACTGAGCGTCTACACAGCAATTTTACAGCCCTGCCAACCGAACCTTAGAAGTCTGAATCAGCTGACGTGGGCCAGCCATAGGTGTCTAATCTAATCCAATCCAAGCAGGGCTAAGGAAGGGAGTAAAAGACTGAGTAAGGGCTGTGACAATCTGACCCCTAGACAATAGCCGTGGAAGCTTTCAATGCACTGAGTTGCCTTCTGGCTAAAACACTTTAGAAAGCAAATTGCACACGTCCATTGGCACATTTATACTGATTGGTTTTGGCTGTGTCTATGTCGCCCATGGCAGTGGGAGCCAAAGAAGCAGCTAGTGAGGTGGATGGATAGGGGTCGCTTTGCATGCAGATTCCAGCTCCCTGTAGCCTTAAGATTAATTTGGGGGTGCGAAATGCACTTATCACTAATAACAGGTTCGTTCTAGCTACTTAGATAGTAATTAAGATGAGTGGTGAGACGCACACAGTCTGAGTTTTATTAATACTGCACTCCCTATAAGCAAAAGTCACAGAACTAGATAAAATAACAGCAGAATCTGCATTGTATATGCTCATGAGCCCACAGGGCGGTGGGTTCCCCCTTAAAGTGAGATTAGTGTTAATGTTGTCACCACCCTGCTATCCCCAGTTCCTGCTATGGGTCGGGTTTGAGTCCATTTTCTCCTTGTATTCCTCACAACCACCTATTTCTGTGACTATATTTGTTTAAGTCTTGGCCTCTTGTCCCTATCTGCCACTCCTGCTACCCATTTAGGGGTACAGATGACTGTCATAAGCATTTGCAGATAGACAATTCTCCATACAAAGTGGCTAAGAAGTCTGGCTAAATAAAGTCTTTGGAATCTAGACAGCTCATCACAAGGTGTAGAGTGTGAAATCATCTAACCCAAGGTTACTTACTAATGTTAAGTTTTATTGGGCCTAATTTGGCCTTATGCTAACTATTACTGCAAAGCCCATTTAAAAATAATCTTTTAGTGTCTTTGCTTATTCCTACTTGCATTACAGCTTTTAATTTAATTTGCACTAATTTAGGAAGTATCTTGACTCTTTCCAAGATATGCATGATAGTTCGCGTGGTCACCTGAGCGCAAGTCATGAGTAAAAGGTCAACATCCTTGTAGCCTGATTAGCTAGTTACCTGTCGTGTCCCCAGTTAGCTTTCTCCAGGGGAACTAAGTAATCAGAGCGCAAGCTCATCTGTGAACTCCCTTCACTCTGTCACAATCTTGCTTTATACAAACTTCCAGGCATACAAACAAATCTGCTGCCACCCACATTGTTTAGATAGTTTCTCCTTACGCGTGTGTAACTCCCATGAATGTCAATGAGTTAAGCATGCATGCAACAAATGACACATTGCCATAGATATCACTGAACTTATACAAGAGGAGAAAATAGCGAGGGTCAATGATAGATGCAATATTAAGCAACCAATGTGAGAAGGCAGTGCAGTGATCACTGGATGGGGAGTCTCATAAGCTGTCTTTTCTTCCTGACTCTTTTGTGGGGTTTTGTGTGACCTTTGGCAAGTCCTGTCCCAGGCCTGTGCCTCAGTTTCCCCATCTGTACAATAAGGCTAATGCTATTTATTTCCTTGAAATGTTTTGAGATTTAGGGATGAAAAAGGCTATTGCAGGGTTAAGTATTACTGTCAAATCTGAAAAGTGGGCCAATGTAAATAATATAGTGTAGAATTGTAGGTGTGAGAAACACAGACCTGTTTAGGGGGAGACAGTCAAAAGCCCCAACGGATCCAGCAGAGGGATAAACACCAGGGAGGGCGAGGAGTTCATTGAAATAAGGGCCAAAGCTTGCACAAGAACAAATGGATATAACCCGGTCATCCACAAGTTCAGGCTTGAAATTAGATGCAGGTATCTAATCATCAGAGGAGTGGGGTTCTAGAATAGCTTTTCAAGGGGAGCAGTGGGGACAAAACACCTAATTTGTTTCAAAACTGACCTGGATACATGTATGAAGGGATTGCCTTCATGGCCCATCTGCATCAGCTATCAGCAAATATCTCCAACGGCTGGAGATGGGACACTAGATGGGGAGGGCTCTGCGTTGCTACAGAGTTCTTTCCAAGGTGTCTGGCTGGTGAGTCTCATCCACGTGCCCAGGGCCTAACTGATCACCATATCTGGGGTCAGGAAGGAATTTTCCCTCAGGTCAGATTGTATGAGACCCTGGGAGTTTTTGCCTCCCTCTGTAGCATGGGGCACGGGTCAGTTGCTGGTTTGAATTAGAGGAAAAGGTGGATTCTCTGTAACTTGACATCTTCTAATCACGATTTGAGGACTTCAGTAACTCACCGGAGGTTATGTGCCTATTACAGGAGTGGGTGGGTGAGGTTCTGTGGCCTGTGGTGTGCCAGGGGTCAGACTGGATGATCACGTTGGTCCCTTTTGGCCTTGCAGTCTGAGTCAATGGACGAGGATCAGTCCAGTTCCAAGTCCATAAGATTTGTGCTCCTAAACCCCTCAGGCACTTTGGAAATAGCCCCTTTAACCCATTCCCCTCTCAGTGCAGGATGATTCTCTGCTGCACATTAGTATTGTCTCTGGTCACCTCAGGCCAGAGCTGAGCCCACTGAAGCCCATGGAAAGCCGTGGTCTTGGGGGGGTTTTCTGCATGGCACTGAGGGAAAGCCAAAAGTAACAGAGAGAATACCAGCGTTACTGCCTTCCGGCTGAACAAGTGGCAGTGCTACCTATAACCTAATTTCTACAGGGCGTGGGCAGCCTCCCACAGGAACCTGACAGATGGGTGACTTGTGGGAGGGGTTAGGGATGGAGCTGGCAATGATTGAGTTTCATCTATAATTAACCTGTGAACCAAGAACAATTTTGAGGCAGATAACTGAGACAAGGCTTAGACCTTTTATGAATATGAACAGCACTAGCCGTTGCACCAGCAAAGCGAAGATTTACAAGGGTTCTCAATCCTTATTTCTTCCCGGTTCTCGGAAGCCTATTTTCCTTCATGCACAGCTCTCCATCCCCGGAGACCCCAGCATGTGACGCTGGCCTTTTCAAATTAGGAGAGTAGGAATCCCGGTTGGATGAGGCGTATATCCCATTCTGGCTTTAAAGGAGCTAATGCGGGCCTCAGAGGTAGGCCAGCTCTGATTAAAGATGTGTCCAAGCTGGAAAAGGGTCTGTGTGGCTGCTATCCAAGGAGAAACTCTGCTGTCAGTGTCTGAGACTAGAGAATGAAAAGCCTGGCCAAGTCAAGGAGAAAGCCCTGGGAAGAGTTGGGGAATCCTCTCCTGAGTGGCAAAGCCCGGAGAGAGACAGTGTGGCTAGAGAGGAACAGCAGGCTCCACCGGGGAGTGCTGATGATAGGACACGATCTGGACCTCCAGGGAGAAAACCCCAGTGTGGGGAGGGGATGAAAAGCCAAACCTGACTTTGGTTTGGGATTTACTAGGGGTTTCAGGGAGGAGCCCCGCAAGTCATGGCCCGGAGAGAAGGGTGAATTGAGAGAGGCTTGTGGGAGAGACATGCTTAAAGAAACAAATCTGGAGAGGTAGCAGCAAAAAGTCTGGCAACTTCAACCCAGATTGTCTATCCTAAAGTCCCTGGATGGAAATCCAGTGTAGAGGACAGGTCTGGGTTCCCATTCCAGCCTCTGAAAAGGTGATGTGAAATAGAGCTCTGCATGGCACTATTTTTTAAATCCTGCTCCCGTCCTGTCCCGTAATACCCACTCCCACCCCGCCGCGTTCTTTCCTGCATTTTTATCCAGCTCCCGCCCACAAAAACCATAGATCCCCGCAAGAGAGAGAGATTACCCCTCTGCTAGGGGGAAAAAATAGCCTGGTTAATATATTTTATTATATATGGAATTCAGACACACATTTTTACCACTAAAAGAATAAAATAAATCTTGCTTAAATCCTAAAAAATTACTTTAACACCCATTATAAGAGACATCAAATCTTTCTGTCCCTCTCTTGTACTTACTGTACATTGCTGAAATTTTATTTATGAAAAACTGATGGGAGATTTGGTGTTTTCCTGCAAATTATTGCAGTCTGTTGCTTTGTGTTTTTTTCCCACTCAATCCCACCCTCAACAAAGCAGATTTTACCCACTCCCACTATTATGGCAGTGGGTTCTGTGGGGGACACAGGCTCCCAGTCCCACTGCAGGGCTCTCATGTGACGCTCCTGAGAAAGGGATGAGGATGACCGAGAGAAAGGTCTGAAGACCTTTTGTGAGGACATTGGATAGTTATTTTTTGGACTTTCTTACCCCAGAAGGGCTGGGGGTGGGGGCTGTCAGTGACCTGGCTGGTGGGCCAAATAATGAGACAAGACAGGACCAGAGCAGCTGTTGGAGGAGAACCAGCTGTGCCATACACTGCCACATGGGGGTGCTATAGCGGTGCATCCACCATTCTACATTTGGAATGATGTGGAACGAGCATTTGACCTATGAAACATCTTGCAGTGTGCCAAGAAGCCATTGAGCGGTAATGATTGATAGTCATGATTGACCTGTACTGGATTGAACCAACAACCTACAAGGCTTAATGCCCTTCAAAAGGGCTTTAGTAACGTGTGCGGAATGTGGAGTGTAGCAGCGGAAGCTCTAGTCAGTGCTGAGCTAAGGGTGACGAGTTTTATGCCAGATGAGGCTGGGAGTTGAGTACAGAAGACTTTTCCCAACCATGTTTGGCCTAAGTATTTTATTTCTTCACTAATAAATTGGAAACCATCCAGATTAAAGCTCTCCTGAACTTGGACTGTGAGGATATACTTGTCTAAATCCATATCCGGATGGTAAGATCCGTATCCAGTTACCAGCTGCTTGAGTCATCCTGTTCCTGGAAGATTACGTTACTTGGGGAATCCGAGAGTTGAGTAACACTTGTGTCTCCACCACCATACAATATCAGAGTAGCTAAATGTGTGGTAGTCTCTGACAATCATCTCCCTTCCCTAAGTCTATCTGACCTTTTTTTAGAAGACACAATGGCCCAAACTTACCTTGGGTATCTCTGCTGAGTTGTGTGGAGAGACACCAGGGATGAATTTACCCCAGTGTAAAAGTTCTCTCTCCTCTTTGGCTGAGGCTTTGAACAGTCAGGCTTTCTCTCCTTCTATAATGAGAAAGCAGAGCTTTAGGGCTGGATGATTTTCCGTCTTTCTAATGAAGTATTTCTTGTCCAAAAAGTCCGGTGTCACTTTCCAGCCCTCGTTTGCCCTGGTGTTTCACATGCAGTATCCTAGTCTTCATTGAAAGATCCCACTCCAAAAGAGAGACTGGTGCCAAGAGAATTACTTTGAATTCAAACTCTCTTAAGCGCAGCATGATACCATGGTGGAGTCATCTGGTGAAATGAAGACTGACAGTTTAATTTCTCTAAATACTGTGAAAGAAAAGACATCTGCCATGATGGCTCCTGGCTTCCACAAGTTGACAGTAATAGACTGTGAGTCTCTTTACTACTAAAAAAAATCCTTTTTTTTAATCTATACAATTTTTTTTCTTAATAGAGCAAAACATGGTATTGGAGTCCGTAGTTCAGGTCATTCTCCCCTCCATGCATCCAGCTTCTGGAGTACAAAGGATATCTCAAATTTGCTCGAGTCATCTTTATATAAAGAATGCAAACAAAGACCTGAAATGTCCCTTCCATCCTTTTGCCTCTTGCTCGCCCAAACTCACTCGACCCCATACCTTGATTGCAAGCATTTCAGGACAAGGATCATCTCCATGGGCAAGACAGAACAGCCATTAGGCCAGGATCCTGAGAAGATCCTGTGTCCTTAAGTGTGAATGAATTGGTTTCAGGGGCCTGGTTTTGGGATCAGACCACCATACACTGGATAATTTCCTCAACTCAGTGACTATCAGGATCAGGGAGGGTAACTGGGCTGCAAATCTTTTGAAGATGAGGGTGTTCCAATTCTCCAGATCCCCAGGGTTTGGTTGTGGTGTGCTAGAGTCCACATGATTCATATGATGGCCCTTGATTACGTTAAGACGTGGGCAGTTGAAAGGATCACCCCTCAGACCCCAGAGCAGAGCTATAAACGCTGATCAGAGCAGAGAGCTGCTGCTGCAGCTAGGAGCAGGCTCCAGAGCATGTACTGTGTAGCAGATGTAAAGATAAAAACAAGAGAAACTATTTGTTTCACACAAGCTCTCCAGCATTCATGCGAAGAGTCGTGCTCGCCACGATTGCTCAGCTGCGCCTTGCTCTCGCACCTACAACCAAGGGAGCCTCTTCCTGACTGAAGCTTTGATGCAAACATAATATAACCCTGAATAAATCATCAGAACAGACAGGCCATAAAGATTGCTCCAGCCAGTGACAAATAATTGCGACGTACTTCAGTCTGCAGATGGCTGAATTTTTTTTGTCAAAACAATTTTTCTGTGAAAAATAGCTTTTTGTTTCCTTTTGACCAAATATATATATTCATTTGAATTGAAAGCTTCCAGTTTCCAGAAACACAAACCTGAAAATCTTTGGCAGAAATGGTTTTCAGAAACTGAATTTTGTTTTTTTGGCATTTTGGTTTAGATTTTTAATTTGAAACGTGATCATCAGAAATTGCTTTTAAAAAATATTTTCCCATGAAAAGTTAGCATTTTGCAACCAGCCCTGCTTCCTTCCCCTACTCAGCAGATGTTCTTTGAATTCAGAATCTGAGCAATCATTTTAAAGGGTTGAAGTTCCCTAAAACAGGCAGACAGATGGGATCAAAGAGTGGCATCAGAGAAAAAGGAACTGGCTGGCTAAAAATATTTTTTTTAAAGAAATATCCTATTTTATGTTCCATATAGTACTGTATATTAGCAAAGCTGGAAGGATCTTTAAAATCTAACTTTCAATTCAGTGTTTGTGCAGCTGCTTTACTTTTTGAATGTCAGTCATCTTGCCCTTTTTAATTGGTTTCATTCTCTGGCTCTAGCGTGTTTTTGTTTTGTTTCTTTTTACCTTTATAGAACTTAACAGAGAGGAAACAAATGGCATTCTATAGAAGTTTCTTTAAAAACATAAAGAATGTAATGGAAAATCCTTCCATACTGTTCCATTAAATCCTGTAGGATGAGCTGAACTTTTCTTTTCTTTGTTATCACACAGCAAACATTAATGAATTCTCACTCTCCTGGGATCTTGGTACGTATTGAGACACAGAGTTTATGTAACTACTATGTAGCTACATAGGAACTTTGAGGCAGAATTAGGAATTGAACACCGATCTCCTGTGTATTAAACATAATTTCATCCTCCTATCAACATTTTTATTTAGATACAAAGCATGCAATATTTAAACTAAAGGTGGGCTGAGGCAGCTGTATCAGAATCAGATTAGGTGCTGCCTGGGTGGAAAATTCTGGACTAGGGCCAAATCAAGATTAGGATTGAGGATGCAAAATTTCTTGGGTCTCCCGCCCTCCCACCCATCTCCAAATAATGGAAATCTTGCCTCGAACTCTAGTGTCAGTGTGTAGGAGCAGCTTGATCTCATGAGACTTCTGCCACGTTGAATCAAAATCTCATGAGAGGTGGTGCTTAATGAGATTTTTCCATATCTGAACCTGAAAACTTAGGTCCCTCTCAACTGTTGCGAGGCAGAACCTAAACTTTAGGATCCAGGGATTCTGAAATTCAAGGAGTTCACATTCAGCCATTTGGTGAGGTCCCTTTGCTAGTTTCAACAATTTTAAAAAAATCTTTAATGAACAAAAGAAATGGTCATGACAACATATCTGTCAGTATTAGATTTCACAAACTTTCCTTTATGAAGTGCTTACGGTCCTTGACTTCTCTTTAAAGAGGACAACTAGTGTAAGGACAGAAGTACTGCAAACAGTCATTTGGGCTATTTTAATAATGTATGACTGATGACTAGACACACAGATCTTTTGTTTATATCTTTAATTGATTTTTTTTTAAACTAGACCAGTTCTAGGAACAGATGCAATATCCCAAATCATGGTTCTCATCTTTACCAAGAGACAATTTCCTATCCTCTCACAGTACTGGTGTCTTTTCAGCCATCCTCCAGCAATAAATTAATATCAATAACTCAACAGCATGATGGATTTAGACAACTTTTTTTTTTCCAGTGGTAGAATAAAACCAGGACATCAGAATGAAGTGAAGTTGATTTGATCAGCCAATCTCCAGCTACATACGGGAACCCACTTCCACCGTTTTCATATGAGTGTCCTTCCTGCCATGTGGCACCTTACTTAAAACACCCTCCCCAACCAGCTGCACTGTTGTTCAACAACGAATCAGCTTGCAGCAGATGCAATTGCAAAATCAATTTCATAGATTGGTTCCTTTTGGCCCGGAATGTGATCATTGTTCTTAATTGCACACATCTCCAGGGTCAGAACTGGAATCCTGCTTCTTCGTTTCCATAAATCAGGCCTTGAACTAGATAATAGAAGTAGTGTGTCCCTTGTCTGCATTGGCATTTCTGTGACAACTTCATGTGATTCCACTACCACCAGGGGTAACAATGGTGGGAACATTAATGTGGACAGGTCACCAATATTCTACCACTGTGTCTTCTAGACCTGGTCTGGGTCAAAAAATAAATCAGTAAACTCTTACTCCACGTTTCTATTATTGTCCTCCTTCTCTTTCCCATGGTGACAGAGCATGGGTCTGGGATTCTAAAGCCCCGGATTCTATTCCTGGCCTGCTGGGTGACTTTAGGAAAGTCACTTCATAGCTGTGCCTCAGTTTTCCCAGCTATAAAATGGGGCTAATGATACTGAATTTTGTAAAGTGCTTCAAGATCTACTGCTGAACCTGCAATATAAAAGCTAGCTGACATTATGAAGGATGAAGACATGCATGTAATGATCACTCCTAACTGATTGTAAACCTGCCCTTCTTGGGTCATCTGTGAGAGTGGAACCCAGGATCTTTATCCCTGAAAGCATGGACCCATACCTCAAGAGCTAAAGAATTACATTCGCTAAAATGGAAGTTGTGGCAAATACACACCTCTCATAGCCTGACCACAGGGACTTACAAAATCCACCTCCTCAGAGTGTGAATTATATCCTCATTTAATTAAACCCCAAAATGTCAGAAAGGAAGTGTGGCAAACCTAGTTACTTCCAATAGCTCTCTCCTATTCTTAGAGCTGGTGGTGATCACTCTATTGAATGCTGGAAAGGCATGGAGCCAAAGAATGCACTGACAATTTGTTTTCTGCTAAAGTGTGAGTTCTTGCCACATGGGGAAAAACCAGAAACACTTCTTGAAATTCTCACAGCACACCACAGACGTGAGTTGAGTCAGATGGGAAATCTGAGAAATGTGGATGTTCCAACAAAAAAAATAAAAAGAGGAGTAATATTTGCTAAGAATTATGTCTTGAGAGAGAGAGAGTTGAGGCATCTAGATTTGGAGGATTTAGATTTCCGTAGGATTTGGATTCCTTTGGTAGAAATATTGGGTCAGATTTAGATGTGCCAGTTTGTATCAGTTTAGGATGGTCATGGTCTCCCTGGAATTATTCTTTTTAGGGGGAAGAACATCTAGCACAAACATTGTGCTAATACAACTTGGATGACACAAAGTTGGGAGATATTGCCAATATGGAGGAGGACCAGAATATCATACAAGAAGAGATGGAGGACCTTGAAAACTGGAATAGTAGAAATGGGATAAAATTTAATAGTGCAAGGTCCTGCACTTAGGGACTAACAACAAGAACTTTTGCTATAAGCTAGGGATGTATCAGTTGGAAGCTAGAGGAGGAGGAAGACCTGGATGTATTGGTCAATCACAGGATGACCATGACTGTCATTGAGATGAAGCTGTGGAAAAGGCTAATGAAAGCCTAGGGTGCATTAAGTGAGGTATTTTCAGTAGAGACAAGGAAGTGTTAGTACAAGGCACAAGGTGAGATCTCATCTGGCATACTGTATGCAATTCTGGTCTCCTATGTTTACAAAAGATGAAATCAAACCAGAAGAGGTGCAGAGAAGGGCTACTAGAATGATCAAAGGATTGGAGAACCTACCTTATGAGAGGAGATTTAAAGAGCATGCCTTGTGTAACCTAACAAAATGAAGGATGAAGGGAGATATGATTGCTCTCTATAAATACATCTGAGGGATAAACAGCAGGGAGGGAGAGGAGTTATTTATGTTATAGGCCAGTGGTGGCACAAGAACAAATGAATATTAACTGGCCATCAAGTTTAGGCTTGAAATTAGATTGTGGAACAGCTTTCCAAAAGGAGTCTTGGGGGGAGGGACCTAACTTGTTTCAAGACTGAGCTAGATAAGTTTATGGAGGGGTTGGTATAATGAGATTATCTACAATGATAGAGGGCCCATCCACGACTGCAGTTAGCAAATATCTCCAATGGCCAGAGATGAGACACTAGATGGGGAGAGCTCTGAGTTAAGACAGAATTCTTTCCTAGGTGTCTCGATGGTGGGGTTTGCCCACATGCTGAGAGTAACTGATCATCATATTTGAGGTTGAGAAGGAATTTCCCCCAGGTCAGACTGGCAGAGATGCTGAGAGGTTTTCACCTTCCTCAGCAGCATGGGATCACGTGCTGGTCTGAAGTAGAGTAAATGTTGCATTCTCTGTAACTTGAAGATCAAGATTTGAGCACTTCACTAACTCAGCGAAGGGTGATGGGCCTATCACAGGCGTGGGTTTGTGAGGTTCTGTGGCCTGTGATATTCTATGTTCAGACTGGATGATCAGAGTGGTCCTCTTCTAGTTTTAAAATCTACAGATGCCAGGGCTTGCCCTGGATCCTACACGTATAGCTGGGACCTACCTCTCAGTTACTAATGTGGGAAAGGCAGGATGATTTCAGTCTCCTGTTGTCATGAACCCCAGACTGAGAACGCTTGACGTAGCGAGCATCTGTTACTCTGATGTTCATCATCCTAGCTATCAAATGAAGGAAGGTGATTCAAGATGACGGTAGAAATGTATCTGGAAGTGCAGTGACAAATAAGGATTTTGGTATTTGTGTGCTTCCTGTCCCAGGGCATGACACTTGTACATTTCTACTGTCCCCACTGAGATTTGTAATGATCACAAAGCAGGTGAAGTGCTGCTGCTTGTTTGGCTAGTCCACATGACGGTTAAATCACCAGCCCTCGAGTGGATTACATTTTGGCATCCTTAGCAGTAAAAGGGAAATACCCATTTTACTGCATCTCTCTTCATTGTTCTCCCTATTATGCAGTGATTGCTTCTTACGCCGTGCCAAATACAGCCAGGATAGTCCAGCAGAATGAATAATAACCATTAATAAAGTGCTCAGAGGGGAGCAGCTACCTCCAGCCCTTTCCTGTCGGTGAGAGTTGAGTTCACCCATGCAGTCACAGATATTCTGCACTGGCTGCTGATGCGAAGTTTGGGTCTGAAACCTGTATTCTCTAGCCCCAAACATAATGACTACATAAGTGACACAAAGAGAGACCGAGGGGAGTCAAACTGGGGTTCTTCAGCTCCAAAACCACAAGTGTTACCGCCTGAGCAACAGGATAAGGCTCTAGAGCAATCGCAGGAGAAAGTCCACATGTCTTATGTGAGCTGGGCACTGGTATTCACTTACTCATTCAAGCCCTTATGGACTTATGCACCCAGGATACACCATGGCTCCAGATCTAGGTATGAACTTTTTCTGGGGTTTGATCTGGGGTTTGATTTGCTTCTGTCTCTAATGTTTTGTAACATACCAGTTATCATTACACAGCAGGTTTATTTCCACAGGGCCAAATTATGCTCCTGGATACATCCACAGGGTAGCTTGCTAAAATGAGGGTGAGGTGATAAAGTGGGATGGGTGAAATGGGTCCGCTAAAACAAGAATTGTTTGGGACAGATTTTCGACCCCAGTATAGTCCTTATTGCTCTGCTCTGATGTAAAGATGACCTAACAAGGCAGTTAGAGACTTCTCTGATGTGGGATAATCCCTGTGTGACCTAATGTCAGTAAAGCTTTACACCATGCCCCTGGAATAGGGAGTATACAACAAGAGCAGCCAAAGAGGGGATAACTGGACTATTCAGTCCCATTCCACTTTCTAGTTGGGGGGTAACTTTCCTTAGGCAGTTGTTACAGCTGGCAGGAGTGAGAACTGGCCCATGGCATCTACAACGTTCAAGAGACCAAAAAATGGGTTAGTAAAGCAATGCCTGTTTCCCCACTCTCCTCAGCCACACCAAGAGGAGTTTGGATGCAGCAGAGAATCTGGGTGGGTGAAATTCTATGGCTTAATCTAGTAGGACTAGAACAGATTACTGATGGACCCCACCCAAAATCCTAGATCCAAACATCTTCCTCTGTGAGATTTGGAATCAGAACTCAGACCTAGATTTATATTTTGATCTCTATCATGAGTCAAAACAGACCCCCCCATATGAACATCTGGGCAATCAAAATCTGGATCTGGTTCCGTATTTAGCAACTCTGGCCCATCTCTACAAAAAGGACACTGAGATCATGCCGTCTCATCACCTCTATTTTGCAGGAGGTGCTCAGGCACCATTGTGATAGGCCATGCTCCAAAAAAAACCGAACCCCAGACAAATAGGGCTGCCGATTATTTCATTCCATCCCATTATCTTGTGTCGTCTCCCCTTCCATCATCTGCAGTGGTGGATGACGTCATGATGTCACTGCCTCCTAAGAGGCCAGCCTGTTCAGCCACTGGTTATACAGCGTGAGCATTTAAGAATCTAGTGGCATTTCAGTAAAGGATTCCCAGGCTTTTGAAAGAAACCCACCTGCGAAATACACAAAGTAGTCCCTAACTGCTTTGCTGTTAAGGCGATAACGAAATTAATGACACACTAGGTTCTCAAATCCCATGGCTGTTTGGAGATATATATCCTTTTTTAAACACTTTGCATCCACAGTGTATGAAGGTGCCTGCAGTTAAAGGATGGTAAGATGTAGGAAAGATATTGCTTCCCCAGAGTTTTATGAAGGTGATATCAATCTTTTATTTCATAAACTTCAGGCCTGTTATTACCTTAAAAGTGCATTCCGTGGCATTAAATGTGACACTGACGAGAATACAAATAAGGAGGGAATCAAAGGATGCTAGACATCAGGCCCTGAACAGAGCTTCTATAGGAGCGCTGTTTTAAACTCTCCTCTGAGTTTAAAAGGGCCATGAAACAGCATCGCATCTGAAGAGGGTTTGAGGGCAATTAATCAATTTAAGCTTTAGCACTGAAGAAAAAATTCTGACTCACGTGAGAATCGGTGGTTGGCTTATTCAGCTAGAGACCTGAAGGCTTGTGTGTAAATTGTTGAAACAATGTAGTGTATATACGCTCAGGACAGGAGAGCACTCAAAATTGGTATTTTGACGTGAAAATCTGTCCAGATTTTCATTAAACATCATCCTCAGACCTAGTTTTTATACTAAAACATGAAGTGGCCCAGACAGAAACTGTAAATACTCTGTATAAATGCTCGCCTCATGTACACAGGATGAGGCACTTAAGCATGCGCGTTACTTTAAGCAAGTAAATAGTCCCATTGGAACCGACCACATGCTTAAAATAACGCATGTACTAAACTGAATGAGGCCATAATAATGGTAGTGACTTGCATTTACAATAGCTAAAGATCTGGCTCTCTAAATCGGGGTAGCTCTGTTGACCCTGATTTACATCAGTTAAAGATCTACCCACATTGCCTTTCACCAGCAGGATCTCAGGTTTATAGTGTGTACCTATAACAGATTATAGTGTGTACCTATAACAGTAGTATTGATATAGCAGTGTAGTTAATTGAGTGCTTGTTTAGCTGAAGTGGTTTCTTCACCCAACCTGCCTCCTCAAACATTGCCACAGTGGTAGAGACCATTGCAACACTGTATCTAGTCAAATGAGGGCAGGAAGTAATGAACTTTTCATCCAAAATGAAACTAAAGAAGGGGCAACAGAATGTGAACATCCAAACTGGAATTTCCTCAGGGATCTGTGGCTAATGGTGGGGTTGCTTGGTTCTCATGTCTTATTTGTAAGACAGCACCAGCGTCACTAACAGCCTGATAAAGTAATCAAAGTGAGAGAGAACTGGACAATTGGCTACGAAGTCTGTGCTAGCTCACTTTTAATATGCACCACTTTGAAAAGGATGTGTTCAGATTAGATAAATGATGACAATATTTGGATCCCTTATGTTTTCATTGTAAACTTTTGGCACCTGGAATAGTTTAACATATTTTTTAAATAAAATTTTTTTTTAGACTGAATTGTACCATATGCTAAAGTTAACTGTGGGCTGGCAGGGGTTTCAACTTGATACACTGCACTAACTTTTGCTTATCTGTACCTATCAGCGAAAATATGGTCTTTTTAGAGTATCTTGAACATGTGGATTTTGTGTGTAGATGCAACATTCCAGATGTATGGAGTTGTTGGTTCTGTTCACTCAATCTTCATTTGGCTCATATGTCTTTAAAAACACATCATACATATTCCATGTGATCTGATCTGACTGAAAAATTTCTGTACATATTGCATGTGAATGGCCCTGATTTGAAATTTTCCAAATTTTATATTTTAACAGTCACTTCAATTTTAAATTTTAATGGAGAAAAGATGAAATGTTCAGTAACTGTATATATGTTGACAAGCTGCAGAATTGCTTGAAAAATTTCAGCAAAATATTTTCTCAAATTTTGATGATGGGGGGGAGAGGAAAATGGGGGCTCGGAAGTGGGAACAATGAAGAAATTTTCTGAGTAAGACATTTCCTGTACAGGTATAATATTTAATGTTTAAGATCAGAATGTTTCTGCATCACTTGTTTTTTTAAAAATTATTTTAAAGGTTTGAGGAGAAATTTTTAAGTTTTCCAATAACCCCTTTCTCCTTTGTTTTGTTCGACTGAATGCTTCTCAGGGGAGTGAGTCTTTGGAAAGCGCCTGGCATTATTGTAAACTAAGGCCTTAATCGTGAAACTTTGTATGGTAAAAAAATATTGGTCCTCTTGAAGTCAGTGGAAAAACTCCCGCTGACTTGAGTAGGGCGAAGATTTCACCTTTGTGTGTCAGCGAACTGCCGAGCCTGCATCCCATTGACCTCTTGGATTGTGAACTCCTAGCAACAAGGATTATTTTGTGTGCGTATACTATGCCTGGGACAACTGGGCTCTAATTTCATCTGAGGCTTCTGGGAGCTACTGTAATATGAATAATACATTTCAGGACTGGATCAGACCACCACTCTTCATAATCCTGTGGCCTGTCTCTAAAAGGGACCCATAGCTGATCCTACCAAGGAAGTGGCAAGCCCATTTACTAAACATAGCCAACCTTGCAATGCTACACAGCTGGGAGAGGGCAGGGAAATCCTCCTTACTACTAGTGGTGGTTTTAGGCTTTGATGCATTAGATTTGATTATTGTGATTAGAGATAGGCCTGGACCAATATTTCTCTGTGTATCTAGAGGACAGGAAGTCGAGTGGTTTGGGTGCTAGCCTAGCTCTGTCTCAGTTCTCAATCTGTAAAGTGGAGATAGTAACACATTTGTCGCAGAGTGGTTGTGAAGCTGAGTATTGGAGCTGGCTGAAAAACGATGAAATCACATCAGTTTCACCAAAATTCACTTTGGGATGAAAAAAGATGGAGGGAGGGAATCCAAAAAACTCATTGTTTCACCATTGTTGGGTTTTCCATTTTGAAATTATTTCTCATTGAGTTTTTTAAAAATGTAATAGAACATTGAAAATGAGAAAATGGAAACAATGTTTTGGCTTTTCTTTGAAAGAATCTCAGCTGATTTCAAAATAGAAATTTAAAAAAAAAATCCTTCACAGAGAACTTTGACATTTTGGAGGTTTATGCCAATCGAAAATGAAGTCAAACTTAGACATTCTTCATGAAACATAACTGTTGTCCTCCAGCTGGTCCTAATAAATTAAATATTGTCAGGATTTCAGATACTAGGCTAATAGGGGGCCACATAAATACCATAATTAGATTTATATGTTTTCCTATCCAATGATCCTGAACTTGGTCATTAGTGATTGTCACACTATTCTGCCTTTTGTTAATGTTCTTGGTTATAAAATTAGCATAGTTTGAGTTCTCTTCTTCCTTTCGTTAAACTGTTGCTTCTCCTTCTCCTCATGAAGCTGTTCTCTCTAATTTGTCTCGATCATAAGCCAAGTCATTATAATGGCAAATTTATTATTTCAAGAGTTCCTCTGTCAGACAGCAAGCTCACACAGCCACACCTTAAGAAGCTTGAACCCGGGCCAGTGTGTGGAGTGACTCAGTGCCATGGCTGAGAGATGAGAGGATGCAGCGATAAGCAGCAGAAGGGACTGTGCTGAAATGGAGAGGGCTGGCTGCCAAGTGAGGTCTGAGGCCTGGTCTATACTGCTGCCGGTGGTTGACGGGAGATATGAAAACTACATCAAGTCTTCACTGTGTTGCATCGACCAGAGACATCCTCCAGTCGATGCAGACTTACTCCTTTCGGGGAGGTGGTTCAATCGCTTCAACCAAAGAGCACTTCTGGGATCGATTGAGCAGGTCATGGAGACCCCCTCAATCAATCCCACTGCATCGATCCCCAAGTATCTGGCAGTGTAGACATACCCTAAGCAGCTGAGGCATTAAATTGGAAGAGCTGGTGCTTACGCTGCCAGAAAAGCTTAGGGACGTTTGAAGTAGGAAGCCTAGGCTGGTGGCTGAGATGTGGGTGGTGGTGCGATGGACCATGTTGCTCCAGGGCAAGATTTGCCCATGCTCACCATAGACCCAACTACTGTAATAAAAAGCATTTGTATGCCTCGTTACACAGGGGTTTGTCCATGCCAAATTATATCTGCCATCTTACCTCACTAAGTTTAGGGATATTCTTTATAGGGCAGAGCACTAACAGAGAATTATAAAAATTCAGGACTAGAAGGGACCTCAGTAGGTTGTCCAATCCCTTGCACTCAGGCAGGACTAAGAATTGTTATTCTAGACCATCCCTGACAAGTGTTTGTCTCACCTGTTCTTAAAAACCTCCAATTATGAAGATTCCACAGACGCCTTAGGTAACTTGTTCCAGTGCTTAACTACCCTTTGGAAGCTTTTCCTAATGTCTCACTTAAATCTCACTTGCTGCAATTTAAGCCCATTACGTCTTGTTCTGTCCTCCGTGATCAGTTGCTCACCCTTCACTTTTTATAGCAACCTTTTACATACTGGAAGACTGCTATAGAATCATACGACTGGAAGGGACCTCGAGAGATCATCTATTCCAGTTCCCTGAAATCAAGGCAGGACTAAGTATCGTGTCTCCCTGCCCAGTCTTTTCTTCTCCAGATTAAACAAATCCAGTTTTTTAATCATTCCTCATAAAATGTTTTCTAGATCTTTGATCATTTTGGCTGTTCTCCTCTGGGCTTCCTCCGGTTCATCCTCCTCTTTTTTGAAGTGTGGCACTTGGAACAGGACACAGCTCTCCTGTTGAGGCCTAAGCAGCACTGAGTAGAGGGGAAGAATTACTCTTTGTCTTGCTTAAACACTTCCGCTAAACCACCCCAGAATGTGTGTGGGGGAGTGTTTTGTGTTTCTACCAGTGTTACATTGCTGACTTGTGTTTAGTTTGCGATCTGCTATAAGCCCCCGATTCTTTTCTGCAGTCTTCCCTCTTAGGCAGTCATTTCCCATCTTGAATTTGTGCAGTCAGTTATTCCTTCCTAAGCGTAGTACATGATTGCTACTGGTCAAATCCAGGCTGGCGAGCTGCGGTGGGATCCTGGCACCAATGGCTGAGCTAATAGTTCACGAGCCAGTGCTGAGGGCGCTTGCCAGGATAACAGGATCAGCACGTCTGTTCTTCCTGCCTCGTATAATGTGTGCAGGGGAGCTGGGCACCTGGTATCTGGCACATAGGGCAGCTGGCTGGAAACAAGGCGGCCAAGCAGCAGGTTGAGACCAGTCAGTAAGTGCTCCGTGGCCCACAGTTTGAGAACTGCTGCTGTAGCTTGATCACTTTAAAACGAACACCTGCCTCCAGGCAAATGGCTGACTTTTTTGTGTGCTAAATCTCACAGACAGAATGGGGGCAGGAAGAGGGAAAAACACTGTTCTGCATGAAAAATAGAAGGGGGGAGGAGATGCTCCATCTCTTAAGAGCTGGATTATCCCCTCTCTCAGAAAAATCTGCTGGAGCAAGACTGAGGGGAAGGATAATCTTCACAGTAATTTCCCACCTAGATCTGTCGGGCTGGGCCTGGCTTGCTCAGCGCTAAGTCCACTCACAGCCTTGCTGATCTTCAGGGAGTTGCAGAAAGGCACCGACACTCCCTCTCTCGCCCATTGCCACCCTATGCCCCTGCCTCCCTATTAAGAGCTGTGTAATCCAGAAGCCATTGGAAG
>ML675609.1:57026956-57076742 GCA_007922155.1 Mesoclemmys tuberculata
CACAGCAGAGATGCTCTGCTGGATTTGCATTACCAGAGGTTCTGCCTGGCCCATCAATGACTGCCGATAGCAAAAATCCACAATGGATGGAGATGGGACACTAGCGGAGGAAGGCTCTGAGTTACTACAGAGAATTATTTCCCAGGTATCTGCCTGGTGAGTCTTGCCCACATGCTCCGGGCTTAACGGATCACCATATTTGGGGTTGGGAAGGAATTTTCCTTTGGGTCAGGTTGGCAGACATTCTGGGTTTTTTCCCTCTTTCTTTGAAGCCTGGGTCACTGCAAGGTCAAACTAGTGTACATGCTTAATTCTCTGTAACTTGAAGGCTTTAAAGCATGATCTGAGGATTCAGTAACTCACCAGAGGTTAGGGGTCTATTCCAGGAGTGGGTGGGTGAGGTTCTGTGGCCTGCGTTGTACAGGAGGTCAGACCAGATGATCATGATAGTCCCTTCTGACATTAAAGTCTGAGTTGGAGCCCCTGAAATAGCTGCTGCTTCGGACCGTTGGCTGTCCCAGGTAGCTGGCAGAGTAGGATGGGTTTAGCTGGGGCCTGGTTTACACTTACCTTGAAATTTGGTGGCAGTCGATGGGAGTTACGCAAGCTACGCAGTGCTCCTCTCCTACGCGGTGTCTTTGCTGCACTGCGCCGACAGGAGATGCGTTCCCATTGACAGAGCGCTACGCCACTTGAGGGGGTGGTTTTAACGCATCGACTTTCGGATCGATTGAGCGGGTCTTCACTGACCGCTCAACTGATCCAGGTAGATCGATCTGATGGTGGCGAATTTGCTGCTGTCAGGGAAGAGGTATCCTCACTGAGCACTCCCCCAGCCTGCCTACTCCTTTCATGGGCCACCTAGTCCTTCCCTCTTCTCCATACAGATCCTCGGACCTATAGAGCCGGGGGTGGGGGAGACTGGCCAGTGCCATGGAGGCAACAGAGTATTAACACACAGACAGGATCAGAGCCATGGGCAATCTAGTCCAGTGGCCTATCTCTAACAGTGGCCAGCACCAGATGCCTCAGAGGAAGTTATACAAACTATCCAACAGCACACACAGATGGGGTAGTCTTCCCCACATATTAATCTTCCTGTGCGTATGTAATAGTTCGAGAATGGCTGAGGAACAAGATCTAATATCGCTGCCAAAGTTTATATTGGCATTATAATGGTTATTGCTAGGTATTCTTTTTTATCCATAGAAATGTCCAGTCCCTTTTTTGATCCTTGGCCTTGCTGAACTCCTGTGGCAATGAGTTCCACAGTCTAATTGCATAGGCATTGGCTGGGAGGGGGAGAGATCTGCATGCAGCATGTGTGAATTTGGATGTGTTCCTGGGTGAGGGGAATAATTTTCACCTCACTAATTGGGCAAAAATCACTTCTTGGTACAGTTCCAGTAAGTGGCAGCACGTTTTTTTACCCAAATGGAGTAATATGGTACCACGGGGGGGGGGATGATTTTATTTTACTAAATTTTATTCTGCTGAATGCTAAAACACATACCTAATAGCAATACTTTTTTAAAGTAATGAAATATTTACTGCCTGAAGCCCTCAGCAGTAGTACAGTACAGTATGTTTTTTCTGCAGTTCAGTAAATTATAGATACACTAAGAATCAAATTGATGCTTTCAGATGATCATGTTAATCCAAGCAACCCTTCTTTATGCTTTTTAATCTCAAAAATTTGTTTTCCATTCCCATGCACATAATTATCAAGGCATCTATTAGGCACCATAAATAAACCCAGGCCCTAAAATTTGTCTCCAGACTCCACATATATTGAATGACTTCAGGGCATATCATTTCTCAGCAGAAACTCATGTTTCTACCACTCTCTCCAGGCCCTTGGTAGAGCCCCTTAAAGGAAAACTGCAGTGATAGCTAAATAAACATTTGCTAAACGAGAACATTTATTGAAATAAATGTACATCAGTGGTTAGAAATAGCTGGCACAATTTCAGTATCTGCATAACATAAAGGGTGCTGGGTATCTTTCTGTCACCCTGCCTAGGTATCATTTTTTTATTCTTTTTATCTTAAGACTCAATTACCTAATCTCAGACTATTAAATGAACAGTCAATTATTGGGGAAGTTTGGTCCAGTATTTAGGGTTCCAGCCACAGATGTGGGGAACCCACTTTCAGTTCCTAGCTCTGCCACAGATGCGCATCTGATGTGGGGCAAATCTTAGGCTCAGATCTTCAAAGGCATTAGGTACATAACCCCCATTGGGAGGATCTGGGCCTTCTCTCTCAGTGGCTCCTCACCCGTCTATGAAATGGGGACAACACCTCTCTTCTGCCAACAGGAATGTTATACATCAAGGACTAAATGGATGTGCTCTGACATGATAGCCCCTACTGCCATCTACATACAAAAACTAATCTAACCGAGTTAGGTAACATTCAGGCTGCAGGGCTAAGCTCAAAAGCTAGGCCATGTGACAATTCAGGTCGAATGCTACATTAAACTCTATGAAATACGATGTAGTCTTTCATTAGGTGACTGATGGTCAGAACATAGGACTGGAAGTCAGGACTTTTGGCCTTTGTTCCTGGTGTTTCCACTGGTCTGCTTTATCAAATTACTTAACCAACCTTTGCCATGGCTTGTCTGTCTGGGTGTGTAATTCATTGTATTATGCCTCCTGTACAAAGGCCATAAATCGATCAGAGCCTGATCCTGTGCGTGGCACGCTCGTGCCTAGGATGCTGTTTTCATAACCTCTGTTGTTCGTTTTCACAGCAGAGCTGATCCCTGGCCCAAGGTGATCAACTTCTAAGACTCATAGACTCATAGGTCAGAAGGGACCAATATGATCATCTAGTCTGACCTCCCGCACAAGGCAGGCCACAAAACCCTACCCATACACATTTATAACAACCCCGAACCCATGACTGAGTTATTGAAATCCTCAAAAGTAAGATTTGAAGACCTCAAGCTGCAGGGAATCCACCAGCAAGCGACCCATGCCCCATGCTGCAGAGGAAGGCGAAAAACCTCCGTGGCCCCTGCCAATCCGCCCCGGAGGAAAATTCCTTCCCGACCCCAAATATGGCGATCAGCTAAACCCTGAGCATGTGGGCAAGACTCACCAGCCAGCACCCAAAAAAGATTTCTCTGCAGTAACTCAGTTCCCATCCCATCCAGCATTCCCACAGACCATTGAGCAGACTTATCTGCCGATAATCCAAAATCAATTGCTCAAATTAAACTAAGAGTGCAATGCATGGTCATATCACCGGTTACAATCCAGCCTGGGTTTCTAATGACCCCCAGTTTGATGGCTATCAAGTCATGCATACAGAGTCGCAGAAATGTAGGGTTGGAAGAGATGTTGAGAGGTCATCTCATCCATGACCCCCCACAGATGCAGGACCAAGAAACCTAACTTATCCTTGACAGGTGTTTGTCTAAATTTTTCTTCAAAACTTCTAGGATCCGTCACTGGAGGGCAGCCAATCCTATTGAGCTCAGGCCCGAATCAGATCATCTCCTGGCTGCTCTCCATGTGGGTCCCACCTCGGAGCAGGACTTGCTGGGGGTACCTGGTGCTGCAACACGTCACTCTGGGCTGCCTTTCCAGAAGTGGGGGGCCCCTGCTGGAGCCCCCAAAGTGGAATGTTTTAGAGACAAATGAAGATCCATCTGAGGATGGTGCGGCTCCTGGAAAGCTCCTCCTCCCTCTCATTGCTGGAGTAAATCATGTGTTCTGCGGGGTTCAGTGGAGAAGGACTTCTCTGTGCAGTACGCGACAGCCTGTCAGGGTGCTGTATCCTTCGTGACTGTCTTCCCCTCCCCTCCTCCTCCATGCCATGTGATGGCAGGGTGGCTGGTTCCTAAGATCCATGGATGTGGATCCGTCTGCCCTCCCTAACCCTTCCTGCTCATAGTCCCTAAAGTACGGGCAGGTCTGTCCTTGACTCTACCACTGACCTTGGGCAAGTCCCTCCCCACATGTGTACCCGTTCCCTTGTAAGTTTAACAATGCTTACTTACCATTCCAAAGCGAGAGCTGCGATAAGTCCGCATATAAATATCAATAATTCTCCTGTGGTGTTCTTACCTGTGTGCTAGTACAGCCTAGAGGATAGCGCACTAGGCTAGCATTCAGGAGATGTGGGTTTCATTCCTGGCTATGCCACTAGCCTACGGGGTGACCCAGACCAACTCTTGGTGCTTCCGTTTCCCTATCTGTAAAAATGGAGGCGGTTATGCTGACCTCCCATTATAAAATGTGTGGACAGCGTCTGGTTGAAAAGTGCATATCAGAGCTAGACGGCGAGATTATAATCTGTCTGACCGTGAACCACTCCTCTCTGGATTGTTACACTTTTTGCTTAAATGTGATCAGCCAGATCCCATAGCTGGTATAAGTCACCATAGCCTCACTGGTGCCAATGCCACCGCAATCTATGCCCACTGAGGACCTGGCTTGAGTTGGGGGGAGTGTTAATTGAAGAAGTTGAGGAAAAGCAAATCACACCGGGAAAAAGTGCAGAAAGCAGCTTTTCAGCCTGCTTAGCTGTTTCTTTCCAGCTGGATTGCTTTCTAATGCGGAGCATTAATTGGAAAATAACAGCATTCCATCCTTCTCTTAGAAAATCAATAGGCATTCTTCCCACCCCCGCCCCCGCCCCCTTCAGGGTGAATCCATTACAGAGGTGTTTTTGGACATGTGAATAAATGTGACTCTCAACAGCTTTCCACTTAAACCAGAATAATGAGGAGAGGTGTCAAAGCTGCATTCCTTCCCCTTCCATGTTTGCTGAGCGTTCCAGGCCAGCAGCTGCTTCTTGAGTCCTTGCAAGGAATAAACATTGCATGCTTTTGAGTTGGCACCGGCTGGTGCATCAATAGCGCAATTTGGCAGGGGCACATTGCAACAGTGACAGCTTTGCAATGGTTCCTCCGTAAGTGGATGTCACTGCAGACTCTCCAGCCCAAAGAAACTAGACGAGGGAGCAAAGGAAAGAGAACAGAGTACAAAAATGGGAAATATGAGCAAATGGCATCCTATTTTAAGAAGACTCATGGTAAACAGGCAATAATTCTAATAACATAGTATCAAACAGTCTTGTTCAAATCCCCACAGGATCTAATTAAAAGTTTGTTGACCGCCAACCAATCAAGATAACTGCTGCTTGCTCCATTGTACAGAGTACACCGTAATAAGGCGAGGGGAGTTTTGCAGAAATGTTTCCTACATGGTAAAAAAAAAAAGGGTGATCTCTCAGCTCCATTTTATTTTTTTGCTTCCTCTTGGAAGCTGCAAAGGAACAAATTAGATCTAGTTCGATAGCCTGTTG
This sequence comes from Mesoclemmys tuberculata, assembly GCA_007922155.1. Classification (NCBI taxonomy): domain Eukaryota; kingdom Metazoa; phylum Chordata; order Testudines; family Chelidae; genus Mesoclemmys; species Mesoclemmys tuberculata. The sequence goes on from ML675609.1 coordinate 57,032,279, forward strand.
GAGGTAGGAGTTCAGCAGCACAGATGTTAGGGGGAGGCAGAACATCCCATGCGTGTCAAGATTTTCTGCAGAAGAACTGTGAGGATTTGAAATCCTGATAAGAGAATTTTCCTGCAGAGCAAGGAGCCATATAAAAAATGTAAATGAGTTAACTGACTGCTCAGAGTTTTGAATCCAGAAAGCAACTCTTGCTCTGATGAAAGGAGACACATGGGAGAAGTTATATACAATGGTTGCTACAGTCAGCGTTTGCTGTGAGTTACCTACTGGTGGTATGTGAGATCCTGCATTCTTCTCTATACTCTAGACTAGGAAAAAACAGCCATAGCTCAAGATAACAGTTAATGTTTTTTTCACGGAAGATTATGCTGCATTATGTGTTGGAAAGATCTGATCATGGCATCAATAGACCATAAATGAGCTGAATTCAAGCTCTTGTCTAAACTGGGAAAAATAGGTAATCTTACAACATGACCTTTAGGAGTCATGTTAACTCACTGGATGTTAAGAATGACTTTGAATTAAGTGAACCCAAAGGCAAATCCTGTTTAATATCCAGTGAATTAACACATTCTAATACAGTGCAATTTTCAAGTATAGAGAAGATCTACACTTGGACTTGGACTGGAATAAGCCGTTTCAAATTAAGGAAGCAAAATGTTTCTCACCTAGTATGACTTATTAGGAGACCCCTAAAGGCAGTTTTTTTTTGTGCTTTTCCTGTATGCATATTTCACTTCTCAAATTTTGTAAATAATCAGGTTATTTTACATTTCATGAAATTGTATCCAAATGATCTTCTAATTTTATATATCATAGAATTATAGGGTTAGAAAGGACCAGCAAGTCACCTAGTATACGTACAGTATATTCTGGTCATGTGAATGGCCTGGGGTGCAAAAACCGGCCATTGAGAAAAATTAAGTGCTATTTTGAGCTGTAGTTTCACATGGGGAGCACTCTATGGATATGGGGAAGTAGGATTTTTGGAACAAAGGAATTTGGGTTACTGGCATTATACTATGTAAAAATATATATAAACATAGATCATTGGTAAAATCCTAATCCCAATGAAATTAACAGGAGTTTTTCCATTGACTTCAATGGGGCTAAGATGTCACCCTATCTATAGTGTGTGGAGCAAGAGAATGATAGCATGGTTTAAAGGTTTGCATTTGGGATAACTGAATTAGCTATATGAATTCTTTTCCCCATTTTTCTATGCAGGCAAAATGTAAATAATATCTTGAACATTGAAACTAGACTTAATAGGTCTCATGCATTAAATGAAGGTTTTGAGGTGCCATAATTGTGGGTGGTTGTTTTTTTAAAGGGCTTCATGGAAATGGCAAGTCAACAATGAATAGAAGGGGACCTGAAATATTCCTGGGAGTAAAATAAAGCTGTCATGCCACTAGTGCTTGGTGGAGTGGGTTCAAAAGCAGCTTTCTTTCCCTCCCCATCATCCAGCAATCTCTTCCTACTTAGAAAGATATAAAAGCAGACTAGAAGACAGATTATTTTAGGATTTATCTTTCACACAGTGCCCAATGTTTGCCCATCTATTAGTTTGGTCTAGAATACAGAACACTCAACCAGAGCAGGCTCATCTTCAATTAGCCTCAGGTGTCTCTTTTTTTTATCTCCTGCCTCCCTGCCAGGCTCTCAATAAAATGAGAATGAAAACAACTTTTTTTTTTCAAGCAGAAACTTTATTTTGCACCTAGAACTTTTAGTTGGTGCCTACTCTGGGCAATGAGAAATTCAATGGAACGCATGGGAGGAGGGGGGAAGCATCCGTAATGATGACAAACTAGCATTCACAGGCCATTAAATCTTTAATCTTTTTCTCCATCATTATTCTCTTGCCTCTATTAAATTCTTCCAGAGTCAAGTTAAGAGCTAAAGGTGACAGTGATAGACAAGAATTTTTATTGTCTTGTCAATACAAATAAACCCAGAGCTGGTAAGTCAGACCAGTTCTTCAAGGAGGGCTAAAATTCAGTGATCTCCAAAAAGTGTGGCAGGGAAATGAATATGCCTCTTAGGCAGATTTATGTTACTCCCGTAGTCTGCATACAGAAGGTGCTTTGAATGATATTTACTAGTGCCAGAAAACTCTCATCTACATTTGACTTGCATGTTTCAAAATGCAGGGTTGCGGTGGAAGGAAGAATTTGTTGCGGCCTGTTTAAGGCATTAAGGACACAGTCCCCATTGTCCTTTTCAGAGAAGGGAAAGGCAGAGTGGCTTAGAATGGAAAGAAATGAAAGGCAGTGGCAAAACCTTGCAGGAGAGGGCCAAGCAACTGATGATGTTTGGTTGGCTGAAAAGAACTTATCAATGTAAGCAAATCTAAGAATGGATTTGTGCATGGCCCGTGTGGCAGAGAAAGGAGCTGTGTGGGCAGTCTGCATTAGAGCAGGCAAACTCCAGAACAATTAATAAACCTTTGGAGAAAGCATGGAAGAAAAAACTGAAAGCTTGAACACCTTCAGAGGGAGTCCAATAGTGGGAGGCACATGATGGTAGATAGGGTGTGGGCCTTGACCTTAGGAGAACTGTGTCTTAGTCCCACATCTGCCACTGGCCTGCTATGACTTTAGGCAGGTCATTTCCTCACTTTTTGCCTCTGTTTCCTCCTACCTTTTATCTGTCTTGTTTTGTTTTGATTGTAAGTGCTGTGGGTCAGGGATTGTCTTATGTGTGTTGCGGCCTGGCACCATGCACTCTAGACACTGCTGTAACACAAATACCACATTTTCACAGTGGTTTTTGAAGCTTCCTAGATGGCCAACCACTATAAAGGGAAACTGTTAACCGTGAATTTCAGCAGGAAGATTCATGTCAACCGACCATTCAACGGTCATGAGATGAAATTGGGAGTGAAATTCCACAAACCAGTGAAAAACGGCCCAGGTGGAACCGTTAGAACAGGGACCGTTAGAGGGGCTGTGTGAGTGGAGGTAGAATCCGGGAAGCTTTAATGCAGCCATGCTGACTCAGCAAATGAGGGTGACAGGAGAGCCAGGGATCAAAGAGGAAATAAATGTGAGCTGTTAAGGACAGGTGAGGTAAAGCACCTCTGAATTCAAAGTAAAGGTGAATCAGCAGAGATGGCTTGGGCTAGAATTTCAATAGAGCTCAGCATCCAGCAGTTCCCTTTTGGCCGCCTAAATGCAGTGGCCAGCAGCTCCCATAGATGTCAGAACTGTTGGATGACCAGCATTTTTAAGTGCCTAAATGGAAGCCAAGTGCTCTTAAACACCTAGCACCAACAGTGGGCGTGGAGCAGTTCTCTGGCCCTATAAGCAAAAGTTTTTCTTTAATGCAGCTAACACCCAAATCTCAGGCTTTACGTGCCAGCTGATGCTAAATTGCACATCTTTGAGGGGTTTGCAAAATAAAAGTCTAGTTAAATTACAAATCAATACTTCTACACTGTTTTGAGATTACCTTAAACCCCAGCCTTTCCAGCAGACCGCAGGAAGGGAGACTTACAGAACTAAAAGCCCTTGCTGTTAATATTTATGGGAACTACCGCTACTTCACATCACACTTTCAGGCTAGGAGAAGCCACTGTTAATCTCCACTGATTTTATTTTTGGAAGGGCGCTGACTTTGGATTTGAGTATTTGGAATAACAAGGGAGCTTTCATGTTAATTAATTTGGATGAGATTATTAAAGTTAATAGTTGAAAACTGCAAAAACCTTTTTGGAAATAGGTAAATTAAATCCTGTGGCAGGGAGATACCAATTGTAGATTGTTAAATTCCCAGGACTTGTTTCTAATCATTCTTGTGTACCAAATATATTAATCCTGTCAAGTCCTGGGACCTGATTTAGATAATGCTTACATACCAAATATATTAATCCTCTGGAAAAACAATTGGGGGTGGTAAATAATTTCCTTTTGCTTCTTAGAATAAGAAGCCCTTGCAAATGGGGTTTTGATGTATAATCATTGCCTATTTTTATTTTGAGAATGGAAAGATCTGTTCATGATAACTAGGATTGAAAGCTGTCGATCTTTTTACTAAAAGAAGCCAAAACAACCCCCCAAACCACTGTTTCTTAAATTGTGATTTGTAAATGTTAAAAGTGAGATTTAAATTCTCTTTGGAATAGTTGTTTTGCAAATCTGAAAAGGGAACTTGCTGCTGGTCAATATTAAAACTCTGGGCGTGGGATGGGATTAGCTATCCTAGTCCTCTGCTGAGAATGCTTTGCTCAGGAGGTTCTGTTTAGGTTTGGGGCCGTAGCAGGCTGGATTGTGATAATCCAAATATATCAAGCATTTTAGGCCCAAATTTTCACCACCAGCCTCTGTGTGTGAGGGGTTGTGGAGTAGGGGAGACTTCCAAATCCAGAAACGCTGCAGGCAGCCTGACTGAATCCCCTTGTCACCACCTCTTCTCTAGCAATACAGTGCTAGTAGATGTCCTTAAGTCGAGCGGGTCTCCCTGAGCATGCTTAGCAGGAAGCGGAGACCAACGGGACAATGGGACCCTGATTTGTGCTCACTGTTGTCGTGCAAATCACCATCTTCAGCTCCACTGTCATGAGTCACACTGCTGCCAAGCAAAAGGATCAGCCCAGCGCCGTGAGTCCTGCAAATATCGGGCACAGTTGCATGAAATGGAAGAGACAATTAGCTGTCCCATCACCCCTGATGGAAGCTACATGGCATTCCAACAGGAGGGATGGAATTTGTACACTTACCCATCCACTCCGCTCCCATGGGAGGCCTCATGTGTTGTCAAACCAGATAGCATTTGGGAGCCTGTTGGACATGGTGGCTTTGATGGGTATTGCTAATCCCGCCCCAACACACACCTTTTTTTTTTTTTTTAAAGACATGGCTTTTGGAGAGCAGCCTACCTGGGAATCCATTCCCTGCACAGACACCGCCCAGGTGCTCCCAGGTGTAATCCACCTGTGCTCCATGCACATCATTGTCCCCCTTTCATGACTGGTTTGCATAACAGGACAAGAGCCTACTATGGCTACCAACCAAGAGAGTGACTCCTTAGCTTATATAGTAGAGGGCTGTTTTTTTTCTGCTGAAGAGCCTGGGTTCATAACCCACTGGCCCAGGCAGTCTCATCTTACAAGCGCTGGCATAAAGCTGCCCAGCTGAGAATGGCAAATTGTGAGGAATGGGAGGTGATAGGCTTCTATTCACCACAAAGCCCTGAATATGAGGCCTGTCTCCATGAAATAGGGTCATCAGGTCACCCTAAATGTATGCCATGTGTATTTTAACCACTCCAGCGCAGTTGCTGTGCTTCCATAGTCCACCTAAATCCATTCAGACTCAAATGTAATACATTTACCAGTATGTCCGGGGGCGTTCTATGTGGATCATAGCAGTGTAGGATTGGAAGGGACCTCATAGGTCATCTAGTCCAGTCCCCTGCACTCAAGGCAGGACTACGTGATAACTAAACCATTCCTGACAGGTGTTTGTCTAACCTGTTCTTAAAAACCTCTACTGCCATATTCCACAACCTCCCTTGGCACTTTGTTTCACTCTTAACTATCCTGACAATTATGAAGTTTTTCCGAATGTCCAGCCTAAACCTCCCTTGCTTCAATTTCAGCCATTGCTTCTTGTCCTATTGTCAGAGGTCAACGAGGCAATTTTTCACCTGCTTTGTACCAACCTTTTATGTACTTGAAAACTTTTATCACGTTCTCTCCCTCTTCCCCCTGCCCTGTCTTCTCTTCTCCAGACTAAACAAACCCAGTTTTTTTTCAATCTTCCCTAACAGGTCATGTTTTGTAGGCCTTTAATCAATTGCACAAGTACTATTCACAGTAATAGAGTAAGTATCTAACTCCATGGAGCTTATTTATTGCCTTTGTTCTGTTTAGCATAAGCCAATCCTTATCATCTGAGTTGCACTTACATTTTCACTGGCAGCTAGAGTCATCTTTGGAGAAATTGCCCTTGAACTATCCTAATGACCAGAGGTAATATCTACCTCTACACAGCTCTCTGTACAACTACTAAACCATCCCGCTAGTGGTTAGCATTCTTCCTGCCCCATCTTGTTACACAACCAGGGAACCATCAGGACAGCTGTGTTTGGGTTCCACCCCTGACTATGTTGCTGGCTTGCTATGTGAACTTGGGCAAATTATTTAAACTGCTGTGCCTCAGTTTCTCCATTTGTACAACAGGGGCAATATTAGCCAACTTTTGTAAAGTGCTTTGAGATTGAGAGGGAAGGAGCTGTAGAAGTGCAATATATTAATTATTACTACTGCCAGAATACATGCAATATATTAATTATTACTACTGCCAGAATACATGCATAATGGTAACCATTTATATGGGAGAAATGCAAGCCAGTACAAAGTTAATTGGTTTACAGTAGATTTAGCTGGGGTCTGAGGGTTAGATGGCAGACAATTCATCATTGTTTAAGTATCACAGAGATTCTACCCAAACCTCTATTAATCCAAGTCTTGCTTTATTGCGACTACTTGCAAAATTCCCCAGGCTTCCAACCGGCAAACGTTTGAGGTAGATTTCTGAAATAATTATGAGTGGAACTGTAAATGTCTTAGTGAAATACTCTGCAAAAATCCTTCACGCAAGAATAAGACACTTAAAAATAAATAAACTCCCTTTAAAATGAAATTGTTAAAAGGGAGAATGAACAAATAGGAATTGCTTACTGGAGTAAACTCAATTTATACACTCTTCCGCACCTCCTCTGTAATCTTAGAGTGTTTATAGGTTTGTACATGTGCACATATACACCCATATATAACGTGGCTGTGTTATATATTCACCAATATATGACTGAAGTAGGAATACATGTTACCTTTCCGTCTAACAATTCACTATTAAAGATACCCTTATTAAATAATGTTTTGGCAAATGGTAACTTCAGACCCAAACTATACCGAAAGATGGGGAAAGCAGTCCCCTCCCTGAGAAATCGACTAGAGGTAAGGGACAGCTAGCTTACAAGAGGGAGATTTCTCTGACTTCCAAAGTGCTGGGAATCCCCTTGTCATTTCGTTTCCCAAATCCCATTCCTTTTCCTGACAGTGTTAATCTGAGCAAATCTTGGCGATGCCTGAGCGATTTATCTAACTAGAGGGAGGCAGCTACTGTAAGAGACAGTGCAGCAGAGCAGCGAGGGACAATGACTTCCCTCTATTGCAATGTGCCCTTTAAAGAGGGTGGGGTCTGATCTTCTCCTCACCCCCCTGCAGTGAATCAGGAGTCATGCCACTGAAGTGACCCTCCCGCCCCCCCAGAGTGCGAGAGGAGCCAGCTGCTGCCCGTTGGAGTCTGTCCAGCCCCGCGCATCCCTCTTAGGGAAACAAAACATTACCCCGCTGCCAGAAAGAGCTAAGGAAAGTGGCTGGGGGAAAGTCTTTGCCGAATTTGCTCCTTCCTTCCCGGTGGGCCACGCTTGTGTCTTTGCGCTGCCTTTTCGGGGGGGGGGCTCGGAAGTTCCCCCAGCTCGCAGGGCTGGGGAGGTGCTCTGGGAAGGAGGGCGTGGGGGCTGATCCTGCTTTGAGCAGGGGGTTGGCCTCTAAGATCTCCCGAGGGCCCCTCCGACCCGCGTCTTCGCCGAGGCTAGGCGGGAGCGTGGGGAACGGAGGCAGAGGGGCGGGAGCAAAGGCGGAGGGGGGCGGGCGCAGTATAAAAGTTAGCGCGGGGCCCGCCGCCGGGGCGTGTGTGGGAGCGGGACGGAGCGTCCACACGTGCCAGCCCGAGTCGCCCGCGGGCGCCGCGGCGCGTGAAGCGGGGGCGAGGCGAGTCGTGCGGCTCGGAGCGAAGCAGCGGCCGGGAGGGGAGTCGCTAGCCGGGCTCCCCCCCACCCCGCCTTTCGATGCGGCTCCTCCCCCGGGGGGCTGTGGCTTTCCCCGGCCATCCAGAGCCCGAGCAGCGCCGGCCCCGGCCCGGGGGGGACTGAAAAAGAGGCGAGAGGAGAACGGACTCGCCCCCCCGCGCCTGAAACTTGCCCGGAGCGGCGGCCGTGCCAGCTCGGGGCGGCCATGGGGACAGCGGCCGGCGGCTGCCGGGGCTGGCCCGCGGCTCTGCTGGCCGGGGCCGGGGTTCTGCTCTGCACGCTGGGCTGGAGCCGGGCCGAGATAACGTGCGGCGCTTGCCCTGCCCCGCTGCAGCCGGGCCGCCCGGCGCACGTGTGGACGGGCCGCGGAGCCGGCGCGGGGCCGGCGGACAGGCGCTCCCCGGGGGCTGCGGCGAAAGGGAGCCTCGCGGCCGGGCAGCCGGAGCCCGGCGCCTTGCCCCCCGCGCCCGCCGCTCCCCGGGCCGGGGGTGCGCCCCGCAGCCGGCGGAGAAGGAGCGGGGCTGGGCGGAGGCGAGCCCGGGGGGTCCCGGGGTCCCCGCAGCCGCCGCGGGGCGAAGCCACCCGCTTCGGGCTGGAGGAGCTGGCGCTGGCCAGCAGCACCTTCGCGCTGAGCGGGGACTCGGCTCACAACCAAGCCATGGTGCACTGGTCGGGCCACAACAGCAGCGTGAGTACCCGGCTGGGGACGGGGGAGACCTGGACGCGGGCGGGCTGCCCCTGGTCCGCGGGTCCGCTCTCCCGCGGGGGTCTCGGGGCTCCCTTCGAGCGCTTCCGATGCGCCTTGCTGCTTCGGCAAAAGTTTCTCCCTCCCTCCCCGCCACCGCAGCCCCCCGAGTTTGCGCCCTCGTTGCTCTCAACTTGCCAGGGGCTGGGGAGATTTATTCTGGGGGGGAGAGGAGGGGAGTGAGCGCCGAGGAGAGAGCAGTGTACATGCGGTCCTGACCCCGCCGCGGCTTCCCCAGCTTGCCGCTCCTGTCGTGAGCGCCCCAGGCCGATCCCAGCGGGGGCAAATGCCATTGCGGAGTCGGAGTGTCCGTGCGTCCTTCCCTCCCCTGGCTCGGCTCAGGTCTGCGGTAGGAAGGCTGGCCCCGTCTGTCCCATCCGCTCCCTAGGGGCGGAGAGATGTGGATGGAAATCAGAACCCCACTTGAAGGTCCCGGTGTGCGGGGCGAGGAACAAAGCGGCTGCTGTTTAGTTTGTCCCGGTGGTGTTTTAAAATGAGACTGTCCCTACAGTAACCCGGATCTTTTCCTTGTGAATAACAACAACAAAGAATAGGTGACTCCGTTTGCAGACCGAGAGAGTACCCGTGGCCCCCACTGCGGAAGTTTTATTAAGTTCACTTGAACTCTGCTTCCTCTGAACCTTGGCTACCGGGAGAACTGGAGCTGGGGTTTTATACCAGCGAGACACTGTCGCCGTTTTACTTTCCCGTGTCTTTAAATCTAGTCCTGCTAAAGCAGAAGTTTGGAGATCTGGCTGATGGGATGTTCAAAGTTATGCGTCTTGTCACTGAAAGGAAGCAAAGAGAATATAGAAAAAGGCTGAGATGCGATGCAGTCAGAGCAGGGACACATTCTTATTTATCGAGGGGGAACAGTGACTCAGGCTAATATGTAGCAAGGTGTTTTCAGCTCTCTGTGCTGGATTTCTGGCTATGTTGCATGAATACATGTACTTACCTTCAGCTGTTTTAAAAAAAAAATCTGAAAACGTTTTAAAATAATGGCCTGATCATTATGAATTCCTTTTGCAATGTATTGTGTTAAAGGTCCTCATGAGATCATTGGTATTAATGCACATGTCAGAAGCACTTCTATAAGATTCAGCCTTCAGTGAATGAACCAGTATTTTATCATCTGATCCGGAACTTTTTTAATCAAATAATTGAAACAGAAATTCTCACCATCCAGGTTTTCATGACGTTTCCTTAATGATCAGATCTCTCACAGGGACTACTAAAATTAATCCTTCAATCTGATCGCTGGTCTTTTAAAACTGATTTGAGTTTGTCACTTTTTTAAAATGATTCCTTTGTTAAGCAAGGATTTATGACTTTAAAAGTAGGCTTTAAAGCCATCAAGCATTCTGGCTGTGTGGTTCATGGAATTCGAAATTTAGTCTTTACATTAAAAAAGATATTTTGGCCCATTATTCTGACAGGAATTGTGAAACACCACAAATCAGTTTATTTTATGATACTTTTGGTTTATAGGATCACACGATGATCACAGGGGGTCCCTTCTGGCCTTACTATTTAAGGACATGTTTTGGGGTGGGGTGTGGAAGTGCTTTGGCTAATTAGCTATGCTCTTCCCAAACAGCTGTCTGTAAAACAGGGTCATGCTAACACCTTGTTTCTGTTGTGCAAGAAGGTGCCTCGCTGTCATGTGCTATGATCACCTCCAATCTCCTATAAGAAGAGCAATTGGGCCCCAGCTAGAATTGGATGGGAGACCACTAGGGCAGACTGAAGTGGTGGTGTTGGTTCAATAGATAGCACCCTTCTTCCTAGAGCCAATGCCCTAGCCTGGTGCTTTTGAGCATTCTGGTGTGGTGTGCAGCCTTTCGAATGAAAGGCACAGTCGTGATTGTGTCTGTGTGGTCAGTAAAGATTCCCTCCCCCTCTTTTGTTTGGCAGAAGTGGCTGTTAACCCTAATATCCTGGCCAAATTGCGATTTGGGTAATTATGTTCTTCTTACTGCAGCTTTAGTGCAATGCAATATAATTCTTCATGTTTCATCCTAAACAGTTGTGTGAGTGCTGCTGTTAAAGAGCCGTCACACTTCACCCAGACATGGCTATGCTTCGGTGCTGGTTGTAGTGTGTGGTGTTATGCATTGGGTAAGCACTTTAGATGGAAGATCCTGTAATAAATGCATTTACCTTGCCATACATTTACTATAGTAAAGAGCACCCACTGCTACGGACCCCAGACTAATTCAGTATTTTAGAGTAAAGTTTCTGTAGCTTGCTCTGTGGCTTATGACACTATTGCATTAAGGTATAAGATGCACAGAGCACATCTAATGCTTGATTTGGTTTTGGGCTGGAGAAAGGGTGCACATATATAGCTTTGATTTCAAGAACAGATGGGTCCCTTTATTTGAAGGGAATAAAGGCACAAGATGTAAGCCCTTTGGAGTAGAGACTGACTTTGTTTTGCGTTTGTACGGCACCTAGCACAGTGGAGTCCTGGTCCATTATTAGGGCACTTAAAGGCTTCCATGCAAATATATAATAATGATGATGACCTAATTCATCCATGGTGTAACTCCTTTTAAGTCAGTAGCTTTGCATCAGGGATCACTTTGGCACATTACTGATCCTTATTTGTACTGTTCATTGTGTCCTCTAAGTCCATCTCCAGTTGAAGTCAATGGGAGTCTTTCTTTGGCCTCAGTTGGAACTGCAGGATTAGGCCCTGGGGAAATATGATTTGCAGAAAACCTCTTCTCCAAAAGCTTACAGTCAAACTTCACTATATATGTCTTGCCATCAGATGATTTTGAAGTAGATACACTGAAGTCGAGGATTCCTGGAAATATAGGGAATTTTAATGCTTCCAATGAGGAGCACATGTTAGTTAGGAATGAACAGAGACTCCTCTCTAAACTGCGTAGTGATAAAATACTGGAAGGAGAATTCATGCTCCGTGCAGGAGGAGCACAGAGAAGTTGGGGAGAAGAAATCCACACCCCTGTACTGGGACTGGCATACAGGATCATTGTTTGACTGCCGTTCCAAGATATGAGCCATCCCCACTGAAGCCTTCTGTGGTCAACTAAGCATTGGTTGGCACGGAGATTCTTTCCATAGCATTTAAGGACTGTGCAAGCCTAAGTCCTCAATATTCCCCTCTCCTTGGGTCCACAGATGCCATATATAGGGTGTATGTGGGGTGATGGCTTTGTTAGTTCTCTGCCCTGCAAGTGAATTTTGCCATCAGTTTGGAGCTTTCTAATGGGTGCGACCTTTTGTATTATTTTGCAATTGTCTTGCAATTTTGCAAGAGTCTTCCACATTTGGGGTAACAGGGCTCAAAGGAGCTGTAGGGACCCCATATCTACACTTTCTCTGGCTGCTGTCATCACACAGAGCTGTGGAAAATGGCAGGCGTTTGAAGGTGGAGCTACAATAAAGTGCAGCTTATTGTCCTCACAGGATAGGGTGTCGCTTGGCAGAAGAGAACCCCAAGGATAGTTTTACTGCGGTGTCTGGGAGCTTTAGATTGCAGATGGTTCCAACCTCCTGCTCTTCAGGAGATTGCATAGAAGCCGCAGAGTTGCAGATGGCTCAAGGCCGCCTCTGCCTTTGGCTTGCTGTGAGTCTAGTGAAGCAGTTGCTTGCTGGGGAGACGGGTAGGGAACACAGCATGGCAAGATAAGAACTGTTGAGGCGGTAACGTGGAGGTCCATGGGAAGAGAAACCTTAATGCCATATTAGAAGATCCTCCTGTGAAGGAGAGCAGCACATGTCCCCAGTAATGCAGTGGTCAGTTTCCCTGAACTTCAGAGGGTCTGCTACTCATTCCTGCAGCTGGAGCAGACGAAGAGTTAATAACACCCAGCACTTACCAATCGACCTCAAAAAAATAAGTTTGGGTCCCCATTTTACAGATGATAAACCGACTTGTTCATAATCACCCAACCAGCCAGGGGCAGAGATGGGACCAGAACCTCTATGCTCTGGGTCCCAAGACAGTAATCCAGCCACCAGACCATGCTGCTTCTCTTCAGACTGCTGGAAAGGCAGAGGAGCACTTCTGTGAAGTCATCTATTGGGAACAGTCATCAGACTGCTGGTCCTGGATTCCAGGTCAAACACAAAGTAGTGTGGCTGGGCCCCTTTTTAATTACATCCACTGGATAAGATCCATGAGGCAGGTGGAATTTGCAGAGGATGCAACCTCTGAAGATGCATTTGTAGTTATCATGTCACTGGTCAGGTGAAGAAATTAGATATGTGAGGAAAGGCAAGGCCTCTTGTTATGGGAGAGTTTGTAGACAAGAGTTTCTGGTGAGGCTCCACACCAGACTTTGTCTTCTGTTATTTGACAGGCCAACCTGAACAACTGAAAGGCAGAACAATACTGTGATTTTTTTAAAATTTCCTAGTGTACAAATGACCTGGGTAGAGAACTTACGCATTAACTGTTCTTGGAATTTACACATGTATGCTAAAGCCATTTCATACATTCTCAAGTACAATAAGCAGAACCTTGAATTATTGGGCGGCAGATTGCCAATAGCTTAAACTTGAATGCAGCTTTGCCTTTGCCTTGGAACACCTTGGCTTTCTAATGCGTAATGTATTCCATTTTACGAAAAGAAGGCAAATATAAAAGAATGCGTCGGTCGTAGGGTAAAATCACCGTAAATGGCCAATGCACCTCTATTCAGAAGAGAAACCGAGAAGCGTTGACAAAGTTTCATTTGTTTTCTGACCATTTCATTCTTCACGTGACCCATTTGTCCATGAAATGCATCCACTGGATGACTCGACAGGGAAGTACTTGCTCTTAGTGAATATTCCTCAAATACCATCCTCTCTTTGGGCACACTGGAGGGCTGGTGATTATCCTATTTCTTTTGGTGACTTCCTGATGCCCCTGAATGTGGGGAGGGCAATGGACTGTCATTCCCAGAATGGAGATATCATGGAGGTTGTTTTAAGGAACCTGATGATGGCCATGGAGCCCATAGCAAGCTGTTAAGTCAAGACAGCAACTATGTCCAGTATGGATATATCTGTCTCTGGAAGCACCTGCCAAACTGATTCGGTTCACGTTACCTTTCATTTGGTTACTGGGTTACAGGAGATAAGGAGCCAAAACTATAGGTGAATTCATCTAAGCAGGATGTCAGCATTAAAATACATTGAAATGTAATGTTCATTAACAGACAACAATAATAATGAGCCAGATACGGAATTACTATTTACTTTCTACTCAAGCAAACTTCTCATCAATGTCAATGAAAAGGTGCCTGTATGAAGACTGAGTGAAAACTGAGAGAGGATTTAGCTCAACAACATTATAGCCACACACACAATATATATTTATAAATCCCTGTTTTATCGTCTATTCTTTTGGCTCACACCTGCTACTCTTTATACTTCGTAAAATCCTTTATTTGCACTGTAGATCTAAACAATATCGTATATATCAAGATTTCAGTGAGTGAAAATGTCAAAATCTCCACTCAGACCTTGAATTAAGAAATTATTTCCCCAACAAATGCACAAGTTTTTCATGTTTCCAAACAAATCAAATAGCTATAGCATTTCTTCTGTCTTTATTGCGATCCATCTATAGCTGTATTTCCTTGTGGGATAAAACACGAGCTTTTAATACACAGCACCAATAATAAGACACATAGAGAATATTTGTCAAGAGTGGCTATGTGGTGACAAGTAACGAAGCAAAGAGTCACATGAGAGGGAGAAAACACTTGATTAGAGAATATCCAGGCTGAAAGGAAGTCTGTGTGGGTGACCTTGAGAAACTGAGGCGCTTCCATCCAGATTGGATAGACATGCCCAGCTCTCATACTTTGCTTCATATTCCTAAATAAAGAAGTCTTGCCACCCCCATTGCCATCTTTGTGGCTAGGCCTGTTCATGGGCCCATGGAAGTCATGACGGTCAGGTTGAATATCCATGCAATAGGGACCTATATTTCTATGTTGTTAAATGAAAATGGGCCTTGATTCTAATTCCGAATGGGAACTTTGTTTGAAAGTCATTTTACGATCTTGGGTTTTATATATGCAATTAAAGATGCAAAATAATTGAAGTCTAACACCTGCTCTGCATATTTTTTCTGTTTCTCCTCTAAAATTAAACCATAGTTGACATAACATAAGAACATATTGGGTAAAACCAATGGTCCATCTAGCTCAGTATCCTGTCTTCCGACAATGCCAGGTGCTTCAGAGGGAATTAACAGAACAGATGGTGATCAAGTGATCCATCCTGCTCGCCCTTCCCAGCTTCTGGCAAACAGCTACTCCCTGCCTATCCTGGCTAATAGCCATTGCTGGACCTATCCTCCATGAACTGATCTAGTTCTTTTTTTTAACCCCGTTAGTCTTGGCCCTCACATCACCCTCTGGCTAGGATCAAGATCCTTTAATCCATAATGCTCAGGGTCTATAACACAACAGTTGTCTGTTTGGCTCTACACTTTCCTCTGAGGCTTTCCAAGCTCTGTAGTGTCCATTAAACCCCACATCAATTCTTTGCGGTACATGGGCCCCTATAATAAGGAACCAGGGTTCCTCTGTTGATTCTCTCCCGTCAGCAGGTGTTAGAACCCTGCTGCAGTTCTACTGACTTTGTGGCTGGTGTGTGTGTTATGTCCACCTGGAGTATAAGGGAGATGGGAGTGGCTCGCGCTCTCTCTCTCTCTCTCTCTCTCTCTCTCTCGATTTTTAGGTAGTGGAGGGAATCATCAGAGAGCCAAGCTGAAGACCCCGTCCGAAAGGAACTGCTTCCCCTGTCCCCTAAATCTTTCACACAGAAATTAAATGTGTCTCCAGCTATTACTTGGCGCTGGCTCCAGCGGATGAATATGTACATTATACAAAGGCTTATGCCTCTCCCATTGTGGGAACAGAGTGTCTGGGTGGGACTGAAAGCTGCTTCAAGCTACAAGATGGTGTGTCTTGCCACTAATCAAAGGAGGTGAACTGAATTGTCGCTTAGCAGTCTCCTTCCTCCTAGCAGGTCTGAGGAACCTCACCCAACATTAGGAAACGTTGGAGCCCCCGTGACCAAGTGAAGTGTGGGATTGCCAAAACCATAGGATGTATTCCTCCAGCAAGGGGCTTTTCACAGCAATATGTTCTCTAATGCTGAGGCAGCAGGGCACAGCAGGCACCAGTGGCTGGGCTGGCATAAATACCACAGTGCCTCTAATACACCAAGATACTGCTGGTGTTTTGAGAGTGCAGTTGGAGCTCATTCATCAAGGAGATTTGCCGATTGCCGCCAGGAACATGCAGTTCACTGCTTATCAACTGGTGCCTGACTGATCACTTCTTAGTGTCCCTTATAACCTAAGAGCCCGTTTACAGGCATTTTCATGCTATGCACAGCCCAGCTTAATCAAGAGCAAGAAAGAAAGAAGGGGGTTTGGAAGAAGATAATTCATAGTCATTAGTTTTGATGCAGACCTCTTCCAGAGAGTTATGGGTCTGACGCAGTACGGTGAGGCTGACGGCATTCAACAATGTGAACGAGGCTCTCCGCACCTTAGTGGGTATGATTGATTGACTTATGCTACATCATAGCTGCATGAAGTTTAATATCCTTCTGGCCAGCGATAACTTATAACTATCAATGTTAAGTTAGTGTTACCTGTAATTTTTTAGATGCTTTGGTTTGAGGGCAGTAAGCATTTCAGAAAATCGTAAAGTTTAAAGATGAGCAAGAAGGAATCTCTTTGAAATTTTCCAAATTGTGTTTCCTTAAGTACATTTAAACTAGAGCTGAGTGAATAATTCAAAGGAAATAATTTATTCAACAAACTCTAGCCTCTTTTTCTGATGACAAGTTCATGATCATCCTGTGGCTTTCTCAGATGTTTGTGTCCATAGTTAATCACCAGGTTCCTGATCCAAAACCCATCTGAAATCAATGGAAAGCTTCCCATTGATTTAAATGGGGTTTGGAAGGCTTCCCTTAATTACTGTGAATAATTCTTGGCCTGTAGATTTTCATCATTTGGACTGTTTTAATTGGGCACATAGGTAACATTTGGGGGGGAGGGTGGGGGTTCAGTTTCCTGATTGGATCAGTGTAATTCTCTAACACTGGATTAAGGGTCCTTGTTTCCATCAATCATCTTGCTATAAAGTCTTTTGCCAGGATATTCTCAGAAAACAAACACAAAAGAGGCATGAACATAAGTGAAACTAGTGCCATTTTATGCTCAAGTGAATGCTCTTGGGACATTTTTTTATGAGAAGAATTTACCCAGATCTCATTTAAAAACAGGTACCTACTTCTAGAGGTGATATTTATTGTCAAGATCATGCTATGTTTGCATGGGGTTTTTACCTGGAAATGTAATTTGCTTACTGTGACGATTTAACTTTGGTTTGCAGGGAGGAAAAAAACCCAACCTTGTTATAGGACTAAGATAAGTTCTTAAAATAAATCACTATTGGAAAAAATCAAAATTGTGGGACTGTTAACTGCAAATCAAAGCCACGTTTTATTCTGATCTCTTCAAACTTAATAGATTTGTATACAGAAGGACAAAGAAGGAATTAAAAACCCATGTGCAGTTGCACTAAATTCAGGGCCCGGACTGTACACAATTAGGGTGAAATATCCCTAGCTGATGCAAGTCCTCCTGGATTACTTCTGGGTAGGGATCTGTACAGGGAGGTCATCATAGTCTACTGGGGACTATTGTGCTGACTTGGGTGACCACAGCTGATTGCCTCACACCAGCACGGTGTAGCGAAGTTCCCAGATATGGCTCAGTCCTGAACATCAGGAATGTGTGGGACAATCCCGCAGGCAGTGCCAGCTCTGCTCCTTAATGTCTGGAGAGTTTAACGTGATGTGCTGGGGTATTTTTGTCCGTCCTGGAGACGTGTCCAGAAAGCATGCAACGCCGCTTTTCAATATTACGAGTGAGCATAGCGTGAGCATAGTGGTAAAGAGGGGGTCGTCTGGGCCTTCTTCTCACTCCCATTTGTGGCAAAGAGGATCTCTACACTGGGCCAGGAGACACTGAGGTGGAGGGAGGCCAGGGCTGGTTTAGGGAACAGACGATCTGTGATTAATTCTTAATGTCCTAAAAGTGTCCTGCGGAGGAGGCACTATAGGACAGCAGCTGCTATTTCATCTCAGTGGCTGAAGAGAAGCGAGGATGCAGCTGTGAATCTTGGTTGCAGGTAGAGCCGGCTGTTCTTTTTGGGGGTTTTCTAATTGAAAAATGGCCTAGAACAATTGTAGAAAATTTTAATTTCTCCAGATTTTGTTTAATTGATGGGGGGGGGGAAATGTTGGAAAATGCTTGGGTTTTTTTTTACTATTTCTGGTTCATCATCACTGAAGTTTTGGGCTTTTTTTTCATTTTAATTTTTTGCTCCCCAAACCTGAGAACTTCAATGGCTCCCCCACCCAAAATCTTTTTGTTGAAAACACCTGCCAGGCTCCCAATATCTCTGGCTGCAGGCTTAATCACTTGTTTAGATTGACAGTGTCACTTTAAATAGTCACAGATGTTGAATTTACACCCATGCAAAAAGCTGGGGAAACTTGTGCAATCTATCATTCAAAAAGATCTTTCGAATCTCCGGCAAGCGCTTATCTTTTCCCTTTCTTCCGCCAGAATTTCATTCAGAGAGCATTGAAATGCCTTAGTCTTTTTCTTCCTGCTAAAGACAGCAATTTCATCTGATGGACTTGGCAGTTCTATATTTTTTCCCCCCAGTGGAATATTACTTTTTCCTTCTCTGTGCCCTTGCTACACAGTACTGTGTTTCCATTCACCGCTCTTCTGATTTCCTCTCCCTATTCCACCTACTGCCATGAAGTGTTGACTCTGTTACCTGGATACCACTTGATGATGGACAGATTGCAATAGAAACAACGATTTACACAACCTGAATTGGCATCTGAAAGCTGAGATCATCACCACAATGTGACAAGCGGTGACAGCTAAGACAGCAAGTTAAGGCCTGCCTCATAAAATAAATAAAATAATGTTCTGCACCTGTAAGTGTAGGTGTAAAAGGCGTCCTTTTCCCTCTGCAGCTCTGGGATATGGAAGGCTCATTTTACTACTAATTGGAGAGAAAATGTCTCAGTACACAACCAGCGTAGTAATGATCATACTGAAAAACAACCCCAAGGTATCTTGTTGGTTGTGATCACGTTAACTTGCATGGGCCAAGTTCGATGTTGCAAGTGGTGTTGGTTATTCAGCAGATGGCAGTCTTCACTCTGAATTAATTCTGAGCAACGGCATTGTGCCACAGAGTTGCTGCTTTTCAGATGAGACGTAGCAGGTTGAAGCTCTGTCCAACTGTGAGTAGGAAAGTTCTCATGGCAATTTTTGCAAGAGGAGTGAATGACATCCAAAATTGAACGGGGTGATTCCATTCTGTTTACCTGAAATGCCTCTTGTCGTTTTCAGTTAGATTGTTCGTTGCTGCGTTGCACCAAAAAGTAAGGGCAAATTTATCCCCGTTGAAACTTCACTGAAGTCAGTGGAATTACATCATCTGTAAGTTTGAGCCAAATTACTCTTCATTGTTTTGTCCTAAGCTATTCCTTAGCACTGCTGTGGGTTGTTAATCAGCTGCCATGCTACATCCCAGAGGTGGTTGGTTGATTTTTCTCTTATATAAGAGAAAAAACAATCACTTATTTAAGTGAGACTTATATATACAATCAGTACAATCTGTGAGTTGCTTGGAACTAATGGGTGAAAAGGGGTGTTGTTCAAATCTAAGATCAAGTTTGGTGTACAGAGATTGTTAAAGAAAGGGCTTTTTGTTTTGTGTGTTTACAATGCCTAGCACAATAAGTCCATGACTATGGCTCCTTGATGCTAGAGTAATACAAATAAATAACAATGGAATAAGAATGGAGATGGGTCTGAACCAAAACCTCAAATGCTACCAAATTTCGGAGCCTGGAAGGATAGTGGGCTGGAAATATGACTAGAAGTTATTGCCTAGCATTATAAAGAGCAAGTTCAGTGCTGCAAACTCCCATGAGTTTATCACCTGTAAAACCCTTGCACTGCCAGAGTCCATTAGAAAAGCAAAGCAGACTTCCTGTGGAATACATACTAATGCAGTTAAGATTGGCATTAAGAAATAGGAAGAACGGTGCCTATCGCAAAATATACAAGAGATCATTGCTAAGTCCTGGCACTAGATACTTTCAGCAGGAGAGCATGCCGTAAATAATGTAGGTGATTAATTACTTTCATTTTATTGCATAGTAAGTAGAGATGTACAATACAATCTCTCGTGAATGGCTGGAAGTACTGCCTTTGAGCACATATCTGATGTAGCCTCTTCCTACCCATCACCGAATGCATCTTTTCCCACCTTTCTTTGCCTTTGTAGTACTGCAAAGAATTAGTCACGGAGACTTGGTAACAGGGAACTAGAAGGAAACTGGGAACTGCAGATTTTTTTCATAGAAGCATAGGAATTACCAGACTGGATTAGACCCAAGGTCCATTTAGTCCAGTATCCACTCTCAGGAAGGGGTCAATACCAAATGCTTCAGAAGAACATGTAAGAACCCTGCAGTAGGCAGATGTGGGATAATCAGACAGATCTCATGCTGATCTCTGATAGTTAGTTAGAGGTTGGCTTACATCCTTAATCATGAGGTTTAATATCCCTTCCAAAATTCGTTATTAATGATAACTGTGGATGTTCTTGTTATCCATATAGTCTGCCAATCCCTTTTTGAATCCTGCTTTTTCAAATCTCCATGTGTGTTTGCCTGGTTTTTATTTAAGAGGGAAAAAAACCCAAAAGAAGCAAACAATTGAAGACAATGTTAAGTTGTATTGATTCTTTGCTGGTATAAATCAGTCTGGCTCCATCAAAATCAGACGTGTACACTGACTTACACCATCTGAGAAGCTGACCCTACAGAAACAGGCAGATGCGCTAGTTTGCTTTCACTCAGCAAGAGATGAGACAATGTTGACTCTAGAAACCATTTAAGAGAGACAGAGGAGGGTGGGCGGGCGGGCAGGGGAGGGTTATCTAGGATATGGGCATTACCTTCTTTTTTTGAAAAGTCAAATGGGCTGTTCAGTGTCTGTTAACAAGTGCCAAAAGGAGGTGAGAGATCTTGCCTTGATTTCTCATATAAAGAGAGGCACTGTTCACAACCAACTCTGTACTAAGAACTAAGCAGTGCTCATCCTGTGATTATTTCTGAGATTAATTAAAATGTCCCATTCCACATCAGGGCGTTTGGAAATTTGTCATGAAAAAATGAGAGATCTATCTCCAGAATAAACCTGGTGATCAGGGCACTCAGCTGGGACATGGAAGACTGGGGTTCACGTCGCTGCTCCAAATCACAGAGTATGGACTTGAACCAGCAGCTCCTATTGTCTAGATGAGCAACCTAGCCACTTAGCTATTCTAAGCGGCTTGTTTTCTGAGGTGTTTTTGACCAGAAATTCCATCCTAGACCTGAGACACCTTCCCAATGAAAGCTTCATCAAAAATGGCCTTCCCACAATCAGCTTCAAAGAGACAGCATTTTCAGCTGAAAAAATACCTTGTCTAGAATTTTTCAACCTGCTCTGCTTATGAGCAGCATTGTAATAATAAACCAAAATGCAAGGTGGAGCACACAGCAGTAACCCTAAAATAACTACTCCGCGTGCTCTTCTGAACACCCATACAATAACACAGGAGTATTCACAAGCCCCCAGGGGAAACCCTACAATAACAAACCAGAGTGTGTTGCTCGGTGGCCATGAACAACCTTACAACAACAAAACATATGCTGCTTACTACCCATGAGCAACCCTAAGGGCATGTCTACACTGCTGCAATGGCAGGGATTGATGCAACGGCACCGATTTAAGTGGGCCTGTGTAGACCCTCTCAGTCAATGAGAGAGAGCTCTCCAGTCGACTCAATTAGTCCATCTCCCTGAAAGGTGGAAGGCAGCATTGATGGGGGGGGGGAGGTCTCCCATCGACACAGTGCTGTGAGGACGCTGCGGTACGTGAACATAAGTAAGACAACAGGAGATATGTAAGCTATCTTATATAGTTTGTGTAACTCCCATTGTCCGCCATCGCTGGCGTAGACCAGCCCTAAGACCATGAATCCCCACTGCCAACCAGCCATTGGTATTCATCTTGCAATAACAAACCCAGTGCCAAGGGGCAAACCAGTGCGTGCTCATTGTAAGCCTGGTTTGACATGAGTAATTGGATGTGGTGAGGCTTCATTTCTTGGGAGATAGGATTAGGGAGGTGAATGGATGAGCAGGCTGGAATAGAATGTCTGCAATAGCTAAGATAAGGGGGATCACCCAAGGAACCATTTACAGTAGAAAAGATAACAATGGTTAAGATAAGCCTTTAACGCAAGATGAGATAAAAAGTGTTGTGCATGGGCAGTGCATGCTCTATAGGGATTGGTTCCTCCAAAGTGACCAAGCAAATCCCAAAAGATCTGATGCAATGTAATGTGTAAATATATATAAAGGAAGATGTTTGCTGTGTAATTTTGGATGGTTGGTACGCCTTATACATAACCCTTACGTTTAGTCTAATCAACTCAGTGCAGCTTTGCTGTATACTAAATAAAGGAATCTGAGTGATGAGACTGGAGTCAAGCTGAGTTTTTGGAAGGAGGTTAGGGGGAACCCCAACATTCATGAGCAGCCCTACCATAACAAACCAATATGTGAGCAAAGGAGGAAGAAAATCTGTAAGGAGATATATTTCAAGTTAGAGCTTTCAAGGAATTTGCTATGAAGCAGTGAGGAGGGGAAATCTCTCTCCTTTTCACTTTGCAGTTTTTTCCCCAAAGGTATTTGCATGTGTTCCCTGTTCATTCACACAGCTGTGCCTAGTGATAGTTTGAGTATCTTCTTGAACCACTGCTGCCAAATGAGAGAGTTGAGGACTGTTTCATTACCGGGAGGCCATTAAGCTGGGAGGTCCTCAAAGCATTCATCACAAAGTTAGCATTGTCTGTATTCATGCATAAGCCAAGACTCACAACAGCTTATTTCCTGGAGGACCTATAACATCAGGTAGACCCAAAGGGACTCTAATGCTGTCACTTTCAAGACATTGTTAATTGGGTTTATTATCTTATTTTTCCTGTGAACGGGAGTAAATGCACAGGAGAGCCAGATGGATTCTCCTGATCAGTAAACAGTAAAATCACTGCAGATCTTTTCTGCAGTGTGGGTTTCCTCCCTCATGCACAAAGCATTCTGCACTCTCTGTGGGAATTTAGAGGGTACAAAACAATGGGATTTGGGCCCCTCCATTCAAGGAGCTTTTGAAAATCTCCCCCCTGGAGAAAATGAATATGTGACTGCTTCCCCTCACCTGCCCCATCATGTGCTCAGATCTCATTTGTGTATTGATTTCTTTTAGTTCCTTTCTTGTCATGCATGGGTTTCAGAGGGCCCCTCATATGCCAGGTCCACTGTGCCCGTTCATCACAAAGGTTTGCTGTGGGGTGTAGACCTGCAGCGTAGGTCAATTTCACCCATCGTTTAAAACAGAGAGTTAACAGGCATTTTGCTCAGGATTCTTTGAACTTTTCAGCAATGCTAGCTACAGTCAGGACTTCTAGGAAATGTGATAGCCCAGTGCAACCTGGATGTGCTTGGCTTCTCTTAAGGTGTTTCTAAAACTTCTGTCAAGATCCATGCCTGATGTAGCAGCAGTGAATTCTGTTCTCTACTATTCAGAATCTTATGCCATGCCCATCCCCATGGTATCTGAGTGATTAGTTTTAAGAGGAAAATAATTTTGAAAAGTTCTGATCAATCAAACCTTTTATTTATAGATATATAAAATAAATGTATAATAATATAAATAAAATAAAAAACATGGCTTAGAAATTAACCAGTGCTCCAATCAGAGAGAGAAGTATTGTGGTTCCTCAGTGGTACCATTATTTCCATACTTTCATTATACCTGGTAAAATCTCAAAATAAAAAACTTCAACATTTACTCTTGGGCCCGATTCTCCACTCCTTTTTAATGGTGTAAATCAGGAGTAACTCTTCTGAAGTCAATGGAGTTACACTGTAAATCCATCTCTTTATTTCTTTCTGGCTCTTAGGTTTTGAAAGACCAGGCAGAAAAGGAATCATTTCTGAAATAGACGAGAGTCTGACAATGGCAGATCTCAATAAGAAATGCCCCTTTATGAGAAACTTGGCAAGAGATATAAATTGAGAAATCTCCATAAACGAGCAGCAAACAATGTGGCCCAAAGGAGTTGCCAGCTCAATATGAAATGTTACAAAGGGAAATTTATTTTAAGCTCTTGTATAAATGGTGCTTTATGCCAGCAAGGCTAAAGAAATGATTAAACAGATGGTGAGCTGTGTTAGAGGGACTTTGGAAAGAGGAAAAAATCTCCACGTGCAGTAGTCATGTTCAAATATACAGACCTGTTTGGTTGAGTGTGATGAGGTGTCTAAATCCCTTCTACCACAACGAAGGTTCAAAGTGACTACCTGCCTATCAGCGGCTAATTGGTTGACCAGCAGTGGTTGGGTAAAAGACGGAATGGGGTGGGTGCCAGAGAGGCTGAGGATTGTGCAGTGTGAATGGCTGGAAGCTGCTCAATGAGATCCCCCGAGAATTAGGGCAAGACAGCTGGGGGAACTGTACAAGTTTGTCCCTTCTTTGACTTTCCAGGAGCTAGAGAAAGACTGGACTCCCTAGAGTCCTGCTACCAAGACTAGGAAGAATGTGACAAGGAGTTGAGGACCATGGGAGTTGAGCTGAAAAGTGAAGAGAGCACCGGGCCAGTGTATAGTTTCCAGGAGCCCAAGCTTGTAAGGGCAGTTGTTTTTAAGAAACAGTTGGACAAACACCTGCCAGGGATGGTCTAGATGGTCCAGCCTCAGCATGGGCGAAGGGCCTAGATGAACTTTTGAGGTCCCTTCCAGCCCTACTTATGATACTATGACTGGTGAGAGGGCTGAGCCACCTCACGCTGACGTTAGTGAACCTTGTTAATGGGATGTGGATCAGACAATAACCCATTACTAATTTTGTTAGACTCACCAATAAGTGACTCAGAGGATTAAAAGTATGGTCTACAGATAGTTAGCCGGTTGGATTTTACTTGCTTACTGCTGGAAGATTAAGACATTTTCTAATAGGAAAACCTGGTGCAATAAGGTATGGGAAATGGATTAATTTCTCCATTACAGCCATCACATAAGGACACAAGATCAACAAATATGTTTTTAGATATTTGCCTCCCATGTGTGGTGTTTACAGACAAAGAACATGCACTGTCATTTAGAGCCAAAACTCTCCTAGGACGCGTATTTGAATATTCAAATAACAGTGCGCCCTTATTGCCAAGAAGGCTCCTGGCATATTGGATTGCATTAGTAGGAGCATTGCCTGCAGATCAAGGGAAGATTACACTCTATTCGGCACTGGTAAGGCCACATTTTGAAGTACTGTGTCCAGAGTCGTAGTCGTCGTCGTCGTCCCGTCCCGTCGTCCCCCCATCGTCCCGTTTCCCCCCCCCCCAGCCCAGTTCAGAAAGGATGTGGACAAATTGGAGAGAGTCCAGCAGAGGGCAACAAAAATTATTAGGGGGCTGGAGCACATGACTTAAGAGGAGGGGCTGCGGGACCTAGGCTTGTTTAGTCTGAAGAAAAGAAGAATGAGGGGGGATATGATAGCAGCCTTTAACTATCTGAAAGGTGCAGCTTGACAAAGCCCTGGATGGGATGATTTAGTTGGAGATGGTCCTGCTTTGAGCATGGAGTTGGACTAGATGACCTCCTAAGGTCCCCTATGATTCAGACATGGGCATTAGAGCTGGATGAAAATGTTTTGATGGAAGAGCTTTCCATTAGAAAAGGTAGGTTAGCTGAAACTGAAAGCGTTTTTTCAGGACTGTACCTATTTTTGAAGGAGAAAAGTTGAAAAATCATTTTGACTTCCTCATTTTGTGTTGAAGATGTCAAAACATTTTGACTATCATTTCAACTTATTTTGTTTTGACTCCTATATTACATGAAATATTGTTTCAATATTATATTTGGCATCATTGAATTATATTGCTAGGTTCCAATGTCAAAACAAAATGTGCTCATGCTACTGAAATGAAACATTTTAATAGCTCAGAATCAATCTTTTTCAGAATTTTTATTTTGAAACTGACGTTTCAGCTTTGTTTTCAAAATGTTGGCTGTACTTTCCCATGGAACCAAAATTCCAACCTGCTCTAAATGTGTAAATCAGGGATTTTCAAACAAGCCTAACCCCTTTATGCAGTTTTTAAGGTGGCTGCTTTACGAAGAGGTAGTTTCCCAATGGTTCCCTAGCAATTCTGATAATGATCTGAGAAACAACTTTATTGTTTTTTATTTTCAAAACTATCCAAGCTACATGGTCAGCTGGAATTGTTGCACTTGAGCTATTTAATAGCTAGAGAGGGCACAGAGGCAATGCTAGGTTGCAAGGCTAACTTTCAAAAGGGAAGTATTATTCATTGCTTCTAACCCTGAACTGCAGAGCAGATTTACGTTTAACGTCCCAGAATGTGCATTCTTTTCCTTAAGAATAAGTATTGTAAATTGTTACTGATTTGCAGTATTTTCCATTAATCATAAAGGGATTTAATCCCCTTAAAACTGCAGATCCCAAAACAACCTTAACTATGTTGTTCACTCTTCCATAATAGTATTGTTTAATATTTTGTAGCAGTGAAAAGTATACCAGGCATTTCTCAGAAGTCAAAGAAACACTCTTCTGCGCTGGGTCGATGTGAGATACGCTAGTAACCAGGGTATCTCATGTCGACGTACTTACATCTACGCAGTGGCGTCCTCACTACTCTACCTTCTGCCTTTCTGGGAGGTGGACTAATTCAGTTGATGGGAGAGCGCTCTCCTGTCAACTGAGTGGATCTACACAGACCTGCTCAATCGATTCCACTGCATCGATGCCTGCCATCGTGACAGTGTAGACATGTCATTAGAGCAGAATGGGAAACATTCTTCCTGTCCTATGAAAAATTGAGACTTTGAAAAATTTTTCCATTCTAAATTGGAAAAAAAAAACCCACCCCAAACCTTAAAATTTTTTAGAGTTTTCAAACAGAACATGGAAAAATACATTGATTCAGGTCAATTGAAACACTTTGTTTATAGTTTGACTATTTTTTAAAATTGAAAAATGTACACTAAAATTAGGCTCAATTTTGTAAATGAAAAGTTGTTTTAAACCAGAAAACCAGCGTTTCTTGCTTACAAAATATCAAAAATTTAAAGTTTAACAACTTTGGAACTTTTTTCAAAAGTTTTCAAGTCAAGAAATTCATCAGAAGTGACCCCTTCCTTCAAAAAGATTGTTTTAACAAATTGGCATTTTTCAACAACAAAAAACTTCTGTCCAAAAAATTCCTGACTAGCTCTACACTCAATCCTGGCTTAATCAGTTGGAAGACTGTTTAGACAGGAGGTAAAAAGTAGAGATAATTCCCTCCACCGCATGAGCCTTTGGGTGAAATTCTATGGCCTGTTATCATATAAATGTAGGGCTGGAAGGGACCATGAGAAGGAGGTCAGACTAGATGGCAACAGAGGTCCCTTTTGGCATCTCCAGGAATCCGCTACAGGATGTAAGGAGTGGATGGTTTGAGCACTGTGATCCTGTGATTATTCAGTTTAGCCATGTAAACATCTTAGTGGTTTAGTCAATGTGTTTTAAATGGAAAATAAGGAAGATAAAGAGATGAGATAGTGCTACTGACTCCCTTGTAGGAATCACAGAAGTAGTGAGTTTTAAGGAGGGTGTCACAGGGTGAGCTGGCCCTTTAGGGTATGTCTACAGAGCTGCAGCAATAAGCCTCTAAGCCTGGGTGGACATACTCAGGGTTGTGGGCCTCATGTTAAAAATAGCTGTGTAGACATTGCGGCTTGGGCTCTGAAGCCCATCTTCTCCATAGGCTTCAGAGCGTGAGCTGCAATGTCCACACAACTGTGTTTAGCTTGGTGGTGCGAAGCCAAGTCTGTCAACCCAGGCTCTGAGACTGTGGCGGGCTGCCACTTGCCGTGTAGACATACCCTTCGAGGGGTTGGGGCCTAGCCTCATCAGTGCAAGGTTTAACTGCCTCCCCAGGTGAAGGGGAAGAATGTAGAGGTTCAGGACAAGAGGGAGTATGTGACTAAGAACAAGGCCTGCTGGGAGAAATGAAGGAATCCTGTGGATTGGCAAGGGAGAGAGTCTAGGGAGAAGATATGGGGTATACAAATCCCACGATGGAGAAGAGGCTAAGGAGCCACTGTGGGCCCCAGCGGCCCCACCCAGCTGTACCTGCAAAGCCCGTAAAAGCTGCAGGTGGAGCTTAAAAAGGGAAGCTGAGCAGCTCAGAGGGAGGCAAATGGTGGAAGGGAGTTGACCTGTGCTCTTGGGAAGGAATAGCCCAGGAGCTTTTGCTACCTGGGGCTTGGAGATACCAACCTGACCAAGCCCACAAAGGAGGGTCTGGTGACCTTTGCAGGTCAGAAACTTTATTTTTGTGTTTTGGTCTTTATTTTTCCCTGGGGAAGAGGGGTAGGGGTAGCAAGTGATATAAAGAAGTAGTCCGATAGCACCACAAGGTGTAGGTCTTAGCTGCTTACTCTTGGGCCCTGGATCGGAGTCTGTTGGGGAAGGAGGCCCAGGCTCCCCTACTGACTCCTAAAGAGGGGAAAACAACAAGTCAATCCCTCAGCAGGGAACCTAGTTGGGGAAAATCCTGAAGGTGCAAAGGTCCAGATCCTAAGACTCCAATCCAGGGAGAGCTCTGAAGCTCTTGTTGGCTTCTGAAGATATCAACGTCATTGCACTTTTTATGTGTACTCCAAAAGGGGTGGACCTGAAATGTGTGATACAGCCAGAGGGATGACTTGCTAACAGGACAGATTCCCTCACAGCCAATCTATAGTGAGAAAGGAGAATGCCCACGAGAAAAACGATTGTACCTTCATGCCTGACCACTAGGTGGCACTGCCGTGAGTGCTCCCTTTCCCAGTGTGCTGTTAACAAGTGGGAGAGCAGCCAGAAAGGGGCCTATTCTGGGTGCATAGGAAGAGATCTTGGAAAGTTTGAATGACAGAGAAGACAACCCAACTGTCATAGATCTAGAGGTCCATAGCAGAGGATGGGTGTGGGTTCCCCTAAGCAGCCATCTTGTGAGGGGATACAGCCTTTTACTGTCCACAAGGGGAGGAAGGGACTGATAGGAGGACTTGAAGTTGGAGCAACAGAAAGGCTTAAAACTGTTGGGGAACAGCACAGGCCCTTGGAGGAAGAGCTCTGCCTGGCAAAAATCTGGGGGAAGGGAGGAAATTTATATTTATATCTTCACTGGACTGTGGTTAACTCTGGAAGGGGTGGACTTTTGTAAATGAAAATCACTGGAAGCAGGTGGCTGACTATCTGAAGGGGAAAACTGAGGCAGTACTCTGAGAAGAAGCTTTGGTGGCACATAGGCTGACCCCAGACAAGGTAAGTCCCCTCTACTGAGTTTTTCCAATGAGCAGAAGGTAGTGGCTGGGCAAATCAGAGTTGGGAAAGGAGGGAGGTGCCATGAAAGAAAGCGCAATGATGCGGTGGGGGCCGTGTGTGAATGGAGTATTGAAGCTGGCCTTATTGGTGAAATGGAGGGAGCAATGGGACCGTGTGATCAGGGACAAGTATGTGGGGGGCTTATTACTGTACGTATGGCCTTTAAAGTGAGACTGAGACGTTAAAGGCTGATGTGATGGAGAACGGGGAAGTGGAGTGGCCCATTGGGTGAGTAACATGGTCAGATCCGTGAGCTAGGATGCTGGTTTAGCAGCCACATCTAGACTGGACCGTGGAGGGGTGATATGGGGGCAGGAAAGACCAGAGCAAAAAGCTGTTGCATAAATTGAGCTGGCAGGTGACGAGTTTCAGTAGTTGAGATGGAGAAGAAAGCCAGGGTGTTGTAAGTGTTGAAAGAAAAAAAACCAGGCTGGATGTGAGGAGAGAACAAGAGCTAACAGTTAAAGATGACTTCTGTAGTTTTGAGCCTGGGTAACACGGAAGATACTGCTGTTAGCAGAAACAAGGGAAAACTTTAGTGGAAAATTAAGGCGCTCTGGTTTAACCATGTTAAACTTGGGTTATTGGTGAGACATCCTGGAGGAGGTGGCAGAGCTGCAGGACTGAAAGATGGAGACATGTGCATCCTCAGCTGGGAAATGATAGCATGTGGGTGGATAAGGTTCTCAGGGTAGGACATAACGGGAAGAGAGGATCTGAATTCTTCATGCTATGATTTTTTTTTTCACCCCCCACATACACCTTGCTATTTGTGCTTGATTTCAAAATGGAAGAGAATCAAAACCATTTTGTCCCCTAGCCAGCAGCAGTGGATGTTCTAAAGCCAGCCAGCCAGTGCATCTGATTTGCCCATCTGGTTTCACTGCATTTCCGTGCTTAGACTCATAGCTTTAATCTGTATACAAGCACATCATGAGGGAGGGAGGTAATTAAACAAATTAGACTGGAGAAGCTTTGCCAAACGAGAGAGATTTTGTTTACCTTCTTGGATTTGGCAGGGAATGGTTTTCTGTTATAGAGGAGCCATGGTGCTCTAAACTAGAGACTTGTCTGGGATTGAACACAAAGCAGTTTGTTGTTTTGCTGAGATAAGTAAAGCCATAAGAAAGGAGATGTAGGTAGACAGATATCTGTCCAGCGGCTCAGGTGCATGGGAGGTTACATGAAGCAATACTGAGTAACACCATAACTTTGGAGTCCTTGTGGATTTTACTGAGGACTTGTGGAGTTCAGATGTCAATAATGGATCCCTACCCTTTTGTGATGGCATTTTTCTGAGAGCACATCCTGCTGACACCTCTCTTGCATGATTTGTCCCATAGTCAGAGATACAGTCTCAAGAAAACGTTCTGACCCTAGCAAATTTAATTGCTTTCAGCAATCCAGAAACCCAGCCTCTCTGTCCCAAGGGAGCCCTGAGGGAAACCTTATCCCCTGTGTTTCATGAGCCACACACACCACCTTCCTGGCTAAGGTTTGTGGAAGAAAATCCACCATTTTCATACTGTTTATCCCCTGCAATAGTGTTGGGTGACCGTCAGGTGTGACCCCATCATCACTAGCTAGTTCCATGTTGAGGATTTTCATGTAGAAACTTTAAGGCTAGATGGGACCTCTGGTGTGTATGTCACACACAAAGTAATTGGTACCTGGTTAATCATGGACTTTAGTGGAACTACGTGAAGGATGAATTTAGACTAACAAGCATGATGAGCCAGTCTGATTCTTGGCCTCTTTGCAAAAAGTTGAAGTGGGAGTATGTTGTGGCCACAGAGGAGGCAATCTCACGCCAGTTACTAGTAGACAGGTGATCTCACAATCATCTGCCCTCTCACATTTTACCCCAATGTCATTCATATGGAAGTCAATATATTTGTTGTGGCCAACCCCAGTGCTTAAAAACCATGAGTCAGGTCTTCCCCAAATCATCTAGTTGCCTAAAATAGTCAAGATTATAAGAAGCAACTTTGGGTTCTCTTGCTTCCTGGTATCTGAGCTTCTAGGATTCATATTTTCATGCTGGTCTCCACAATCATGAGGACTAGAAACCTTTTAAAGGAAAGATGAGATTCTGGACTATAGATCAGATTAGATTATCACACATGGTCTCGTCTGGATTTGTAATCTATGAATGAATCATGTAATCCTCTAATGCCAGGCTTTAAGAAAACCACCGAATGTCCCACGGCTCTTAGTAAAATTGTGGGAGCTGGCAGCACAGCATAATTGAGCTTTTCTGTTGCATTATCGCCGTCTGCTCATGCTTTAAAAGTGAAATCTAATTTTCCTAAGGTGCAAAAAACAGGTAAATCACGGTCAGAATGAAATATTTTGCTAATTAAAAAGTTACATAATCTCCAGCCACTTTTTCCCTAATGAACAATGCAATTGAATTATCATTAGAGCTTGAATGGAACCTTTGATAACAATGAAGTGATTTGTATTAAATTAGACTATATTTTTTTTTCTTCCCCTGAGGCCCATAGTTTTGTTTTCTCACTCTCTGAATCCATCAGCAGTTTGCCCCCACCACCCCTCTTTTTGCTTGATTTATTTCAGACTCCCCACACAGGTCCCAAATTGTAGTTCAATTTGTTTCTGACCTAACTGAGAGAGTCTCCTTAAATGAAAGATGCCAAGCATTTATTAAGATCCCATTCATCCACTTGTATCTAGTTGCTGTAGCTAGCGATCTATTCCCAGGTATGCAGTTCTGGAAAATAATACTACTATTAAATCTGTCCAGGAGTCTTCTGTCAGTTACAGCAGTCAATAGAGAACTGAGGCATAGAGAAAGCTACTGATGGCATCTTTAGCTCTTTTCTGTAGCTAAACTTCAGTGCCTTCCATTGACTTACACAAGCTGAAGACATGGCCCTAAGTTTTTAAGGTGCTGGTCATGCATCAGATCCTGCTAGCATGGATCTGTGCCCAAATGGCCCCTCATCGCTTCCATCTGGATGGGGCTCCTCCTGCTGCTGGAATCTAGCGTAGTGCCTCCAGCTCCCGGACTGGGGCCTAAATTAGTAAGTGTGACAGCCTGAGGAGGACAGAAAATGTAACCATCCAACTCTCACTGTCTACGATTTTGTTTGTTACATTGAAAATTCTTTGGGGCACGACCTGTGCCTGTTGGGGGGAAGGGTGTGCATGGACAGTGCCTAGCCCATGGTGGGATGCCACCAAATAAATAATGCCATTGTTCCTACCTCTTAGGGATATGGGATGCTACTGCCATGCCAAGTGAGGGATGGTGCTGAGGGGCCCTGTGGAATGGCATGCCTGTGTCCCTGGTTTGTCTTATTCTGGCCCTTCCCATGCTCCTTTGCCACCTTTTTTCCTTTGCTGTGTCTCACGTGGCAAAATCACTCTTGCTGGGTGCAAGGAATGCAAACGGCACCTCCTTTCACCAGCCTGGGCTGCTGCCTCCCAAGGGAGGGTAAGCAACCTGGGGGCACTGCGTTCCCGCCCTGCCTCTGGGACTGTGCTAGGGAAAATTGGCTTTCCCTACCATTGGCCCTGCAGGAGTCCTGGGGCGGCGCTGATTCAATGCACCTCCTGGCTGTTCAAACCCCCACTTTCTCCCTAGCTGCTGCCACTGAGACGGTTGCAGATCCCCTGGTAGAGGAAAGGTTCCTCTGCCCGCAGTCCCCTGCCAGGATCCTCTGGCTAGCAGTAGGGAATTTGGCCCTGAGCAAGGCCAGGGAGGATCTAATAGGTAGTTTGGCTAAGGGGGTGGCAGGCCATGATGAGAGCTCTCTCTCTGCATCCAAAAGGTGTAAGCACTCAGAAGGGCCAGATTATTCCTAGCTCTGTGAGGGTGGCAGAGAGAGCCTCACTGCATGCTCCAAAGAGGGGCCAGAGCCATTCTCCATTCCTGAGCTCAGGAGAGAACAAGGAACACTTGCTCCATTCGCTTCCAGGGGTGCAAACTGCCCTACTGGGACTGAGGCTTGTATTCCCCCCCCAACCCCCCCAATGGCTCACCAGTCTGTGATAGTGGCTGGCTGCAGGGAAGGGTGTAGGCTGCCTTGCTTGGACAGGAGACATGCTCCAGGGACTTGGTCTCCCTCAGGCACAGCCCTCGGAGGCTTTGGGGCTGTGCATAACTGCCCCAGGCAGAAGAATTATTTAGGCAGTACAAGGGGGTGAATGGATAATGGGGTGAAATTAAGGCCAAAGGGGGAGGTGGAGGGACTTTGGAGGAGTGGGATGGATTAGGCCGTGGAACAGTCTCCTCAGGAACGAGCTGAAAACCCCATTGATTGGCATGCTTAAAATCAGACTGGGCAGAACGCTAGCGACTGGGAGGTGCTCTGTAGGGAGTATTCCTGCGTAGGCAGGAGACTGGGCTGGAAATCAGATGGTCTTTTCCGTTTCTTACTTCTTAGACTGTGAAACCTGAAATTCCCTGCAAAGCTGTTATTTAAAATGACCAAATCCATGGGAGGCTCTGTCGAAACACCAGTGGAGCAGCTGGGGGGTGGGATTCATTTTCTTTCTCTGATAAAGGCAGATTCATTTTAACACTGGCTAAAATTACATCAATTTTTTCATGGTCAATGAGCCATAAGGAGATACTGCCAAAAGTGAGCCGCCCGTAATGACTACTGTTAATGTTTTAGAGCCATTTTCACTTTGGATCACAGCTTGGATGTGGGTATGTGAAAATCAGCAATGTCTGCTGCACATTAGTCTGCTTTGTATCCTGTTCAAGCTCAACTGCATTTAATGCTTCATTCCATGCTGAATTCACAGGGCCCATTAAACTTTGTTGTGTAAAACAATGGTTTAGGGTCACATTTTATTCCCCGGTATATGTGCAATCACCTCTGTAGCTTCTTCCATGTGGCCCCTTATGTGTGGGTGGAAGAGAGGAAGGATGATATGCTGGCTTAAAGACTTTCCTGGTACTCATGAGAGCTGGGTTCCATTCTGGACTCTGCCACAGACTTGTCCAACTTTGGACAAGTCACTTATTCTCTGTTCTCCACCTGTAAAATGGGGATAACAACACTGGCCCCTCTAAAAAGGGATGATAAAAGTGTTGAAGCCTGGGAGGTGCTGAGATATTATGGTAATGAGTCCTTTGAGGACTTAGGATAGATGGCTAGACCTTTCTGAGCTCATCTACAATTCCCCTGCCCTGTCCACTTCTATACCTTAAAGACCTGATTCTACTGTGGTGCTCCCCGTGAGCTGAGTTGACTTGTGTATAATTTGCCTGCTGCTGCTGTTCCTCCCCTGATCCCTGCCTGTCTGCATCCTAAGACTGTGAGCTCCTCAGAAGAGAGTCTGTGCTTCTTGCATGCTGGGAAAGTGCCTAGCACTTCGTGGCTTCTGTTGTGTATGGCAAAGGCATGAAAAAGGGCAAATCTAACAAGAAAATCTGAAGTCCCAGGCTGCCTAGCCCAGCTGTCCTACCTCTGACGCCGCTGAGATGGGGACGTTGGACTGGGTGGGCCAGAGCTCTGAGGCGGCTCTGAGCAGTCTCTCTCTTAGGTGCTTGGCTGGCCGGTTCTTTCTCACTTGTGCAGGGCCTAACTCCTCGCCATATGTGGGGTTGGAAAGAATTTCTCCTCCGGTCAGAGTGGCAGTGACCTGGGGCTGTTTTGCCTTCCTCTGCAGAGTCTGGGTGTGGGTCGCTTGCCAGGATTATCTGGGTCTACCTCATTTAATCATTTCCCTGCCAATAGCCCTCCTATTCTCTGCCTTTGGCACATGAGCCTAGTTACCTGTGGGCTGTACCACTTTGGTTTAATTTTGGTTGTTGGGTTTACGGTGCAGGTGCTGGGCGGGGTTGCTGGTGTACAGGAGGCCAGACTAAAGGGTCTGGTGGTGCTTTCTGGCCATAAAATCTATAGTCTGAATGTGCTTCAAGGCCCAGATCTAGGTCCCTGATCCAACTCCAATAGAAGTCGGTGGGAGTCTTTCAGTTGTTTCAGTGGGAGTTAGATGTCTTTGACTACTAGCAGTAAATATGCCCAATGGCCTGTGATGGGATGTTAGCTTAGGGTTCTGAGTTACGATAGAGAATTCTTTCCCAATGTCTGGCTGGTGAGTCTTGCCCACATGCCCAGGGTTTAGCTGATTGCCATATTTGGAGTCGGGAAGGAATTTTCCCCCACAGCAGATTGGAAGAGGCCGTGGGCGTTTTTCGCCTTCCTCTATACCATGGGGCATGGGTCACTTGTGAGTGGATTCTCTCTATACCTTGAAGTCTTTAAACCATGATTAGAGGACTTCAGTAACTCAGTCAGAGATTAGGGGTCTGTTACAGGAGTGGGTGGGTGAGGTTCTGTGGCCTGCGTCATGCAGGCCAGACTAGCTGATCATAACAGTCCCTTCAGATCTCAGGTCTGAGTGGAGAATCCATCCTTCTTGATGTTCATCCAAACCAAGACTCTTCTTCTGCTGTGGGTCACTTCTCACTAGTCTGCAGTCATGCACTGAGCTAAATTGTATTGTCTATGCCAGCTGTGCCGACTGCTTCACGATTTGACCCACAGTGTCCAGTATAGAAACTGTACAATGCGTTTTTTTGAAGAGTTAAATAACGTCACCCATCCATGGGTGCCTGCCTCAGGCTGCTTTCACTTGCTCTCAGGATCTGGCTAGCACAGATCACCCATGGATTGGGGAGGGAGGCTGCAGAGGTCTCTTAAAGCTACCGTTCTCTTCTGTCCTCACTTCAGACACTCACATTGGTCTCGAATCAAGCATGGCTCAGCCAGAGGATCTGGCCCCTTCTCTTGTTTTTGTTTTTTATCTAAGATTTCAGATATCTTTACACACTTGGATTTTATTTATTAACTTCAGGGCTGTGGTTTGCAGTCATTTGCCCATCTTACTGCTGTAACTTAGAACACCTTCCCCAGCCGTCCATGGATTCCTCCTCAACCTGGCATTGCCGCAACTTCTAGCTGTCCAGGCAATCTTTAACATGCCTAGATAGCTCAGGGTACCTGTAATAGGATTCAGAGCTCTTTGGCCACTGCATCAGATCTGTCCCAGCCAGGTAGGGAGTGAAAACTATTCCTCAGTCACTGATTCAGGAAAGTACTTGGGCCATGTCTATAGTTAATTCTGGGTTTAAGGGATTTTTCTGAATCTGATCTGGGCAGAGGGACCCAAGCCAAAGCCCCACATCCATAGCACCCACTTTTAGGGGAAGATTTACTTTGAATATAAATGCTGTGGCTCAAGTTCATCTCTAGTTGTAGCATGTCAAGGGTGCTTGGTGGCCTAGCTGACATGGGCTGGCAATCTGTTTACTTGCTACTGGACAAATGGGCGCACTCTTTCAGACTCTAAGACTGCACAGATTTTAAGGTCAGTAGGACCTTTAAGGACCACTGTGATCATCTAGTCTGACCTCCTGCACAACACAAGCCACAGAACCTCACCCACCCACTCCTGGAATAGACCCCTCATCTAGGACTCAGTTACTGAAGTCCTCATATAATAGTTTAAAGACTT
This sequence comes from Mesoclemmys tuberculata, assembly GCA_007922155.1. NCBI lineage: Eukaryota > Metazoa > Chordata > Testudines > Chelidae > Mesoclemmys > Mesoclemmys tuberculata. The sequence goes on from ML675609.1 coordinate 57,068,920, forward strand.
CCCGGTACAGAAAACCCACCAGCAAGTGACCCGTATCCCACGCAGCAGAGGAAGGTGAAAACCTCCAGGGCCCTGGGAGAAAATTCCTTCCCGACCCCAAATATGGCCCAAAGACTGCTGCTTCTGAAAACTGAACTGCCAGTGCCCACTAATTCCTCCTGAGCAAGGTCGAGGCACAGTGAGGGAGTGGCTTTTGGTAGCTGTCACTGCTGTTCTTGCCCTACCCATCCTCTGCACAAAGACGTTTCAGTCACCAGTGTTATCACTCTGGTACCACTCTGGCACTGATGCACTTTTAAGAAATGGAAACAATCAATAATGCAATCTCCATTTTGCTTTCCTCTTCTTAGGAGAGTTTTCTGACCGACTCATGCTAGTAGCACCTGCTCAAAAGAAAGCATTAAGTTCATACTTAGCATTTCTGCTGTTAAAACCCCAGCTGTGTTTGACAGCTTGGGTTTCCCATTAGTTTCCTAGTCCTGGGAGCAGCAGAGTAAACTACACAGTGCTTAAGAATGACTTGCCCTGTCACTTTTTTTAAAAAATAAGTTTACTTCATCCCTGCTTTCAGTATCTGAAACAATTGTGTTGAGAAACTACAGCAGGAAACTAAAAGGGTATCAAAACAGCCTGTTAGGAAGGGAAGTTGGGACAGTTAATCCAGCAGTAGCTGGATAATTGTTTGAGCCAGGGATGGGAAGCAGTTTGCTGAGATAAATGTAATTGAGAACTTATCAAGATTAAAAAAAAAATTGACAGCTATTACTAATAACATATAACACTGAAATGCATTTTAAAAGTGTAATTTTATTATACTTTTTGTTGACATGGTATTTCATACCATGAAATTTGGCTGCTCAGTTTCACTTTGCATCTCGTGTGTCCCTCCTCCCAATCTATTTTTACATAACTAAAGTTACAAAATAATAATCGGGGACAATTTTTTCCCTACAAAATTCTTTGTGAAAGTTTGGATCTAAATTATATCTTGGGTGTGAAGCACCAAATCCTTAAATTTTGGTTCTACCCAGTTACAACCAGTAACTTGGCTGTAATCTACACTCAAGGGGGGTAATAGCAGATGGGAGTGATCATGCCTGCTCCTTTTTCCTCAGTGAGTTCCATGGTTTTTTTTTCTGTGAGGGTGGAGGAGGAAACCCCAAAGTAGAGAAAGCGTCGTATTGTGTCACTTGAAGGACAAAATGCATCAAAGATTGAAAGAAGTTTCAAGGAAACAAAATTTGAATGAAAGGAAGCGTGAGGATATGTAGGTCACACTCCGGATTGCCATCTCTCCTATGGTGAGTCTGCTCCCCAGCGTAGGGCTGTCCTATAGCCTTCTGGTCGCTGTTCTTTCCCAGCTGTGCTCCATTTCACAGCTCAATCCCCACTGCAATATTACCAGACAAAAGATCCCTTATAATGAGCATCTAGGATGAAGTTGTTAGCACCACTTATAGGGAAAAGGAGGCATGAATAAGGATTTTGCCAACTTGCACATGCAACATGTTGTTTGCTGTTTTTTTTACAAATGTAATTAGCGCAACTTATAATTAAAATGTTCCTACACCACTTCCTTTTTGTTTGTTGTTCCCTGGAGTGTGCATTTGGGGAGATTTATCTCCTTTCCCAAATCAAATTGAATTAATGAGATGAATGAAAAATAACCATAAAATGAAGTGAGCAAAAAGATGGGATGATTCCAAAGCCAGTCAGTTACGCGGTAGACTTGGCGGGTTCTATCATGTAACACAGTGACAGGGTAGACATGGCAAGCAAAATGCTATGACAATTAAATGAAGTGGACTAGGCATGCTGGATCTGTGAGTTCCCGGGGAGCGTGGGAGGATCCAACCTGATGCAACTTGACTGGACAATTTTTGGGGTAATCAGTGGGTGGAGTTGCTAGGGTCTTTTCAGATAGTGTGAGATTCATTCAAGTCATAGCTCTGTTGAGACCTCCTAAACTGGGAAGTGTTTAAGAGCAGCGATTCCTACATTGTTTAAGGATGGTTATTGAATAGAGCAGCTTGGCCACTTAACGCTACAGAGTAATTAGTAATGTTCCTAGAGTGCCTCAGGGCATTCTTGGTCTGTATAAAGGGCGCAGAGGCTTCTTGTTTAAAATTATCCCGTATTCTAGTTATGATCTGCTCTGCAACATTATGGGATTTGCCTTGTCGCTTTCTTCCCTCCCTCCCCCAATGCATTGTTTCTCAGCTGTGTCTAGTGTCTCAACATTATAGGTGTTCCCTTTCCGTTTACCTTCCTGTTGTGAGCAATGGGTAGTCCATTTGTCATGCAAGATACTCCACTGCTGTGATACAGAGACACCAGGGTTGGGAGCAGGGATTGAACCTGGGTCTTCTAGCTGCAGGCACACAGTGCCTAAGCCCAGAGATCCCTAAGCTCACAGTGTTGTCCTGTAGCTCATGGATTTCTAAGGCCAGAAGGGACCTTCATGATCATCTAGTCTCATCTCCTGCAGTGAATGGGACCAGCCAGCCCAAGGAGACGTGATTTGACATACAAGGTTAGGCTGTTACACCAGTGAGCCACTTTTCTAAAAGGTCACTGCAGAAGCCATGGAGAATAAGGTCTGGTGCATTGGCACAAGATGCAAACACCCAGACCCTTGTAGATGTCTGCTTGACAGCCCTGTAGGCTAACTGCCATCAGACGACACTGGCTGCCGTACCGCAGGCCATGTGGAATTGTAAAACTCTAGAAATGCAAATGCAGAATTGTTCACAAAATTACATTCTCCAGTGCTTTGCTCAGTCCAGTTTTAAATGATCCGAGCGACACGGCTTCCAACCCTTCCCCTGGGAGACTAGCATACAGTCTGACTGATCTCATTAGCAAAGCAAATTTTCCTTGCTATTCAGCCAAAATTTTCCTTTGCTTAATTTCATCTAATCATTCTCAGTTATACCCCCTTGAATCTGCCTGAGCCATTCCTGCCTCACAGTCACTTTATATATCTGGCTCTTAACTCGCTTGAGAAATATTGCTTTAACTGGCTTGTCTTGGTGCCAGCTGCGTAATGTCACCAACATCTTTCTCCAGTGATGGAAGCTGGTTTCTTGGCTTCTGTCTCCGATCCCTGGATGTGGCTGTGGCTATAAGGAGAATGGTGGAAGGAATCCCTGCATCTGCTCTGTGTGGCCACAAAGAGGAGTAATATTTAAAAAGTGATTTCTGCCTTTTTTTTAATGGGGTACCTTAGCTTTTGGGTGTGCATCTTGGACTTGATTTGCTAGACTAATGTCAACAGGAGCTGTGGGTGCTGAAAATCAGTGGAAATGGGTGTCAAGCTAGGCAGCCAAAACCAGAGATTGCCTTTGAAATGCCTGCCCTAAGTGACTCTGAAGGTCTAGAAGATGCAAGATGGGGGACCTGTAGGTGGTGGGAAAAAGGGAGTGGTGCTCCCTCAGGTTGCAAGAATATTGTGGCGCATCTACAAGAAGTGACTCTGTTATTGGGAAGATAGTGTCGTCTGCTGGTTAGAGCAGGGGGCTGAGCATTGATTCCGGGATTTGTATCCCGCATCTGAAATGGACCGCTGTGTGATCTCTTGCAAATCACAACCTCACTGTGCCTCCGTGTGCTGACCGTAAAACAGTTCTTATGATACCTACCTACTTTACAAGGGTTTTATTTTTGAGAGATTTAAGTGAGGAACGTTTGCAAACTGTTCCGAGTTACCTGCTTATATAAGGTGCCATCATTCAATCCACTCTTAGCAACACAGAGAAACAAAATTGCAAAGTGATTGCTTTTTATTAATATTGATTATTATTATTATTCAATATTAATTATTGATGCAGCAGTTCCTCTGTTAGATAATAGATCTGTGTATGTCGGTGTGGAGGGTGGGGAAATATATCTCTAGTTTGCCAGAATAGCAGACTCTTCTATAACACATTATTTCTCCCTATGAGCAATCAACAGCACAAAACTTGTACTTTTCAAGCCTTTGGCAGCACACACTATTTAAAAAGTGTAAGGATCAAACTCTGTATTTTAGGACACAAAGCCGCTATCTATGCAAAGCCAGCTGTGGTGAAAAGAGAAATAATAAGCTCTGAAAATTGTTGCAGCTGTAGCAATTATAGTGGGTTCAGGGTGAGCTACCCACATACCAGAGGCCAGCGATATGAGTGTATTAATAAACTAGAGTTGTGTGCCTCTCCGTGGTGACTGCAAAAGCAAAGCCAAGCCAATTATTTGCCCATCGGGGCTAGCTCCTAATGACCCCCGTGCTCTTACCTTCTTTTGTTTCTGGTATTGTTTGGTAGAAAACATAATATGGAAATGATTGATTGCGTTGCAGACAAGAATCTGTCTCTACTTGTGATCTTTTAAATCAGGATGCCCCAGCATAAATTACTAAATTGTGTCAACTCATGGTGATTAAAGAATTAAAAAATACTTTCTGAACATCCTATCCTCAGCCCGTTCTGACTTTGGATGGAAGCCCAGACAAGAGTGGGGCCGGGGGGAGGGAAAGAGAGGAAAGAAGAATAAATTTAGTGAAAGACTTTTGCAATATTTTGCCACCATTTCCTTGAGGAGAGAAGATTGATAACAAGCATTAGTGAGGCAAAATTACAGTGATTTGTATAGATTCCCAGGTGGACAAGCTTAAAGTTAATAAAATAATACAGGCTGCTAGACCACAGAAGTGCTGTACCACTCATAAAATGGAAAGATTTTATTTTTTATGTACATGTGTGTGTAATTTATAATATGTGAAGGCATCTAGTTTTCTGCTAATAAATTAGAATCCTGTGTTAAGCTGCACTAGTAAACTTTTTTTTTTCCAGGTATTTTTCAGATATAACTTTCAGGTATAATAGCGGATGATGATTTTTAGTGAGGGTATATTTGGCAAGTTCCCTATTTTTGCTGCCAAAGTAAACCCACAGCCTCTGGATAAAATGACGTCCAAGTCGGGCTCTTTTAGCTCATCCGTTGCTCTTTGTGTGCAAATGTATGAATGTGACTGTGTGGGGACATGTACATGTTGTGACACATCAGAGCTGACAGCTTAAGTGGTTTCTCCTAACTGTTACGGAGACTGGCAGTGTTACCCAGGGTTTTCAGAACCCCAATCAGCGGTAAGTTAACTGTTTCTCTTCAGGTGGTGATAGGAATGAATCAATGGAGGCACAGCTCATCCGTCTGATAAATGATTGCTAGAAACTATAGTGCTTTCACCTAAAACTTCTTTTTATTAGGTCTCAAGCACGTGCTATAGCAGTAGGTTCAGAGAATCTTAAATCTTTATATTTATCAATGTTAAGATGTTTTGATGAATCAATAGCCAGGCTTCCAGAGGCCACTGTCCTTCTATCTAGCTGCTGGGGAACTTAGGGGTCAGATCCTTGCCCAAAGGAAAGCTTCCTCAGACTGCTTGAAAGCACACTTTCCAACTAAATTTTTTACAATTTTTTTTTTCTCCAAACGAAGCACATAGCCTACTAAGGGCTGTTATGAGTTAACAATTTCCCTAGCAACAGCCAATAACAATTCATTATTCTCCTTATCAATAATGCATTTCTAGTCATATCAACAATCAAACTTACATGTCCGAGGCACCTAAAACCAAGGCTGTCCAAACATTCATTCTATTTTCATGGAACCTTAACTCTCTGTCCCAGCCTCCCATTCTGATAGCAAAACTGCAACCATGCAGTTGCATGGCCTTGCCTCTCAGGCTCCTAAAACTATATTTCTAGCCATGTGACGTTTGGGTTTAGCTGGCAGTGGCGGATCATACCAGATGACTGACTGCAGTGCTGTCAAGTTCTGGGGTAATACGGAGGAATGTCAGATTCTAGGGTTAAAGTAGTAGCTGGCAATGGACAAGAAAGACTGAGGTTCAGAATCTTTTATGCTGGCCTTTCCAAAAATCTTTTTTTTCCCCACTCAAATAGTTTGGTTTTTAACTCCACCCTGTGAATACCATTGTTGACCATATCACCCAATCTTGGCCCTCCATCAAGACTTACCACTCATTCAATGAGCGGTTGGTTGATTAAGCCTCCTAGGATTCCATCATTGACCTTCTGGTGCTTGCACCCTGATCTATAGCAATGTCAGGAGCTGTGATCTATAGCAATGTCAGGAGCATGGAACTGGGGGTTTGGGCACTTGGGTTCTACCACTGGCTCAGACAATTGGGACTGGATTTATTATCCAACCAAGATACACTTGGCGCAAGAAGGGGACATTAGGGGGCCAGTTACACCTCCCTGATAGACTGTCCGTCCTGGGTCTGGTTGAAGTTAGAGCAGTTCCATTAGTCTGCTCCAATTTACAACAGTTGGCTGTGGTCTCTGTGACCAAGCCCCAATAGGGGATGGATGGCATGTCGATGAATTCCACCATGCCCCAGACCCAACCCCTCCTGCATGAACATACCCCCTCTGACTCTGAATGGCATAAAATGGCCAGAGTGGGATAACTAGGGTTCTATCCCACCTGTGAACTCACTTGTGGTGTAACCCTAGGCAAGTCACTTGACTTCTTTGAAGATCCTTTCCGTGCTTACTGGATTATATCATTTCAACCCTAATAACCTCACATCTCCTAGTGGGATTGCTGAGGAGTACAGTGTGAAAATCCAGGTGTTTGAACAGCAACAAGGGAATGCTCTGCACTTGTACTCCTCCCTCCATGTGATCATTAGTTTAGTTTAAAGATGATAGAACACCAGAAGAATACTCTGCATTCGGAGTATTGTGTCCAGTTTTGGCCCCCTACTACAAAAAGGATGTGGACAAGTTGGAGAGACTCCAGCGGAGGGCAACAAAAATGATTAGGGGGCTGGGGCACAAGACTTACGAGGAGAGGCTGAGGGAACTAGGCCTGTTGAATCTGCAGAAGAGAAGAGTGAGGGGGGATTTGATAGCAGCCTTTAACTACCTGAAAGGGGGTTCCAGGGAGGATGGAGCTAGGCTGTTCTCCATCGTGGCAGATGACAGAACAAGGAGCAATGGTCTCATGTTGCAGTGGGGAAGGTCTAGCTTGGACATGAGGAAGAAGTTTTTCACTAGGAGGGTAGTGAAGCACTGGAATGGGTTACCTACGGAGATGGTGGCATCTCCATCTTTAGAGGTTTTTAAACTGCGGCTTGACAAAACCCTGGCTGCAATTATTTAGCTGAGGATAGTCCTGCTTTGAGCAGGGGGTTGGACTAGATACCAAGGTCCCTTCCAACTCTAAGAGTCTATAATTCTGTAAGAAGAATAAAACAAATGGTTGCTGGTTTTACTGCTCCCAAGACCCACACAGTTACTGGGCCAAATCCCAGAAACTACTGAAGTGGATGGGTGTACGTACTCAGCATCACTCAGGATTTGACCCATACGGAGCAGGATTGTGAGAGTGATTGTTTTGATGTCTCGTTACACTTATTTTGGATGATGACTACCTCAACGCTAATTTACTTTCTCTTTCACTACCCCTCACTAGTTCACTTTTCCTTTCCACCAATTAAGCTGGTCAGGTAGCAATACGGCAAAATACCTGTGTGTTGACACTGCTTCAGCCACAAAACACAATACAAGAAAGTTGCTTTCTGCCCATGAATGTCCACTATGGCAACAAGCGTGGCATCTGAGTACATTTTTCCTTAAAGTGGCATTACGGGGTCGTCATGTTTGCACTTGCTTCTTGAAACCTAGGCAGATGTGCTCAGTTTACTAGCCAAAAGATGATTTAACTGACTGCCAGTGCTATACAGTGAAACCTGGGATGGTTTTACAGAGAAGGCACAAGCCTGGGAGTTGGGAGATAGTAATTTTTCTCTAACT
>ML675609.1:57076752-57242440 GCA_007922155.1 Mesoclemmys tuberculata
GGACTTCACAGTTGTATATGCTGTACACATAGCAATTTGGATCTTAACAATGAAAAAAGGGGTTTGGAGCACAAGGCTGAAAGCTCTAAAATACATCGCCTTGCCAACTGAGATACAATAGAATCATTATTTATGGGATAGGGTCTATAATACTTTGTAGAAGAATTCTGATTCTATTTAGTAGATGGCAGCAGTACACAAACATGTTAGTCAGTTCATTGTAATACATATTAATATAGGAGATTTAATAGAATCAGCTTATACTTCATCTGGGTTAGATTTCATAGAGTTTAAGGTGAGAGGGGGAACCATGATCATCTATCTGACCAACTGTATCAAACAGGCCATGACATTTCTCCCAGATAGATATCATTAGGTTGAGCCTAATGATTTTAGTTACCATAACCCCTCGCCCTCCGCCCCCCTCCCCAAAAAACCCCAAATAAACAAAAACCAACTGAGGAGGCAGTGTGGTTATGACATGGCTTTTTGACTCAAATGAAAATTTTGATTTTTGTCTAAAAACCAGGGTGAGTTTTTTTTGTTTTTTTTTGTTTTTGTTTTTTGTTTTAAAGACACATTTCAACCAGCTCTTATTATTAACACCTAGGTACTCAGGAAAGTGGTGGTTCACAAATCTGACTGATATGTAAGGAAATAAGGTGTGTTCTTTCAGTCGCCTCTGACATCATGGATGCTAAAGATTCTTAAATTGGTACCAATTTTATTAGCCGTAAATGAAGCAGGAAAGAATTGGGCACACTTCAGCGATAACCGAAATAAAAGGTATTTTTGTTAAAGCAGAAAGCAGAGCTGTCGTTAAGGGAGACACAGAACCTTAATCTTGTTGCTTATCTTCAAAGCACGCTGACGGTGCAATATAAATCATCATGCTAATAAGGACAAGATTCCACTTTTTTTGGCCCTGGCATGGGCACTGTCTCCTTGTTGCTACATTGAATTACTAATAACAAAGCACACTAGCAAAGAAGGGAGCAATTTAAACACCACATTTATTTTGCATTTTCTGTTGCTTGTGTTTTTGTTTGTTTGTTTTTGAAAGGAAGGGTGATCCTGTGATTGAAGACACTGGAGTGGGACTCAGGAAATTTCTCTTCTATTCCTGCTCTTGCCACACCTTCCCATGTGACCTTGGACATGTCAATCTTTTGGGCAGCGATGGTTTCTTACTGTAAATATGTATGGTGTGGAGCACAGTGGTGTCCTGATTTTGGGTGTGGTACCTAGATGCTATTGAAGTTCTGCTAAAAAGGTTGTACTTCAGTCAGCTTGCCAAATACGCATATTTCGCTAATCTCTCTTCCTAAGCCAATCCTTATGGCCCCTTAACATTTTTTTCCCCTGAATTTCCTCCAATTTATCAACATCTTTCTGCTGCCAAGATGCACAGAGCAGGACAAAATCCACAATCAACTCTGGAAAAGGATGCCAGAAATTACCTTGTAGGTTCACAGGTGGCTCTTCAAATTAACTGTAGGCAGTAAAATGGTATCAGAGCTAAGCTTTTCATTTTAGGCTGTAAGGATTTCAGTGCTACCATTGGATGAAGAGCTGAAAGGTATGTTGGGGACTGAAACTGGAGCCTGGCCGGCTACTACTCAAGGAAAGAGCCCAGCAGCTGAAGGCAAATGTAGGTCTTTGCTGGTTACCTACTTCAACTGGAGGCAGCATGGCCTAATGAATAGGACAGCAGGCTGGGAGTCAGAAAACCTGGGTTTTGTTAATGGTTTAGCCCAGTAGTTCTCAACCTGTGACCTGGGGACCAAAAGTGGCCCACGGGATCTTTCAAAGTGGCCACTGCTCCCTTCCTGCTGGCTACAGAAGGAAGCCGCTGCCTAAGGACCCAGGCGGAGCGCGTTGCTGTGGGGCTACAAGACCGGTGCAAGCTCCTTGCTACAGTCAAGGGAATGGGAGATCAGCGCTCCCCTCCCCCTGGCTGTTGCAGGGAGCACAGCAAAGTGCTCTGCCTAGATCCCTAGGTGCTCCGGTCCTGGCAGGAGCCAGAAGGAGGGGAGCACTGATTTCCCATCCTCCTGGCTGCAGAAGGGTGCCATTGCCTAGGGACCCAAGCGAAGCACACAAGGTGGTAACAAGATGTGTGCAGTTTCCTTGCTGCAGCCAGGGGGACGAGAGATCAGCAAAGAGGCAGCTTCCTCAATGAACTCCTTCTATCTGGCTGCAGTGGGGGAGGCAGGGTGGAGGGTGGCGAGCTGAGCAGCCAGGATCCACCATGCTTGAGAAGGGCCAGGACAATAAAAATCAATGTCTTCCGGTTTGGCTTGCACTTAGCAGGCCACTCACCGTGACTGAGCTGCCGGGCCATGTGTTTTAGTGTGTGGTGACAGTCACTCATCTACACTAGTGCTTTGTCTGTGAGTGTGTGACATACTGTGAGTCATTTGTAGGTGTAAAAAAGTGAATGTAAAAATGAGCACCATAGCATCAAAATGTTTACTTTGAATAGGTATTGATTTGTAGTCCTTAATGGTGTGTATATCAGTACATTTTTTATGAGCAGATAGACTGGTGGCCCTTCATGGTTGTAAAATTGATATTTGTGGCCCTTGAGCTAAAAAGGTTGGGAACCTTATTTAGCCACTGACCTGCTTTGTGACCTTGGGAAATTGCTTGTTACCTCAAAGAGTTTATAAAGTAATTAGTTAAGAACTCGTACTGTGAATTTCTTCTTTGCCAAAATATACATCCCCTCTTCTGGTGGGAACCTCTAGCTGCTACTTTCATGGTACTAACCATATAGCTATGAAAATAGAACTCCATCCATGAAACGTCTTAAAGAGAAGGAGGTCTAGGTGGGGGTGAGTTGTCAAAATCTGTCTCCCAAGAAGTGAAGATTAATGCTCCATTTTAGCCCCAGCTGTTCCTCAGGCCATTTTGTAACAGCCCCATTAAAACGAAACAATGGATTGTCACATTTGGAATGCTGATGCCATTTAAAAAGAAAGAAACTAAAAAGAACGTCAGAATTTTCTCTCTAGGTTTATACCAGCTCTGAGCACCTCATTTGTCATGGTGCTACTGGGACTGAAAGGCAGATGAGATTTATTGGAGGTGGTTGGCATGACCAACCCCTGGTGCATAAGCATGTTTGCAAAACTTCAGGGAGCCTAGCTCTGTCAAAACAAGATCAGCATAAAGTGGTATGTGCTACTGGTTTCTGGAGCAGCTGAGTTCTTCATGGAAGACCAGCGTGTTTAGACATAGCAGAATCAAGAAAGGGTGTTGACGGTTGCTTCACATCTGCAGGAGATATTGTGATCCTGCCCAGAGGTGCAGAGAGACACTACATTGAAAACAGCCTGGTCCTGTAGCAGAAGAGGAATGAGATGGTTGCATGTGTTCCTTCCATACACTGGGGTGCTCCCTCAGCAGTTGAAATACTGGAGCCAGAAGCAGTAACAATGAAGTACAGTAGGCTCTTCTCTTTGTGACAAGAAGTAGGAAGACATGAGAGGGGCAGGAACTGTAAAATCATAGACGATTAGTGTTGGAAGGGACCTCGGGAGGGCATCTAATCCAACCCCCTGCTCAAAGCAGAATCAACCTCAACTAAATCATCCCAGCCAGGGCTTTGTCAAGCTGGGTCTTAAAAACCTCCTACGGATGGAGATTCCACCACCTCCCTATGTAACACATTCCAGTGCTTCTCTACCCTCCTAGTGAAAAACGTATTTTCCTAATATCCAAGCTAGATCTCCCCCACTGCAACTTGAGACCATTCCTCCTAGTTCTGTCATCTACTACCACTGAGAACAGCCTAGCGCCATCCTCCCTGGAACCCCCTTTCAGGTAGTTAAAGCTGCTATTAGATGCCCTCTCATTCTTCTCTTCTGCAAATGAAACAAGCCAAGTTCCCTCAGCCTCTCCTCACAAGTCATGTGCTCCAGCCCCCTAATAATTTCTGTTGCCCTCCACTGAACTCCCTCCAATTTATCCACATTCTTCCTGTAGAGGGGGGCCAAAACTGGACACAGTATACCAAATGTGGCCTCACCAGTGCTGAATAGAGGACAATAATCACTTCGCTCGATCTGCTGGCAATGCTCCTACTAATGTAGCCCAATATGCCATTTGCCTTCTTGGCAATAAGCACACACTGTTGACTCATATCCAGCTTCTTGTCCACTGTAACCCACAGGTCCTTTTTCACAGAATTGCTGCCTAGCCAGTTGATCCCAAGCTTGTAGCAGTGCACCTTGTGTCCGAATGGAATAGAAGGACCCTCCCAATGATGAAATGGGTGGTAGTGGAGGAAGTAGACTGGAACTTATCAGTGCCTCTTCACCTAGAATCATAGAATATTAGAGTTGGAAGGGACCTCAGGAGGTCATCTAGTCCAACTCCCTACTCAAAGTAGGACTATCCTCAGCTAAATCATCCCTGTGAGGGTTCTGTCAAGCCACAGCTTAAAAACCTCTAAAGATGGAGATGCCACCACTTCCCTCGGTAACCCGTTGCGATGCTTCACCGCCCTCCTAGTGAAAAACTTTTTCCTAATGTCCAACCTAGACCTCCCCCACTGCAACTTGAGACCATTGCTCCTTGTTCTATCACCTGCGACCACTGAGAACAGCTTAGCTCCATCCTCCCTGGAACCCCTTTTCAGGTAGTTAAAGGGAGCTGTTAAGAGCAGCATTGGGGAACTGCAGCAGATGTATTACCTGTATACCCCTCTCCAGAGATAATAGGATTCCTCCACGTGATAGACCTACTGATCCATTTTAACCAGCCTTGCTTCCTTCACCTGCATTGACTGACCATTTTTACATGGCAGGCCGTATTTTGAAATGAAATTAACTCAGATGAACAGGATCCAGTGTGACTCATCTGAAGCTGTAGGTCTGTCCTATGTTAACACTCCGAGTCTGAAAGTACTTCCAGCCTATCAAGGGGCTACTTTTTAAAATGTTCAACCTCTAGTGTCTACTGAGCAACCCTGGGAGCATTTGTTAGGTGAGTCACAAGCATCCAGAAAACCCTGGGGAGAACTTATTAACTATTGTGCAGCAATATCTCCTTGTTTTGTGCTCCCACAAGCTCAGTAGGGTTGGGTAGGTCAGTGTTTGATTTAGAGACTGAAGAAAATGGTGGTATTTTCATCGGGGACATTCCCCCATGTGCCATTGGACATGGTGCTGCTGTCATTCTGATGAGACATGAACACCAAGACTCTAACCACTTGTTATTGATACTTCTCATAGGAATGCTAAACACAACACTCTGGCAAATCTTCAGTATGAATAATTACATTTTGGCTATGTAGGGTGTGTCTACACTGCATTGTAAACCCGGGCTTTGATTCAAGTTTGAGCCCAGCCCCCTTCTATTCACACACAAATGACGGTCTGATAAATTGTTACCTACCTCCCTGGGAAATGGAGAGGATTAACATTTGCACAGTGTTCAAAACATGTTAGGTGCTGCTTGTTACTGTTGTTGTGAAGCATCACTAGCTACTGGTTGTAGAGCATTCGTTGCATCCTTGGGTGAAAGGTGCATCAGAAGTGCTCAGTATCATTCTCTCACAGCAAAATTGATAACATGACATAATATAGTCTAAGGTGCTCTTAGATGAAAATTCTGCTGACTGGTCAGTCCTTTAAATTTGAGATCTTCACCTCCTTTTTGTGGAAAGTATTCCAAAATAATCTCTAGAAGTTTTCCATGTTTCATTTGCATTTCAGGAGGACTAAGCATTCTTTTACAAAAGAGAGGTAAGCTGGCTAAGGTATGAAATTGCATTTGATGGTATTAAAAAAAAAAAAAAAATCTCATGTGGTCATGAGATTTCAACACACAATGGCTGAAATCTCATAAGATCTGTTATCCTCCCAAGATATTTGCCTTTTTATGCTGAAATTCTCTAAGATTTCTGCTTCATCTGACCCAGGACTGGATCATCAGAACCCTTCTAGCTTTGTATGCAACTTGGAACCAAAATCATAGAGTTTGGTTGGGATCAAAGATTTCTGATTGGAGATTCCAGTTTGGGCATGTCTGATATGAAGTTGTAAAACAAACAAAACCAGAAAATATTTACCTTCTGATAAATCAGAATTCTGAGATGCATTGGGAAGCAAACTAAAGGGAAAGAATTCTGTTAGTGGACCTGGGCCTTTTAAGGGACCTGCTGTGTAGGCAAGTGCAATGCAGGTAAGGACAATGAAATTGTGCTCATTTACACCATGTCTGAATTTCGCCTTCGGGAATATCTAATTGTTCCAGATTTTCTCCTGCACCGTAATGTTCCTGCACTACATACATAACTTATTCCAGTTTGTGGTCTCTGTTGGCATTCATGTAATATGGATTATGAATGCTGGGTGGTCTGCTGAACCACTAAATGATTATATGTCTCTAGAAAGCAATGGGCCCTCCAGCTTCTCTGCTTAAAGCAGATTAGTCCGTGCTGCTCCAGCTCAGCATCTCTGCACTGTGTGAAAACAAGTATGTGTGGGGGAAAATAATCTTTGTGATGGAAATGTTCTAAATTCAGTCATTCCCAGTCTAGGGACACCTCTATTCAACCCCTTTCTCCTCTTGAACAAAACACCTTTATAGACACATTGGATAATCAGATAGCTATTAAACAACAACTGCTCCCAGGGGGAAATAAGAGTTGACTCAATAAAATACGAGATGCTCCTTTTGTATCCAATATCTCACCCAGATGCTGTTTGAAAGTCACATTATTTCTGTTTCTTCAGCTTTCTCAAAGACTCGGCAAACTCAGTCCTAGATTCTGGGGTAAAAAACAATTATTTTCCTAACCTACCATCTATCTGACTGAACTGGACAAGTGCTAGCTAAAGAAAACCAGCTTCCTTTTGCTTAATGGAAACAATTGCCTGAGCAAATTTCATTCTAGTAGCGTTACGGCTCCATGGGTGCAATGTCCATTTAGGGTTTTATTCTTCTATAATTAATTTTAATCAGTATTTTTAATAAGAGCATCAACCATCCAAGCATGAGCACAGAGCTGATATTTAGGGCCAGTTTGTGACTGTCTCCTTGTAAGAGTGTCTGAGAACACCCACACTGGAGGCATCAAAAATGCTTGTGCCCTTTCTGTGCAAGTGAGGAGCTGTCTTCTGCTTCTGGCAATGTTCAAGGCTGCAAGAGATGGGGTGGGGCGTGTATCCAGACTAGCAGGAGTGAGCTCCTCCAGTTTAACATGAGAACTAGCCAGACGTGTCTCCAGGCAGATTAATGGGTGCAGCTGGGTTGTGGCAGGACTGAAGGAAGCCAGCAGGCCTGCTTTAACCTCAACAGCAGTGGCCGGTTGCTGGTTGCTCAACACACAGGCCTGTAGCTGCAATCACTCCTGTGCCTGCCTTGCCCAAGCCTTGTTCCTGCCTTGCTGCTGTCCTGTTCAGGTCCACCCTAATCCCGCTTGCTCTCGATTCTACCTCGAACCCTCCTGCTTCAACCACTAGTCATGACTGTTCATGCTCCTGTCGTGACACAGGCAGCTTGTGGATATAGCCGAAGCCCCAGTCCCATCCCTCATTTGGCACCAGCTGATTTAGGGCTGACCTAAAGGCCATGGAGGACGTCAGTGGGGTCTTTCCATTGATTTCAATGGGCTTAGGACCTCCCACCCCTTACGTTGTGGGACCTTTTGAGCCGAAAGGGATTGTCTGGCTCAGAGCGTATAAAACATTCTGCGCTTTAAGCACAACTGTTGGAATTTTTGCATGTGCAGTTTTTGGTCTGTGACTCTGATGAAACTTCAGGCAAATATTTACAGTAGCCTACCAAGTTTTCAGACCCTACAATGTATTCCCCACATGCTAACCTCTCTCCCCTTGTTCAGCAGACCAACCAAATGGGTAACAGGCCCAGAAAGGAGCTATGAGGGTGAGCAGATCACCCTGTTCTTACCTTATTCTGGTGAGCTAGTGTGCTGTCCTCTGGTTGTCTTCCAACTAGCTGTCCACCTGAGACAGAAATCACACTGCACTTCTACCTTTCAGCAGCTACTGGTGCTGCCTGCATGCTAATTTCAAAGCATCAGTGTGTCTGTAGTTTGCTATCGGTGTTCAAGCACCCTCTGAAACCAGGGGGGATTTTGTCTCAAAATCCATGGCACGTAGTAAGTAGCTGTGGAAAAAGACACTTTAGCAACACCTGCAGTCCTTGGCAAATAATATTAGTAACCGACATTAACGTCACATGGCTCTTTGTCCCCCTCCAGTGGCCAAACCGTGTATTGAAGTCTACAAGTCTGCTACTGTCTACCAATTGCTGGAGCTCGCCTTTTAGCTCTGGGTGCAGCTCATGCTTTTAGGTCCAGAGGCCTGGGGTTCAAGTCCCGCGGATGGCTGCTGCTAGGTGCCTCAGTGCAAATAATGAATGCTTTGCATAGCCAAGGCCTCTTCCCAACTGTGCATTCTCCCCTACTTTGCTCTCTCCAGGTTTTAAATGAAAAATTCTGGGATTTCCACTTCTTCCTTGCAGAGGCCATAGGAGATATTCCAAAACATTACTAAAATGCTCTGCTGCTCAGTTCATCTTTGTCATTTGTTACGTCACCTGGGACAAGCATACAGAAATTGCTCTCTCTCACTTGTGTTTGCACCCTCTGGATATTTGTAAGCTGTTCTGGCCCTCCCCAAAGCTGTTTAGTCATAATGACGTTGTTATAAATGACATTTTAATGAATGGTACCATTCATGCCTGGAGTGTATCGGTTCATAATGCCGATCTTCCAGAATGAAATTATTCCACGCAGGGCAGGTTTACCATCTTATTTAATTATAGGCCATCAAACTTTCTAGCTGCTGAGAGAGGCAGATTGAAACTAGTGTTTAATGTCGGTTTATAGCATTGGGAGATGGTAAGTTTAGGAATGGGAGTATCTGTTTTATTTTTGTGCTTTATGTTTATACGGGCGGTCCCAAAGGTGCTAAGCACCTGTCTCCAACAGCTGGAATACGATACTGGGATTCTAGGTGCATCTTTGCTTACAGAGCTTGGAGTAAAAGGAGAAAGTAGATGAAACAGAAATTAAAACGTAAAAAAAGGCCATGAATCGGACACATTCTGTTTTATTTTAAATCAGCTTATCCATACAAAGACTCATTCAAGCAGGGCTGCAGAGAAAATGAGATGGGGAGACCCTAATTTTTGTTACTTTTTTCCAGTGCTTGGGGCTGGGCCAGCAGTGATGGCATTAAGCGATCCTTTATGTGGCCTCCAAATAGGGTCTACTTGGCTCCTGGTGTAAGTCAGAGCAGGCTTTGGACTGCTCTAACTTATGCGGTGTTTCCCTTGGCATTGGGTGACCACCGAGAAGCAGAGAATAGGCATAATGCTGTGCATTCAGTGCGTGTCCTGGACATACTCCTGATCTGCCCCCGTTCTAGAGGTTGGGAACAAAGCTGGTGTAGAGCTGAGCAATGGCCAGGAGGGCCCTTTGCGCAGAGACTATTCTCCAGTGGCCCTTTCCAGCTTTTTATGCTGCAAAAATGGCTTAAAATGGCTTTACAATAAATTAGGTTTAGTGTTTGTGTTGGGGACAGGAGTGGAGACTCCTGGCTTCTATTCCTGGCTGTGCTCTGTGACCTTGAGTAAATCTCATAACCGTTTACTGCTTCTGCTTAAGCCATCTGTAAACATACTGTCCCGATACTTGCCCTCCTCTGCGGGCTATTTCTTAATTAAATATCTGAGATTGTCAGGTGAAAGGTGGCTAGAAAAACACACAGCAGTGGGGGGAAATGTTCAAATGTGCCCGTCCCATTTTCAGAAGGGATTTAGGAGCCCAAATCCCATTGAAGGTCATTTAGGGTGCTAAGTAGGTGCACGGGAAAATTTCACCCCAGAGCTTTTTACGTGCAGTCATTCAGTATGAAACGCCTGATGCTGCCAGGTTTCTCTCTCTTATTTTATGTCTTCCTTCAAACTGAGAGACAACTAGCGGAAAGAGCACTCTACCCGCCTACCTGAGTGGGTGTTTAAAGTGAAAAGAAGCCTGTCAGAATCACTTCTATCTGCATTCCTGTGCCTTTCACGGATGGCTCTGCTGAGGCTCTCCTTTCCATAATTTCCTACAGCTGACAGCCCATCTGACCTGGAACGGCTCATCAAGATTTTCAGCAGTCCATTCAGAAGTCGACTCAGGGTTTCACACTTTCTCCTGCTCTATTGCAGTCAAAATTCTAGGGAAGCAGTGTGAGAGAAACTCCTTCGAGCTGGATTTCTACTTCGTTGGGCTCTGCTCAGATGGAGTTGAGACCAGACCCGTTGCGTGGTGTAAATATAGAAGCTGTCCATTGGCCTCAGTGGAGTTACTCTGGTGAAACGAGGTGCAGCATTCATCTTTGGGAATTTATGGCTTCAAGGAGAATGAACAGTAAATAGGTATTTCATTTAAACCCAGACAGTTCTTTACAAGCACCTGCAGGTAGCTGAGGAGGGTGCCTCGCTTATCCCCTCTCTCTTTACTCCAGTCTCCATCAGAGATCCACTGAGATCCCCGAAGCTAATCTTGCTGATGTGGTTCATTCCGGCAGAGAATTATATTCCACCTGCCTATATTCCACTCCTGCAATTTAAATTAGGAGGGAATGCTGTTTCTTTTTGTCTCATTTCCTAAGCTTGTTTTGTGGTGTTGCTGTTAAACTGCTGCCATGTTGTAATCCAGAGGTGGATGTATTTCAGTGGTGGGGTGAACTGATTCCTGCATGCGCATATTTTATATAAGCCTGATTTTGCAAAAAACCCTTCCTTGCGAAATAGTCCTTACTCATGAGAAGGATGAAGCTAGTAGAGTAACTCAAGTGAATGCGAGTTTGTAGGGTTGGGCAAAAGTAGCTTGTAAAACCCTTTCTGAACACTTTTTAAAATAAAGACCCTGCTCCAGGAAAGTGATTACACCTGTGCGTAGTACCTTTGGCAGGAATGGAGCTACTCATGTAATTGGAGCTACACATGAGCTTAAGTGCTCTGCTGGATCATTCTCTTTGAAAACTCGTGGCAATCGGGGAGGTCCTGGGTGACTGGAAAAAGGCAAATATCATGCCCATCTTTTCTCAGTCCTCAGAGAAATCATGGAACATGTCTTCAAGGAATCCATTTTGAAGCACTTTGAGGAGAAGAAGGTGATCAGGAACAGTCAGCATGGATTCACCAAGGGCAAGTCATGCCTCACCAACCTGATGGCCTTCTATGATGAGATGACTGGCTCTGGGGATGTAGGGAAAGCGGTGGATGTGATATACCTTGACTTTAGCAAAGCTTTTGATATGGTCTCCCACAGTATTCTTATCAGCAAGTTACAGAAGTGTCAGTTGGATGAATGGACTATAAGATGGATAGAGATCTGGTTAGATCAGTGGTTCCCAATGTGTGGCCCAGGAGGCAAAAGTGGCCCACGGGGGCTTTCAAAGTGGCCCACGGCTCCCCTTCTGCTGGCTGCAAAAGGGAGCCACTGCCTAAGGACCCAGGTGGACTGTGTTTCAGTGGAGCTAATAGAACCGTGCAGGCTTCTTGCTGCAGCCAAGGGGATGGGAGATCAGCGCTGCCCTCCCCCTTTCTGTAGCAGGGAGCATGGCAAAGCGCTCTGCCTAGGTCCATAGGTGCTGGGGTTCCTGCTGAAGCCAGAGGGTGGGGAGCACTGGTCTTCCGTCCCCCTAGCTGCAGAAGGGAGCCATTGCCTAGGGACCCAGGTGGAGTTCACAGGGCTATAGGATGTGTGGTTTCCCTGCTGCAGCCAGGGAGATGGGAGATCAGTGAGGGGGCAGCCTCCACACTGAACTCCTTCTGTATGGCTGCAGTGGGGGGGGGGAACCTGCTGGCAGAGACTGGTGGTGCTTTGGGGTTGTAAAAATATCTGTGGCCCTCTAGCCAAAAGGTTGGGACCCACTGAGTTAGATCACTGGGCTCAATGGGCAGTGATCAATGGCTCGATGTCTAGCTGGCAGTCAATAACAAGTGGCGTGCTCCAGGGGTCGGTCCTGGGGTCAGTCTTGTTCAGCATCTTCATTAATGATCTGGAGGATGGGATGGATTGCACCCTCAGCAAATTTGCAAATGACACTAAGCTTGGCAGGGGGAAGGTAGATACGCTGGAGGGTAGGGATGGGATACAGAGTGATCTAGACAAATTGAAGGATTGGGCCAAAAAAATTCTTGAGATTTAACATGGACAAATGCAGAGTCCTGAACTTAGGATGGAAGAATCCCTTGCACTGCTACAGACAGGGGATCGACTGGCCAGGCAGCAGTTCTGGGGGTTACAGAGGACAAGAAGCTGGATATGAGTCAACAGTGTGCCCTTCCTGCCAAGAAGGCTAAGGGCACATTGGGCTACATTAGTAGAAGCATTGCTAGCAGAACGAGGGAAGTGATTATTCCCCTATATTCGGCACTGGTGAGGTCACATCTGAAGTATCGTGTCCAGTTTTGGGTCCTTTCTCCCACTACAGTAAGGATGTGGACAAATCGGAGAAAGTCCAGGAAAGGGCAACAAAAATGATTAGAGGACATGACATAGGAGGGGCTGAGGGAACTGGGCCTCTTTAGTCTGCAGAAGAGAGGAGTGAGGGGGGATCTGATAGCAGCCTTCAACTATCTGAGAGGGATTGCAAAGAGGATGGAGCTAGGCTGTTCTTAGTGGTGGGATGACAGAACCAGGAGCAATGGTCTCAAGTTTCAGTGGGGCAAAGTTGAAATTTTTCCTTGGAAATTTTGATTTTTTGCAAAAAGGGCATTTTCCACTGGAAAATCATTCTGATGGAATTAGTACTAATTTTGCTCCACTTTCCGAATAAGCCTGTCAGAGAAGGAATCTTCCGGAGGGATTTTATTTTAGTGAGGCTCACTAAAAATATTCTTGGTGGGACAAGGGACACATGGAAAATAGGACTGCTTCCTATTGATTGCTTAGTGGCTAGATATTATGGAGATGGGCACTTCAGTAATGCCATAGGAACAGTGGGTAGACTTTTTTTTTTTTTTTTTGGTGCATTACGATTTATATTGCTAGATGCTCCAGCTGAAAATGGCCCCATAAGTGCTGTACATACATATAGCAAAATAGTCCCCGCCAGGAAAAGCTTAAATTTTCAATAGACCAGATTATCAGAGGTATTGGGAGTTGAAGTGACTTGACCGAGGTCACAAAGCTGGTCCTTGGCAGAGGTGAGAATACAACCCAGGTGTCCTGAGGTGGTGTTTCCTTCCCACTGGTAAGTGCTGCGGATCAGTGGAGAGTGTGCATAAAGCCCATAGATACTTTCAAATACTTCGAGCCTTGAAGGTAGCAAAAGAGGAGAGAGACAGACAGGCTGTTTAGAGTAGCTCTAAAAATAGAAAAGAACCTGGAATGTTTACAGCAGCAATTTCACTGCTTGGAAACCTGGACTTTTAATATCCAAGTCTTTTGTAAGATAAGCTGTTGCATCTCCAAGGAATTAGAGTAGCAAGAATTATTTGGATTGCCTGTGTAAATTTGTATTACCAGTTGGAAGCTGAATCTCTTTTTGTTTGTAGTTTGGAATAATTTCCTGGATTGGAGCCGCGCATGAAAAGTCTCAAGCCATCGAAGGGGCAAGCTCTTATTTGAAAAAGGAGCCTCCTTGTTAGTGATTAAATCCATGTGCCATCTCGGGGCTGAGTGGACCCAAGAGCTGTTCTAAACAGTGCCATATTGCACACCCCGGATTAGTGCTGGGGAAAAAAAGGTTTTGCTTGTAAAGCAAAACTGGTCGTATGTTGGCAGAAACCCTTTCCCCGCCACTGCCTTGGAGTTAATGGGAGCTAATGTGGTTCATGTTACTGTTGGGTTGCCTGATCCAGTGAAATCAACGGGTGCCTTTCCACTAACTTCAATGGACTTTGGTTCTGGGCGTTGTTTGACTAATTGTGTTAGCAGAGCTCATGAGCGCAGTTCGCCACTGTCTGAGCAGCAACATTCAGAATTCACTATAAGAAGGGCCAAGTTGGCAGCATGCCAGGAAAGCATAGATTGCACCTAAATTGCATATAAACATGCATAACTAATCCCAAATAGAGGGATAGACTCTTGAGATCTGGGTGTCTTCGTTGACAGAGGAATAGGAGTATGTATGTGGGGGTGGGGGGATGGCTGTATAATGCTGTGCGATTTAGTTTTGTCCTCACCCTGTATTTTCCTCTCTTCTATTTCTTTCATTTTATAAAAGATCCAGAGCTCTGCTGATTCGTATTTATACTCTCAGCATTGCTGACTCTCATCATTTAATTGTAGGCTTTGTGATATGTAGGAGTAAATTCACACACGTTAGTTAACCAGGGATTAAAAAAAAAACCTTGTGTTATTTCCCAGTGTGCCTGCTCTTAGTCATGGTAGGTTAGCTCAAGAGGAGTTAACTTGAGTAGGGATCCTTCAAGCTAACTCTTTAGTGAAGACGTACTCTAAATGACCCTTCCGACCACGGGTTTATTTTGTTTGATACCACTGGAAGACCTCATTCCTTTTCTAAGGAAGCCTGATTGAACAGGATGAAGTAAACTGCCTGTCTTGGTTTTGTCAGAAGCAGTCTCTAGCAGGACATATCCAGCATAATTTATCAAAGGGCAGTAATCTGCTTAATTTTCATGGAGTTCCTGTTCTTTGTTGGTCTAGATTGCAGAGGCTGGGGGAGGCGGGGAGCCTGATCGTTCTCTTTGGGGAGATGGAGGAGTGAAGTGTTTTTGTTCCATTGTTGAAATAAGTCTTCCTGACAAATTGAGGGGAGACAATGCTTTGGACAAAAAGGGTGATCCTAGACACGAAGAATAGAATCATTAAAAACCCAGCTAGTTAGTTAGATTAAAAAACACAACCACTGATTATTCACCCATGCACTGATAAAAGCATGCCAGCCAGTTGGTACCAAATCAAGACTGTTCAGGGAAATGTTTGCATGCCAGTGCCCTGAGCCATGGAAGCAAAAAAGACAGAGACACAATGCTTTTTTTTCTTCACAATTTCTCTCCCAGGCAGTGTTCCCTAGAGAATGGAGTTTTGGAGTGGGATTCAGCTATTCCCGGTTATGCCACTGGCCTGCGGGGTGACCTTGGGCAAGTCACTTCGCCTCCCTGTGCCTCAGTTTCCACATTTGAAATGTTGATAATGATACTGACCTCTTCAGTAAAGTTCTTTGAACTCTACTAATGAAAAGGGCTATATAAGAGTTAGGTGGTGGTATTGCTTATGAAAACGTTCTATAGAATTTAAAAGGGATTAATCCTATGGTAAAAATACGTGTGTATAGAAATTACCTTAAGAGCAAAAAATTATATCCCACTGTAATTAAGACATCCTTTAGAATTTAGTTAGTCCCCCATTACACCGCTGGTGTTCAGGGCAGCCACAAAGCTCCTCCACTCCTCTCTGTTTCTGGAAAATCTTGAAATGGTTCAGTGGTTTCAATGGTTAACATTTGAAAGGGAATTCTATCCCTGCTCTAGAATTCTGTATGTTAGTTTATCGAAAGGTTTTTCTCCGTGGGCTTTTTCCATTGGGAAAAAGAATGCCACTTACGGTTTTTGTGATGGGGACACCTGTCCATTGGGAGCCAAACTGAGACCCTCCAATCTCATCTCACGTAGCAGCCCTCCAAAGGTAGTGATTTCTGTTCGCTGTAAGAGATGGGTTTGTGAATCATGCCATTTTGGATCTGGAAGTGGATTGGAATTCAGAATCCTTCAAAGAAGCCCCAGGATTCTGAAAGCACATTTTCTCTGTAAGCAAAGCATTACGTGATTTGCAAGTGCTTTCTTCTACAATATAGCACATTAAGTGCATGTGTATATTACCCCACTGATCTATGGTCTCGGCCAGGGTATTTTTACACACCAATCACCATCACAATTGGTACCCTTGTGGCAGGCCCAGCAAGGAAATCCATTAGCTTCTCAGTGAGCTGAATGAGTGTTCCTGTGGATTTATATGCGTACATTTCTGATCAGAGTCTAGTCTAAGGAGTCAATGGCCCAGGAAGACTTTCACCTGTGGAGATGGTCTTTCCAGAGCAGGTTTGAGGAGGTGCAATGAGAATGGTTGTGCACACCTACCTGCACTTTACCTATCCCGTAGATCTATGACTCTGGTCTCTGGGACTGACAATCTGGTACCTTCAACCGGCACTAATTTGCTCAGAAATGTACATTAAACCTTAATTCTGTCAAATGAAAACGGTCCATGCAAAGGTGCAAACCCTCAGGTGACGTCAATTGCACCCGTGCAATTGACGCTTTTGTGTTCGAATGCACTGGGGCTTCATGTTAGCTCTGAGCACTTACGCACAGAACAAATCAGCAGAAATGGCAGCAGAGCTGAAGCTCACATCTAAACCATCTTTTGAATCCCTGATCTAAAGATGTAGCTCAATGTGTTCAGTGATTTTTTTAAATCCAACAAGCACAACCTGCTTCACAAAATATTACCAACAAAACAACCACGGAGAAAATTAGCTTCTAAATATCACATATTGAACATGACAAGGAGCCTCGAGACACTGTCTACAGCACATGTGCTTTTGTCATCTGAGACGACATTTTAGCTTGCCGAGGTTATCTGCTGGAGACTTTTAAAAGGAAGCTAAAGTTGGCAATAAAATACAGCCAAGCTGCTTAGCACAAGCGGGTCCAGATTTTTAAGGGCAGACTCTGAGTGGCTCTCAGCATGCTGATTATAAATGCCACTTCCCCTACCTATGTAGACCTACTAAGAAGAGTCACTGCCTCCCAGGGGCAATTTGGCACAGTCCACAGTGAGCTGGTGGCAAGGGAGGAGAGAGGTAGGCACAGAAGGGGAGTGAGGCTAAAGAGGAGAAGATTGGATGTGTAGGAAGGAAAGAAGAGAAAAGCGGGGTGAAGGGGATGGAGAAGTAAGAGGAGAGGAGGAAAAGGGGAAAAAGAAGCAGAATGTTAGAAGGAAAGAGGTGAATTGGAGGGTAGAAGGGAAAGGAGGAAAAAAGGCTTCTATGGAATAAGGGAAGCAAGGAGAAATTTGAAAGATGCGAATGCAGGGAAGGGGAAATGGAGAGCAGATAGCAGGAAGAAAAGGAACCAATTTCCTTCATTGATCATCAGTGGAATTTGAATCCTGAATCTTTCCCACTTATAGCACAGTCAGAGCTCCACCACCTGAGATAAAGGAGTAGCTTTAATATCATGCAGCAGTAGTAGACTGTTATCCTTGAGTAACCGTCAGGTGATACAACACGTTCTGTCAGTGTGTGTGAGGCAGAGGAGAAAGGGAAGAAGAAACTGAAAAATGACACTATTTCCTCTCCTTCTCTTGTTACCTTTTCTTTGTGTGAAAAGAGAGAGTGAGTGTTTTTTGGGGGAGGTCTACTCATTAAAAATGAATCACTTTTTTTCCACAGAGATCTTTTCCCCTCCAACCACTAAAAGAAACCAGCAGGAACCCCATGTGCCCTGTAAACAGTAGTTTAGTGTTGCAGCTGTTCCCCCTTCAATGCAGTGGGGGTGTATGAAAAACAAACTAACACAAGATGCTTAGAGGCAGCTCAAGGTGTGTGTATCTGGGTAATGACGCTTCCCACTTCTTCCAGCAGTGGCTTTGAGATTTAAACTGAGCACACCCTGCCTTCAACTCCACACTGCTCAAAGTGGTGTCGAACTAAGCTGTGATCATGCGAGCAAATGAAAAGGAGATGGGAAAACACTGGTTCCTTGGAAGTCCTGTTGGGCTGCATCTAAATTATGCTGCCTGGAGGTAGCAGTGAATGGGTGGCGTTCTGTGACGTCCTTATTCTACCCACAACTTGGGTAGGTACTACACCTTCCCTTGCACAGGTAGAAATGCTTGCACCGTTATGCTGCTGTGCGATTACCTGTTGGGCCTACATCTCCATCTCCGAGGCCCTGAGTCAGAAAGTGACTTGCTACCTGCCCAGCATTAAGTGTGGGAATAGTCCTCTCGATGCTGCTGACCCTCTTGCAGCAAACAGAGAAGTTAACTGGTGGGTTGGTTCACCAGCCGGGAGGGGGAAAGCACCATTCCTTTTAAAGCCCTTTCCTCAGGCCTCGTTCTGTTATCTGCAAACAGTCACCAGACAGAAGTAACACTGGGCATTGCTTTCCACCAGCCTTTCTCTGCTTCTGCCAGCTGGGGGGCTTCTGAATTCTCCGTTGACTTAGCTTTGCCTTTCTTTTCTATACCATTCCAAGGAGACCTCTGTCCAGCAGGGAACAGTTTAACCCTTTTCATTGTCACACTAAGAACACAGGCATTATGATATTGGATCAGAACAGCGGTCTGTCTTCTTCACTACGCTGTCTCCAGTAATGGCTAATATCAGAAGCCTCAGAGGAAGGTGCAAGAAAATAATCTGTCTTTAAGGGCATTTATTCCAAGCCCCCATCATTTTGTGGTTCTTCTGCATTAAATTATTAGAGTTTATTTCTTCTGTTCAAAATGAACAAAAACAAACCCCATCCTATCTACTGTAACAGTATCAATAAATTGCTAACACATTTTTTAATTATAGAATCATAGAAGATAAGGGCTGGAAGGGACCTCAGGAGGTCATTTAGTCCAACCCCTGCTCAAAGCAGGACCGACCCCACTAAATCATCCCAGCCAGGGCTTTGTCAAGCCAGACCTTAAAAACCTCTTAGGGTGGAGATTCCACCACCTCCTGAGGTAACCTCTAAGGACGGAGATTCCATTTCCTCTGTAGGTAAAGCTCTTAGATTCCTTGATATCTTGTGGCAATGAGTTCCACAGGTTTCTTGTATCAAAATGCACTGTTTTTAAATTGGTCCTCTTTCAGGTTTGCCTATAATATTTGTTTTTGTTAAGGTAGCAGCCTCAAACTCATTTTAAGGCCCACATTCTAGGACTTGTACGACAGGTAGTAAGAGGTTAGATTAGATAATCATACTGGTTCCATCTGGCCAGGAAATCTATGAAAGAGACAGAATCTTCTTACAATCAAAACAGAAGAAAGGCAGGAGGAGACAAATAGTGGGAGGGGAAGCGGGGGGTGAATTGACTTTACCGAGGTCATGAAGCAGATTGGCATCTGAGGTGAGGCTAGAACCCAAGTCTTATCCCTTGGACCGTTCTGCCTCAAATCTATGCTGCTTGCCAAAGGTAATCATTTTAATTAACTGTTCTGATTGTGTAACTATCCAGCTGTGTCCTCTTTATTAGCATCCCTGTGAATAATTAATGCTGCTTATTTAAAAAAGAGAAAGCCCATGTGCTAGATGGGTATGCAACCATTTGTTCTCTGTGGTTACAAACAGCCCCTTTGGAAATGGCACTGGCTTTTGTCATTGTCCGACAGGCCAAGAATGTAACCACGCAAACACATCACAAACTCACATCACTGAATGGGGGACCTGTTGTGGTTTACCAGATATTGTAAAACAGCGAACTAGTTAACAATGGGAAACAGGCATAATGCATCACACACTGTTTCAGTTCATTTATTTTACTGGTGTACTAATTATGTATGGAAATACTAGCAAAGGTATGCAGGTACGTTGTGTCAATATCATTTAGACTGTAAACTATTCAAGGTAAAATCTGTCTAATTTCAGTAGGTACAGCACTGGCACAGGATTCAGGTGGTTCCTTCTCCTGGCCAGCCTGGCGATTAGCTCTACCAGACCATGCACCCTCCTCTGGCAGTGTTTTCACCTGGTCTGTGTCACTCCGCGGCCCCTCTTGCTCCAGGACCTGTAGCCTCTGCTTCATGACTTACCATACACGTTCCCCTACTGGGCATGATGTCACACAGTCTTTCCCAGACCAAATCATCCCAGGCAGTTCGCTGGCCTCTGCCTGGTATTTGCCATATCCCCGGTGGCTGGCAGGGGAAGCTGGGCCCACCTTCTTTTGTGGGTGGCAGGTCAGGGGCCCTACGGTAGTAGTCAAGGCCTACACTGTTCTACCTTCCTGCTTTCCCCTGTGCTTTCTCCTCCTACTTCCTGGCTTCCCCGCTCTTTGGGTTGACTAGCCTCCCAACTCTCTCCTCTCAGACACTGACCACAGCCTACAGCCCCAGACACCCCTCCCTTCTCCCAGGGAGTGACTGAAGACTCGTTCCCTGCAGCCCCGTCTCTTGCCGCCTTCCTGGCTTATATAAGCCCTGTCTCTTGCCCAGCTAAGCCTCTTCTGGTTAAATCCCTGCTTCCTCTCTCCTTCTCCAGGTGCAGCCTGGGCAGTTAATTGGCCCACATAGCCATCGTACCCCTTCCAGGCCTTGTGTGGGACGGACACCCATTCACAAGCACCCAGCACGATGGTGCTGTAATCCAGATCAGGTGTTCAACAAAACCAACTTTTTCATGCGTCAGCTTGCTGCTATTAAAATTGAGTAGGGAAAGGCCAAATTAGATGGGAGCAAGTCACCTGGGTTCTTTTATGAGGATTTCAAGACCGATGGGAAAGAACACCCCAGGTTGAATCAATGAATAGCTTTATTGACGATAACACAAACAAAGACAATTAACAATACTTCTTACAATCAAACAATTTGACAATAAGCACACTGATCACTACTTTTTATGGGGGCTCCTCTATTGATTATCGTTATCTTCGACAGATGGTCACTGGGACAAGTCCTTTACCTTATACACAACTTATGCTTGATCCTTAAACCTAAACAAACCGATTTCCTTTAATTTCCTATTAATCTTGATCCCTTGGAAGCACTCTAGCAATTGCCTAGGGCAGCGGTTCTCAACCTGTGGGTTGCGACCCCGGCGGGGGTCGAACGACCAAAACACAGGGGTCGCCTAAAGCCATCGGAAAATACATATTTCCGATGGCTTTAGCCACTGAGAAGTCGCGCTACCATCTGTAGCAGCGCTATTCAGCTGGAACGCACACCGTTATGGATGCGCGTTCCAAACTGAATGCCTGCGCGCATGCGCAGACGTGATTGCATCATCCGTCCGGGGCCTAAGGGACGGGGGAAGCGGGGGGAACGCTCCACAGTCCATAGCAGCGCATTAATTAAATATTGTTTTTGTGATTAATCACTATGTTTAAATTATGTTTGATTTGTAGCAATGAGAATACATAATGCATATCAGGTATTTACATTCCGAATCATAACTGTAGCAAAATTACAGTTTTGAAGTAGCCACCAAAATTATTTTTTGGTTTGGGGTCACCGCAATATGAGGAACTGTATTGCGGGGTCACGGCATTAGAAAGGTTGAGAACCACTGGCCTAGGGGGTCGTGATCCGCAGATCTCAATTAAATCCCCCGATTCCCTGAGTCCACAGGCTCCTGAACGATCTGGATGCTATATTCACGGCCAGACTCTGCCTCAGCCTCTGGTCTGGATCCTTGATTCAAAACCCTCGTTTTGACAGGTGGTCGCTGGGATCTGGAGCTCACAAGCTTCTTAGGGCTGGTGTCCTCTTGGTAGACTCAAGAGTAGATACCCCCCCTCTTGAGCCGGGCTGCAGTCCACTGAACCTCTGTCTGCTCTGAGTATTTATTTCCTTTTCGAGCACTCTGTGGTTTAGCTATCCTGTGGAAGCCTGCCTAAGCGCATCCGGTGTTCTGTGGTTGCTCGGACCTGATAGTTGACCTGCAGCTGAGCTTATCCACTGAGCATATTTCTGCTGTTGAGCGTATTTCTGTTCTATTCTGGCTCAACCATTTTTGCTTGGTCATGCTCTCTTTGAGTTCCCTATGCAATTTGGTCAATTCTTTATATTTTGCTAGGCCTTGCATTATTTCAGGCCTAGTCCTTATAGCCAATTCCCCTATTATCACGGTCAGTTTTGTATGGGGGGAAAAATTAATGGAAAACAGAATAGCCCCCAAATTAAGTTTTTGGTTGAAAACCATTTTTTGAGGGCCAAAACCCAAAATATTATAGACTCATAGACTCATAGGTCAGAAGGGACCAATATGATCATCTAGTCTGACCTCCCGCACAAGGCAGGCCACAAAACCCTACATGGAGCTGTGGTGAAGTGTGACTGTATGTGGGGGGCGGGGTGGGGCAGGAATACGTTTTTTCCAGCCACCTTTACGTATCATTAATCATTAGTAATGAAATCTTAGTAATATGAAACTTCCCTATAGCCTTCTGCTACTAAATCTTTACAAAAGAGACCAGTGTCTGTGTGTGCCAGTTACAGGATGTAAAGAACATAGTGAAGTGTGTATTAGCCAGGCTCTAGTCTCCACAGAAGTTGCCCATGATTCTTGGCGAGAACAAACATCCCTACGCAAAATTTGGCCTTTCTGAAGTTAATGTAAGCTTTGCCATTGATTTCAATGGGGCCAATATTTTACTCCTTGTAGTTTCAAGACATGGGGCAGTGAAAAAGTATTTCCTACATAAGAGCCTATTCCAAAGCTTATTGAATTTAATGGGAAAAATCTCCCATGGACTCTAGATGAAATTTGGATGAGGCCTTAAATATGGTAAGAGTTTCTCAATCAAAGTTTAGTTTTTGACACACACTTTTTTTTACCCTCTCACATTAGCCAAGGACATATTTGATGAGCCAGCATTGTTACTTTCTGTAATTTATCATTGACAAACAAGTTCCTTTTTTGCTGTGAAGTCTGTTACCTTAGTTACCTTTAATTACAGCCAGATCTGCAGTTTTAATTAAATATAGGTGATAGTCCTTCCTTAATAATTATTCCCCAAAGAAATTACTTTAGAGACATTAATACCTTGCATGAGAAACAGTTCTAGAAGACTTGGGCTGATATGCAGCAATGCTGATGGTGGCAAAGAGAAATTTAATTTTGTGATTTGAATATTAAAACATTCAGTCAGATTTTTTTTAGCATTAAATTTACTACACTTTCAGTTACTGCAAGGCTAAGTAGGATTATTCAAATGAAATACTGATGGAGTACAAAGGAATTTTGCAAATCCTGTTATAGAAAGTGCTTGAATTATGGTCCCAATCGAAACTGAGGATCCACTGTGCTAGGTGCTGTACAGACCAGACATGATCTGTGCTCCAAGGACCTTGCATTCGAAACAGGCAAAGACAATTTTCATATCCGTTTCGCAGCTGGGAGAACTGAGGCACAAGGCAATTAAATGACTTGCCCAAGATCAGAAAAGGAAGTCTGAGGCAGTGCTGGGAACTGAACCAAGCTCTCCAGAGTCTCTGGCTTAACAAGACCAGGTTTCCCCTCTCTGTGCTCCTCTGTTTTCTTCCTCAGAATATCTCCTCTGAAGAGTCTGCATATACTACACCCTGCTTTAAGTATTCACGCTGCAATGGGATTTTGTTTTCTTTTTAAAGTCAAATCTGATCAGTTACTGGCCCTGCCCAAATTTAGGAGGATAATGCTACTGGGCAGGTATGTGGTCATTTCAGTCTTCAAAGCATAATGTTAACAGTAACGAATTAATCCTCACAGCACCCTTTTGAATACATTTACCTTACTGGAAAGATAGAGAACTTGAGGTAGAGATTTGAGAACTTTGGTAACGCAGGCCTGGTCTACACTATAGAGTTAGGTTGACACAAGGCAGCTTACATCAACCTAACTGTGTCTATACTTACATTTTGCTGCTACCAATGTAAATGCCTCACTATGTTGACTTAACCCCACCTCCACGAGCGGTGTAGAGTCAAGGTCGATGCAGTAGGATTGATGCAGCGTCGGTTAACATTGCTTTTGCTGACTGTTAACTGGCTTTCAGGAGCCTTCCTACACTGCTCCAACCTGACAGTACAATC
This sequence comes from Mesoclemmys tuberculata, assembly GCA_007922155.1. Classification (NCBI taxonomy): domain Eukaryota; kingdom Metazoa; phylum Chordata; order Testudines; family Chelidae; genus Mesoclemmys; species Mesoclemmys tuberculata. Next base: position 57,100,482 of record ML675609.1, read on the forward strand.
GATACAAGCACTCCGGGTGAGGATGCGCAGCATTGTCACCAGGAGTGAGGTGAAGACACACACAAGCGATTTAATTACTGTGGCGGCTGTATGCCAACATCAGTTAGGTCAGTGGCTCCCAACTTTTTTGGTGCGAGGGCCACAAATATCATTTTTACAACGCTGAAGGACCACTGGTCTACCAACTCCTAAAAAAATGTGTCGACGTACACGCCATTAAGGACTGCAAGTCACTACACGTTTCAAAGAAACACTTTGCCGCTATGGTGCTCAGTTTTACATTCACTATTTTACACCTACAGAGGACTCACGGCATGTCACACACACGCAGACAAAGCTCTAGTGCAGATGCGTGACTGTCACCGCACACTGAAGCATGTGGCCAGACAGCGAAGTGGCCAAGCTGTCAGGCACTGGTTTGTAGAGTCCTGCCTCTCCCCAGCATGGTAGCTCCTGGCTGCTCTGCCACCAGTGCCGTCCCCCACTACCAGGGCCCAAGCATAATTTTTTGGGGCCTAGTACAAACTTTTAATACAGGCCCCCTCCCATAAGGAGGTAATAGGGGCTACTGCCTGGGCCTGGCTCCCCAGTGCCTCTGGGCCCCAGTAAAGTGTACCCTTTTTCCCCCCTCATGTGGGGGCCCTGCCCACTGCAGCCAGACGGAAGGAGTTCAGCGCAGAGGCTGCCTCCCTGCTGATCTCCCGTCCCCCTGGCTGCAGCAGGGAAACTACAGGTGTCTGCAGCCCCACGCTCTCCACCTGGGTACCTAGGCAGTGTCTTTCTCCTGCAGCCAGGACTCCAGTGCCCAAGGGCCCAGGCGGAGTGCTTTGCTCGCTGCTGGGAAGGGGAGCACTAATTTCCCCTCCCTCTAGCTCCAGTTGGGATCCCAGCGCCTGTGGACCCAGGCGGAGTACTTTGCCATGTTCCCTGCAACAGTGATCTCTCATCCCTTTGGCTGTAGCAAGGACCCTGCATTGGCCTTGTAGCCCCGTGGCAAGTCCTTTGATGGCGGCTCCCTTCTGCAGCCAGCCAGCAGGAGGAGGAGCGATGGGCCACTTTGAAAGACCCTGTGGGCCAGAGGTTGGGAACCACTGAGCTAGGTCAACTTAATTTTGTAGTATAGACATGGCTCAGTCAGAGGCTTTGGGTCTATTAGAGGAATGGGTGGGTGAGGTACTGTGTCCTGTGCTGTGCACAAAGGTCCAACTACATGAGCATGGTGATCCCTTCTGGCCTTCAAGGCTTTGAGTCCATTAGCCTAATGCAGGTGAACACTTAAAAATCTGCAGCGACGCAGTGAAGATGCTACTATGCCGACAGAAGATCTTTTCCCGGTCGGTGTAGTTAATTGACGGAAAAGCCCTCTTGTCGACATAACGTTGTGGGGTTAGATTGGTCGGTATAACTGTGTCACTCGGTGTGGATTTTTCACACTCCCGAGTGACGTAGTTATACTGGTGTAAGTTTGTGGTGTTGATCTGGCCTAAGTGAAGGTCAAAGCATTCAGATCTGTGTGTCTGCAGCCTGGCACCTCGATGCATGGTTAAGCGCTAAAATAAAAGTAAGCTGTTTGCAGAGGGGCTGAGCACTTCTTGACTTCAATGGGAGTTAGGCTACTTATGTAGGTGCTTAACTTTAGGCTTCCACATTTGAGAATATTGACCTCAGGGACTTGTCCAAGGTCACAAAGAATGTTAGGCTGACATCTGGAATTCGAATTTGAACAGCCTATGTCCCAGTCATGTGCAAAGACCAGTCCATGTGGGTCTTGCTGAGCCCAAATTTGTCGATCTTCACAGCATGCTTGCAAGGCATATTTATTCATTCAGGTTCTTATCCTCCATTTTGGCATTTTTCCTCCATTTGTTGGTTTTGAGCAGGATTCCCCTGAAATGGGGAATATCTTTCAAAGAGATAAAATGCCTTTGAAGTGTGACAGCAGCATATAAATACTTTGTGACTGATCTGAGATCTTAAGCCATTTACATTTTTAAATACATTCCAATTCATTTTTAATACCAATATAATAATTGAAGTACGAGTCAGCACTAGTCCTGAATAGACAGCAGCAGTGTGTGTTTTTAACAGTAAATCTGTGGCTGAGCTGACCTGTGTATTGACTAGAAAAGACTTGCTGTTTAGAAACGGAGAGTCCTGTAGCACCTTAAAGAGTAACACATTTCTGCGAATATAAGCTTTCGTGGGCTGCAACCCACTTCATCAGATGCAACTGAGAAACTGAGGCTGTCAAAAACCTTACCAACAGTGTCAAATACTTTGAAAAGCATAGCTTGGTGGAATAAATCCGTCTTTTCCTCAGTTTAGATATGGCCGCTCAGTGAAAGCGAACAGCAGGTAATCTGAAATGTGATGCTAATCTTAGTGGTTTAAGAGAACGTGGTTGCAAAACCAGAAGTTTTAAGAACTATCAGCTGCAAAACCGTGTGAACATCTGGAAGCAGTACACATTTTTATTTTATGGCTGGTGCCTTCCCTGTAAGCCAAAGTGACATTTTATTATACATATAAAGGTTTTGCTTCCTGAATTACCAACACCACTTCCAGAAGTAACCAGGTCTTCAGTGGAGGTCTCCCCTCCAAATGTTGAGCAGACTTGAACCTCCTTAGCCTGTGTGACAACACAAATGGGAGTGTGAAGTAGGAGAGCTCTCTTACAAGTGCTCTCCTGTGTCTTTCACCAATAGAAGTTGATTCAGTAAAAGATATTACCCTCACCCACCTTGTCTCTAAAGTATAGACAGTAGATGAACTCTTTAAACGCATTGAACTGGCACGAGTAGCAGGAAAAATAAGGCTACTGAAACAAGACTCGTTCCATTTGTTTTGGTCTGTTTATATTTTAAACAAAAGATGCTTTTTAATTTCTAAAGGGAAGCAGTTTGAATTCCTACAAAAATCTGTCTCATCCTAGAGTGTCTTTGCAGACACAGGGAGCAGTGCAGAAATCACCCTACATTCCTGTCCAGGGACTTATCCCTCCTTTATGCCCAGTCATGTGTCTGTGTATAATGTCCCACCATCTAGTTGGTTGTTGGTCTCTACGATGGACAAATCTTGGGTATGTTTGCATTGTTTTCACTGGTATGCTATCATCTGTTTTAATTCTGCAGTGTCCCTAGGATAATGGGGCATTAATGACAGCAGTTAGTCCGTTGCAAGTGGTTTTTACACAACTGTGTGCTTGCTTTTATTTATTTTTTAAAAATATGTTGCATTTAGACATGGTAAATTCTAAAACTACGGGCAAACTGCAAAGAATTGTCCATGAGCATATTTTCAGACTTTTAATTTTTTTAAAAATGAATTCACTTTAAATTGGTTCATTGCTTTTTATGTCTGCAGATATTTTAGCAAACAAGTTTTCAGTCTGGAATAGTCCCAATAAGAGCGAATTTTCACTTTGTGAATTCACACAAAGTGAATTTTAAAGCCCCAGTCCAGCCAACATTTTGCTAATGATACTACTCACATGTATAAAGTTACTCATGACTAGAGCTGATAAAAAATGACGCTTTTTAGAAAATGGAACTTTTCATGAAGAATTGTCAACACCTTTAAAATTTTTCTCCCCCCCCATTATTTTAATAATTTTTTATTAAACTTTTCTTTATCAAAATCATGTTTTAAATCATTCTTCAGTGAAAACATGTTTTGTTTCTTTATCGGTAGATGAAAAATGCTCAGTAATGTTTTTTGAAGCCTGTGTGGATAGTAATTTAGGTTTTGAAAATATTGATAGAAATGTCCTGGAAATTTTCAAGGAAAGTGAGTCCATTTTGAACCCTGTGATGTGGAAACAGTAGAGAAATCTCAAAATTAGCTGCAAAACATTCCCTTCTTCTCCCATTTTCTAAGACTGTGTCTAAACTGATGGTGCCAAAGTCACCGTCATCAGATCGACTTATCTGGATCGACTGAGTGGTCAGTGAAGACCCGCTCAGCCGATCCAGTAGTCGATGTACTAAAACCACCACCTCCAGTGGCGTAGTGCTGCGTCGACAGGAACGGTTACGGTGGCGTAAGTACCTTTTTATACAGGTATAACTACATCTACACTTCGGAGTTGTCTACTTCAACTATATGGGCTTCTAAATCAACACAGTTACAGCAGTAAATAAATTGTGGGTAGACAATGCCGAAGAGTTATGCTTATCCAATCAAAATCACAGAGACATATCACGTGGCCTAGCTGTCCAATCAAAAGAATTTGAATAATTCTGAATGAATCACAAGTTATAGACAAGAAGCCTTCACTCATCAGTGAAGAATTCTGAACGATGATATATGAGAACTGTGACCTGCACATGGACAAAGCGTGCACAGAGCAGTGGGTGAAAGTCATGCAAAGAATTGTTCATTACAAATGAATTACCTAACAGGTGTGAACTCCAGCTGAGTATTTTCGGCTCCATCCTGCAAGGTGCTTACTGCTCCCGCACTGTGCTAGGTGTTCGTCTCTGGAGCTCAGGCGCACGAGGACGACACAGGCGTGCTCAGCATGTGCTGAAGAGAACCGTTCATGAGCAGCAGGATGCCTTTTGCCCAAAATGCCAGGCTTAATTTACTGTGACTATTTCAGACACCCTCGGCTTTAATAGCAAATTAAATTCCTCCCTGGTGAAGTCACATGCTAGATCAACAGGATTTATTTGCTTTTTTTTTAAATTGAAAATGTTATTTTCAATAAATAGTATTTTATACAAATACTATTTTAATATTAGATGTTAGGGTTGAGAGAGAACCCTTTAGGCCATCTTGTAGATCCCACGCCCACCCCCTTAATCCTCAAAGATCAGAGGTCCTCTGTCCTCAAAACCAATTACCTGCTGATTCATACAGGTTTCATCCTAATAGCTTGTGTGTGTCCTTCAGCAGAATTCCCTTTTAAGCTTTACTTCACCTGTGGTGAGATTAATAGTTTCTGACACATATGATGAAAATCAGTGGCATCCCTTCCCCTCCCCCACTGGGATTAAATTAGATTATGATGCTGAAACCAACCCTCTTCATTGCACTTGTCAATGACTTTTTCTCCTATTTGAACTGCCGCTGGCTTCTATGCCAACCTCCCTCTGACTGTGGCTAAGACCATTAAGCAATGTACAAAGTACCCCAAGGAATAGCTTTTGTTAGGAGACTCTCGAATCTGCGGAGAATGTTTTGGGAAAAAAAACACACACAAAAAAAACGGGGCTTGTGCTGGGAAACTGTAGCTGTTTTCTTTCATGGTGCCACTGAAATCAGAAACCCATTTTTGTCCTTTGTAACTGAAACGGCTTCTTTCTAATTTGCTAATGGGATTTGTTTTCAACCTCGTTTTAGCAGAGACTTCTGTAAAGCCACTGCTCCAAACCCTGCACCCCCCCTCCAGTGCCCCATTTGGTGATGTGACAGTAAGATGACAGGCGGAGAGGGAACAAAAGTTTTATCTGCTAGGGTAGAGACGACTTGCACTATGGGAGAAGTAGTTCATTGCGTACATTTGTGTGAAAAAACTGAACTCGAATCAATACAAAGATGAAGGGTTTTGTTGGTCCCAGGGGAAAGACCCAACGTGAAAGAGTTGCTATAAATTAAAACACCTGTAGTTGTATTGCTCTTTCTGCAACACAGAGCCACAGCTTTTACAGTGAGGTAGGGTTGTCATGGTGGGGAAAAAAATCAGTCAGCATGATTTTCCTGTTTGCCTGTGATTTTTTTCTGTGCTCATGACTCTTGTCGCAGTGACAGCAACTGTCCCACAGGGTCGGGCCCAGCTTTTTGCTCCAAGCTTTGCAACCATGCGTAGTGGGTTGTAGTGTGGTTTAGGTTTGACCCTTTGTCATGACAGAGAGGAAAAGGGGATGGGGGTGTGTGTGTGTGGGGGCAAACCTGAGCAAAATCGCCACCCTGAAAGCCAGCTTGCAATGCCCAGAGCAGGAAGGTAGGCCCAGCTGCCTGGATCAAAGCTGTCACTGCGAGATGATCACAGGGTGGGCTGGCTTTCCAACCCCCAGCCCACTAGGGCAGAAGGGGGGAAATGTTGCTGCCTGTTTTCTGTTTGATAAAAAGAGCCTATGGCTGAGATTTTTCAAAAGTAACTAGTGATTTCAGGCACACAACTCAAGACGCCTCCGTGAACTCAAGAAGTACCAGAAACTTCCCAAGATACCCACCCCAATTTTGCAGATCACAAAGGTTCAGATATGCAACTTAGACTATGATTGTCAAATGTCCTAAGTGAGTTAGGTGCCCAAATGCCATTTAAACCTAACTCCCTTAAGCTTGTTTTGAAACTCCCAGCCAAAAACTTTTAAGCACAAAGTACCTCAAGTAATTGCTTGGAACCAACAGACGTTAGGAGCCTAAATACCTTTCAGGAGCTGAACCTGTGTTATCCAACCCTCTTGATTTCCTCTTATACCTATTCATTTGCCCTTATTTTGGGGTGAAAGATGAGTGTATGCCCTACAAAGTGCATTGTACCCATCTACATTTGTGGCTTCTTTCAGAGGCATCTGTGAACTACATTCTCTGCTACCATTTTGGAGAAAGCATGAAAAAAGATGAGGAAGCTCGAAATAAGAAGGGCTGTTTTGATGGTTTTAAAAAAAAGTTCCCAACCTTCTACATTTTCTGGGTACTTTAAACCTTTGCTATCTCTTGCAGCGTTGGTGGAGCACTCAGATAAAATACCACAGGCTTGCGGAATGCTATTATTTTCTTGGAGCTAGTTCAGGAGTTCATGTTCTCAAGCTAGGTGGGGAGAAAAGAAGGGCCAGAAGGGTTAGTTAGAAATAAACACAACTGTCATTCTGTGTATGCATAAGGACGGGCTTCCAGAACGGCTTTCATCACTTGAGCTTTTATCTTCGCCTCATCTTTATCTTTTGTTCAGTTCTACGTGCGGAATTTTGTCCGCCCTCCTCTGTCCCTGACATTTATTTCACACCGTGTTTTAAATGAGCCATGATGGAACAGGAGAGAGGTCCGAGGTCAAAGCTCAGCCCTTCAGCTGAGGGAGGGAATGGGATAATTAAATGCTGAAAGGATGCTGCCGTAGGACACACTAAAAATGAGGGCAAAAGGGTAAATAACAAAATGAGGGTGGTTTGAGAAACGCTGCTTCTGGGTGGTGCTTCTGGCCATCTTCAACTCCATGAGGCTCTCAATAACTTTATGCACCACTGATTTAGTGAAATGTACTATAAAACCCCAGCAGCATTGCTTCCAAGCTTCCAGTTTTCTGTGCCTGCCACTGGTTGGAGAGTGCATAGACAGAACACGTCCGTGCCATAAGAGGCCATGCATAAAATGTTGCCATTAAGTTTCACAGGGGTGGATAACTTGGGGGATTTAAAACAGCATGCGTTTTATTGCATGCATGCTCCTCTGGTGACAGAAGGGCAATATAAATGCTTTAAAATATAGAATGGTTCTGCCTTTACTGTCTGACTTCATAGCAGAAGTGAAGCCATGATTCTTTTTGTCTATAGAAAAGTAATAGTTTAGAGTACTAAAAATGATACTGCTGTGTGCACCACACTATCTCCTCCTATTGCCATGGGTTTATGTGGTGAGGTTCAACAAGTGCAATGTTGAGACAAGTTAAAAAGAGGGTTTTTTACTTTTTCTATGTAGTCACCAAATATACTAAAGTGAGAATAGTCCAATTCTAGGACACTGAATAGAGATGCAGGGCTATTCTGCTGACTCATCTTGGCAAACAGACCCAGGTGGTGGGGGGTCTCATTAGCTCCAACTCAGGAGGATTTGAAAAAAAGAAAGAAAGAAAGAAAGAAAATCTTTCAGGAAAGAGAGAGGCTACAGAATGTGAGAGGGGAGACTCTCAGAAAACAGCCGGTTCTGGAGAAGGTTTGTGTTTGCTGTTCTTAAACTGGGAATAAAATAAATTTCCAGAGAAGGAGAGTGAGTGGTGGATATTAGCCCGTGTGCCCGTAGGAGCACATGATGGATCAACAGCAAACCCTTTCATATGTGGAAAGGAGCATGGGATTTCTAGTACCTGCTGCATGGACATGGGAAACAGAAGAAGTCCTGAATTGGCTTGTGCAACAGCAGAAGCTGAAGCAGCTTGCTCAGGCTGCCGTCCAACACCAATGCCAGCAAGCCTAACAGACAGCTACTGAAACCAGTCAGGGACCTCGGGGGAGAAGGCCTACCAAAGGGCTCTGAGTAAACCCTCTCCCTTAAAGGTACAGCCGTGTGCTACGCCTGGCGATTGATGGACTGGGTAACGTATTGGCTCTAGCGGGGAATACTTGGGTAGGGAAAACAAGAGGCGTGTTGATATTGAACTAGGTTGTGGATATGCAGCAGAGCTGGGTGCGTACTTGGATGCACTGGAAACAGCCGTCCTGGCTGAGGCCACTCATCACGCACAGGCCAGCCTGGAGACTGAGACAGTAAGGAAGCCACATCACAGAAAAGAAGGCCAGCCTGCTGGGTGGAATCAGGAGCCACCAGAGAGAAGAGCGAAAAGACCTTAAGGAAGGGAAAATGAAGGCAAGCTTGCTCACCTTGGGCCCAGGCGGCTCTACCATTTCTCCTATTGTCTGAGTCCACTGTAGCCGGCTAAGGTAGATTAAAATATAGGCTGGTGCCTTTATGGGATGTCTCTGTGTGTGTCTGACTCTGGGGAGACCCATGACCTTAGTATAACATCATTCTGGGAGTCAGGTGGTGGGGACTCACTTCTCCCAGCGGGGCGTGTATCTGAGGGAAGGGCGAGGCAGTGTAGGTGCTGCATTTTCCTTCCATCTGTTGTCACTCCTCCCGTGGCCCACGGGGGAGCCTTTTCTCCCTGCAGCCGTGGAATGCCGAGAAGGGGAGATATGGCGCAGTCACCACTCGCCTGACTCTGCCTGAGCCTTCAGGAATGGTTGCGGCCCTGAGAGCCGTGTGGAGCGGATTTCCCTGCAGCCCCAAAGCTGACAGCAACCCCCTGGGCCAGTGAGTAGAGAGCCAGATCCCAGGGCCATTTCCTGACACTCAGCCCACTGGACCCTTCAGGCACGGTGAGGGGTGCAGACAGGGGAGAAAGGCGCTGCCTGCAGCCTTTGCTCTTGGCACACGTGTGCTCCGAGACAGGCAGCATTGAAACCTTCGCAGTCCCTGCAGATGAGGGACGCAAAAAGGGAATCTTATTCTAAAATTAAATAGCTTTGTTTCTCCATGAGTGACTCTCAAACAGGGGCGGGGGCGAAGCTAATCCCTGGAACTGCCTCTTCAGCTATTGAAGGGATAAAAGGCCGCTAAAGCTTGGCCCCCTGAATTGCTCCCGGAGAGTGAATTTCTCAGAGCACTCTCCTCTGACATGGCCTGTGCTGTGGCCACTCTGTGTGTTTGTTGCTGTCACTCTCCCTATTTCAGCTGCCAACGTCTGCTGAGTTCCAGCAACACCGGAAAACAATTTGGTTTTGGATTAGAAGTCTGGAAAGTCAATGACCACTTGCCACCGTATCCCTGGCCTTCCGCCTCTTCGAAGAAGGAGTCCTTGGCTGGAGTGGTACCCTGCGTGGAATATCAGCAGCTAGAGGAGTTATGCTGCAGCGGAACTTAAATATTAGACCTGACCTAAACTGCCTGGACCTTTGAACTGGACTTTTGAAAGGTTCGGAAGCGTTCCGATTCAGGCTGGCTCTTTGGGCCCATTTCATGGTGAGGCCTAAACTGGGAAGGTTGGATTGGGATACAAACTTCCCTGATCTTCGGAGAAAGGCTGAACCCAAGGTTCAGAGGAGATGTGGACTCCGATTTAGAGGTCCGGCTGGGTGGGACGCTTTGGGTTCCAAACCAGAGCAGTAAGGGGTTGTCACCGTCTTCCCTGAAATCCTGGGTGCGTCTGTTCTGAGCTGTCCTGACGCACAGCACAATAACCTCACCTTGGCTTCCATTAGCCTTGGTTACTCCTTGCAGGGTGACCCCCCACACCGTACCAGTCCCAAATGTTCCCCAAGCCACCTGCCCTATATGTCCAACCCCCTTGCTGAGCACTTAGAGATGTTCCTGAGTTTGTTGTTCCCTGGAAAACGCAGCATCCAGCAGCTTGTTACCCTACCTGGGGTTAACACACACTCTGTTTTAACCAAAGCAGTGAATTGGTTTATAGACAGCAGCAGGCTGAGTGGGGAGCGGCCTCACCTGCTTAGTAGGAAATGCCGCAAAGGGAATTGGGTTCCTAAATCTGGATTAGAGAGAAGTGCCTATCGCTGCTGGGTGGTGCGTGTGAAGGAGTTTAAATTCCAGTCCTTTTGGAGGGGCACGTTCTGTGCCCCTGCCGGGGCCCTGGAGGAGAGCTGCCAGCTCCTGTCAGGGACTGGAGCAGGGTGTGCCCTCCCTGCTGGGACTCCGGGATGAGAGGAGCGTATGCTCTCCCCTTTGGTGTCCCAGGGGAGCTGTGTGCCCCCTGCCAATTATTGGGGGGGGGGCCTGTGCACCTGCTTGCGCACCCTTGTGCACGCCCTGGGATTCACAGCCATGAACCCTCTCTTGGAGTTAGGGCTCAGCTGCTTTCGGGACCTTTCTTGTGAAAAACTGAGGAGACGGTGACACCACCTTCCTGTACCCGCCGCCCCAGCAGTCTAGCGGTTAGAGTACTCACCTGGGAAGTGGGCAGCTCAAATCCCCAGTCTGCTTGCTTTAGAGCAGCCACTTGAATGTGGGTCTTCCATCTCCTAGGTGCGTGCCTTGGTCACTGGGCTATGGGTATTCCAGGATGTTTGCTCCTAGCTTCTCTTGTTGAAGCTGTTGTACTTCATACGAAATACCTAAACCTCCTGGCGAAGTGCCCTACCCGCTGGAGTTCCCTTCACGCTCTCTCCAGCTCAATGACTATTTAAGTAGTTTCTATACAATGGAACAGCTTCAACAGGAGAGAGGGAGACGTGCCTGAATGCTCCATAGGCCAGTAGGTATGGCCCTCAGACCAGAGGGGAAAGCTCCAAATCCAGCAGAGAACTGGGCTCGCCAACATCCCAGGAAGTGCTGCATCCTGTAAGCTATTGGCTGTGGGGGGGACAGGACAGCTAAGCAGGTGTTTTGAACGTAGGCACCTAAATCTTTTTGCGCTTCTAGCCCTTAGTCTTTCACCACACCATGGGACTTCAGAAAAGAAGGAAGTCGGACCCCTTTTTCCTATAAACTTCTTGACTACCTTGGTCTTCCCCTTTTGAAGAAGTCTTTCCCGGCATGCTTTCCTAGTAGCTGGCCCTTTAAATCTGGGAGAGACACTGAACTGCTGCCTTAATGGCAATGATTTTGCCTCTGACTTCTGCAGGCTGCACTTCATTCTAGCTTGTGAGTATTTAGTGCTGTATATTGCCTACTCCTGGCTTTTTCTTTCCTTGCTCACCCTCACGTGGTTAGTTGGAGAAGGCAAGCGTATTGGTCTTTATGTGTCAGTAGAGGCCAGCATCCTAAATAGAGGTGACTGGATTAGAAGTAAGGCATACGTTTTTAACTTTTGGCACAATTTATCTGGGCTGGATTCTCCACCATGTGAAGTCTTCAGTCGAGATTGGCTGTCTTTCTAAAAAAGATGCCCTATGTTACAGATGCTTTGGAAACATGGACTATTCAAAGACTTGTATTCATATGATAAATGCTTACGGGCTGGATAGTGACTGTATTCCTGGCCCACTGGGTGAGCCAAAAGAGGTTTCATGTGTAAATGGAAGTCAGTGGAGGGGTAACTAATGCAATTCCCCAATATTGAAACAATGCAAGTAACAGGTTTTTTGAAGTTGCATCGCTTGGGGGAATAATCTAGACTGGCTTGAGGTGGTTCAAGAACCTAAGAATACAAAGGACTTGACGCTATATAAAGTTGTTGCTCTCACTGAGGATCCACACTCACATTTGATCCAAGAATTGGTATAAAACTGTGACCAAGAGAAACAGAGGCTGAGGGAAGGTCTGAAATACTTTAATCCTATCAGTATCTCTGTGTAGAAGAAGGGTGATTGCCTGGTAAAATAGGCATGCATATAAACTGTGCATTGTTTATATAGATTCTCTGATAAGCTTTTGGTTCTGAAGGACTAGTACTTTACTTTGAGAGCTGGCTGATCACTGGTGAATCCTGTCTTTGCCCGTGAGAGAACAAAACAGCAGGTGTTGAACTGAAGTCAGATCTGCTGAGGGATCAGTCGGCAGCCTAACTCCCTGGTATGGCGGGAGAAGATGATGGGATCCTGCTCTGAAAAAGGTGAGAGGTAAAGGCCTGAGACCTAAGTGCAGGGGTACCCCCTGAGGAGGCCCTAAGGGGTCATCAGGTGCACTTTACTGCAGAAACTATCAGACCCTAACTCAAACAGAAACTATGGGGCTTGATGCAGGAATCACTGAGTGATGTTCTCCAGCCTGTGTTACGCAGGAGATCAGACTTGGTGATCGTAAATGATCCCTTCTCACCTTAAAAGCTACGAACCTAAAAGGAAGTTATTTAATAACATAGTGTGTGTGCAGGTGGAGTTTCCTAGTCTGCTGCCACCATCCTCGCATCTGAGTGCTCAGCTGCTCTGAACCCAGCTCATGGTGAGAAGACCTCGAGGTCTTTATGGAACCGTGAGTTCTGTGTATCCAAAATAAAATAAAAAGCTACTAAGGTTCAGAGTCGTCTTAGTTTCCCTCTGTTTCCTTTTCTCTTTTATATTGCACTTGCCAAATATTTTGCTGGCATCCGATTAAATTCCTACATTCTTCCTTTGCTGTTCTTACGGCTGCCTATTCTGATGCACAGAAACTCCCTTTGCTAACGAGCCTCTTCCTTGGTTTATGGAGCTCTAGCAATCTGACATTACAAGCCAACCTTTCTGACATCACAGGTCATCACCGTGGCAGCACCATGATCTCACAATCAGAAGAATGTAGACCCACAAGGGAGGTTGAAGGTGAGAAAAGAAGTGTAGGGAAAAAAGTTCCTGTGAATTTAACAGAATTTTAATGAAATCCAAAACTTAGAAAACATTTTCTTCCCCAGAATTTGACTGCATTTTAACACAAGTTAGAAGTAGTGGTTGCTGGGTTTTGTTTTGGCTTTTGAGATTGTTTCTTTTTAGTGCTGTAAACAAAGGTTATAAGCATAACTAAGAGTGTGAAATTGAGAACTGATTGACGGCACTTGAATTCTATAATTAAAGACTATTTGGCAGTTTGCTACTTCTTGATGTTTTGTTTTTTTTACTGACACAGATCCCTTACTTGATTGAAATGAAAGTTTGAGTCCATTCAGATGTAATGGTATGTTGAAATAATAGAAGAAATATCATCTCTTGGGCAGTGGGAGGTAACTAACCAGGAGGAAACATATGTTTGGCATGGGGAAAAGTCAAGAAACAAACCTGAAAAGCATAATTAAAGCAGAATATAGACACTGCCATGAGTAGCAATCGCAAAGCATGTAGAATGTTTTCGAAAGATTACAACTTCAGAAGCTTCCACACTTCTCCTGTTGCCATTGGAAAGAAATTTGGTTGGGCAGACTTGTGTTATTTTCCCCTTCTGATAAGAGCCATTTCACAAATTCTTCTCTGACTGCTCCCCAGCGATGGCACTGGGCATTGATTAAACGTGGGCGTGTGATAAGAATAGGGATTCCCGAGTTCAGTTAACAGCCCTCCCTCTAACAATGGGCAAGTTAGTATCCGATCCAAAACCTGATGAAGCCAATGGCAGTCTGGCCTCATATCTTTCTGTGCCTCAGTTTATCCATCAGTAAAATGGGGATAATAGTAGCAGTGGTATTTGGATTATTATGGATCACTAGATGATTGTCTATTCTATTCATTCCCCATGAAGCGCCTGGCATTAGCCGCTGTCTAAAGACAGGCTACTGGCTAGATGGACTATTGTCTGACACAGCTTGGCCGTTCTTATGTATTACATGAGTGCCTAGAATGCCAACCATTCTGGGTCCAGAATGCTCAAATTCAGTGGTTACTAATAAATGGGCCCTCAACACTTTGTAGTGCTGGCCCTCTGCAGCTAGTTACAGTATGTGATGTGTATGTGGCCAGACTCCCATTGGCCTAGAGCTTGCAATCTAAACTGACAATGGGTCGGAGGGGAAGAAGCCCGGAAAAGTGGCAGAGTTGGAAACACAGCTCAGGTCTCCTGGCTCCCAGCCCAGTACCCTATCCACTAGATAACTCCGCCTCCCTAAGCCATACGATACTGGAACAAGAGGGGCATTAGTCATTTATCACCCCCTCCCTTTTTAAAAAAAAATTTGAGTGGGCTTTCAACCAGTTTTGAATCCACATCCCCATGCTGTTATCTGAGCCCATTTAAATCGGCTTTGAGAGTATCCTCTTCTCTGACTGCAGTAATTCCAAGAGACGGGACATGAGAGGAGATGCGGAGCCTGTATACAGCAAAGAGAAACAATGAAAGGCTCTGTCACAACAATATGAAAGCTGTCTCTGGAATCCTGTAATTGTTATTGCATAATTAACAACGCTTGCTGACACAGTCTCCCTTATGATTCCCTCTAACTTGGAGCATCTGGACGGGGGTTGCACTCAACACAGTTCAGTTCTCCCAGGACAACAGAGTTCTGATTAATTAATCATTATTTGGGCTTGAATAATACATTAAAGATAAACTTGAAGGCTCAGTGCAAAACAAAAGAGGGATATTGCTCTTATTACTGAAAGGCTGTGGTTTCCGAATGGTGGGAGAATTGTAAAAGCAAATAAGTTCTTTACAAACTACTCTCTCTCCTCGTTTGTTTGCACAAAGTGGTTCCTATGTATTAGGTTTGGTCATAGAGTCATTTCCACATCAACTGGCTGTTGAGTCACTGCGGGTTGTGATCCTTTAATATAACAAAGTGAGAGGCTGACCCAGTTGTGAATAATAAACCTTTGAGTCAACAATTAGCTCTATTAATAAAAATAATGAATGGTTGTAAAACACAATCTTAGGTAGCTACTGTACATGCTGTGGTTTTGCAATACATCAGCCAGTCTTTAGAGACAAGAAAAAGCCAGGAAACTCTGACACAATAAGCCAGGGTTTCAAAAGACCTTGGAGCTAGATCTTCAGGTACTCAGCCGGATGGTGGCCAGATTTCAAGTGCTCTCAGTCGGGCACCAAACTAAGGTCGGTTTCCAAATGTGTCCTTCACTCCGCAGCTCCTGTTGTGACACGTGCACAGAGATTTTTCAAAAGAACTCCTCACCTCGAGTGCTCGACTCTAGGACATCTGGTTGCTTTGAGCTGCTCTCACTAAACTCAGTGGTGAAATTCCCATTGAATTCAATGGAAGCAGTTATGCTAACATTGAGTGCTGCTGGAGGTCCAATCTGTAGTGTAGAGGAATAGGATAGTACCCCTTTAATTAGTTTGTGTTTCCTCTCGTGGCGCTCACTGTGTTCTGCGTTTTACCACTCAGAGCAACAGTACATATGGAGATAGGCCTGGCATGTTTGTGTATGTTTACTAAATATGGTTATTTGGGACCTCACTATGCCTATGTGATTTCTTCAAATGGTTTTTGTAGATAAGAAGAAAACGACACAATACCATCCTTTGTGCCTAAATGAGAGCTGAACTCTTGAAAATTCCTGTCGCTATGACCAGCTTGGTATGGGATCCCATTTGCAGAGATTGAAAGGTGCTGGGATCCTACCAGTCCATCTACCCAGGGCCCCAATCTTGCAGGGTCCTGAGTGCCCTCCATGCCATAGAGGTCTCACACCATGCAGGATGGCGGCCTTATAGAAATACCAATCCAGTACAGCAGCTCCTACCTAGCTATCATTTGCAGTGGCCGTGCGCTCATTGAATAGGCCCTGCATGGAAAGCCAAGCGGTCGAACCTACACAAACAGGGCTGCCCGTTGAGATCTAGCCGGGTTCTTCTAATGTGGCTCTACTGCCAAATCAAGCCTGTTGAGGCTCTTGGAATGATTTTTTTTTTAAATATTCATTTTCAAGCCTAGCAGTACATCATGTTTACACAGCAGGCCTCTGGGAAAAGGTCAAGTTTTATTTCTCCGACCTTTTTCAGTTTAGTGAATGTCGGCTGCTGGAGATCCACACTGCAGGCTTGTCATTTACAATGAAACCCTGGTTCACGTAATGACTGGCATTCAGAACATATTCAGCGTTATCTCCAATGCTGACCACCAGGCAGCACGGCACCCCTGGCTTCCTCCCCCAGATAAAGGACATGGCTCATTTTCTTTCAAAGAATTTGTTCATCTGGTTTGGGATAGTGGATGCTTCTATTATTATATATAGAAAGAGAGGGTTGCAGAATTCAATTTTTATTTTATTTTTGTAATTTTGACAGAGAATATTAATATTTATATTTAAGGTTTTTGAATTTTTTAAATCTATTTTACATATTCACCGTTGTGAAAAATTATAGGTTTTAAGCACTGTTTTTCATTTTGATCTATTTAAAAGTTCATAGTGGCAGGAAATTGAGAGCTGGGGGAGTCAGACAATAATTATTTAATGATAGTAGATATTGAGGTTCAAAAAGTTAAAGCTTTATAATCATTAAAACACAAATTGTATAAAATATATCAAGTAAAATGTCCTTAAATCGAAGCCTAGGAAGTTCTCAAGCACCGTTTTTCTTACTTTGCCTATCTGTAAATATTGATTATTAATGGAAATATTTTTGTTGGTTTGTGTGTGTGGTGAAATCGGTGTTTACTGATCAAACATCTAATCCTTGCAAGCAGATATCTATAATGTTTTCTATGCTCAGGTGTTTCCTTGCTGTGCTAGTCCTGATTTGTTAAGATATCAGGTGACATAAAGAGGATGGCACGTTGAGGGATAACCAGAAACCGGCTAAGCAGAGGCATTAAAGAGTTAGGTTTCTGGCAGGATATTACAAGCAAAAGAGCGAGACTCTAGGACCTTACATGAGAAAGGGAAAATAGCCTTTGCCCCCCCTGTGCTAAATTGAACCCTAGTGAAGATGGAAGCAAACTTTTTATAGGCTTCAAAGGGAGCTGTCATCATATGTACTGCAGTAGCCTTGAGGCTCCATGCGGCCACAACAGTACAGACGCACTGTAAGAGAGAGTCCCCATACTCACTAAATATGTAAGGGTTGGGAGGGAAACTGAGGCACGGAGCAGCTTGCCTAAGGTCAAACAGGAAAACAGTGGTAGAGCTGAGACTAGAATCTAGCTTTCCTGAATCCAAGACCAATGCCCTATCCATTAGCCCATGCTTCATCTCTAGCTGCACAGCTTCATTCCAGGGCTGAATATGCTTTGCTTTCTTTTCCTTACGTAGCTCACCTCACTACCCAGGGAAGCAAGTGACATAATGGGGTAAAGCAGGAAAAGACGGGTTGGCTTTACTGTCAAATAAGTGGATCACATAGGGCAGAAAAATGCCAAGAGCAGCAAAAAAATCGCATAGTCAGTGATTGGGTTTTCTTGGGCGTCTGCGTTGGGAAGGGAAAGACATATGCTGGTATGTCCAGGGCGGCAACAGTATCCTGAAATCAGCCAGCCAGGCTTTTGGCTTTTGAACTAAAGAGAAAAAATAAGAGAAGTTCCAGGTGCTGTAATTTTGCTAACATTGACAAAAAATGAAATACAATTAGCCATTTGTGCTCAATCCACCATTATTTTAGTCTTGAGTCCAAGATGTCATGTTTTCAGGCAGTCCAAGATAGGTTGGAAAAGAGTTTTTAGGTCATTTTGTCCCTCCAATTTTAAATGACCCACGTGACAGAGCTTCTCTCATCTTGGGAGACTAATCTGCAGTCTAAAGGACCTCACTATGAGGGAGATCTCACTTGATATTTAACCTGAATTTCCCCTTCATCAATTTCCTCCCATGATAGGAGACTGAATCTAGGGTCAACACGGATGAGTGGCTGGCTGGGAAGAGTCTTTCTCTCTCTCAATTACAAAAAAAAAAAAGCCATTTTCAGTTTAAAAAAGCATGATAAAACATAGAAAACCAGGAACCATTGGGGCAGGATTCTGACCTCGCTTTCACCAGAATAAAGTGGATTTAAGTTCACTGAAGAAGTGGAGTTACACTGTTGTCAAACCAGTGTATATGAGAGGAGAACGAGGTCCTTGGTTTTTACACATCTTGCATTTTAGAAGCTGCCAACCTATTACTTCTGAGCATTGAGCTGTAGTTATTATCTGCATCTTCTCTTCTGAGGTTGACCTTAAATCTGCGATTGGAGACATGTGACGCTCTGAGAGCAATCCTCTCCGAACCCTTGCTCCTGTTGAGTACTGTCATCCATCCCATTGACTTGAATGACACCATGCTTGAGAATCAGCTTACATACAAGAGTTACATTTTCAAATGTTCAGGCCCATTGTTTGGTTTTTGTTTGCTGTTTTCTGGAGATGCAAGGAGAAATCAAGCTGTTAAGGGTTGTGGGGTGTTTGGGTTTTTATTTTCGTTTCTGTCTGTGTTGCTAAATTACAACTGGGAACCCAAGCAGAGATTTTAATCATCACTGAGCAAAGGACGGCCACAGTGAAGGGAAATGCAACTGAAATACATCAACAGGGCCAGAATCTCACTGGGTATGGGGAAAAAGAAAACCGCAAACAATGCACCTCTTTAGATGGTAACCCTGTTTACATTGTATGCTCATTATTTCATTGGCACATGAGATTGCAGAAAGAGTGCATTATGTTTTGCATTAAATGATTTGTGGACACTGTGCGTAGATTAGAAACAAAACAATACTGCCATTTGACCAGAAACTGAAAAGCTTTTGGCAGCTGCAGTCTGGTGAACAGAAGGTGAAAATATAGGTTTTTAGACCATTCCGGCTTCCAATGGAAAAAAAGCAAAACCTCTGTGCATTTGCAGTAAAATTTGGGGCCTGAAAATTAGCTAAGAGCCTCTTAGCTGGTCAGTGCACGCAGGTTCTTTTCCCCTATTCTCCCCTTAGGCCATTGGGATTCCATATAGTATTTCGACGGTTATTATCTGGCATAATTAAATGTTTAGTAAAACTAAAAGTCAATAAAAACAATTTGCTACTGAGGTCCTTACTGATTCAAGTACAAGCACTTGGAGAAAATTAATATGGCAAGAGAGAGCTTGGAAAACAGAGAGATCATTTCTGTAATTAAAAAAATGCACACATCTGATTGTTTGCTCCAGTAGCGTTGTATTTCTAAGCTGAGCGAATACTGCTTAATGCAATGCACTCCCTGCAGCTGGTTGAGGGACCTGAGGGTTTCCTTCTACAGTCTTAACATTTTTGTAGTGCTCCTGGGGAAGTGCTGGATTGACAGCCTTGGAGAGTGAAATGATCATTTCACGAAGAGCCGGATTCTGATATACTGATATTGTGTAATAGCAGCTTACTCCACTAATGGCTCCCTTGGCTTAATGGTGAGGAAAGGGATCAGAATCTGATCCTTCTAGACCAGGCACAGTATGGATGGTGCTAGGGCAAGCAATGATTTGCCGCAACATTAATCTAGAAGCACTACTTTCGATGGAGCAGAGGGCAGTTCATCTGCATTCAGACTTTGGCTTCTCTGCTAAGACCAGTAACAATGCTGCTGCGAAAACTGGTCAGCCTCTGAAATGAATCACCAGCTGTCAAATGGTCTGTACCAACTTGGGCTCTGTGTGGTCCCACATTAGCGTACTGTCCGAGCACCTCACAATATCTGATGTGATTATTCTCACAACACCTCTCTGTCGTTATCCCCATTGTACAGCTGAGAAACGGAGGCACAAAGAGGCTAAAGGACTTGCCACGCAGGAAGCTTGTGGCAGAGCAGGGAACTGAACATGGCTTTCCTGAGTTCTAATTTAGCATCCTAACCTCTGGGCCATCCTTCATCTCAAAGGCCATTTACTAGACCATTGACAATTCTCTGACCATCTCCCAATTTTGCATCCTGTGGCCTGGTGGATGGATCTCTAAAGGGCTTACTAAAAGAGTCTGGAAGGTAGAAGTCAGCATTGTCGTTTACTACTCTTTGGGGCTATATTAGTGTTACCTGAAGGACAGGGAAGAAACTTGCTCTGGTGTAGAAAGGCCATGTACAAACTCCCCAGTACCTCCCATTGGGCCCTTTTGTTCCTTTTAATTTACCCCTTAAATGGCTTGAGCCATAATTCTGTAGGTCTGACAGGTCTGTATCGTATACGTTTCTGAATTTACAATAGATCATGATTACTGTCATGGTTCCAGGTTAGCTGCATCTATGTCCACTTTCTAGTCCCTCTGAGGCCCCAGCAGCTGTTTAGCCTCTGCCCTTATTTTGTCAGCTACCAATCAACCCATCGTGGGGCCTGTTGACTCTCGTTGCCCAATCATTTTTGGCACAATAGAAAGCATGGCCAACAATCTCTTATGTAATAGGAGACTAATCGCTAAGTTTCTTTAGGCCCAGTTAACTCAAGCCTTCTATTGTTTGGAGGATTATTATAAGATCATCCAAAGTTGGAGAAGCCCCCACTTAGGGCTGGTTGAAAATGTACTGTTAAAACCATTTCTTGCCCCGCGCGCTATGAAATATGTCCTCTTTTCCAAATGAAATTTCTGGAAAAATTTCTCATTTTGTCTGAAATTTACCAGTTTTCCGGGTGGGGGGAAGGAAGTGGGGGACGGAAAATGAAAAATGTTCTGGTTTCAAGTACAAATTGTGACTTTTTTCCAAAAAGTAAAACTGAATTTTTGTTTGTATAATAGAAAGAAAGAAACAAAACCCAAACCCAACAAACAAACAGATGGTTTCTATGACAATTAAAATATATATATCTGTCAAAAAAAATTTCCTGGAAAATACTTACCATTTTCTAACCAGTTCTTCTCCTACCTGCTAATGTCTATCATACTACACAAGTCTTCCAACTCTTTCCCTATAATCCTGAAATGAAAACAAGAAAGAAACCTCTGGCAGTGTTAGGTTTAGCACATTTACACTTCTGCACTGAGGCTTGGTCTGCACCTAAAAATTAACTTGACCTAGCTACGTCACTCAGGGCTGTGAAAAATTTTGCACCCTGAGCACCGTAGTTAGGTTACCCTAGTGTAGTTGCAGCTATGTTGATGGAAGAATTTTTCCTACCTAGCTACTGTATCTTAGAATGGTGGATTAACTACATCGACGGAAAAGCTCCTCCCATCAATGTAGGAAGTATCTATAATACAGCACCATAGCTGTAGTGCAAGCATAGCCTAAGGTTTTGGTTTTGTCACATTGCTAACTGGGAAGCCCCACATTATAGATTTGAAAGTTGGAAAATGCTTATTCGGTCGTGTCGCTATCCTTCACTCAGTACAGATTTAAAGGTGGTCAAGCTGTTCTTTGTGACTCAAACATCCAATGAATTTAGCATCTTTTTTTGGTTTATGAATCATGAATGGATTCTGATTTCTGTATCAGGCATTGCTATTTTCTTATGTTTGACAAAGAGTTTGCGTGAGCAATTTTCAGCCTATGGAGTATTTGCAAGTTTCTCGCTTTGCTGTTTAATTTTCCGTCGGTCATTATTTCTGGCGAGGGACTGGTCATCTAAGTCATGGTGTTTTTTCTACTGCTGGATTGAAGGACTGAAACTTTTTAAACAGGAGAATAGTGATGAGCTTGAGAAATTAATAGTGAAAAATAATAGTAAAAACCCTTGTTCTCAGACAAATACCTGTTGTTTGCAAACATATATGGATATTGGTACAAGGAGCAATCATTCTCCAACTATCTATGCACTCTAAATCCAGTTTGTATGAATATTCATGAAGAAAGAACAAAAATGAACATCAGCATGGTCAAACTGCATGTGAAGGAATTTCACAACCCTTCCCTCCCCTTTTTTCCTCTGGATTCAGGCATTTCTAACTGGATTGTAAATGTTACACTTTGCCGAGATTTTGTAGAAATCTGGTAGGGATTAGAATCCTGGAAAGGGATCAATCCAATACCATACAGTAGTCAGCTGTAGGGCTTGCTGGAAAACAACAATTAGATTTCATGAAAAAAGTTGAGGTTTACATTTGTTTTTGTTCTGATGTGGGAAGAAAATGAGGCCCTTCAAAATGTTTCACAAAAACAACATGAGAAAGAGAGAGAGAGCAAGAATAGCCCATTGATTAGGGTACCTACGTGTGATGTAGGAGAACCCACGTTCAACTTCTCCAAATCTTTCTCTGAGCAGAAATTCCATCCTGGACATGAGAAAATACTTTGGTTTTGACAATGAGAAAAAAAAAGTTTATATCCCTGACCTATTTGCTGAAAGCTCATGCTGGACTTAATCTTTCTCTGCTCTATGCTAGATCTACAGTATGACCTCAATTTTCTGAACTGTAGAAGGATATAGAATAACTTCAGCTAGGTCATTTAGGGAATTTTCAATCTTGCCACTTATATGGGAAATATTCATTCCAAATGATCATGAAAGAGTTTTTCAGGCTGCATACTGCACAGTATATGAATAGAAATCATGTCACCATCCACTGTTGAAATGCAGCCACCTTTGGGTTGGACTTCGGCAGCTGTTAAATAGTCCACAGCTACACCGCACAACACTTTTGGAATGGGAAATAAAGAAAACTATTGTGCTAGAGTCATCCTTACAGTAACCCACTGGCTTTGGTGGCGTTACATGAGGATGAAGTGAGGTGTTTTGGCCCAGTGAAAACTTAAGGGGGAATTTTCAAAGGCAGCATGTAATTACCAGAGTCAGGATGTGGCCAGGACTCTGGGGTTGGCATAAACCTTCCTTTGCAAAAGGTGCTATGGGATGGATCTTTAATGACTGTCTGTGTTCAGGACCCTGGCTTTATATCTCATCTGAAAGGCAACTCCAGCAGTGCAATGTTCCCTAACAACATGATGGTTCAGTATTGGCTAAGGAAGAAGAGTGCTATCTATTTGATCTCTAACCTCATTTCCAGCTGTATGGGAAGAGTTCCTTACAAGACCGTCAACCAAGTACTGGTAACATTCAATTCTGCAGCGCTTCCGAGTGCTGATGCGTTCACAGCCAAAGTACGACTTCAGGTGAGGTACTTCCTGGGTCTGATTTTTCATTGTCCAGCAGCTTGTGTGGTCTTTGAGACCACTTCATTATGGGTGTAAAACGTGTTTTGGCTGAGAATATGTTGGAGCTCAGCAGCAACGCAGGGTCGAGGATCCAGGCCCATTGGGAGAGTCTCGATGAACTCACTATCCTTTCGTTCATCTCTCAAGGACAATTACGAGCATCTTATTCTCACCTTGGGGAAGTTCCCACTGAATATACATAAGTAAGTAAAGCATAGGAAAGCTGAAGCTTCTCCTGGCATCTTACTGCAAAGCACCTTCTCTGAAAGATTCCTGTGTACTGTATTAATTCATTTGCACACTCTCTAAGCCTGAATATAAATGTAGCACCGTGATTATCCTGCTTTACAACACTTGAACGCCTTGATA
Organism: Mesoclemmys tuberculata; assembly: GCA_007922155.1. Taxonomy (NCBI): domain Eukaryota; kingdom Metazoa; phylum Chordata; order Testudines; family Chelidae; genus Mesoclemmys; species Mesoclemmys tuberculata. The sequence goes on from ML675609.1 coordinate 57,123,895, forward strand.
AAGCTAGTCCATGCAATAAATACCTAATGAGCATTGAGCCTCTTCTCTGGCGGGGAGGGGCAGGGAGCTGAAACGCCTCATGATGCTTTCAGTCAATCAGCGTAAATCCTGCCTCAGCTGTACTGACCTTTATTTGAAATGGAGACAAAGCTGATGAAACATGTTGCTAAAGCTGCTATCCACCAATGAATATTTTTTCTAGTGTTAACGACAAACATGAATGACTTTCTCCATCCCCTTCTAGTTTAAATCCAATCTGATGATAGACTGGTGGACCCTCTGACAATTTGCAGATACCTACAGAGCTGGACAGTGGCATCAGGATTTTAAAATTGCATTGTTAGTGAGCCATTTTTTTTATTATTTCATTTAGAGGAGTGTTGGCTTCTCTGTATTGTCTAGGACTCTTTTTTTTTTTTTTGAGGCTTAAAGCTAAAATCTGTTCCTTTCTTATCTGTTTCCCTCCATCTCATGCAGACATGCTTTTCTTATAGGGCTGCTCTTGTACACCAGGTTGTATGTGCTGGTTTGTAGGATTGTAGGTTCCATTGGGCAGTTGGCATTGGGTTTATTGATTAATGCTTTGTATTTGTATATTTGATGATGGCGGAAAATTCAGTGCTAGAAGATTGTCTTCCATTCACCCAGGATCCTGTAATCCCCTTACTATCACTGTGAGTGGTAGTGAGTTCATGGTTACTCACATGAGTAATCCCATTGAAACCAATGGGTCTACTTTTGTGAGTAAATGCTTCTCAATGAGAGGAAGGTTTGCATAGCCTAGCCCTCATAGCACACACACAGCACGAGCAGGGTTGGTGCAAACTTCCCCAAGGATGTGACCTCAACCTTGACTTTTGAGCGGCGGCAAGGTCATTCAGTTTCCATGGCCCATTCAGTTCTTGCCCTCTTTCATGAGATAGCTAACGAGGGTGCCCAGAAGTGCCAACTATGGTGCTCGTGTCCAATAGAAACAGTAGGGTGGAGCTGAATGTTCTTTGCACCTTTCTGATGGAAAGGAAAGAGGAAGAATAGTAAGAGGCCAATATGGCTCCAGGAGGAGCTTTTTAATAACCTGAAAATCAAAAAGGAATCCTATAAAAAGGGGAAACATGGAGAAATTGCAAAGGAGGAATGCAAAAGAATAGCTCAAGCATGTGGGAACAAAATTGGAAAGTCTAAGGCCTCGGAGTCACACCTAGCAAGGGACCTAAAAGGCAATAAAAAGAGGCTCTTTAAATACATCAGAAGCAAGAGAGAGACGAAATTGTAGGTCCTCTACTTAGCAGGGAAAGAGAGCTAATAACTGATGGCATTAAAAAGCTGAAGTGCTTAATGCCTATTGTGCTTGAGGTTTCACTAAAAAGTTTAATGATGGCCAGATACTCAATGCAATTAATATTAACAACAAGGGGGTAGGAACACAGGCCAAAACGGGGGCGTGGGGTGGGGAACAGGATAAAGACTATTTAGGTAAATTGTCAGGGCCTGATGAAATTCATCCTAGGGTACTTAAGGGACTAGCTGAAGCAGTCTCAGAACTGTTGGCAATTATCTTTGAGAACTCCTGGAGGATGGGGGAGGTCCCAGAAGACTGTTGAAGGGAAAACATAGTACCTATCTTTAAAAAGGGGAGCAAAGAGGACTCTGGGAATTATAAACCAGTCACCTAACTGTGGTATCTGAAAAGATTCTGGAACAATTTCTTAAACAATCAATTTGTAAGCAACTGTGAATCATCCTAATTCCTTCTTTAACGAGGTTACTGGCCTGGTGGATGAGGGTAATGAGTAGCTGTGATATATCTTGATTTCAGTAAGGCTTTTGACACAGTCCTACATGACATTCTAATAAGAAACTAGGGAAATGGGGTCTAAATGAAACTGCTATAAGTGGGTAGGACTTTTTGGGTTCAAACCAGGCCAGTGAGGGGTTGTGTCACCACATGCCCTGCCACTCTGGGTGCCTTCAATGCTGTGGTGCTGATGCTCACAACCCTGACACCAAGAGCCAACCTACAAGCATGCAGGTCACACATTGGCTTCCACCAGTCAGTCATTTTTGCAGGGTGACCCCAACAGCCCCCAGTCCTGAATTTCCTCAACACCATCTTCCCTATAGGGTCCAACCCTCTGGTTGAACATGCACAGAAGATATGAAGTTTGTTGCTCCCCTAAAGAGACAGCTCCTAGCATTTCATTAGTTTAACTGGGATTAACAAACTCTATTTTAATCAGAGCACTAAACTGGATTATAGTAAAAGTGAAACACGTTTATTGATCAAAAAGGCATAGATTTAAGTGATATCAAGTATCAAGAATAAAGATAGAAAGGGCTACAAACACACAAAAGTACAAACACACTTCTAAGACTAAAACTTAATTTCAGCAAGTTACAATCTTTGCCTAAGTAGGTTCCTCACCTATATTCAGTTCCCAGAGACTTCAACACCCTTGGATAAAGGATCCATTGTTCTGTGATTTCCAGAGCTCTGGCCCCGTTAATCCCTCACGTGATGGGTCCCAAAATGGCTTTTTCTCTCTCCTTATATCTTCCAAAGTTCTTTGTCTCGGCTTCAATAGACTTTCTGGGAGTGCAGCCTCCATCCCTCTTGAGACGGTTCAGTATTCATCTTTCCCCACTAGCTCTGCAGCTGACTTTCTTTACCTGGCATTTAAATGTGCTTTTCTTTGTCTTTAATCACAGCTTGCTTACACTGGAAATATATTAAAGCAGGACAAGAAGTAAAGAACTTAATCTGCAGCGAGGGGGATTAATGTTAGATATTATGGAAAACTTTTTAAACCGTAAGGGTAGTTAAACTCTGGAATAGGCTTCCAAGGGAGGTTGTGGAATCCCCATCACGGGAAGTTTTTGAGAACAGGTTGGACAAAGACCTGTCAGGGATGTTCTACGTTTACTTGGTCTTGCCTCAGCACAGGGGATTGGGCTTGATGACTTCTCAGGGGCCCTTCCAGCACTGCATGTCCATGATTCTTTGCTGCTTTGGTTTGTGGCTCTTGTTTTTTTCCGTTGTTTAAATGTTCAGATGCATTAGTTTTGAAGAACAGGTTAGACAAACACCTGTCAGGGATGGTTTTGGTATACCTAATCCTTCCTCAATTTGGGGGGGTGGGAATGGACTAGATGATCTCCTGAGGTGCTTTCCAGTCCTATGTTTCTATGATTCTGTGACTGGAACTTCATGAAGCATTAACAGAGCTCAAGTTTAGGGGCATTTTCTTTTGTTTGGAAAGACCATCTGTTATGATAGGTGTCAATAAAAATTGTCAATGGCACTTCTAGTGGATGAGACTAAAAGATGTCCCAGTTTATTTGAGCTGTACATTTGTTTTCCCCAAGTGCTCTTTAGAAATCTGTAACACTGACTGGGTTTATTATTTTTTTTCCTCCCCCGCACCAAAAAGAGAGTAGGTTAATGGCTTTGTAATTGTGTAACATGTTCCCCAGACAAGCCGAGTGATTTATGCCCCACTTTTGGTTTGTATGCTTTGCTCCGTAAATCTGAGCATGCACACACACACACCGATGACTGAGGCACTCCTCATGGTCAGAGTTCTCCATGCTAGCAGAAAGGAACACAGCAAATCTAGGCAGATAATCTTCAAGTAAGGAGTCAATAACAATTCCCCCCCCCCCCCCCGCAAAAAAAAAAAAGTATAAGGCAATGTATTCCAGTCAAATCCACATGAAAGTGAACTAGAAGGAACAATGAGGTAAAAAGCCTTGATTCTTCTAGTTAAGAAGGGAAAATTGCAAATACCTCAATAAAGATATCCTCTTGGAAAGATAAAATTGTTCAGATTTTCATGACAATCTCTATTATTATTATTTATTATCATGGGTAATGCTGTCGCATCTTAGAGGCTTCATGCAGGTTGGAGCGGCACTGTGGTAGATGCCATAGAAGCATATAGTAAATGACAATCTCTGCCCCAAATAGAAAGATGTTGATCTCACAGTGGGGTGTCAGTGACTGCTCTAGTTTGGATTGAGTTCCATCATGCAATCACTAGCATGATCTTTTATATATATATATGAGCGAGGAAAAGAAATGCTTTCCTCCCTACGTGTTCCACTCAGAAATGTTGCAGATGCAAAACACAGCACCAGTGAAAGAAAGGCACTTCAAACCTGTGCTGTGCTGGAGGGGGCTTGCAAGCATCGCTGGTTCGCATAGTGGCCTTCAGGGAATTCTTTCATTTAAATATTTTAAAAAGTATGTTTCCAGCTTTCTTTTCTACAAAGAGCCAGGAAAGCATAAACCGATGCAAACGGAAAGATTGCCTGGAAAGAAGCAAGCCACTGGGTTCCACATCTGCAGCTGGAGGCTCGGCAGCCAACACACATGCCTCTCATCTACAATGAATCCGTTTACGTTTGGCGTGTACCCTCCCAGAAAACCTCCCTGACCTCGGCCCAGAATCCTCAAGCCAGCCCTGTGTGGCCTGCTGAGAGATGTGAATTGGTTTTGTTTTGGGGCAGGAATGGAAAGTTGTTACACAGGGTCACTAAAATTGCGCAAGTCAGTATTTCTACTGGTTACAGCTTCCAGCCATCTCTGGGGCTGGGTACTAGCTTGGTTAGGTGGCTGTGGCGCTGAGTCCAGACAATAAAGCTTTTCTTAAAGATTACCACCTGCCAGCATAGGACATGGAATGGGGTGTTACCACCTCGCCGAGAAAGCTGATCTCTTTGCCACCTGCTGAAGCCTTTGAAGGCTCTAAGGCAACCCCTGGTAGATCACATCACCGTAAGCAGCCCAGGTCTAGCAAAGATATGGGTACCTCCTATGCTCTGGACCTCGAAGGAAAGCGTGTATCAGTAGCACGAATGCAGGAAAGAAAAGGAATCCTGTTCCCCTTTGAAACCTAGAGCAAATGCCAAATCGTGTGAAATCCAAATTCAGACCCAGGCATCTGTAATGATCTGAGTCTAGCACCCTGCCCTTACAAGAGGTGCTTTGGGATAACCCCTGTGCATTTATCTTGCTCCTTTTGTGAGGAGAAGTCCTAAGAATGCGTCTGGACCTGAGTCCCTTGTGTGAGCATTCATTACTCTAAGCCAACGTTTCTCAAACTGGGCAGACGGGATCCAAAAGAGGGTCCCAAGCTAGTGTGCGGTGGTCATGAGATCGCACAAAATAGAGTACCATACATCCAGGTTTTCCCAGTCATGATCTTTTTTTTTTGGTCCTCCAATCCCTGCCCAGGCGCATTTTTGAAATATGAACAAACATCTGTGATTTTTTTTCCCCCTTTGCTTGTCCTTTTCCTTGCCTTCAGAACTAGGCAGCCGGAGAGCGGCGGCTGCTGGTGGGGAGACCAGCTGTAAAGGCAACACCGTTGCTCTGCAGCAGTGCAGAAGCAAAGGTGCCATGATATGGCTACTTAGGTCTTTAAGGAACCTCACTGATAGCGTGAAAGCAATCTCCAATACCGAGTGTCAGGGGGAGGGTCATCACAGCCTGAAATATTTTCGACGAGGTCCCCAGCAAAAAAAAGTCTGCCCTAAAAGCAGATCAGGAGGCGGATCCTGTTTTTTGGACCTTCCTGTTTTGCTACCCTGGTTTTGGACTGCTGCAACTTCAACTGACTTGACAGGAATGATTCCTGATTTACACCAGTGTAAATGAGCTGAGAATCAGGCCCAGTAAATATAACCTGTGTCCCGAGAATCTAGTGATTCCGCAGATCAAGTGTCTGGCCCATCCATCACAAAGAGTTTCACGAAGATAGATGGGCTGTGCTGTTTCTTCTGAAAGCACTGAAATTAGCAGTATGAAATATAAATATTCCTTGCACAGTGTCTCTTTCCAATGAAGTCTGCTTACTAAAATATCCTCCCCTAGACTGGATGTAGCATAAACAAAGCCAAGACTGTCTTTTAGCTTAAGGGGGGAAAATGTCAGGTATGCTGCAGCCTAATGGCTTTGGGTGTCTTGAGTCTGGCACTATTTACTGTGTGACAAGCCATTTCTCCAGTGGGGCATAAACACACCTTAAAGCCGCCCCCTGTTGCTGAGACAAGCAGTTTGTTTTAGCTGATAATGTACAACTTGCAGTCAGCAGGGCCCTGGGGACTTCGATGCCACCTTAAACACCTTTCTTGAGTTGCTTGCTGGAGCGAGCACTAACGTTCCAAAGCAAAGCCAAGAGCTTGCGGTGGAGGGAGGAGGTGGTGTAGCATTGTGTAAGTTACCTAGAATGCTCAGGTTTTTACAGAGCATCTGGTTATCTGGTTGCTATGGTTAGAGCATCATGGCTTTTTTGCCCAGCGTTCCACAGGGCTGTGACAAGACTTCCATGTGACTCTCGTCCATGTATCCATCACTGTGTGAAGTCTAAGATCCCTATTACCTTGGTGAATAAACACCACATAGATTTAAAAAGTGCCACAGTCTGTAACAAAAGTGGTGTGATTTGCTGTTGGAGGTGAACAGCAGACCCAGTTCATCCCCCGTGTAACTTTTTGTGTCCCAAAGATCCAGTGGCTTGGCCTAGATCAGAACCATGTATCCTTCCTAGCTCCGTGCAATGGTCCACTCAATGTGCTCTTGATAGTTTTCCAAGATAAGCACAAATCAGCTCCCTAGGCAGAGGAAAGGGTGCAATTCAAAGGATGCTGTCAAGGTCAGTTGGCCCTAAATGATCTGCATCTCTCTGTTTGTGTCTTTTAGCAAAGTGAACATCATGTTTTGGATTTTTTCTTTCTTTGTTGCTTTTTCTAAAATAGAAGTGGGGTGTCAGTGACCCAACATTTTTGAACAACCCTAAAATATACAAAGTTGCCAGTGTTGAATTTCCTGGGATCAGTGAGGGAGGTTGCTATTGAAGCCCCCTCTAGTGGGAGGAGTCCCCGGTGAATGTTCAGGGAAGCTTCACCCCTCCAATAAGCAAGATTTCCATGTCATGCAGGGTTCCCAGATGCATATTTGATGGCGACCATTCCTTCTGGAGATCAGATTCAATAGGCCTGGGGCTTCCCTGGATGCTAGCTACTCAAGGCAGGTTTAGGGAGTAGCCAGATGAGTGTGCCAGTTGGACTGCAGTCAAGCTAGGTGATGGGAAGGGAGTAGGTCCTTCTTCTGATGAGACTGGTGCCTAAGTTCTTCCATTAGTGATGGGCACTAATGCCTCATAGGTCCCCAGCATTTGGAAGTTGAAGGGGTTGGACGAGTTGGCTACTCCTTAAAGATGAATGCCAGGCTGGGGAAAAGTCACTGTTCCACATCTTTCGAAGATACCTAGAGGAAATGAGACAGCTGAGGCCTAGCGGAGACATGGGAATGGTTGAGGGAGCAGATGGGGCTGTAGCTGGCAGTGGGTTTCAGGAATCTGGGTCCTCAGTTTGGAAGGGAAGCTGGGAACTGGGGAGAATAAAGAGTGGGGACAGCCACAGACAAGGACTTTTAAGGCCAGGGAGGTTGGAGGAGTTTGGAGAGTCGGGGGAAGGTTGAAGACTGAAGTGGGAATGCTGCCAATGGTGGGTTTGATGCTAGGGTGACAGGGAGCTAGGAAACTGAGGTATTTGGGAAGGTAGCTTGGGCCTTGGAGCCAGGCAGAGTTTGGGACCAGGTGAATGAGGTAATGGAGGGGCAGGTGGATAACAGTTAGTTGAGAGGTTGGGTGCAGGGGAAGAAGTGGTTCTGAGGTAGTTTGTGGAAGGCGTAGAGAGGGATTTTTGGGTTGATGAAGGGAATGAGGTTGACTGGATTGGGGAGGCAGCTAGGGAATATCTTGGTTGGGCATTGGGGAAGGGTCTGTTAGGAAAGGGGAGGAGTCTTCAGATTCCAGATTCTGTCTGAGATCATGTTCACGCTCACCTCAGTGCTGGGAAGCAAGTGGCAAGGGCTGGGGGCAGAATAACACCCTATGGCTAGGCCAGGAGAACAGACTTTGTTTCTTGCCCTGTTTTTGTTTAAAAACAGAGACTTGAAATAGTTTTGCAATTCCCAATTTTTTTTAAAAAAAGGGAAAAACAAATCTCAGAACCTGTGAAAAGTTTTGATTTGGTCAACCGGCATTTTCTAATAAAAAAAAAAAGTGTTGTCAAAAAATTCCCTGCCAGCTTTAGCAGAGATTGAGGGGTCCAGAATGAAGGTCAGTCCTCGAGGATTCCAGGGCAGCTGTTCAGAATCCATGGCAGCCCCTGCTAACCTGGGGTTACTGACAGCTTTGTAATGACAAACTGTCTTCTAAGCAACACTGCAATTACAAACTAGTGTCCCCTGCTCGGCGTGCATGGACAGCAGCACAACCATTAAAAAACTAACGGATGCAGCCCAGCGCTTGCAATAACCAGACAATAACAAACTAGCATGTGCGTAATATGGAAGAAAACAAATTGAAAATTTAAAGGAACTATCAAAGAATATATATAAAACTATATATAACAATTATGAAAAATTGCCATGCCACTTATACAGCCTCTGACCTTGGGCATGTAACAAAGGTAGCTGTGAAGAACCAATGAGGGTGACTCACAATGCAACTGAGTCTCCTAATGAAAGCACTGAACCGTATGACAAAAGGGTGCACCTGGGATAGGGTTTCCTTCAGGTGAATAAGATGGTGATTTAAAAACTCTCACGCCCAGATGTTCCTGCTCATAAATCAGGTTTGAGCCACTGTTCCAGTTTCTGATGCTGTCCTTGAGAGAGGCTGTCAAACAGATGCTTAGGGATGAATATAATGGGTTATGACTCCAGCACCTGAAGTCCTATCGTAGGCAAGCTCCGTGGAGATGATAATTGTACAAAACGAATATTGCTATGCTAGTGATAATGTCATGCTGAGTTACATGAGATTGCCACTGCAGACTCGGGGCTGGTTAATTCTGGTTCAATGCAAATGGAAGTGGTAGCACAGATATTGTAAATAAAAAAATAGCTGTATGTACAAAGACATTAGCAGGGACCTGAAGAGCAGGATCACGCCGCCAAGGTCCTCAATCAGCTGCTGACAATATTGTTGTTGTAATGTACAATACCACACTCATCCACTCAGACATGCTTGCAAATCCACTGCCATTAGATTGGTGTGGCTCTTCCCTTGTTCAAGAGGCTGGATGAAGTCCGGAGCTGATTCCATTGGTTTCAGTGAGAAATGCCTGTGAGCCGTTGATGGTAGACCTTGGTGTTTGCCCAATCTGAGGTGGAATCTGCCAGTGTATTGAGAACGTTATTATGACAAGGTGTTTGTGTAAGTCAGGGGCACCCCCCAAATGCATCCCCAGGGTCAACTGGCCTCCTAAAATCCAGTTATTGGTCATTATCTTGATATCTGCAGTAATAATTATTATTTGGATTATGCTATCGCTGACAGGTTTCAAATGAGAAAAAGACCCCACGTGCAAGGTGCTGTACAAACCCTTCGTAAGAGAGACTCACTGTCCTGAAGAGGTTGTAGTCCATGTAGACCAAAAGTGGGAGGGGAATTGGAAGCACAGAGAGGTGAAAGTGACTTGCTCATGATCACATAGGAAATCATTGGCAGAGCCAGGATAAAACTCATGTCTCCTATATCCCAGTGATAATTCTAAGTGTCTGTATATAATTATAAAACTACATGCAGGTCTTTTCAGCCATCAGTGACGAAGTGTTAACAAAGGTGGGTAAGCATCATCACCTCCAATTTCACAGGTGAGGAAACTGAGGCACAGAGTGGTGAAGTGACTTCCCCAAGGTAGTGAGTCAGTTGCAGAACTGGGAATAGAACCCAGATCCCCTAGCCCGCTGGCATGGTATCCTATTATGCTGTCATCTTTGATACAGCTGTACGGAGTCTATGAAGACCGATTCCAATGGAGCCTACGTCTGCTATTCCCCTCCAAAGGCTCAGTGGATGCCTGGGTAATGTTTGTTTATAATTTGTTTAAGATCACATTATCTTTGTACTGAATAAACCCATCAACCGTAATTAGTTCCTGTAACCAGAGGATGAAGAGAGAACGGATCAGCTGCAGTGTTTTCATTGCTGATGAAACCACCTAACCGTTTCTCTCCCTCTATCTGGGAAGATACAGGTTTTAATTTTTAAAAAAACATCTAAATAGATATGCAAATGCGGTGAGTCCCTTAGACTCCCAGCACGTTGTTAATGCAGCTTGTAATGTTTCATGGCTTTGGACCTCATCCTTTGACCTGTACGCATGCTGAGCGGTACTTACACAGGCAGATAATCACATACAAGTGACTGAGCGTGGCAGGAGGTCCTTGGAATTTATTTACTTTTTTTCCTGAGCGTTATGGGAGCTGAACTCTGATGTGAATGTGCACGCGAGCGCTAAATGCATCTGACCAAAACGACGATTCCGTTATTTATGTTTGAGGGAGAAGTCATCCCCTGTCATTTGCATACTGGACTGAAAGAGGCTCATTGCCCTGTCCGTGAAAAGAAGGATGCTTTTGGAGACTAGAGCTTGGCTCTGTTTTATACTCTCTCCATGACTTTGGGCAACTCACAAAATTCCAGTCACAGAGACAAGGTGGGTGAGGCAATACCTTTTATTGGACCAACTTTTGTGGGTGAGAGAGAGAGAAAGAGAGAGAGATTGGTCCAATAAAATATATTGCCTCACACACCTTGTCTCTCTAACATCCTGGGGCCAACAGGGCTACAGCAATACTGCATAAATCCTCTTTAGTTTTTCCTCGTTTGTTAAGTGGTGATAGTAATTACCTACTCCACAGGGAAGGTTGTGTAGCTGAAATGAATTAATGTTTATTGTATACGGAGATTCCCTAGACAAAGCTGCCAAAGTACTTTTAATTATTGTTGTTTATCCATGGTTTGAACATTTGGCTCCAGTGGAAATGGAAGCAACATACAATCTGAGGAATAAAAATCTATTATGGTATATTATCTATTTATACAAATGCCATCCTTCACAAAAGATCCTAAAGCACAAGATCATCCAGGAATCACTTTGACAGTGAAATGCAGCCATGGTTAGAAGTAGTGAGACAAACAAGTGGACAACATACTGCACATACTGTGTGAGGGTACGGGACGGGGGAGGGAGGGAGAGACCTCAAACCCAACTTTTACAGAAAGTTCCATGGGATCTTTAGGATCTTGGTCTTCAAAGTCTGCCTTTTTTACTCCAAATTCATGCCCATGAGACTCAGATAAGAATCTGGCCACAAAATGAGCTTGGTTTATTATCTTTCTGATGTTCCTTTACAGTTGGGGTGGAGGGAGCGCAGAGATAATTGAGAATAAAGCAGCATTAAAGGTGTATTAGTTAAATCTGGAGAATCAGAAATCTATTCACTTGGCTCCTTTTATTTCCTGAAAAAAATCGAAACAGTTTATTTGTGTCTCATTTCAGTGATTGCTTCCTAAAAGCAGTTTTTGATCATTTCAACTGAAAAGATTTTTATTCTGATACTTAAAGCTACCACTAAGTATGTAATAGGGCAAGGATAATATATGGCTCATGCAGGGGAAAAAATAGAGCTAAACAGTATTATACATAGATATGCACACAGAGATATGAGTGAATGTGGTCTTGGTTACAGTGATGCAAGTCTGGTGTAACTCCATGGGAGTAATTGAAATCCAAATCAAGCCCAGAATGTGTATTTATTCTACAGTTGCTGCTCCAATGATAAATGTATTACAAATCCATTCAATTAATAAGTAATAAATAATTAATGCAAAGCATAGCGTAAAACAGACTTGAATGGCTATAGAAGTATTTTTAGCTAGATTTGTACATTCAGTGCCAAACCATTTTATAGCAATTATCGGAATTCAGTGGAATCTAACAATTCAGCCTTGGGCACGTTAGCCTGAAATTTAATTTGTGCTAATTTGTCAAAGACTGAAGGAAACCCAAAATATAATGCATCCAACGAAGTGGGCTTCTGCCACGAAAGCTTATGCCCAAATAAATGTGTTAGTCTTTAAGGTTCCACAGAACAATCCTGTTTTGCTAAAAACAGACTAACACGGATACCCCTCTGGAACTCACCAAAATATATTGTACATATGAATTTTACCTGCCTTTACAACGTCCAAAAAAAGGTTTCAGGGAAAAGATGGTAAGAGGCACCTCTGAACAAATATATTGCATATATCAGTGCTTCTAACAGATGTCCTGATTTAGCATAGAACTGCAATACATGCTTAAAGTTAAGGGCTTAACTTTGCTAAATCAAGGCCACATGGGGCCACATCCTCAGCTGGTGTAAATCATATTGAAATCGTGGTGATTTACAATGGCCAGGTATCATGTGGTCCACAGTATGGATTAGCACGTCTGACAATTTCTTGTGCAAATTGTATTTCCAATAGACTTCTTCAAAACAACAATGTGGGTAGTCTAGCCTTTCTTTTGGGATCCCTAGGGCTCAGAGATTGAATATTGCTATCAGTCATTTGTACTAGGAAGGCCTCCAGGGAATTCCTAGTCGTGTTTTAATCCTGGTGTAGATTTTTATTTTTTAATAACTGCAACCCACGTAGCCGCGTTTCTCTTTTCCAATAGCTATTCGTAAAGAGCTCTCTTTATTCTCCACCCAACACTTAATTACAATGTGTAAATATGCACACAGCCCTATTATAGATGTTAATCCCAAAACCGATAAGGCAGGATGACAGAGAATGGAAATGAACTGGAATATGGATACGTACTGGTACTTTCATTAGTCTACCTAAAGTAATCATAGATCTAGTGCTGGTAAATATACATCTTCCAGATACACACAGCACTAATTACTTTTGGCGGAGCGGTGCTCCATCACGACGATATCTCTATTGTCTTTCTGTGATGATCAACTACTTTTACATGCCATTTACTTTCGATTATGTGACCTTCTTGCTAAAATTGCAGCAAACCATGCTTCTCAGTGTCGGAGCTGAGAGAAGCTGCCAGGTTCCCTTTTTTGTTTCAGTCAATTTCCCTCCAATACATCCTAAAGTCAAACTACCTAGAAGTCAGAGAAACTAACTCCAGCATAAAATGTGCCTTGTGTTACATTTTATACATCAGCCTGTCTATCAATTTAAATGCCTACTCTGCAAACCAACAGCGATCTCCCCCCTTAGAGTACGTGGAAGAGGACTCATCAGGCTCTCAAAGTCTGGTGTAGGGGTCCGCTGCATGTTCTAGGACACATGGCTCTCCCTCCTAGTGAGCCCTGAGGCTCACTTCCAGTTTGTCTTATGTTTCTACAGCTCATGCTTCCTTCAGGGTTCAGCTGGTCATTTGCAGTGGTCAGGAAGGAACCCAGTGTATTCTGGAAGGTTGAATTTTTTGCGTTTTTTTAATCTCCTTTGTCTGGCGCAGCTGAGATGGCCCTGTCTGGAGGTGGGACATTGGACTGGGTGGGCCAGGGCTCTGAGGTGGCACTGAGCATTCTCTCTCTCTCAAGTGCTTGCCTGGCTGGTTCTTTGCTCGTGTTCAGGATCTAACTGATCACCGTGTGGAGTCAGGAAGGAATTTTCCACCCGCTCAGGCTGGCAGTGAACTTGGGAGGTTTTCGTATTCCTCTGCTATGTGTGGATGTGGATCTCTTCCCAGCATTCTCTGGGTATAGCTCATTTAATCATTTGCCTGCACCACAGGGATCTTGGGCACTGGTGCACTTCGGTCCCTGCTCTTCTCTGGCTGTGGCACCAAATAATCTCGTCTCCTGTGGGCTCTAATGCTTTGGTCTAAGTTTGTGGTATTTTGTGTGCAGGTGCTAGGTGGTGGTGGTGGCCTTACTGGCCTGGGATATTCAGGAGGTCAGAGTTAATTTGGTTGTCCCTTCTGGCCTTAAAAACCCTATGGTTCTGTGACCATTGATCTTGGACCGATGGCTTTTGTTTCCACCAAGTTACAACCCTGAATGATGGGAGACATAAGAGATAGGGAGAGGGAAGGGAAGATAACTAGTGTTTTCATGTTGCATCGCTGTGCAGCCCCATCAGTGTGATGAACATTGATATAGGTCTGAAGATGGCTTGGTTTTTTGCAGAACTTTGCATTTTTAAAACTATCTTTCTAAAGGATAGGGGACTTTGCTCTTACTTTAGACACCCCCATAACTTTTATCTCAGCAGGATCAGACCTCAGGAACAATGCAAGATATTATTTTGATGTTATCTAACTTCAAGGCTATGGTGAGTCCTTTGTCTGTCTGTTTTGGAGGCCAAGATGGAAGTCACAAATTTTGAAGTACCAAGAGTCATAGTTTATTTATATGCGAATCACATCTGAACTTGATGGCTTTGGGTTTGTTTGTTTGTTTATTTATTTATTTGGTGTGAGGAGAAGTGCAGGGGTTTGTAAAGAAAATAAAAAAGGTAATGGGAGGGAAAAAAGCAGTTTTGGAGACATTTAGTGCTGATGAATAATTCAATTTGATTTACTATAGAAATGAAAAAGAATGGCATTGAGCCTTTTTCTTAATGTAAAAGAGAACTTCAATTTAGCTTGAACAGCTAAGGATAGTTTGAAGGCAGTTTATGCTGCTTATTTTTATTCCAGGTCAAGTCATCTGCATTTAAAAGCAGTTTAAATACATGAAATCATAGTACAGTGTGCTTCCAGGAAAAAAAAAAAAAAGGAAAGAAAGAGACAAGAAAACTTAAATATGTTCTACTAATTAAACAGAACAGAACATTTTGCTTAGTTGCAAAGCAAACCTTTTAAAAATCTAGACTATCAATTGGACATGAATATAACTGAGAGTCAGTTGTAACCAAGTAGGAGAAGAAAATCAGCAGCATTGTCGCAATCTGTTTTGAATGAAAAAGGTTTTCCATTGATCAGTTTCAATCAGTTTGAATTTGTCCCCTCATGCATGACTCCCTTGGCCTGACTAATGCTGCCCCTCCAGATAGAGAAGTTAAATTACGCTTATGTTCATCACTCCCATTCTAATCTGTGCATTTTTCATGCCGCCCTTTTCCATGGATTGAACTCCAAATCTCTGTTGGCCAAGGCACCATTCTCTCCTCATTCAAATCTCTACTCAGAGGCCAGATCTTCTAGGAAGCCCATAAAAACTGTACTGTATCATATTTAGGAATTAAAAAACAACCATGGCTATATCTCAGCTGGTATAAATCGCCATTACGCCGTTCAAGTCAATGGAGCTATGCTGATTTACAGCAACTGCGAATCTAGGCCACAAAGTATAAATTATCTCCTTCTCTGGGAATTTCTCAACATGGCCACATCTTCTCTGGGCCAGTTCCTCAACTGCTGTAAATTGGTGTTACTCCTCTGAGGTCCATGATGCTATGCTGATTTCCACCATGGAAGGTGGATGGAAGGGATGGAAGGGACTTCAGGAGGTCATCTAGTCCAACCCCCTGCTCAAATGAGGACCAACGCCAACTAAATCAGCCAGGGCTTTGTCAAGCCACACCTTAAAAACCTTTAAGGATGGAGATTCCACCACCTCCCCAGGTAGCCCATTCCAGTGCTTCACCTCCCTCCTAGTAAAAAACATTTTCCTAATGTCCAACCTTGACCTCCCCCACTGCAACTTGAGACCATTGCTCCTAGTTCTGTCATCTGCCACCACTGAGAATAGTCTATTTCCATCCTCCCTGGAACCCCCTTGAGGTAGCTGAAGGCCGCTATCAAATCCCCCCTCACTCTTCTTTTTTCTGTGGGGGGGGCAAAACTGGGCACACTACTCTAAATGTGGCCTCACCAATGCTGAATGCAGGGGAATAATCACTTCCCGCGATCTGCTGGCAATGCTCCGACGAACGCAGCCCAATATGCCATTAGCCTTCTTGGCAATGAGGCAGTGGCGTACCTTGGGTGTCTGGTGTCCAGGGGCCACTTTTAGTATTTGTGCCTCCTCCCTCATCAGCAGCAGCAGGGGCACTGGCCTGGGGGGGATGCCAGCCTGGGGGGTGCCGTCTGGGCCTTCCTTGAAGGAGCCGCCCCCATTGATATCCCCAGTGGCTGCACCAACCCGGCCCCTATGGCGGGGAGTGGGAGTGAGAAGGGTAGATGTTCTCGGGCTGCCCGGTGGTGCAAGGGGGCTACCTGGCTCCTGCGTGCCTGGGGTCCCTGTGGCTCCTTCAATGTGCTGAGCACGGGGGTGGAGGGACCAGGTTGGAGTGGCCATCGGGGATGTCAGTGAGGGGTGGGTCTTCCTCAGAGGACCCAGCTGGCGCCCCCCCACAGGCTGCTGCCCAGGGGCTTGGCCCTCCTCCTCGGCATACCACGGCAATTAGGGCACACTGTTGACACACATCCATCTGACAATCTGGCCCAGAAACCAAATTATCCCTGCTTTTGAGCACCAGTACGTTCCTGAACGTGCAAGTACCAATACTACCAGAACAGCGTGACCTTGTTCCCTTTGGCATGACCTTGCCCGCGTGGTGCGCGCGAGATCGTGCTGTGCAGAGGACACCAGGTTGCTTTACCAAATGGCGTCCTCTGTGCGGCGTCACATCACGTGAAGGGTGCCGTTTTGCTCATGCCATCGTCTGCACACTTGACCATGTAGCCTGGCCTGCTGTGTCTCCACTATACCTGTGCTTCTGAGAATTTCCCAGTACGTCCCATGTTCTATCTCTCAGATCCAGAGCTGGGACCCTGGGTATCTGTTTGAATGGCTAGCCCCAGCTGCCTTGGTTTCATGGCTACTGGTATTCTCACTAGCTAGATCAGTGCTCGCTTAGGTATGTCTACACACGATGGAGTCACACCTTTGATTGCAGTATAAAAAGGATCTCAGACTCTAATCACACTGGGAAACATGTATCTTTGTTTTTATGTACTCTGTCAGCACTGAACAAATAGGAAAGAATGTAAGTGGGTTTTCTAATTGTTTCATTCTGCTAGAAGCTGAGAATGACGATGGGGATTCACATTATGAGCACTTTACTTATTTGCTTCCAATGGCCCGAAGCCATGAAAACAGAAACACCACAATTCTCTTCAGCAACAGGTTCTGAACGAGCATCGGGGGGGGGGGGGGGGGAGGCTGTTTGTTTCCCTGGAGGCGCACTTGTGAAAAGTGAAGCATAAGTCAAAGGGAATGGAACATAAAACTCCTTTCCAGATCTGCTCCCTGAAAAATGGCTGAGTGTAAGTATAAGTCAAATTAGTATAAGATCTGGGGTACCTAAAGGTTGCAAGTCTCCTTTAGAAATAAATCAGGACGGTTCTTTTCTATCATAAATGGATGCACGGCTGCAGGGTTGCACTCTGTTGGTGCAATGTGTGTGTTGTCTGGGAAGTGCTGCACAGAAGAGAAATGGATGGGCACAGAACAGGCACTTGGGAGCGCTTAGGTTCTAGTTCCGCATTTCAGTTGAATGCAGGTGCAAACTGCTTTGCCATATGATGGCGTCAGCATGGCTGTAGGCCGCTGGCCTGTCTCCCCAACCCGGGAAAGATTCAACACCCAGAGTCTGTTCTGGCCTTACCTTCAGGGCACAGTTTGTTCTTCAAGCAAACAATTCACAGCTTAACAGTAAAGCGAAGCTACTCCCCTGACCAAAAAGTTGCAGGAGCCAGAGGCCTTTGCCCTTGCGTCTCTTCCCTCCCCGCTCTGGGGCTAGCCAGAGGAGCCCACTAACTGCTCGCAGTTCAGTTGAACTCTTCCAGCCCTTTGTAGGAATCATCTGACCCCATCCCAGCTGGGTGTGATAATCAGGCAGGGCTGGCTGATAGGACTTTAAAGTAGGGTGGCTACTTACATGTTCTAGGAAAACCAGACATTCCAGCACATCTGGTAGCAGCATGGCTCTGTCCCTGCCTGTGTGACCCCACACCTGCCAGAACAACCTTGTGTGCATAGTGTGTGCAAGGTTACGCTGTATGGGGGACACAATTTTCAAGAGGACGCTGGCCTGATCTCGCACGCTGTGGGGGTGGAGCAGCGGGCAGTTCAAAATGGCACCTCCCCATTTGGTACTGGACAGAACCACCTTAGCTTTGTCCCAATACTGAATGGGGGACAAACCAGGCAAAAAGAGGACTGTCATATATAAAACCAGACAAAGGGCTAATCCCTACTTTAAAGAGAGCGCACTGTTACAGTGACCAAGTGGACAGAGCACTGGACTGGGATGCAGGAAGCATAATGATGCTTACCCCCCTTGCAAAGCACTTTGAGATTTGGGATGAAAAGAGCTGGGTATATTTATTATTATTTATTTAATCAGCAATATTTCTATACTTAGCCAAGTCCAATGAATCTACCGAAAAAGGACCCGATTCATAGATTCCAAGGTCAGAAGGGATCACTGTGATCATCTGCTCTGACTCACAGTATAGCAACGGCCAGAAATAATTCCCAGAGCGGTGCTTTCAGAAAAAGCACATCCAAGTTTGATATAAAAATGTCAGTGACGGAGAATCCACCATGACCCTGGGTAAATGGTTCCATTGGCTAATTATTGGCAGTGTTAAAAATGCACATCTTATGGGCACTTTGAATTTGTCTAGCTTCAGTGTCCAGCCATTGGATCATATTGTACCTTTAGAGTGAAGAGCCCATTATTAAATTCTGCTTTCACTTAAACCTCTGCAAATCAGAAGTAAGCCATCTGAAGCTTGTCATCTAACCAGATTAGAGTCAATTTGCCTCCTATGGCCATTGCAGCCACCTCTAACACAGCACAAGGAGGCAGTCATACCCAGGGTAGCTGCAGAGCGTTGAAAGGAGAGCTTTGACCCAACCTGCTGATTTGATGCATTTTTGGCTGCGGCGTGTGATCTGTCCCAGTTGAGTTGAAGAATACATGAAAGGATGCAGTGGAGCAGTGATTCCTTTGTCCCACTTACCTAAAGAGCAGACAGTGACCCCTGAGCCAAAATCCCACCGTTCATTAATGCTTCCCCCCAAGAAAGGTGCCGGAACCTGCAAGGTACGCAGCGTTGTGAGAGCTAATAGCAACTCTGTGCGGGAAAGCAGACAGTCGCTGCGCGCTCGGATGAACTCACAGTGGAAAATGATAAAAGACAAAAAGACCGCATCATCACCTGTGGGTGAACATTTTTTCACAAAGCGATCACTCTGTATCTGATCTATCAATCCTCACTGTCAAAGGAAACCTGCATAACGCTTCCAAAAGATGAGCCTGGGAATTTAAATTCATAATTTTGCTAGACACTAAAACTCATGGACTGAACAGAGACTGCATATATGGCTTATTGCAATAATCTGTAATCCACTATGGTTGTCCCCTAGCCTTTCCTCTCCAAGGCTGGAGGGGTGTTAATGGACCATTTCACCTTGAATGGTCCCTTGAAATATATATTAACTACTTATGCTAAATAATCCGTTCCACCTTGTATTTTGCAGTCACACTATGAGTAAGGCTAGAGCTACACTACAGACCTATATCAGAATAATTACAGAGCTCAGGGGTGTAAAAAATCCACACCCTGAGAGGTGTAGTTATGCCAACCTAACCCTCTGTGTAGACAGCCCTGGATCACTGGGAGAGCTTCTCCCACCAACCTAACTGCCGCCTCTCAGGGATGTGGTTTTAACTGTGCTGATGGGAGAAGTTCTCTCGTCAGCATAGTAGTGTCTTCACCTAAGCGCTACAGCGCTGTATGTGAAGCCAAGGCCTTAGTTTCCCAGACCGGAAGAAGAGCTCTGAGTAGCTCAAAAACTTGTCTCCGAGCTCGGCTTTGTCTGCACTAGAAATTTTGTGTGTGAAGAAAACACAGCCCTCACTGACCTAAGTTGCACTGACACAAGCGCCGGTGTGGACAGCACTCTCTTGGTGGGTGACGCTCTCCCGTTGGCATAGAGTGGCTACATGGGAGACCTTACAGTGGTACGGCTGTGCTGCTGTAAGCTCTGTAGTGTAGACATAGCCACCAACAGAAGTGGGTCCAATAAAAGATATTACCTCACCCACGCTCTCTCTCTAAGCTACCCGCAGAGGACTTTTAAGTAAGCATTTTTCCCTCTGAAAGGCTTCACTGAACATACACATTGGGCTAGTGGTTTACTCAGACTATGCACCCACACAAAGAAGTGAGAGGGATTAAGAATGCTCCCCCACTCCCAGCCCCTTATATTGCTATACAAGTTACTGGTACCTAGGGTCCATGTGCATAAGGGTAAGCCGAGCAGTGCCTCCCAGGCTGCTGCTAATGGGGGATGCAGTTTACACACAACCCCTTTGCCTAGGGCTAAGCTTAAGGTTGAAATTTAGCCCTGCATAAAAGGGAACTTCCCCCCCCCCATGAGAACACTAGCGGTCTAGTGGTTAGGGTGCTAACCTGGGCCTCTAGAGAGCTGCATCTGAGTTCCTGCTCTGCTGCAGATGGCTATTGAGACCTTGTGCAAGTCACTTAGTCCCTCTCTGCGCCTTAGTTCCCTGGTTCTAAAACAGGGATCCTAGCACACCCTACTTCACAGGGGTCTTGTGAGGATAAATAAGCTAAAGATTGTGAGGTGGTCAGATACTATGGCGATAGGAGCCATGTAGGTACCAGAAAGAGCAAGGAAGCTTACTTTTGAATGCCAAGTCCTTTCATTGCTCTTCTCTCCCCCCCCTTTTGTAGGTGCTTAACAAATTCCAGAAAGATTTCTTTTTGTGGTGTGGAGACTATAGCAAAAGTAGGCCAGAGCCTCTGTACCCAAACCTCCAAACCCACAATTAGCTGATGAATGTAACAGTAAAACCCCTTTACACCAGGGAGCCAGATATCCCTCCATCACAACTGTTGTGTTCCAGGAAGAGGGCAGTGGTGGGAGGAGCCCCTGTAGCCAATAGGTACTTGCTCATTCTGCTAGAAAAGGCCCCCAAAACATTTCCTCACCAACACATTCCACGTGACCTTAAAGCGGAAGCAAGAGGAAAAAAAGCCGACTGCATTTGCGTGGTAAGATCACCAACCGTATGGGATGAGAGCGTCTTTACTGCGCTTGCAGCCAAAACCTCGAAGGCGTAGGCAGAAAACAGTTTAGCGCTGTTTTCCTTCAGATACTGGGATCTTATTCACACATCTTAGTGGGCTAAGACCAGAATTGTTGTGCCTTTCATCAGAATGCACTTTGAGATGTAGATCCCATTGAATTAGATGGTTTGGTGATGAAAAGTGCGCCGGGGGAAACGGAAGATGGTATTGACGTGTAGTTCTTGTTGCAAGCCTGTCCTTTAATTTTAAGAGATGATCCAATCCCAGCGGTTATACGTGTGCACTATTTGTAAAGGAAATAGATTAAATAAAACAGGGGTAGGGGTTTTATGTTCAATCCCTATTCACTAGATGGAGCTCCCATTTAGAATGGACTTGGTTGTTGCAAATCCTTGATTTTTCCCTTCCTACCGCTACCCATTGTTGTTACTACTACGTTCATCTCTTCTCACCTGCTGTTTTGACTACAGGATTGATTACATCCAGACCCTCTGCAGGTGGCTAGTGGATAGAACTCCGATTCAGGAGGTCTGGTTTTGTTTTTGGCTTTGCTAGTGACCTGCTGGGTGGCTTTGGGCTAGTCCCTTTACTTCGCTGTGACTCAGTTTCCCATTCTAATGAGCAACATCATTTAACATCAGCTGTTAGGGAAACTAAAAGCTACTTAGCTTTGTATTTGGCCCTAGCTTATGTTCCTGGGTGTGGAGCACTCTCAGGCATTCTCTATGGCTCTCAAGAAACACCTGAACTCTGGAGATGTTTATGGAATCAGGAGCTCAAACTACGTGGTCACAGTGGTCCTTTTTGGCCTTAATCTTTCTCTCTAGCATCAATACCAGAGTGGGGGAACCTGGGCTGAAGTTAACCCTGTGCTCAGTGAGGACAACGTAATTTCTCTACACTGCCCCGCACATCTGTTTTACACCTGGGCCCTGCCTGGGATGACTAATGCAATAAACATGGACATTTTCCCCCATTCGAAAAAAAAATTGCTGAGTGTTGTTTTGGTTTTAAGGGTTATGCCATTGTTGCACATCGTTACTTTCAGTGGCTTTAATGCCGAGACCCAGTGTGCCTCTTGAAGGCTGACATTTATGGGAGATACTAAAATGTTGCCATTCAAGGGTAGGAATGATAGCGTCCATTACAGGATTTGTACCGAGGCTTGGTAATGGCAGCTGGATGCTTTTCTAAACGTTAGATGGCAATTACCTGCCCCCCCAGAAGGGTTTAATGTCAAAGAGCCAGATTTTTTTTAACTTTTTATAGTTCATTCCTTTCCTTCCTGTGTTCCAAAAGGAGGCAAAGCACAGAGAGGCTGAAGTGCTAAAGGAAAACTCCAGTGCTCTCCAACCATGCAGTATGGAGGTTGAGAAATATACCCTGAAAAATTCCTCCATGAATTTTTCAACTGTTGTTTGGCTTTGGAGATTTTTTGTTTTGTTTCAGGGATGCTGCTATTCAAAAAAAAAAATCTATAAATTTCTGTACGGGTCTGAAATAAACCTTGGAGATTCATGGACTTTTAGGCCAGAAAGGCCCACTGTGCCCATCTAGTTTGACCTCCTGCTTCCGTAAGCATCTCCAGAGTTAATCTCTGTTGAGTCACATACTTGCACCTAGGCTCTCTGATATAGTTGAAGTGGAGTATGAATACGAATGCCTAGGGCAGCATCATTTTGCTTTTGATCGTGGTAGTTTTCCACATCCCTACATCCTGTTGGTCCACTACTATGTCAACTATTTGATGCCAATTGGCAGCCAGCACAATTCAAAGCAGTCTTCAGGCTGATCTGAGTTAAACCAGGGAACCAGATGAGATCTGGGGACACTTTGAGCTTCCCTTTATCCTGAGTAATGCTTTGTGATCCCCTGGCTGTGACTGTAGTCTTAGCAAGCCAAGGACCGAACAGTCCAGGAACACTAAATTAACCTCTCACCTACCAGGACAGTACCTCCCAGTCAGGGTTAAGGATATTGGCTGGGCCTCATGGGGACGAATGCATCAGTGCTGCTTCTTCTGATCCTGTGCTATAGGTAACAAGGGAAGTTCAGTCTCCTGGGCTGTAATTTTGGAACCTAATTTTGCATGATTTTTAATCATGAAACTTAGCAATGGGAAGTCGCAGCAAACTCTACAGACACAATCCAAGTATATTTTCAAATGGGAGGGATGGCTTTTCTAGGCATTGATGCAATGCATTGTTGTAACCAAACTGACCCTTGTACTTCCGAGTTCATTATTGTAAGATCCCTTTGACCTGTACAAACTTACTGAGAACAAGTTGAACTCTTTTTCTACTAACTGGTGGCAATAGCTTTAGTAAAATGAGTTGTGTTTGGATGAGATAAATTTTTTCTCCTAAAGGAGGGAGGGAATCTCCTGTTTGTAACAAAGTGGATTATTTCCCGCTTCCTTTAACAATCAGATGCATTTTTAGCAACTGCTAGGGATTTTCATCAGAGCCCTTCTCTGTTCCCTGAAATAAAATAATGTTTGTATTGACAGCATCAACACATTCTGTGTAATATACGGGCCCAGTGAGAATAGACCTTTAGCAGGAATTTATATCCCAAGTCTGAAATGTGCACTTTATGCTGGTTATTATGCCTGGGAACCTGTTAAGGGATTACCATCCTAAATCTCTTTCCATAAACAAATAAAACCTCCGAATCTAAGGTTCAGGGGAAAACCTTAAATGACAACTCTTGAGGGATAAGGTAAGGAGGAAGAATGAAGAATTGCTGAGTTATTAACAGTTGTAATTTCCCACCTTGAATTATTGACAACATGTGACATTACAACCTTACAATTACAATCTATAAACAGCTCGGAAAATATGACCTTTGCATTACAGTTGGTCTCAAGATGCCTTGTAGTTTGTTACAAACAGCTGCCACTGGCATATTTTATTTCAAATGGAGTGAATGAGGGAATGTGAGTAACTGAAGAACTTTGTTCTATATTCAGGCAAATCTCTGCAAGACCTAGAAGAGCTAACGGATTGTGCAGCTTCTGTTAAGATGGGGTGAAACCACTGGAAGTTTTGGTTTGTAATTGATTTGCAGTCATGAAATAAAAAGAACTAATTAGATGGAGTTAGTTGACTTAGCACTTCTTTTTCGGTTTTTTTAAAAGCAGGCACAAATTGTGCCTGTAGAAATAGCAGAAAAGCAGAAAGGTCGTCTGGTTCCTCCTACGACCTTGGGGAGATCAGCAAGTGGGGCTGATTGGCTCATTCAATCATGGTGCTTATGGAAAAATAAATGACCTAAATTCCAGTCCTGTTATTGTGCATATACTACACAAGGTCATCCTTATGAAATAGAGTAAGAATATAGAGCCAGATTCAGCTCTGATATAACGCCATTGACTTAAATGCTTTTGCACCTATTGTATGAAAGCTCAGCTTGGCTCATTTTTTCTCAACTACTGTAGAGGGGCAATTATGGACAAAATAGTTCTGGCATCCATACAGCTCACAAAAACTTTCCTGCTCTTATGACTAAGCCAAGTTCATTCCTGATTTAACTCCACTGACATTAATGGAGTTATACAATAGATGGACTTGGTCCAATACATTCATTTGTCTATAGGTCTGCAATACATTATATTGTTGAATGTTAGTGTAGTAAACGGGGCGGATTGTTATAGGGACCTTGTGGAGTATTTCTAAATAGAAGAAGGAATTTCCCCGTACACTGTGGAACACATCATTGTGAGGAATAAAGCGTTTACTTCTTCATTTTAGCCAGTGCCTTTGTTTTTCCAGTGCTCAATGAGACACGCCTTCAAGTTCTTAGCATGCTGGGGAAACCAGAGTGCTGAGGAATGTGGGGAAAATTCTCCTCCCCTACCTGTGCCACGGCTCCCTTGTGGCAGGTTTCATGAGTGGCGGAATACGCAATAGGATCGCATCACGGGAAGATGGATTTTGACCGTATATCTTTATTGCTAAAGAGGGCAAATTGGTGATTTTAAAGTAAGATCAGAGTTGAACCTTCTGAAGTTCTTCTGCCCCTATGTCAGAGGAGCACGAAGCATGAGATCTAGGGGGTAAGAATCAGGATTCTGACTGACTCCTGATTTCCATTCCTGGCTGTCATGTCCGCAGCAAAGTCCCTTAGGCTCTCTGTGCCCCTTCTCTAATACTTACCTACCTCACAGAGCTATTGTTGATCAGTTAACGTTTTTAACTCACTTTTGGGATATGCACATGAAAGGCACTTGCATTCAGAAGTCCCACTCTCTCCTGTTGTCCCAGTCTGAAAGTCTCACTTTAAAGATGCAATTCCTTCCCCCTCACTCTCCCCCAAAAAGTCTATTACTCAAGGACATCACCCTTATCTTGGTTGTACTTCCCTCGTGGCCAGGCACTGCCATTCAATAATTCTGTCAAGTGGTGTCTTTGCCTTGTGACAGAGTGCTAAACAGTGATTTATTGCTTGAATACACATCGCTTTCATGAAAGCGATTTGTTTAAACAACAGTAAAGTGCTAAATAAATTATTCATTGCATGCTAATTTTTCACTTTTATGTGCTGTAGTAAGTTTCAGAATAAGCAGTCTGTGAGGCATTATATATCTTACATTAATCCTGGATGATTTTTCACTTCTAGTCCCTTTCCCAAGGAAGGTCTTTTGCTTCAACCTTTATCCACGCAACTGGCTTTGACATATTTTTCCATTTCTTCTGCAGAAAGAGTCGGGTGAATTATGTCTGGCGCTCATGGTTGGGGGCTTTGATTGCCGGCCTGGGAGATGCTGTGTGTTTGGAGTTTATGGGTGCTAGTAACCCCTTCAGTAAATACTCTCGGTCTTACTATGAAGCACTGTCATTAATACACCCTGCAGAGCATGATCCTCACAAACAGGGTGTACATTTTCAAAATGTCTCTTTATATCATTTCCTTTGGAGATTTGTATTCTGTTTTCTTTGAGCTGTTGGTGGCTACAGAGGCATTCTGGTTTGCACATAAATTCAGGTTTTTGAATTGCTCCTCGTAGGCGTGTTTTCACTTGTGGATGCAGACTTTTCAATTTCACTTCCAAAATTGCTACTTGGCATTTAAGATCTTCACTCTCTAGCAGAGCACAAAGACCCTTGACTTTCTAGCAAGGCTGCGGTTGCATTACAGAGCAGTTAGTGTCATATCAGCTAGGTGTTTTTCTCTAATTGAACCTTTCACCTTTGCTCTAGATCCACACTGAAGCATCACCAGTATGTTGAGTTAAAGTTGTTGATTGACAGAAAATCTAATCGAGCATAAGAAGAGAAATTTTGTTCAAAGTACTTTAGGGCTTCACCCTGCTCTGATTTTAATTTAGAAATAATCCCCCAAAGACCCATGTTGATATACAGTGAAAGGAATAAACAGAAGGCTGTATTTTCCTCCTGATGCATGCATATATGTTATGCTAATGAACATTAAGCATCAAGAAAATAATAGTGTGTGGTAGATTCTACTGCTTGAGACTTTCCCTTTGAAAAGCAGCCTGTTACATTCTTCACTACATTCACCTGTATAGCTCCATTGCATTCATATGCTTCAAGAGAACAGACAAGTGTCTCCAACCCGTGTCTCCATTATCCACAGATGTGACGTTCTGCCAGTGAAACAAAAGCTATTGTACCTTTACTTTGGGAATGTAAGGGTACCTGCTTCTGGCCCTCACGGCAACTAGTTCTCTGGAGTCTTCCTTTATACTGCTTTTCTCGCACTCCTGGTGATCTTTGTTAATTATTTGTACCATGGTAGCACCCAGAACTAGTGCTGGTCAGGAATTTTTAACAAAACTGTTTTTGTTGAAAAACGCCTATTCATCAAAACCAAAACTTTTTGCTGGAATGTGTCAAATTCACCAAAAATGTAGTCGAGAGGTTTCTCAGGTCCAAGATAGAATTTCTGGTCACATTCACACGTTCATGCCATGAATGATTTGGTGGTTAGGGCACTCAATGGGGATATGGAAGACCCAGGTTCAAATCTCTGCTCTGCCTCGTTCAAACCAGGGATTTGAACTGGGATCTCCTACATCCTAAGTGAGTGCCCAAACAACTGGGCTATTGGCTATCCTAGTCTCTCTCTCTGTTTAGTTTTTTCCATTTGAAAATCTTCCAGAGCACTAGGATTTGACTTGCTGCACAATGGGAAAAATATGTGGAGTCTCGAAAAGTTCACAGGACAAGAAACCTGTTTCCAACTCAGCTGCATGTAGAAGCCCCCAGCAAGATTGGGGCCCGTTTGCGCTAAGTGTTGTACATTAATTGGAGTATTGTCTTTCGCATTTTAAACATGTGGAACTCAGGTGCAGAGAGCTGAAGGCTGTGGCAGAGCCAAGAATTAAAATCAGGTTTTCTGAGTCAGTCCAGTCCTTTAACCACAAGACTATCCTTCTCTTTGGGGAGATCTACACTTTGAGCGGGGTATGTAATTCCCAGCTCGAGGAGATATTACCTGCTCTAGGTATGATCGAGCTAGCATGCTTAAAACAGGAGGGTAGCTGCAGTTTTGTGGATAGTGGGAGGGGCTAGTTGCTCCAAGTACATACCGTTCTGAGATGCTAGGTACATAGTCAGGTGGCTGTCTTCTCCCTCCGCTTGCACTGCCAGGGCTACGTTCTATTTTCAGTACACAAGCTCAATCACCACTAGGGCAAATAAGTGAATTTGAGCTGAGAATTACGTTTCCAGCTGGAAGTGAAGATGTACCCAAAGAGAAGAAGGATGGTCTTGTGGTTAAAGCACTGAACTGACTGCTGTTCTTTCTCTCTTGTCTCCTAGCAGCTGACATTTGTCTATAAAGGAATAAAAGATCTGATGAGTAGCTCTCAATGTAGAAAAAAAATCAGATGGAAGGCTTCTTGAAGCAGACACCATGGTCCTTTTAGGTATTTGTACAGCACCTAGCACTCTGGGCCCCTAATCCTGACTTGTTGGCAGTTTGAAAATATTAAATAAAAACACTGTGTTGGACAAGGTTTGCACCAGTAAGTTGCCCCAGATGATAAATTCATTGGGTTATGTCTCTTTGGCTGTTCATGAGCAGAATGTGAAATTCTCAGTTGAATTAATTATTCAGAATGATTTGTGAATTTCTTGAAAAGTCCTGTGTCAATAGACTGCCAAAACACCGCACTGAGAATGTTTTCTTTTTTCAAACTTCAAAATACATGCTCTGTGTGGGAGTTACCTGAGTTAGGTGATAATCTTTCTATTCTTTGATTGGCTGACTTATGAAACTAACCATACAGCCCAAACTGAGAATTTTGGCTATTAAAATGGCATGCATAAAAATGTCAAGTCATTCAGAAAACTGCATGATCATAGAAGACGAGCCTGCTTTTGAAAACTTGACTTACGTTCAGACTAGCTTTCATTGGTGTCTCTGAGTTCTTGCCACACTTTATTGTTGAGTGTGGCACAGAATTGGTCTCCATAGTTTAAAAAGGAATTCACAGGTCAATGAAGAGCAAGAAATACATGTGCAAGTTAGCTGCACTGCTTTTGGCTGCCCCCTAGTAGAATATACTTCACGCCTGGTCACGAGCATGTGGTCAACACTAAGGCCCAGTCTACACTTACCTTTGCGATTTGGCAGCAGTCGACGGGAGATACGCAAGTGACGTCAATCACTTGCGTATCTCCCGTTGACTTTGCAGCGTCTCCTCTGCGCGGCGTCCATACTGCGCTGCGTCGAAGGGAACAGCGCTCCCTTCGACGCAGCGCTACTCCACTTACCGGGGTGGTTTTCCCGCGTTGCTTCCTGGATCGACTGAGCGCGTCTATACAGACCACTCAGCCGATCCAGAGCAATCGATGTGACGGCGGCGAATTTGCCACCATCAGTGTAGACCCAGCCTAAGTAGACAATTGATACCCATATAGTGTGGTCAACACTAGGTACACCACTGATGGGCATGGTTATTATTAGTTATTGATTTGTCTTATAGTGGCATCTAAAGACCCCAGCCAAAAAAAAGGTGGGAGGGCAAAGTGAGGCAGAGAGAAAGGTTAAGGTTGTGTCATCACTGATACTAACACGGAATAGTTCTCCACTGCAAAATCCTAGGTGGAGACAAGGCACTTGTAGTTTTTGTCGTGAGATAGCTAGATGAAGTCTTCACTAGGCTCCACTCTCCTTGCTGACTTCCTCTAGTTTACCTCAGGGTAAACCTACAGTGTCTTGTCTCTACTATATTCTTACAGTGCGATAGCTAACGTGCATTAGTTGTCCTGGGATAAAAACATTCTTTTTTTTTTTGGTCAGTGAAGACGTAGCTTTTGTGACTTGTCCAAGGTCACACAGTAGCTCAGAGTCACAGGCTGGGACAGAAACCTGGTCTACTGGCTCCCACTCCCCTATCCACTAGACTGAAGTTTAAATACTAGTATAAAACTATTTTCACCTCTGTGATCATTTCTGGTGCAGCTGTACCCATTGCTTAACCAAGTACAGAAGGTATTAATGTATAGAAGGCTGATACATTTATGGAACAGTTTCTGTTTATACCTCCCCAAATAGAGACCTGCTGTGCTTTTTGGAGTCAGAATTTGGATCCTGTAGGATGCCTTTTCCTGACACAGTTGTAGGTCAGTGTAGTCACAATAGCTTGTAACAACCAAACCCCAAGAAGTTAAAGCAGACATTTTTATTTGCTTGTTTTCCTCTGTTTGACGAAACCTTACCACTGCAGAGCTATAAAAGTTGCTATAAACCCCTGTTGTTCTATATAAAGTGGAAGACATTTGCAGTCAGGACCTAAGGGGTTTGTTGAGAATAAGATGAAGTTTGAGGATGCGGGGACTTCTTTGCACGTTGGGTCCTTGGTGGTGGTGATACAGGGCAGATCTATGGTTTTGGTGGCATCTAGACCATGCCCAGCTACCATGTGTACCAATAGCAATGTAGACTGTGAGGTGCTGCTTAGGTGAATAAAGTAGAGACGTGGGAGAACCCTAGGATATATTCCCTGAACGGCTCTCTGCACATCCATGCCCTGTCTACCATGCTATTTTTAGTTCCTGCTGCCTCCCGCCTGCCAGAACCTTTCACTGCCATGTGTAGCCACTGACTGCAGCGTGTAGCTAAAGATTCCCTACATGCTGCCTCAAGTTTAGACAAGGCCTTAGGCATGGCACCACTGACTGCCTTTTCTCATCCTTGCCACATGGGATATGTCTTTACTGCACAGTTAACCCTGCTTCTTACCTGGGTTTTAGCCCATCTCCCCCCTGTGGTCCACACAGAAAACCTCTGACCTAGGGTTGTGGGCACTTTGAGCCTTGGCTAGCCTACCTGGCTGGGAGTACGGGTGAGACCCCAGGAGTGTTTTCACTGGTCTGGAGCCCGCTCATTTTGCAGGGAGCATGCAGGCTAGATCACTTGAGGACTGATAGTCCTTTAATTGCTTCAGACAAATTCTCCTGCAATTTGAAGCAGCTTCCTGGGAAAGTATCCTAAAGCATCTCAGCTCAAAGAACCATGAGATATGCCCCCAGACACACCAGGTGAGTGCAGAAACAATGAGGGGACAGTAATACGTGCAAGGCTTTGCACTGGGGAGGGCACACTCACATCTGGGTTAGGCTAACTCTTGTGCCCAGGCCCAAGTACCGTCACCCACGTGACTTATACAGTGAGAATGTAACTATAATTGTGAAAGGCTAAAAAACAGCCAGTGCAGAGGAACATCCCTGTGGCTTGGAAAAAAGAAAAGCATCTTTGGGCTTGTCTTCACGGCAACAGATCACTCAACTGGCTCCCCTTTAGCTAGCCTCGTCTGAATGAGAACGACTACACTGGGAACAGCACTTGAGCTGCAAGGAGGGTTTGGATGAGCAGCCAGTGAGTTGTGCTAACTGGCGATGCGGCCTGTGCCTGCATCCTTGGTGTATTCCTAGTTCAAGACACAGCAGCACTCAAGCTTCAGCCCCCCTCTGCCTCCCACTCTACCCCCTTTGAGCTAGCTAGGTTGAGTTTAAAGCACCACTTCACTTGAGCTGGAGATATGTCTGTGTGGAAGGGAGTCGGGTTAGGGGCAATCCTTAAGTTACACCATGAACTAACACTGCAGGGAAAGACAAGCCTTTCCTCAGATACTATGGCGAAAGGTGCCCTGATAAGAATCTCAACCAATTAATTTGCAGCAGAACGGTGTCAAACAAGGCTTCTGCTCGACACAAATGGCCCAGGGAGGGACTGCCAGTCTCTTGTCTACTTGAATTTTAAGCAGTTCAGGGCAGGACTCATGCAGGAGTGGTGGGTGCTGAGAATCCAGCTGCCAGGGGCAGCTCGTCAGCCTAAGAAAGTGAGGCACAGCCTAACTAAAGAACTCAGAAGCTGACTTCTGCAAGTGAGGATTTTTTGTACATAACCAGGTTTCTAAGGACACAAGTAACGTAAATCCACATGAAGCACTGGCTCGGATTTCAGTCTGTCACATTACTCTCTGTCTGTCTGTCTCCATAGTGCAACCCGGTACCAGAAAAGGTACTACTGTGGATGAGGCTCAAATCCCAGTATAGGGAACAGTGCCTTGGGTTACTTCTGTGTTACCATGGCAATCGCCCAGGCGCAGGATGAGGGCCTTGCTCTGGGGGACGTGGCTTGGCGAGGCTGTGGCAGAGTTGGAGAAGCTAAGGCCGGTTCGGACAGCAGGGCTGGAGGGGGATCTCTGAACGGCCAAGGGTCCAGAGAAACCAGGATGCAAGGTGTGGGGGAGGCTGCAGCCATCTTGGCCTGGTGGATCCCTGGCCATGACTGCCAGGAGGAGGATGAACCCCTGGCTGTGGGGTAGCCAACCCACTGCAGAATACTTCCAGCCCATGCTCCCGACTGGAGAAGGGGGAGGGTGTGACGCTGCGACAGCGGAGCCCCGGAGGGCTCCTTGCACTGCGGAAGTCACAAGGTGCAAGGGGAAACTGTGGACCAGAGAGGCAGAACAGAGTTCTCCCCCAACTCACCCCCCCAGCCAAGACTGCAAGAAGGGGGACATATATTGGAATTTGAGACTCTGTGATAGGTCCCTCACCTCCCAAAAAAGGTCACCAGCCACCACGGCTAGCCGCCGTTACTGGGGTGAGTAGGTTTAGGCCAAGATTTTCCAAAGTGAGTAGTGGTTTTGCGTTCCCAAAGGGGGGATGTCTAAAAGGGGCCTGATCTTCGGAAAGTGCTGAGCACTCAGCTTCTGTTACACCTGGTTGAGGAACCAAAACACAAGGTGTCCATAACCACTAGGCCCTTCGGAAAGTGTTTGCACTTCACTTCAGGCTCCCGAGTTTGGGAAAACCTGCCCACCAGAATGTAGGCTTGGTTAACATTTTTTAATGGAAGCCTTTGAGGCTGTGCTGCGCCATGGCTTTTCAGCCGAAAGGGTAGTTTTCTAACTGAGCGGCTGGCGGCCCTGCCACTTAAGGAACACAGGACGGGCAGGCTATCAGAAACATCAACTGGGATTCGGTTAACTAGCCACTAGTGGAGCTCAGCTGTATCTTTGGCTAAGCTCAAGCTGTATCTTTGGCTGTAATAGCAGAGTTTGTATCCCTGAAAAGAACCAAAGAGCGAAGTTTCTCTTTTTCTCTCAATTTTTAAAAGAGCTCACAGCAGAGGAGGCGTAAGCCTGGATTTTCATCTCCTTTGGTGCGTGCGCAAACAAACAAACAAATGCAAAGGGTGAGCCATTCTGTTTCCTTTCATTACAGCATTCCATCACAGCCCCATATTCTGACATTTAGAACAACATCATAGGCATGTCTTTGTTCATTAGGTTCTTCTGGGCTATCTAGCAACAGCCCAGGAAAACAAAGCAAAAAACCAACCAAAAAAAAAGCAACAAAACCCCACTGCAATATGAAACCCAAACTAACCTTTTGCAGTCTAAATAGCAAAGAAATGAACACAGCAAAGGCGAATAATATTTTTTTAAAAGATGGTCTTGCACGGGTTATTGAAATAACAATATCAACCATACAGATCAGTGAAGCAAGGCTAAATCTTGGTCCCTGTGCACAGCCCGAGGAAAGCTTCTATCTGCAGTCCTCTCTCTTGACCATAGTATACCTGCTGTTGCAGCTCATTGGCTGCTGTAGCTTTCAATCACACCTGTTCTTCCCCTGCCATGGATCCATGCAGATGTCCTAGCACTTCCTAGTTTCAAGAAAGGCTAAAACAGGAGCACAGGAATTATTGCCCACACCAGGAGGAAGTCTTGTATGAATGCCTAATTTGCAGACCAAAGACCTTAGTGATAAGCTTCCTCTAAAAATTCATATTTTTGGATGCTTGTCTGCAACTAACCTGTGTCCCAGGTATGGTGATCAGACATCCTGACATTATCAGGACTGTCCCTATATTAGGAGCTTTATCTTATGTAGGGAACTATACACCCTCTGAAAACAAAAGTTTCCTGATTTTTCACCCTTGCTTTCTGGTCACCCTAGTCCCATTTGAGAATCACCCATTGTTAGGTTATAATAGCTCAGGACAATTGTATTGTATAAACTGTAATATCATAGATTAAATTTAATTATGTATATTGCAGTAAAACCTAGAGGCCCCAGCTGGGATCAGGACCCCATTACGCTAGGTGCTGTACATACCCATACGGAGGGAGTGCAATGAACCCAGACACAATTACTAGACAAAGCATAGATTGACATACTTGTTAGATAAATGATACACTCATACCCCTTCATGGGGCTGGAAGCAGGACTTCGGGTCTTGAGCTCTCAAATTATAGGCATCTATCAGCTGAAATGCGCAAGATGTTTCATCTTTGTGGGCCCACCACTAGAGAGCAGCATAATCATATCCACGCACAAGAACAGGGGGTTTATAGGGCAAGCCCGGGGGCTAATCCTACACCTCTTTCTAGAGCCCTGCGCAGACCCAAAATTTGTATCTGCATCTGATCCGCAATCTGCAGAAATGGTCCGTGGACATCCGCATCTGCAGATATGAAGCAGATATCCGCAGACTTGCAGGGCTCTACCACTTTCTATGTGAGGACAATGCACTCGTGTTAGTAAGGGGGGAAGGATCTGTCCCAGAAATCCTTACTTTAAAGCACAACCCAGCATAGTTCATGGAACCGTGAGACATGCTTAGGTTGCCTGCCAGAGGTTTTTGATCCCTAAGAAAAATGTTGGAAGGGATCCAAAACCTCATGCTTTACAGTTTAGCCACTCTCTACTTTTTAGGGGTTAGAATGAGGCCTTCATGGGGGGCAGATTACCCCACATTGGCCTTCTTCAGAGTTATTACACCTTCTTCTGGTACTGACCTCTGGGCAAGACAGGATTGTGGCTCCGAAGGACCTCGGCTCCATTCCAGTCTGGTAGTTCCCCGGCTCAGGAATTCCAGCGAAAGGCAATCACGCTTTCTGCCACGTACTGTATCCAAAAGCATTTTGTCTGGCATACCAACCCCTTCACCAGCTTTGCCTGCCAGGGGGAAGAACTCACCTCATTACTGTACAGCTGAGTTGAACAGGGAAAGGTCAATTTAGGCAAGTGCTTTAACAATTCGTTCAGTTATGTTAAGCACCCATTAAAGGAATCCTAAACCCTCCCATGGGTCATTTCAGTTCTGTGGGATTGTAATTGTTTGAGACTAACCATGATTTCTTCTT
This sequence comes from Mesoclemmys tuberculata, assembly GCA_007922155.1. Lineage (NCBI taxonomy): Eukaryota > Metazoa > Chordata > Testudines > Chelidae > Mesoclemmys > Mesoclemmys tuberculata. The sequence continues at coordinate 57,158,405 of ML675609.1, forward strand.
TTGCTTCCAGGTGATATTAATTCTGACAAAGCTGTATGACTACAACCTGGGGAGCATCACCGAGAGTTCACTTTGGAGGTACGTAGCAAAATTGAGCTAATGATTACCATTTTACTTAATCATGACCGCTCTGGTACAGTCCTTTATTGAATTTAATTGGATTTTTTACATGCTGGAAGGTTCACGGCTAAGCTCTCTCCTCTCTCTTTAGCCCTCTCTTCTTTCCTTCTTGGGGATGATAGGACTGAAGTCTGATTGTTTTGTTCCGCTAGACAATGCATTTCATGTAACGATCATATTTTTTTTTACACACAATCCTATTCAGAATTAATCAACCAGTTCATCAAAATCCACTAACATGTTTTGAGCAGTGCCTAATTTCAGTTTGCAATGACAGAGCTCCATTCCACAAAGCTGCTGGAATGAGCCTAGCTCGCAGGTAGTCTGTAAGGGGGCTCGTGGGTTTAAGGTCTGTTCAAGTGAATAGTAAGGGTTTCCTGAAGCAGAGCTATTGTTTTTCATTAATGAGATGAAAAGAAATTTCAAAAGAAAAGTCATTTTGAATTAAAAAAAAAATTTGAAATGTCAAGAAATGCCAAAACCAAACATTGGGTTTTTTTCAATGTTTTTAATAGCTTTGTTTCAACCAAAACAATTCAGTGAAATTGACAGGAATTTGCAAAAGGGTTTTTATGGGGGGAAAAAAAAGAAGGGTTGGATGAAAAATTTGGCCCAGCTCTAGTTACCAGCTTGGCAGTTGAAGGTGTTATCAATGGTCTTTCGACCAGTTGGGCTCTGTAGCGATCTGTACGTGCACCACCTACCTGACCAAAGCATACAGATTTGTTTTCCTTATAAATATACTAATAATGGCTGGAGCGGTATTTCTTTTGAATTCCTCAGCCAATTTAACTTCAGTCCCATTCTCCTGCAGTGCAAATGTATGGAGATCTCCACAAATCCAGTGAGTAAAAATGCTATTGGCATCTGACTTGTGTATTGGAGAAATACCAGGAGAGGGAGAGGCAAAGAGATAGGGAGACGATCTTCTTAAAAGTTAAGCTTCAGGTAAAAATTAGATGTACCTAGCTATGTCATTCCAGGCTGTGAAAAATGTTGCATCCTGAGTCCTGTAGAAAGGTCAGCCTCAGCCCTGGTGTTGATGCAGTTAGGTTAACAGAAGAATTCTTGTTGGAATTGACATCGGAAGTGTCTGCAATTGGCACTACAGCACAACTACAGTCCCATAGCTATGCCATTGTAGCGGCTGCAGTGTAAGACGCTCTTAGTGGATCAAAAGAATTTTGGTGGCAAGTGAGATGCTGCCTCTGAAGTGAGTTAATGATATTTCTTGCTGGCTGGACCTGGCATTAATTACACCATAATCCTTTTGATAGATTTTTTTCACCAGTCTAGGGGATATATTTATTTATTTTATTCAAGAAAGCAAAAACAGGGAGAAGCAAAGATTCTCTGACACCAAGCAATTAGTTGAGGTTTTATTTTTCTTCCTCTCCCAGATCTCTCTTGGATCACAGTAAAGAGGATTACGCTTTGAGACTTGGGAGAAGATGGTGGTTTTTACCACAGGAGCAAGATAAGCTTAAATCTGAAATAAATAAAATGTCAGAATAACAGATATAGAGTCTATTGGGAAGGGGGGAAATAATCTACTTTTTTTTTTAATGTGATTGGAGTTCTGGTGAGACATGCGTTCACCTTTCATTCAGGGCTGGAAGAGGAATGCAGCAAACTGCGTGCTATGAGCTTCAGCCCTGAAAATATTTAAGCATGTGATTAACTTGGTTACCTTGAGTGATCGCATTGAATCAGTGGGACTGCTTATGATAATCATCCCTAACTTTTCTGTAGTGCTTTTCATCAATAGATCTCAATGGGTTTTACAGAGGAGCTCAATACCATGTACCAATGGCACTGAAAGGGAAAGGGACTTGCCCACGGCCATCCAGCAGGCCAGTGACGAGGCTAAGAATAGAACTCAGGTATCAGTTAGGCAGTAGTTCTGCAGAAAAGGACCTGTGGTTGCAGTGGATAAGAAGCTGGATATGAGTCAGCCGTGTGCACTGGTTGTCAAGAAGGCTAATGGCATATTGGGCTGCATTAGTAAGAGCATTGCCAGCAGATCGTGGGAAGTGATTATTCCTCTCTATTCAGCATTGGTGAGGCCGCATTTGGAGTACTGTGTCCAGTTTTGGGCCCCCCACTACAAAAAGGATGTGGACAAGTTGGAGAGAGTCCAGCAGAGGGCAACAGAAATGATAAGGGGGCTGGAGCACAAGACTTATGAGGAGAGGCTGAAGGAGCTAGGCTTGTTTAGTCTGCAGAAGAGAAGAATGAGAGGGGATTTGATAGCAGCCTTTAACTACCTGAAAGGGGTTTCCAGGGAGGATGGAGCTAGGCTGTTCTCAGTGGTGGAAGAGGACAGAACAAGGAGCAATGGTCTCAAGTTGCAGTGGGGAGGTCTAGGTTGGACATTAGGACAAAGTTTTTCACTAGGAGGGTAGTGAGGCCCTGGAAGGGGTTACCTAGGGAGGTGGGGGAATCTCCATCTTTGGAGGTTTTTAAGATGCGTCTTGACAAAACCCTGACTGGGATGATTTAGCTGAGGTTAGTCCTGCTTTGAGCAGGGGGTTGGACTAGGTGACCTCCTGAGGTCCCTTCCAACTCTAATATTCTATGATTCTATCCTGAATCCAAGTCAGTGCTCTGTCTCCTGAGCTGTGCTGCCTCTCTTTAAGAACACATATGAACATTTACAAGATTAAGGCACACTGTCATAGAATCATAGAAGATTAGGGTTGGAAGAGACCTCAGGAGGTCATCTAGTTTAACCCCCTGCTCAAAGCAGGACATCCATACACGGTAGGCAGCTGATTTGACCCCATTCACTTCTCCAACAAGTTACATTTTCTGCTTTAAATTATCCCCAAGATAATACCTTAGCATCTTCACCTGCCTTTTGCCACAAAAATCTATTAGTCCTACAAAACAAGGGCTGCAAGAGTATCCACGTTTGGGGCCCAATTCAGATCCTACCTACACCAATGTTTGGTCGACAGAGTGTATCATCTTTGAATTCATTAGGGTTACACCAGTGTAAAATGGGTGTAAATGAAATCAGGCTTTTGAGCTTCTAAAGAGGAAGGGATGTGAGCAGCACGGCCTAGTGACATTGAACTTGAGGTCTCCTTTATTCAAATGCCAGCTTTGCTTCTGTCTTTCAGTATAGCTTCAGGCAAGTCATTGCTAGCCTTTCTGTGTCTTAGTATCCCCATATGTAAAATGGGGATATTTATTACCATATTTCCTAGGCCTGTTTTGAGGCTGAGATAACTTATGTTTGCTATGCTTTGAAAATCTAACATGATACGTACAGAATAAGTAGGATTATTACAGTGCTTAAAGCAAGATAGAGGGTGTCAGAATATCCTGGCTTCTCTTTCCAGCTTTGCCAGGGATTTTTGTGTGACCTTGAGCAAGAGTCTCTTAACCTCTCTATCAGTTTACTCAGCTGCGAAACAGGGGGGAAAAAAAATACCTTCTCCCAGAGTTTGGTAGCAGTCTGAACGAATTCATGTTTGCAAAGCACCTTGCAGTCCATGGATAAAAAGGACTGGAAGTGGAAAACTCCGTTCATAGCTCCGCTCATCCAGGATGCTGTGTTTGGAGAGGCCTAGGCATGGGTTATCACCCTCACCCCGGGTATCCTTCCTTCACTCTCGCCTCAATTTGCTTTTGTTTTTGTGAGTCAGCAGAGGCAAGACCAAAACTGACAATGATCCAGTTTCACCTCCTTCCCCTTTTGGCTCACATGGTGCAGTCCAATTATAGGGTATGTTAAATAGCCTCTGTGTGCTTTTGTCCTGGTGTAGTATACTCGCTACAGACGAGGGTTATGTTATAGTGGAGCACTTTAAAACTTTGTGGTATACACTTGCCGGTTGGAGTGAAACTTCTCAGATGTCCCCATTATTCCAGAAATCAATCTCCTGCGTTTCTCACGCCGGTTCAATGCACTTTTATTTTCCACCCGCTGAGCTGCATTAATAAGGTCCTAACCTGTGGTTTAGTGACATGTCACAATCTGCAACTGCAAAGGATTAGGGTGTTATAGCTGGAGAAAGCAGGAGAAACAAATCAATTCAGAAAAGTGACCGAGAAAGGTCTTTTACTGAATACATTCGAACTGGCAGTTTTGGGGGAAAGGGACTTGAAAGAGCTGTTTGAAATACTGTTATCCCTAAATTCAGTACTTCATTTGCAGTCTGACTAAGTTAGTTTTCCTACCTGAATATCAGAGCTGGGGAAATGCTGCCACATATCTCCTAGTGGTTTTAATTTACAGATAGGGTGATGAGATGTCCCAGTTTTATAGGGACAGTCCTGATATACGGGGCTTTGTCTTATATAGGCATTTATTATCCTCCACCCCATCCTGATTTTTCACACTTGCTATCTGGTCACCCCATTTGCGGACCTCTAAAAAATTCTGGATAGAGGTGTGGACCCCTTTGTAAATATTAGACATAGTCTGCAGACCCCTATGGGACAATGGACCAGAGCTGGAACACCACTGTACTATGATAATGCCAACCTTTTGTGGACCCCTTAGACATAGTCTGTGGACCTCCAGTCATCCGCAGACCACAGGTTGAAAAACACTGTCCTATGGGAATTCACTGAAATTTAAGAATTAATTTTACATGTGTCCTTTTTTGTGTTTCCCTGCTGTGAACATTCAAACCCTTGCTTGTCACTCATATGACTGCCCCAGGGAACTGGGGTTCAAGTTCACATGCTCAGTTTTGCACACTAGAAGCTGAATATTTTACAATTGGATCATAGTAGGATCCTTGCCTGAGTGGGGCTCGAGTAAGGGCCTCATGATTTGGTTTGCTGAATTCACTGGGAACTGAGTGTCCTCCCCTCATCTGAGGATCCGATGCTTTGTGTTCAGCACCCCAGTCCACTAGCGTCTTCCCTGTTGCTACTGATTTTCCATGAAAGATGATCGGATAGGGGGGTTAAGGCCGGAGTATAGAACCCTACGGTAGAAATCTACAGTCAGTTTCTCCCAAACCTAGTTGAGATTAGTAAAGGGCTTCCCAGGGTACTTTGCATGCTACCAGTGTGAGTTCCAGTCATGTTAGCAAAATCGTATGGACACTGCTCTATAACTAGACTTGCAAGGATTCGATTTTTATCAGTGTCAGTAAGCGTCAATTTTACCATAACGCACAAACTGATGAAAATTTGTTTCCATCAGTAATAATTGAAATTTACAGATAGGCAAGTATAAAAAGTGCTGCTTAAGAATTTATTAGAATTTGATTTAAGGATATTTATGACTGTATATTTTGACTTGTGATGTTGACAATTTGTGTTATAAAACTTTAACTTTTTGAATTTTGACATGTATTGTTACTAAATGATTACTGTCCGACGACAAATACAATAAATATTGATATTAGCCATCAGAATGACAAAAAATAAAAAGCAAATTCTGCCAAGCCTACCTATAACTTCTAGCAGATGCTTTCATAGGCTGTGATTCAACAAAACACTTAAGCATGTGCCGAAGTCCCAGTGACTTCAGTGCTTAACTACTTTGCTGAATCAGGGCCATATAAACACGGGCCTCTTCTTGTTTACATTGAAGCCAGTGTTTTACACCCTGGGGAGAGCAAGAGGAGAATTGGGCCTGCAGCCTTTGAGGTATGACTTGGTTTAGAATTTCATCAAGCGTCTTCTGTATTGCCTGGTTTGCATGGCTGAAATATTCAGCATTAATGAAGATGCAAATTTACTGTGCACATTACAAGTGCGTTCTCTGTTGCATCCAGTCATGAAAAGTGTTAGCATTACCATGTAAATCAAAAACACTCCGATCCAATTCCAGCGTGAAAGCCAATATGTAAATCATGATTATGAATATTAATGCTGACATATATTATCAATATACTGTAAATAACAGAAGTATGATGTTCATGCCACTGCGTGCATATCTATATCTATATCTATAAAACTTTAAATGGGGGTTGTCGGTTGTTCTGCTTTATAAAAGGGCTAATAAAAGGAGGATTCTGGCCAATCTGTGCTGGTGTCCTATAGCACAGCCAGCCATGGAGTTGGTTAGGCACATGCTACAGGCCCAATGGGGCAAAATAATCCTTGCTATGAGTCAGTTGAAGTCAGTATTATTTTAAACACACGCACACACTAGACCAGATTCAGAGATGAAGCATTAGGTACAAGGCATATGATGGTTCATGGTTCTCAGGGAGCCTAAAGTTGGAGTAATGTACTGTCACAGTTCAGGGCAACAGTTCAGCAAGGCCATTCACTCTGAGGCTTCTGGTTTCTCTGCCATCAGATCTTAGGCTGTGCTTACCGGGTTTTTCCAGGCTGCATAGTTCCCTGTCTACATTGTATTATTCCCCAGCAAAGGAGACCATCTCAAGAGGCCTGCTGTTCTTTGCTTAGTCTTCGAAGCCTATAAACAGTTGTAATTGCCCAGGTTCTAAGTTACCACACAACTATTTCTAAGCAAGCACCTTTCTTCCTAATGTAAAAATATTACAGAGGGAACATATTAAAAATAACAAAAGAACCTACACACATGCTAAGACACTTACCGGAGATCACCCCCCGATTCCAATAAGGCCTCTGGCCAGTTAACAGTTCTTCAAACATCACCCAGGGGCTTTCCTGTGGTTAAAAGTTCACAGCTCTTCTTGCTCAGAATTAGAACGCCCAGGAATCTGTGAGTTACTCCTTCATGCTATTTGGGCCTTTTGATGCTGAGAATAGATAATTCCTAGACAAAGGTCCCCTCCCCAAGGCGAAGCTTCAAAAGATATCAGGTCCAGAGGTGAACATTTGCATTCCCCTCCTCCCAAGTATTTCCTAGGAAACCTGCTTAACTAACAGTTCATTCTTGTCTTAGCTCAGTGTTTAAAAGAGTCCTTTGAATCTCAGTAACTCTTCCGAAGGCTTACATTAGTCATGTCCCCTAGACAAGTTACATAAAATCCCCAAATAACACATGCCTATTTGCATTTTTAATACAATGAGCTCTTAAGAGGCTTAAACTTAATTCAGTAAGGTTTAACTTAATTCAGTATATTGCAGAAAATTGCCATACCTGTCACACATACACCCTATGTAGCAACTGCATGGAACATGGAGGGAGAAGCACAGGTTGCAGGAGGTAAGAATTAGCAGGAATCAACGGGAATTCAGTCCATGTTCACATGGATCCTGCAACCTGAGCTGCTTCCTGCATGTGCTGTGCAGGTTGCTATGTATGAAGCCCTGATTCTTCACTGCTTTGTACCTTGTGCCATCATTTACACTTGGGGATGTAAAACTTTGCTATCCTTCTTTGGGGGGATTTTACACCCACTTTGTACTAATTTGCAAAGCTCCAAAACAGGAAAGAACACATAGAGGGCTAGATCCTCAGCCTCTGTAAATCAGCCTAATTTCCTTGCCTGATTTACACCTGTAAAGTCTCCCAGAGAGAGAAAGAGAGACTCACTCTAAAATTTTAATCCAGTTCTATTTACGTTATTGGGAGTCTTTCCATAGATTTCAGTGGGAGCAGGACCAAGCCTCAGAACCAAATGTAAAATAGAAATAGTAATTGTAGCTGGCAGGGTAACGCCTTAAAATGTAAAGGTATAATACAGAGAAAACAGAACAACATTTTTTTTTCATTTACATAGCTACATAAACCACAGTCCCACACACAAGTCTTGGCTCTATCTTCCCATCCCCACCCAAGAATAATGATGAAAAAAACTTTCAGAGCATCTGAAATACAAACATATACCCGGATTGTAAATTTGCCCATGGTACTGATCTTCATAATGGATCAGATCCAAAATTATCCTGAAGTCTTGATCCAGATTTTGGACCTTTCATAAAGTTTAAGGCCTGAAGGGATCATTGGATCATCTAGACTGACCTCCTGTATACAACAAGCCACAAAATTTCACCAAAATTCCCCCTGTGTTGAGCCCAGTGATTTCAGCTGGACTAAAATATTTCAGTCCTCTGAAGACTAACCTATTGTGTACTATGGGTAGAGAAAGGAGACATTTCAGTGCCACCAATGCCTGAGATGGCAGGGAATTGATTAGGTGAGATATGCCCAGATGATCTCACCAGGTGATCCATGCCCAGGGGAAGGTGAAAAAACCTGATAGGCCCTGCCAATGTAACCTATGGAAAAGTTCCTTCCTGACCCCACATTTGATGGGTGGTCGAACCTTTTCAATGCTTTGGTGCAGATGTTTGTTTTGGAGCATCTCCTCTAGCAACACACACAAACTCATTCCATACATACTGGTGTCCTCCACACAGCGTGACCTCATACATATGGTGCATGTAAAGTCACATCGTATGGACGATGTCATTTTGTACCACAGATCTGCTGGGAGGGGAAGGCCAGACGCATTTGGGGGCCAAATCGAATCACCTCATGTCAGATCCATCCTGGGAGCTGCCAGTTGGAAGTGCAGCCAGTCCTTATCACAAACATGAAACCAGTGAGATTTTGCACACCTCAGCTCACTCGCTAATGAACTCATAGGGAAATAGGAGCGTGAAGGGACTGAGTGTGACCAGGAAGAATGCTGCAAAGTGTTGCAGAGAGCCGAGTGACTTGCAGTCTTCCCTTTTGCATTCAGTTATAAGGGCATGCTACGAAAGCCATTATTAAAACTGAACTGTTCAAACACATGCACACTGCCGCTTGCTCTTTGAGGAAGGGAAGATTGGGCACTGGAAATTTCTTGTATTCAAACATTCGGCAGCTCTGCCCCATATTTTGCAGTGTAAGCTGATGACTGTTTACTCTAAAGCATAATAGCTCAGTTAGAACTGACCTTTTCTCATGATTTTCCAGCCATCCAATCTGAACCCTTTTATTAATTAATTTCCTGAAAGCAACCGAAGCTTTTCTCCAGTAATGGCTCATTTCTTCCCCACTCTCAGAATTATTAGTTGTGAATTTTAATGACCACATGCAATTTATGCGCAGCCCATTTGGCTGTTGAAGGGCTCTCTCCTGAGTCCCTGGGCTTGCATGGGAATCTTGCTGGCTGGGTTTGAAACGCAGCCAGAAAGGTGGTGGCTCTCAGGGGCCATTTGGCTTTCTGCATATTTGTCCTGCTATGTGCAGCAGGGGAGCTGGGGAATAAACCTCGGTGTTTGGAACACGAAGCGACTCTTGGGCACGGGAAAAGTCCAGACTGATGCCTGGAAGTGAGGGAAATTTCAGCCTGTGCAGATCCCAGCTTTTCTTGCCTGCACTTGGGTTTTGGTCCTGAGTGTCTGCTATTCCACCATGGCTCTTCCTATGAGAACAGTTTTGATTTCCTAGTTCTCCATTTCACCAAAAAGCACTGTCGGGCTCTGTCCCATACTGTCCAAAACCATAAAGCCACTCCGTTGTCCTCCTTCAAGTCCTCCCCTCAAAATTCATCTCTCCCATAGTCCATACGGTAAAGTCGAACCAACTTTAGGCAGGTAGAGAGCTGTGATTACCCCAGTTGACCGGCTAAGAGCCATGCACCTCCCGTTGTGTTTAGTTGTTTCCCCACCCTGCTGCAGTCGTCTCCTCTAGCATGTATGCACCAGTCCTGTTAAATGGCAAGATCTTTGGGGCCAGGGGGAGTCATTTACTATATATTTATACAGCACCCAGCCCAATGGGCTGTTAGGTATTACCACAATATGAATGCTAAGTGACAACAACAGACAAAAGCCTTGGTCAGTCACAATCAGATTCTTGCCACTGAAGCCTTGCTGTGACAGACTCTGCTAAGGAGACTGAGCCAACGCAGATCCACCTGGGAGGAGTTGATTGCCTAGCTGGCTGGGGGCAGTTAATTAGCTAAGGAACACCTGGGCCTAATAAAGGGTTCCGAGGGCTCAGCCAGGAAAGCTCAGAGCACAGTAAGCTTCTGTGGAGAAGAGCTTCTCAGGGGAGCTGGTTCGAAACGCGACAGGAAAGGTATCTTCTGGAGAACAGCCATTCCAGACGGGTCTTTGAGTGTCCAGCCCCAGGGACAAGAGCTTGCAAGGCAGCGGCAGACTGGCTGCGTTGTGGCGGTAACTCCGTGCCACCGCAGGGACCTGCTGCAGGGGTTTGGTGGTTACAGGGCCCTGAGTCCAGAGAGGGAACCCTTCCGCAGGTAATGGCAAGGGCCTGAGCTCCCACAATGGGGGGAGGAGGCTTTGGGCGAGGGGCTTTTTGCTGGTAAAAAGCCTGGACAGAGGAGACCTTTTCACTGAAAAGTCAAATTTTCCATAGAAACTCTCTCTCTCACTGAAACTTTCTGTGGGAAAAGAGCCCATTTTCCTACCAGCTTTAGCTCTGTCTTGTATCTGCAGAAGTTGGTGGGAAGAGGCTTCCCTGGGAGATTTTTATTATTACTTGCTTGCCATATACTGCTTCCATTCCCACTCAGCCCTGGGAAGTGCCGAGGTACCTAGTGCTAGTTAAAAATGGGAAGAAGGTTTTGGATGGTGGATCATGGTCTTTTATTGTATCCCAACCTGTTTGCCCACCTGCAGGCTCATGTGATCTCTCATCACCAATTAATTTAGTAATATATTGATTTAGCTTTTTGAGGATAACATATCTGCACATAGCAATCAACATGGCATTTGAAAAATAAGGGAAAGAAGAAAAACATGAGAAGGTAACAGTAACACAGGCACTTTGAGGGAGTATCACACTGTGTTGCTCATGAACAAAATGTGCAGCTGCATTTTGACTAATTACATGAGTGCCCTTAATGCCCAGATCAATCTTCAACTTCGTTTGATATGCATCAGATCAGTTGTGGGGTGAACCTGGGCAAATGCAGAAATGGGCTGTGGTCAAGCCAGCTGCTCCATGCAAGCAGGACCTTGCTTCACCCTTTAAATAAGCATTTCCATGGAACTGAATAGAGCTCAGCACATTCCTATCCAGCTTGCCTCCATAATAGGAGGAGATGGGTCAGCAAAAGCACTTATTGCTGTTTGTATTATGGTAGCATCTAGAGGCCGTCGGGATCAGGGGTCTCTTCTGCTAATACGCAGTGAGAGACAGCCCCTGTCTCGAAGTGCTTCCAGTCTAAATAGACCAGGGACAGGAGTGTTATCCCAGCTCTTACAAGTGAGAAACTGAGGCGGGCGGGGGGGGGTAAAGTGAGTTGTCCCAGTCTTTGGAATTGAACCAAGCTCTCCTGGGTCCCAGACCAGTGCCCTAGTCACAAGGCCATCCTTTATCACTGAGCATCATTTGTCATCTTAAATGGCCTACTGTGTGACTGATGGAGGCCCAAGAGTCACAGGGGATGAAACAGAACTATTAGGACATCAGAAGTCATGGTGGGTGAGAGGACATAAAGTGCATCTCATGCAAAGTCAGGACAGATTCTCCAGACACAAAACTCACCAGCCATTAAACTGGTTCTACAATTGATCTGAGGCAAATGGTGTTAGCGTTATGGCCCCCGTCTTCAAAAGGGAAGTTGATGGGTCCCCTACGCAGGTTCAGGAGTCAGCCACAGTGCCTGTTAGTTATACATAGACTCACTTCCAATTGCCCTGGTCGTGGACAGGAAACACAAGCTGAATAGAGAGCAATAAACCCCCTGAGTGAGGAGTTCTAATGTTCTACATGTCAAGGGAAAAGCCGTCATTAGAGTGCTGGACAGCCAGCAGCTTGTAGGCTCAGAACATAAAATGTTTCTTGGCAGCAATTTTTCTCATCTCGGAAGCTTTGCAAGGGGGGCGTGTGGGGGGAAAAACAGGACCACCCGTTGCTCGGCAAAAAGGCCCATAGTACATACCCTGGGAACACAGGCAGACAGCAAGCCCCAGGAATAACGGAGCTCCAGGCTGGAGGCAGCTAATAGCTCTTTATTAGCAGCAATATTTCAAGTCAATTTTGCGCTCTGCAGGAAGCCAGTGCAATTAGGCTATCCTGGGTTTAAAACATCTATAATGCTTTCTGCCAGTCAGCTGTCGGCACACCCTAGTGGCCAACAAGTCTGGAAGGCAAGATGCATGCCTGCTGGATGAGGTAAAGCATTGTAAGAGGACCTACGTGATGAGCTGGGGGTTAACTGCAGCTCAGCAGGGGCATTTTGGGGGAAGGGCTGCAAACTGGCTCATTGAGTTGTGGAGGGAGGAGAATGTGCTTAAAAGGTGGTGTGGTACCCGGGGTCATAGGGCTGAGCTGAATTCCCTCCAAGATTGAGGCAGTTTTCTGCTTCTGGCAACTTATTTCCCTTTCTTTTCTTTGAGGAATCGGCCTCTCTGGCTGACTGTATTTTTTTTTTTTTATTCGGCTGAGTCACTTGCCCAGCTTACCTGGGAGAACTTATTAAGGGGTTGGTAAGTTTTTATTATCAAAATCACGTATAGGTTGGTACCGTGCTTTACAAAGGTGTTAGCCATGTACCTTGCCCAAGGGGTTTATTCTATACGCCATTTCTGTGTACTTTGCCAACAGGGTTCGATAAACTGCACAGAGTTTTAGATGTCCTCCATTTATCCCGGAAGGCAAAATCCTTTTGCCAGCTCTTGTGACCTTCTTATTGTGATACCTATGTGTATTTTCCTTAAAGCACCAGCTGCTGGAGGCAGGTGACTGCATCAGAATCTCATCTTTTATTGGGGAAAGAAAAAGTAACTTTCTAGCTCTCGTGGTGGCAGTGGTAGGTAGCTTGAAAGTCTCAGACCAACAGCCAAATAAAGAGAATCCCAGATGTGATTTGATACTGGTTTTTGTGAAGTTGTGGGAGCGTCCTACTTCATAATTTGAATATTTGGGTTGGTAAATTAGAACGGGTCAAAGAATTTTCCACAACTTTTTTTTTTTTCCTGGAGAAACCAAAATGTTTTGCAGAAATGTAACCCATTCTGACAACAGTTTTGCAGGGAAGGGCTCTCTGATCTGGGATGTAATTTCTGATCAAGAGAGAGAGACATGACTGGAGGACACACAAACTGACTCTATAGCCTTAGTGGGTAGGCATTCACCTGGGAGTGGGAAAGCCAATTCAACTCCCCGTTCTGAATCATACAGAACAGGGATCTGTGCCTGGATTTTTTTCACCAGACAAAATTGTTTTCCAGCCAGGCCTATTGTTAATATTACAAAGTTTCCCCTGACAGGATTTAGCCCCTAATATTTAGTATAGCGGGGCAGAAATAAAACTGAGCATCAAGAATGAAACAAGTAGCTTGCAATTATCTTTCTTGTCACCTCCTGCATCCCAAAGTGAAGCACAGCATGACAGAAAGGACAAATTGATACTGTGATCAGTCTGGCCAGACTGCACGTTTCTTGTCGTTCATTAAAAGCTGTCAGCCTTCGCCGGCGCACCGTGGCTGGCAGAGGGTTGTGCTTCTGAGAGCTTTCAGTTAAGCTTCAGGCTTTAAAATGGGCATAGTGCTCAACTGCCAGTTTGACAGAGCCATTAATCGTTGAGTGACGTAGCCATAAAAATCAGACCCAGATAATCTCTGAGCTTCTAAATAAAAAATGGATGCAGGCGACTAGGTGGGAAGGGGAAGCTATGTGATAGAATCCTTCAGTGTGACAAGAGGATAAAAAACAGCTGGAGAAACAAAGGGTATGTGTGGACTCTTGGGTTTCAGAAATAAGACACAGTTTTCTTATTGATGGCTCAAGTATGGATGTATACTTTTCCCCCGAGATATTTTAATACATAGGGGAATCCATTAGGAGACTGAACAAACACACATTACCTCTTCTCAAGTTATTTTTACCCCCCTGCTTATGGGAGATAGTATATCTTTTGGTTGCAATGAAAAGCCAGAAGTCCTAGGCTCTAGTCCTTACTCTGCTACTGCCTTGTGCAGCTTTAGGCAAGTCACTTCAACCCTCTGCACAAGGGGAATTATGACACATGCTGATATTGTCTAGTGAGACACACTACTTGTGCCCATTTAGGACACCCAATGATTGGTTGTGCTAATGGCAACAATGAGAGCTGGACTAAATTTCTGTCTAGGGGCAAAATAAATCTGTCTTGAGCCCCCACCCAGAGCCATGCCAGGAAATGAAAACATAACCTCCCCGGTGGCTGTTGTAGGTGGCTGTTCCCCATTTGAAGGCACTTGGGAGTCCTTGGAAACATGGAACCATATGTATCTGTTTGTGTGTGGGCGGGGGAGAGAGGGGGAACGACACAATAACTATAGATACCCTGATTGGGTTCCGCTCCTTTAGGAGCATGGCCAACAGCAGTACAGTTCCAGTGCATTGATTGTCTGGCTTGTTGAGGTCCAGAAACAATCAAACCCCACCCCTCAATTATATGAGTATAACTGAACAAGGTGGCTTCTGACATAGCTGTGATAGCCGGGTCTCCCCCAGTGGCTATGATAGGGTCTCCCACAGTGGCTGGCTGCTCCAAGAACACCCCTCCAGAGAGGAACAGAGGCTAAAGGGCTCCTATTTATGGAGGCAGCAACAGCAGCGGAAATCTTTTCTGACCCAGTCTTCAGTAAGCTACTCTGCTTTAACCTGCAGACTCGGGTGGGGGGAATAACACAACAAGAGTGTATCCCCTCAATAGAACTGACCGTAGGAGGCAGTCTCCCTGGGTGCCAACTTCTGGGGAACACTGACCATCTGATGGTAGGGGTGCACCACATTGCTTGGCCTTGTTTTGCTTAACTTGGAGAGGTACAGAAAACATTTACAGCCCTGGGTGGCAAAAGCAAATGGCCTGGTCTTGCCCCACGATCCCTCTAAATTTATGGCAGTTTCACAGAGGGACTTCTGCGGGGAAGCATCATTGCCCACCTCCAGCTCTCCAATAGTGGTGACCCTGGGGCCATACTCCTCTCCCTGCAAGGAAGTGGATGGAAGAATAAAGATTTCCACATAGTCCTTTCTCAATCAAAGGGAGTTTGCCTGAGTAAAGACCTCAAGATCTGGCCCACTATTATCATTTACCTGTCATCAGGAGTGATCAATAACTGCTGCGTCATATGAATGTTAAACTCCCCTCCCAATTATAAACATCGCATTACTAGGTCAATTTCTTCCTGACACCTCTTGGAAACCAGTGTCTTCCTAAAGCATGACGTTTAATTGCTCTTGCAGCATATTAGCATACGTAACTATAACTGTTGTTATAGGTTCTAAAATTCCCTATAAAGCCATCTGCGGTCTCTGACCTCTCATTGCAGCGAACTGCCCAGATTTCCCACAAGCAGTGAGAAAAATATCCTGCCGCTGCCTTGAGTAATATGTTCTTTTGTTATGGGGCAGCATAAAATGGCGAGACCAATTATTTTTCACTACTCTTGTTATAATCTTAAGAACTTCAGTAAATTCCCCCTCTAAATGTTAGGTACTTCCTAAGCGAAATAACCTTATTCCTTGTAGTCTCTCACGATATGTTTGCGCTATGATGGGTCTTAGCTATTTGTGTGTGAAAAGCACATTAAGCTACACCAGATATCATCTCTGGTCAAGGAAAACAAGTGAGCTGATAAATTTTGTTTTAAAGCCCAGTGCTTCCGTCCCTGATGCACACATACTGTAAATTTCCAACATTTATGTGTTACTCAGGGAAGCGAGCTTGGTGTTGGATGTGATTTAATAGCCTTTGATTTACTTTCTTAAGTGCTTATTAGGATGATCAATGATAGTGTTTTGAAGCCAAAAGTAGACTTGGGAGACACTTGCACTACTCATTATCTTTCCACCGAGTTTTCTTCTAACATAGTAATTTGTGGACCTGAATGCAGAACAGAGATCTTATCTTTATCTAATGTTCTCTGTGAGAATTAATCAGCCCAGTTTGTTTTCACATGGTCATGTAGTAGAACATTATATCTGCAATATAAGAAAAGCTGCTTGGTCCAGTGGACGTGAGTACTGAGCTGGAAAACAGCAGACCTGAGGTCAGTTCCTGGATGGTTTAGCAGACAGGGCTATCATTGGTCACTGGGGTTGCAATTTGGCATAGCTGAATTAAGAACTGGCTAAGTGATAGATCTCAAAAAGTAATCATCAGTGGGGCATTGTCACTGAATGGGGATGCTTCTGCAGTAACGTTTTCATCAGTGATGTAAATATAAAATCGCTGCTGATGAAGTTTAAGAATGATCAAAGCTTGGCAGAATGGTCAAGAATGAGGACAAGGTATTTGTACTGAGCAATCTGGATAGGTTGGTAAACTGGGTGAAATGCAGAATTATACAGCTAGGAACAAGAAATGCAGCCAATACCTCAGAATGGGGGATTGCATCATGGACAGTGGTGACTCTGGAAAGGATTTAGGGGGCATAGTGGCCAAGCAACTCAACATGAGCTCCCATTGCCATGCTCTGGCAAAAAAAACCCATCTGATCCTTGCATAAAAGAACAGTGAATAGGGAGGTGATTTTAATTCTGTGTACGGCCCTGGTGTCCACATTTTAAAAAAGGATGTCACAAAATTGGAGGGAGTCCAGAAAAGAGCCACAAGAATGATTCAAGGGCTGGAGCAAAGGCATTACAGTGAGAGACTTAAAGAGCTCAGCCTGTTTAGCTTACTAAAAAGAACATAGAGAGGAGACTGTATTATGGGTATGTCCATACTGATGGCAGCAACTTTGCTGCCATCAGATCGATCTTTCTGGATCAAGTGAGCAGTCAGTGTAGACCCGCTCAATTGATCAGGAAGTTGACGTTAGTAAACCACCCCCTCAAATGGCACAGTGCAGTGAAGATGCCATGCATAAGGGAAGCACAGCAATTGACAAAGGAAGGGGATCAGGAACAGTCAACATGGATTCACAAAGGGCAAGTCATGCCTGACCAACCTGATTGCTTTCTATGAAGAGGTGACTGGCTCTGTGGATGTGGAGAAAGCGATGGACATGATATACCTTGACTTTAGCAAAGCTTTTGATATGGTTTCCCACAGTATTCTTATCAGCAAGTTAAAGAAGTATGGGTTGGATGAATGGACTATAAAATGGATAGAGAAATGGCTAGAGAATAAGGGTCAACGAGTAGTAATCACTGGCTCCATGTCTAGCTGCAGCCGGTCACAAGTGGAGTGCCCCAGGGGTTGGTCCTGGGGCCAGTTTTGTTCAACATCTTCATTAATGATCTGGAGAATGGAGTAGATTGTACCCTCAGCAAGTTTGCAGATGACACTAAGCTAGAGGGAGATGTAGATACCCTGGAAGGTAGGGATACGATACAGAGGGACCTAAACAAATTGGAGGAGTGGGCCAAAAGAAATCTGATGAGGTTCAACAAGGACAAGTGCAGAGTCCTGCACTTAGGATGGAAGAATCCCATGCACAGTTACAGACTGGGGACCGACGAGTTAGGCAGCAGTTCTGCAAAAAAGGACCTGGGGGTTACAGTGGATAAGAAGCTGGATATGAGTCAACAGTGTGCCCTGGTTGCCAAGAAGGCTAATGGCATATTGGGCTGCATTAGTAAGAGTGTTGCGAGCAGATCATGGGAAGTGATTATTCCCCTCTATTCGGCATTGGTGAGGCTGCGTTTGGAGTATTGTGTCCAGTTTTGGGCCCCCCACTACAAAAAGGATGTGAACAGTTGGAGAGAGTCCAGCACAGGGCAACAAAAATGATTAGGGGGCTGGAGCACAAGACTTATGAGGAACGGCTGAGGGTACTAGGCTTGTTTAGTCTGCAGAAGAGAAGAATGAGGGGGGATTTGATAGCAGCCTTAACTACGTGAAAGGGGGTTCCAGGGAAGATGGAGCTAGGCAGTTCTCAGTGGTGGCAGATGACAGAACAAGGAGCAATGTTCTCAAGTTGCAGTGGGGGAGGTCTAGGTTGGACATTAGGAAAAAGTTTTTCAGTAGGAGGGTGGTGAGGTTCTGGAATGGGTTACCTAGGGAGGTAGGGGAATCTCCATCTTCAGATGTTTTTAAGCTGCATCTTGACAAAACTCTGGCTGGGATTATTTAGCTGAGGTTAGTCCTGGTTTGAGCAGGGGGTTGGACTAGGTGATCTTGTGAGGTCCCTTCCAACTCTAATATTCTATGATTCTACTCTGTGTAGCTTGCGTAACTCCTGTTGACTGCCGCTGAATCGCCGAGTAAGTGTAGACCAGGGCAATGGTGTATTAATACCTTCTTGGGGAGAAAATACTGGGAGAAAGGCAGAACAGGAACCAATGGCTGGAAGCTGAAACCATACAAATTCAATTTGGAAATGAGGCTCCCATTTTGAGCAGTGAGGGTGATTAGTCATTGGATACCAACTATCAAGGCAAGTGATGAATGCTCCATCTCTTGATGTCTTCAGACCAAGACTGGTTACCTTTCTGCAAAATACACTTTAACCAAACACAGTTATTCAGTCAAACCAAAGTCACTGAGCTTAGTACAGGAGAAACTGGATGAAATTTAATGGCTTTGACAAACAAGAGGTCGGAGGGGGAGATCTCCCTTCTGGCTTTAAAATCTAAGAATCTATAATCTCCCCATTAGAGACTATAGGAGATTTAATCATTGAAGCCTGAATGCTTCATTAAAGGGGTGTGCCTATATTAGCTTCTTGAAGCTAAAGGAGATAAAGTGAGTTTGGCTTACTGAAAATGTCCTTCCATGGCTATGGGGAAGGTAGAGAGCTGGTGAATGGGGCAGTAAGGTGGCAAACTTGAGCAAAATGCACAGTGCAAGGAGAGGCGAGCCAAGATGTGTGAAAGGGCAACACGTTATAGATCTCTGAAACTGAGGGAAAGAAGCTTGGACTCGATAGATATTAGACTAAGGGTATGAATGAAGAGAGAGATCCTCAGCTAGTGTACACTGACATGGTGTGATTGAAGTTAGTGAAAATTCACCACTTACACTGGGGCCCGGCCTACACTTACCTTGGCGATTCGGCGGCAGTCGACAGGAGATACAGAAGGGACGTAAATCACTTGAGTATCTCCCGTCAACTTTGCAGCGTCTCCTCCGTGCGGCGTCCATACTGCGCTACATCGAAGGGAACAGCGCTCCCTTCGACGCAGCGCTACTCCGCTTACGGGGGTGGTTTTCCTGCATCGCTTCCTGGATCGACGTGACGGCAGCAAATTTGCCGAAGTCAGTGTAGACCTACCCTCGGTGTAGACCTGCTCTGAAAATAGCTTCAGGCCATTGACATAAGACCCCAATTGCCTCATGGTGAATCAATATTGTTTCAGTGATGATATTTTAATTTTTGTAGTGGCTATTACTGTTTAGCAATTCCATGCACCAAAATGCAAAATAAACAGAGCGGGTGGAGGAATATATAATTGTAAAGTTATAAAGTCCATTCAGCCATGTGTACTATTACAAAATAATGGTCAGTTTTGTAACAAATATAATTTCATCCTGCAGCCCTTCTATTAATGTAAATTAAAAATAATTAAACAGTCATTGGGTTGGGCAGTTGCCATCTCTGAAGTTCAAAAGCTTTTTGTTGCTTCAGAAAATCCTGCTGAGTCAGGGGGTGGGGGGGGGAACAAAGAACAATGCTCGTTAATTTGCAAGATTTCTATTGAAATTGCTTAGAGAAGAAATTGTGCAGAGACATAATAGCTAAGCTCTGTGTGTGTTAATTGTCTTCATGGTGTACAGTATCTTGTTGGATGCCAGTAGGCAATTGGCAATCACAATGCAGTTTGTTTGTCCCGACTCTGGGATGTGTTTTCTTACCAGATGTATTGCCCAAGCTGTGTTGATTCAAATAAAGACTGCTCTCAGAAAATATTCAAATTGGTGTAGCAGCACGCAAATTTCTCTATTTATCTAGGTTTTTATAGTCTTCCCATCACTAGTATAGACCCTGAACTTTAAGGTCTTGCCTGTTCTTTAAAAGATCGCCTATCTTATAGAATGAATGATTGCTACTGAACAGAGCTGTCTGGAAATTTCTTTTTGGAACTATTTTTGACGAAGAATTCCACTCTCATCAGTCAAAAAGTGTGTTGAGTTTGATGAAATTTGGTTTCAAGATGAAGCATACGGATAATGTTGAAATGCCCAGTTTGGACACTTCTGGAATGGAATGTTTTTGACTTTTTGTTTCTAAATGACTTTTTGAAATGAAATTAATTATTTTCCACATTTAAAAAATAATAATAAAGGCCAGAATGGGAACAGAATGTGTTGATCAGCCTGAAACAATCTATCTGGAATTTCATTTTATAGAAATTTTGCTGGTTTCCCTGTTGTTCTCTTGCAAAGTGGAAAAAGTTTGGAAATGCTGTAATTTCCTATGAACTGGAAAACCTGATTTCAACTCAGCTGAACTTTTGAATAATATTGAGTGTACTGAACTATGACTCAGAGGACCTGGGGCCTTTTCCCAGCTCTGCCCCTGAATAGCTGGATTAGCTATGACAAGTCACTTCTCCTCCCTGAGCTTCAGTTTCCTCATCTGGAAAATAGGGATGCTGCTGCTGACGTCTTTGTAAAGCGCTTTGAGATCTCTGGAGGAAAAGCGCTATACTGGAGCGGGGTATTAATAATAATAATAATAATAATAATACATAATAGTGATTTCTTGTAATAGATGCTTCCTTCCAGCAGAACAAATGGGACCTAAAGACTGCAGAATTATTCTTGAGCTTCTACAAGCCTCTTTGTGTTATAGGAACAATTGGGTTTGATTCCCTAGCTGATGGGTGGAAATTATTGTCCAACACTTTCAGAAAATTGAAAAAGAATGGATTAATTTCTGATTAGATACTAGCACCCAGTAGCTCTCATCCTTCTCGAAGGAGGTGGAGAGAAAAAGGTGGTGGCTGGGAAAGCAGAGGGATATGGATTTTCCATCATGGTCCACGGGGAACTGAATGTCTTGGAAAAGCTGGCCCTTAAACAGAAGGTGGAAGAAGAGTTTCCCATCGGAGCAGCTGCAAGCTACTAAAAAGGTTTCCATTACAAAAATGGAAAATAGCTAGAAGGTTAAATATTGCAGGGATAGCCCCAAATCCGAGAGAAAATGCTGCCCTTACCACCTTGAACTTTGTATCTCCTTTGGAGATGCATAAAAGCAGCATACAGGCACATTAACAAGGCCTCCCATACAGCTTTCAAAGGAGCTCTGAATGTATCCAGTACATGCACAGGATGGGTGGGGAAGGGGGAAGAGGTTGGGTTCCTCTTGCTTTCTTTGCACTCACCCAGCACACAGTAGGATTTTGCTCGACGTCTGAGCAGAATTGTGGGTGAGTGGTAAAGACACTTCACGGTCCATATTTTGCTAAGCGTCTGTCCAGTTTGTCAAGCTCCTTGGGCCAAATTCAGAGTCCCTTATTCAGGCAAAATGCAAAATAACTTTGCTGGAAGTTCTGCCGGAGTAAAAACATCAAAGCACAGAATCCTCAAGCTTCCAGTGGTTACACAGCTTTACCTTGCGAACAGGAATACCTGCACTACACGTGTGCAACGGGTGGCAGAGAAAAATGGAAACCATTCTACAGAAGGCCAGCAAAAGTGACCTATATCTCTAAGAAACAGCAATGGAAGGGCCTGAGTGTGAGTTTTACTATCAGCTTCAATAGCAGCAACTTTACAGGTCTTGACGTTACCTCTGGAAAGGACATTCTGCCTCGACTGATGCTACCTTTCCCCCCCTTCTATTTAAAACTGAGTTTAGCATTGGTGAAAGGTGCTAGTTTTACAACCTGGGAGATGGCTGTCCTCCATTTAAAGCAGAGGCAGCAGCTGTGCAGTCTTCCCCCATGCTGCTGCTGCCCCTGCAGCTGTTGCATGCAGGAGAGGGTGGCTTGGCCTGCATAACCCATTCTGTGTCTGGTGTCTCTGATATCAGCACCCAGGGTATCTATCATAGTGGTGGTTATGGTATGGATCCTTCTATGCTAGCAACTATGCGGAGACTGTGCTACCAGAGGCCTTTGAAAAGGTCGGTACCAACCAGGAGCAGAGTTGAACTAATGGCCTAGAGGTGACTATTCCTTTGTTCTGTTACCAGTCCAGTTCTGAACCATCCAGCCACTGCCCCTATGTCTTTTGCCATTTAGGCTCTTGCTCATTCGTGAAACCACACTGTGATGTGAAACCACATTGTGATGTGATGTCAGCCAGCCATGTATTGCGACATGCCACTTCTGATTCAAAATACATTTGCCACATGCCACTTCTGATTGGGTGCCAAAAGTTTTAAATTTCCTGAAAATTACACTCATGTGCAGCCTTTAAGGCAGGCAGCTCTCTCTCAATTAGAGAGTGGAGCTGCCTCACGTCAGAATCATTTGTTTTAAAGCCTTCCATGGCTGTTATTTATGTAGAAATTAAACAGAATTTTGAAAGCCATAATTCATATCAGGAAGATCATTTTCCTGCTTATCAACAAACTTCCAGGCTGTACTGTAAGGCTGTTGCACTGATCTAAAATTCAGCACTATGCTACTGGCTAGAAGATGTCACAGGGCATGGAAGAATAAAGCAGTTGTGTTCTTGGATGGCATGCAATACTGCATCAGTCC
Source organism: Mesoclemmys tuberculata (assembly GCA_007922155.1). Taxonomy (NCBI): domain Eukaryota; kingdom Metazoa; phylum Chordata; order Testudines; family Chelidae; genus Mesoclemmys; species Mesoclemmys tuberculata. The sequence goes on from ML675609.1 coordinate 57,180,927, forward strand.
TTACCTGGTCCATCGCACCCTCCTACTCACCCTGTCCACTACAGCATACGTTTCTCTGCATATATATTTCAGAGAATTTAGATCAGACAACTCTACTCCTTGGGACCCACAATTCAAAGCAGCATGTGTATTACTTAATCCAGTGTGCATGAATTTGCAATGGGACTTTGTTTGCCCATTACTTAGTTTTAAGGTTCAGGGGAGTTAACAGCTTTTTTCCTCCTCCTTTCTATTTTAAATTAGTTTGATGTTGAGAGGAGGACCCTTCATTCCTCTCTCTCCCATTTCTCCAATCTCACTTTCATTTAGAAAGAGAATGAGTTAAGAAATTGTTGTTAACCCAAAGGACTGTGTGTCGTGCTTGGGAAATCAAACAGTGGTAGCCTGGCTGAGGATCAGGATAGAGCAACAATATAGATCTCATGGTCATAAAATTGGGAGATGTGGGTAAATCTTCAGCAGAAAGGTAAGGGGAGAGAGAGTTACAGCTGTAGAAGTTGTGTCCTGTCCTCCCTCTGTCTTGTTTACAATGTTAGCTGTTCAGAGTAGGGACTGTCTGTATTTTGTGACTTAATCAGCTCCAGGCACATTGGTAGTGGAAATCCTATCTGTTTCAGTGGGGTTTGGAGTTGGTCCTTAATTTCTGAGGCCAGCCTCACTGGTTTGCAAAGCATCTCTTAACAGGAAGAAGGGAAAAGCGAGGAATGGGGCATGTACTAACCTGGCCTGGATTGTGCAGATTTGCTATAACGTACATCGCATATGAAATAAAACCTATGATTCCAATCCAGCAAGCCCAATAAAAACATGCAATAGTGGTTCAATCTGTCAAATTCTATGTCAGTAGCTCGGAAAGGAAGTTTATATTGCATTGGGAGTTCTGTACATTTTAAACAAAAAAGTCACGACCGTGCCTGACATGCGGTCGGGTGGGATCAAGGTCTGTGACCTCAAATCTAGATGGATAATTCAATTTGCTTTTGGCAACTGCTGTCTAGAACGTAAGGATTCAGCGTCCTCCAACTGCACCTAATGAGCCTGCAATTCCATCCAGGGAGGGAGGTGAGGAGCTTGTTGAGATAATCAGAATCCCAGAATGGAATTGGAGCATTACCTTGTGTATGTATCTGATGTACACTTACAATTATCATATCCATGCCTGAAATATATTCTCTGTAGCTTTGCATTGTCCTCCCATCTGCTGTCCATGTCGGGTGTCCTCCTTCGTTCCCAGCATGCTGCTTATCCATGTATACCTAGGGAGGTGGTGGAATCTCCATCTTTAGAGGCTTTTAAGCTGCGGCTTGACAAAGTCTAGCTGGGATGATTTAACTGAGGCTAGCCCTGCTTTGAGCAGGGGGTTGGACTAGATGACCTCCTGAGGTCCCTTCCAACTCTAATCGTCTATGATTCTCTCCCTTTCTGTCCCTTTCTTGTCAAATTGATGTCTTAATTGTTCTTGCTCCGTAATTTTCCCCCCAGATTTTAAAGGTATGGGAGTTAGGTACCTAGATGCTTTTGGAAATCCCGCTTGGCAGCTAAATACCTTTAAAAATCTGTCCCTTAGTCTTTTCCTCTCAGCAGGCCAAATTTTATCCCATCATCCCAAGCCACCAACAAATGCTTGGTGTACAGGGATTCTGCATATCCAGTGTGGAGGGTAATCCTCCCCCTCAGCTATAGAGAAGCTTCAAAGCCACTGCTCAGATGCAGGGCTGGTTTCATGGTGTGCCCCTTCATCCCCCCAGGGGGAGGAACACCAATGGCGCACGCTAATCTTAAATCAGTAGGTCCTTTGTGAGCATGGAAAGAAGCCCCAGAGGACTGTGCTCCCACCCAAGCAGAGGGCCCATCCCCAGAAGGATGTTTTGTACCTTATGTTGTACAGGGCACAGCCTGCGTGTTGTACACCCTACAGCTGCACACGATGGTAGCTGTACTCATTCAGCTGCAAGCAGGACTCGCTAAGGCAGTTAAAGAAAGGAACAGGGGAATAGACCATCTTAACCCTGTACTGCAGAAAGTTGTGCTTAACACCAGTACAGCACTTAACCTTCTGTAGAGACCCACAAAGCCAGATCCTGTGCTGGTGTAATCCGGCATAACTCTCTTGAAGTCACTAGACCTTTGCCGACTCACACCAGCTGAGGGTCTAGCCCTGAGTGTTTCATCTCTTCTTGGCTTCTGAACTTGTGTCCTTGCGTGACAGCTGTGACTGGGTGCTGGAGATAGACCACATTGAGAATGTCACCCTCAGGGCAGGCTGCAAGAAATAAGACAGACTGCGGTGGTTTATTCTATAATTTGATTCATCAAGCCAATAACAAAAGAGCTTCTGCAGTGCCACACTGGTTAACCAGAAGCCAAATATAGTGCTCTTGGCTCCCAACCAAGTCTTATATAGTGAGAGGTTATTGAAAACTCGATTCACCATATGTGAGGTTCTTATTGATCCCGAAGCATCAGACACTTAACCCAGATCAATATGTATCTCAGATCTTAACCAAATATGCTGTCAGCCAATCCTGAGTAAACTAATTACAGATTTATTAATAAAAGAAAAGAAGAGAGTTATACATGGTTAATAGATCATATACATGAAAATGGTTGCAGAGTCCTTACATCAGGTTTGTAGCTGTGATGGAACAGACTGATGGCTTGCAGAAGTCTCTCTGGTGGCATCCAGAAGATCAGAAAGTCCTCAGTCCATAGTTCAAGATGGTCCTTTTTAGTTGTAAATCCACAGTCCAGAGAACAAGAGCAGGAAAGAGGCAAAATGTGTCTTTTTATATCTTCTGCCATGTGCGTGGAAATTTACTGCCCCAAACAAAGCCCACAGACCAGTTGAGAAAGTTACCAGCCAAAGATGGAGTCCAAGGCCATGTGTCCTCATCACATGTCCTTCCTTACACAGAATGCTGAAACACAGGGACTGCCACTGTTGCCTTCCTGTCTGAAGCATCCTTACTAAGAGTTATCTGGACAGGATACGTTTCTTCAATGGCCCATTGTGAGAGTGGAATGTCCTAAATGGGCCATCAACACATAGCAGTCTAGCCCTAATGTGAATTCTCTCTGAGGGGGTGTTGTCCAGGAATACAACACATGTTTAAGATACAAGCCAATATTCATAACTTCAGATACAAAGAAGATACATACATATAAACAGGATAGTCATACTTAGCAAATCATAACAATTCCAGTGACACCCTACATGACATAAGTTGTACAAGATTTGTTGCAATTGTAGAACATGGTAGCAACTAGGATACAAATGGTCATCTTTTTTTATACACAGCATCACCATCTGCCTGTTTCTGGGGTCATTTACTGTTCACTGCTACACCTGGGGGGCCAATGTTAGTGTCAAACATCTTAGCTCAACTATCCTGAGCTTTGTGATACCAAGCACCGGAGATGGTGTAAACTGGGAAATGTGCGACTTTCTAGATTGAAGGGTGTGTGGGGGAATAAAAGATATGACAACACTTCAGAGCACGGCCATGGCTCACTAAGATGCCTGCACAGGGGTATTCAAGGGCATAGGTTGTTCTCTTGCGTAGGCTACTTGTACCATGGGTTCCAGTGGTGGCGCAGGACAGCAGCTTCAGCAAGGCTGCTCATCTTCCCTTTGGTGCCAGTAGTCGGTGGATCGTGCCTTGACTCTAATCCCACTGATACACACTGCCCATTTTAGGGACCGTAGGCAGATGCAGCAGATAAAGGCCTGGTACCTGTGTTTTCCCCTCTCCTGAATCATGGGGGGAAGCTAGGAATGAATTCAGTCCCAAGCTGATAGCATAACTATATGCTACCCCTTACTTAGGGCTTGTGATAGTTCTCCAGTGGAACCCTTTAGTAACCAGGGAATCTCTGCAGAAGAGCCACCCTGAGAAAGTTATGCAACAGAGGACTGGTCTTCCTGAGACAAAGATGGCCTCTTCCACAAGCACTGGCCGCTCTTTGCTTCTGATTGACAGCCCTCCATTGGCTCCAGCATGAAAAGTGTTTGCACTCAAGATGAGCGGAGTGCAATCTAATTTGTCTGGAACGGACCCTCCTGTGAAATGTTAAACTGACCTTTTCAAAGGAAATTTACTTGATAGTTCTAAGTGGAGCCCTGCTTTAAGCTAAACCTGTCATCAAGACATGATTAAATTCACTTAAATGTACATCAGTTGCACATATTATTAATGGAAATTGAAATCAGCCTAAATGGTAACCATAAATTTAAAAGAAAGGGGGGGAAAAGCATGATGTGAAGGGTAAGGTGCCCTATAGACCCAAACATTCTGCAGGCTGAACTGGATATATTATTCCAGAGCCATGAAATAGAATAAACTGTATTCTGTATATTTAGAGTGGCCTAATTCTCTGATCCTCTTCCTATCTCAATGCTCCACTGAGGACAGGGAATTCAATTAATTTCCCCACAGGGTTTGGAGTGGGGCAGGTTGGAAGGATTGGTCACAATTGCCTGATTTTTTTATCTCACCTGTTGATGGACCTTCATGAGAAATGAATGATCAGAGCTCATCTCAGAGTTCTGACAGCCCCTTTGATTTATGACAGGAGCGACCACAGTGCATGTTTGATAGATGGTGAAACTGTGGAGGGTGGGGGAGGACTGGGAGTGCTAGGAGGATGTGGAAATAGAGCTGTGTTCTTCAACTGGGGGATACTCTATGCTTCTTTCAGCCCATGAGTCCCAATGTGGCAGTTCCAACACTTGGTTATTCTGATGACAGTCGCCAATGTATCTGATCCAGGCAGGTCCTATTAAATCAAGTCTAAATTGAACGCCTTACACTTCATTGACATTTACCAGTGACTTTGTCAGGCAGGAGAACTGCAGTTGGCAAATGTGTCCTGAACAAGTGTAGGGCGATTTATGAAGGTTCTTCTTTTTTATAGTTCTCTTCATGTATCTGTGTGTCCTTCATGTGATAATCTGGAATCTACAAGCATTAACAATGTAGGCTAGCAGGGCTGTCTTCTAGATAGTTCATTTTAGCTTGCCTTTAGCCAGTCTGGTTTGGGGCAAATTCCACCTCTCTGCTGTAATGGAAGGTGCTGTGTAAATAAATCTATGTGATCTGCTCACTAGGCAGAATAGACTTCAATTTTCTTGAGTGTTACATGGAAAAGGGATATTCTGCCCTTTGCATAGCCTGGATATGGGGCTAGATTCTTATTTCAGTTTACAGTTGTAAATATGGGGTAGAACTGGCTGGACCATTTTCAACCATGAAGTTTCACTGAAATATGCTTTTTGAAAAAGATTTTGTAGGGGTGGAAAGAGATACAGATAGACTCTCTGGTGGTTAGGACATTAACCTGAGACCGTGGTCCAAGTTCTTGGTCTGAATCTGCCTGATTCAGAACAGAGTTTTCCATCTGAAATCACTCTGAATCAGGCAGACCAAAGACTGCAAACATAGGTCTCTCATATCTTAGGCCAGTGGCCCCCACCTCTTTCTCTGATTTGTATATGAAAACAGGCATTTCAAAAAAAGTCTGTTTTCATGGAAACATTTGAAAGGTTTTGTTTTCGTTGCAATGTGGAAGGAAAACAAATTTAGAAACCTTGACCATTGCTGTGAGACAGAATCGTCTTCCTCTGGTCAGTTCTGATCAGTGCGACTCCACTAGGTCAGCGAAGCCACTCTAGTTTACACCAATGTTAATGAGGTAAAAATTTGTCCTATTGGATCTTTCCAAAAGGCCATTAAGCATGTTATGAAAAGGCCCAGGTGTCTTGTGTTGTACAATTTAAAAGATAGCATTTCTGGCTGAGGTTGGAAATGACTGCATAAGTGGTTTGGGTGGTGTGATGGGAGGCCCCCTGATGGATGCCTAGGGTCCTCCACACCCATCTCAGGAAAGGAGCAGTAGAGGAGCCTAGAGTGGCGGCAGGAGAAGCAGCCAATTAGAGATGCTGCAGGGAACAGCCAATCAGGGCCCAGAAGGGCCATAAAAAAGGGAGCTAAAGGACTAAAGATAGTCAGTTCCTTGGTGAAGCTAGAAGAGTGCGGAGGGTGCTCCTAGCAGGCCAGAGGGAACTGTAGCACCATGGACAGCTCAGTGCTGGCATGTCTGAAGAGATTGAGAAAGTGCTTGTGGCTGGCTGTTGGGCCAGAATATAGGGGAGCTCTGAGGTAAGGGTGAAGCATTGGTGAAAGCTGGGGCTGGGGGGAAGTGGCCAAAGGAACTGAAAGTAGTTTTGTTAAAGGGATGAGGTGACATGTGGCTGCTATTCTGATGGTCCCTGGACTGGGACCTAGAGTAGAGGGCAGATCTGGGTCACCCCTATAGGCCACTAGGGAAGAGGCCTACAATTGGGCAGGGATAAACCCCCTGAAGGGAATCTGAACTACTTGGGAGCCCAGCTGGAGAGTTGCACCCAGAAGAGCCTAGAGAGGATGAAAACCGTTACCTCCCGGAAGGAAGCCCAGGGAGTGTGGCCTGATGCCCAGGCTGGGGCTGTTTAGAGGCTGCAGACACACCTGACCAGAAGGGGTGCTCGCATGAGGTGGGTGCCATGACATTACAGGGGTCTATTTCCCTTTGGCATGACAAGTTTCAATTTTGCCTGTAACTAACTAATGGAGATTGGACATCCAAATCCCTTTGATGAGACTTTGGTCTGAAATAGCCTGAATTTGCTGACTTTCCAGGTCTACTGCTAAAAGTGTGGGCTTTACAGAGCTGAGGCTTTGCATCCTATAAAGATGAGGGGGAGGGTAGGAATCTCAGAAGGTTTCTGGCTGGCTGAGTTGCTTTTGGAATAGTTATTTTAATGCTGATGGGATTTCCTTGCATGGTAAAATGTGTTGAGTGTACTTGGAGCCTTGGCTAGGCTTCTCTTTATCTTCTTGAATCTAACTAAATAAAAATAGATTGCTTGGAAAAGTTCCTCATATGCAATTTTTGATTAAGTTAGTAAAGAATTTGAGATACAAGGTACAAGTAACAAAGGAATTCAGCCCATCAGTGAGACTATTAGTAAAGGGGAATAATAATAGTGTTTCAATCTATAGCTTTTGCCTCCCCCCCCCGCCAAAAAAAAAAAATTTCCTTTCAGCACTGAAAACATGTACTCTCATAACCTAGAGCAAAATGATTATTAGATATTGTAGGAGACAAGATGCTTTTGCTACTAAATCTGTGCCGTGGCTTTAGCGGTGCTCCATCATTTACCAATGACCTAAGGCTAAGATACCATTTTATCTGTAGCAGGCATCGACTTATAAAGATCATTTTCAGAAACATGGCACAGGAGGAGTGCAGCTCATCAGTAGAATATTAGACTGCAGTTCTTGACACTGAAACACCAGTGTATCAATTCACTAATAGACTGCTTGAACACCTCACCTTGACCACATTCTCAATACATGATGTGTGCTACTGACCATTTTTTCTCCAGAGTGGTTGGCTGCATGCTTTCTTCTCGGGCTTAGAAAACTGTATTAATCTTCTGCTGTATGCTGTCATTTCATTTCTTGTAAAAATCCATCTTCTGCTACTGGAGTTGACCTAAGGTTAGGTGTCAAGGGAACAAATTACTGGCTCTTGCTCCATATCCCAAGAGTAGCTATAAATATCATGCTTTATATCCCAGTTGATCCTTCAGATACATAGTGATAAATATGCTTCGCCCTCCCCCGTCCTCCCCAAAAAAGCCAAGCTGAATTGCCTTGCTGCAGCTCCAGTTGATGCATAATATTTAAAAGAGGCACAGAAATTATAGGCTACTTTATTCAGACAGTAAAAAATAACAACTATGGTGTATTGGTAGGTTTTAAAGCAATATCTGATTCTTCTTGGGTAAAATGTTTGATTTCTTGCATATTGAAGTCACTAAGTGTGTGTCTACACAGGATCTTGGACCAAGGAGCAAACTTTCTAACCCAGGTCAAAAGACTTTGGTTAATGGGGCTTGCGCTAACATTGTTAAAGATAGCTGTGTAGACATCGCTTTGGCATTATGGCTCAGGCTGGAGTTTGGACTCTGAAATCCAGGGACCAGGCCAGGAACTCACTCCAAAATGCTGTGTAGATGTGCCCAAAGAGTCCTGAGTGCATAAGAATCACAGGTTTGTGCTACCATGTGTGTGAATTTTTTAGGCCTATATCTACTGCTATTCTCGATTAAAAACAGTGTATGGTCCATCTAATATCCTGTGCTATCTCCAATTACAGGTCATAGAGCTGCTCAAAACATTTGCAATTGAATAGCTTTCCAAAATTGAAATCATTCATGAGAATCATAGAATATTAGAGTTGGAAGGGACCTCCAGAGGTCATGTGTCCAATGTGTCAATTCTGATGAAATTTACAATGGGAAAATTTTGAAATGACTGAAAATTGAAATGCAGTATTTCAGTCCAAATTTCCCCTATATTAAAATTATAATTTTATATTTAGTAGTTGATATTTTGTTTTGAAATTACCAGAATTCAATTGTCTGATAAGGGTTTCTTAATTCATTTTTTGGGGGAGGGGAGGTGGAGGAGAATTTTCTGTTACTGCAAAATCTTGAAATTTTTCATTTCATACTAATTTGGGATGAAAAGAAATTTTTGAAATGTTAAAATTTACCGTGTGTGGAAATTATGTTCCCCCACCAGCTCTAACAGCTTTCTATTACTCCTAGGTTTTTATGGTTGTCTTAGCTGGTTGTAAAATGGCATTCCTGTTCTAGATTTACACCAGCTCATGAATTGGTCCATGGTTTTGAAAGGACTTTCCTGCATCTTTCCAGACCCTTAGAGCATCATGAAATTATTTCAGGCTAGTACAGTATAGTTCCAATAGCATGTCATAATGCAAATGTCTGGACAAACAGACAAACAAATACAGAACAAACTTCTCTTGTATCACTTTGCCTTGCAACAAAATTCCTTTCTGCCCCTTACTGGAGATCAGCTAAAGTAATTGGTTTGGTTTGTAACATTAATGCAGGAATAAACAGAATTCCACCAGGCCAGGCCAGCACCCATTTTCATTGAGTCAAGTGCACTGTGGTTTTTGGCCTTCTGTTTCTCCCCTTCCCAGTGGGACTGCTCTGACACAAGGTTACAATCACTGGGGCTGATTGGGGAAATCAAATTATGCCACACATCGCTGACGAATAAGGAGCGATTTGCTACTCTGCCTCCAAACTACAGAACCCATTAACCAACCATGAGGGGGGCTTGAAATTATTTTGGCCACTGCCATCAATTAAAAAGCTAATACTTTGATGATGATTGTCCCCCAAAACTAGCAATTAATGTGATTGATAGCTGGAAAGGGGCTAAATTGGGGCAGGGAAACACCGAAAGGAATTCCTTTAATGTGCAAGTGTTTAGCAATCTGTCTGCAATGATATAGACATTCCCAGGGTAAACCAATGGTTATGTGAAATCATTAATCTGTGCTTTCATGGCCATGTGTAGCTTAATGGGCTCTCAAAGGTTTGTTTTAATTTAGTCTTGAAGAAGATCCAAAGTCCACTGAAGTCAATGGAAGTCTTTTTGTTGACCTCAATAGGCATTGAATCAGGTTGGTTGTGTTACCATTCGATGTTCAAATGGCAACACAGATCCTACAGTATCGGGAGTGCTAGGATTATGATGGATGGATGGTGGAAATTTGGCTCTGTAGGTCTCTGCAGGAATGAAAGTGACCTGCATGACACTGGCTTCCTTTTCTCAAAGGAATGTGTTTGTCATTCAGTAGCCACCCATGCATGAGATTTAAGGAGCAGCACTGGATGTTTTTGGAAAGGGATTGCCTCTCCAGTTGTCCTCACAGAGAAGTGGATAGAAACAAAGCCAGAAAGATGGGCAAGGACATCCACTAGACTTCGACAGGGAACAGGAAGAACCTATGGGAAGGAGAAAATGGTTAGAGCCAGTTTAATAAAATTCCCACAACTCTTTTTATTTTTCCTTTCAGGTTTTTGACATAATTTCCAAGGATTATTTTAGCCACATTTTTTCTTTAGCTCGAAGCATCATGATTCCAGTCTCCTGAGAATGGGGAGACATGCTGATACCTCAGGTGACTTGATACGTTGCTGCTGAGCTCGGACAGCATGAAGCACCTTGCAGAAGATTCAGGGGAAAATAAAACTACACTAGCATTTCCACCTATTCATCGTGGGGTCAGGAAGTATTGACTGAACCAGCCCTCCCAGTGCACAGCAAAACTTAAAGTACCAAGTGAAGAATAGTTTTCCTACTGAAAAAGGCAGGAATGTACCCCAGAATGGAATTTGGCCAGGACACCTGGATTTACATTCCTGCTCTTACAGTGTAGGGTGGTCTCTTTTGTGACTGAGTAATTAGGACATGGGCATAACTTCTCATGCAGAAAGTGAGCATTGCATATTTAAAAGAAGAGCCAAGCTGACTCTTGCAAACTGACAGCAGGGATCTTTCTGGCTTTGTGGAGGCAGCTGCTTGGGAGACAGGGAAAGCTCTGAGCTATGTCACCTAGTCGTTCTGTGTCCCTCATTTTTACACCATTAAATTAATGAATTTACACCCATGTAAGTGAGATCAGAATCTCTGATCCCAGATCACTAGAGGAGTGAGGGTGGGGCATTTGAATACAGATTTTATGAACTACTGATGTCCTGTGTTCACCAGATTTAGTCTACATGGAAGAGAAATCATTGTACAATGGATGAAAGAAGATCTTTGTTCAAATGACACAGAAAAGATATTCAGTGAAATCAGAGCAATGGTAAGGGAATAAAATGTGATTCACTCCCCCCAAATCCAGGTTTGACATTTTGTGTGTGAAACTCTCTCACCCCCCCTCTTTTTTTTTTTCCATTCAACCTTTAATTTGCAAATACTTGGAGCCAGGCGAGAAGAAAGCCTGTCGCTTGCAATGTGATGAAATGTTATTTCTATGGAAGAAGACAGGGGCATCAGAATCAGGTGTAAAAGAGCCCATTAAATCACAGCTTGCGAGGCTCATGTAATAGACAGCTGGATTGTTAAACACAGAAGCTTTAAATGAGCTATGCTGCCTTGTGGCGAATTTGATGAGATGTGGGGGCTTGAAGTGACCCAATGGAGGGATGCACATTTTCATCCAAGTTCCAGATGCTGCCCAGGGAACTGAAAACTGTGCTTCTGCCTACCTTTCCTGCGTTGGGACAAGACTTCAGAGGGGAGAATCTCTTCCCCTCTCCATAAGGCAGGGTTCTGAACCTAGTTTTCAGCAGAGTGTTAGGTGGAGACCTACTGCCTAGGCTTGTGCACCAGGGCATTGGCTCGTGAGTGTGGTCGGGCCCCTGGCTCTCTTAGCGCATGTGTTGTGGCTGGCATCTTTGACTACGGGGCGTGCAGCAGTTTGCTGCTTTGTGGGATAGCAGCGTGGTGCACTCTTTCACATATTAATCCTCCCTTCCCTGAGCTACCCTGTTTTGCTCCGGTGGGACCACTCTAGCTCTCTTTGTGTCTGGCTCCGTTTCATTTGCCCACCCCCCGTGTGGCTAGGATTTTCCCCTCTTTATTCTTAGCTGACAGTCGGCTACTCCATGGGGTTTCTCTTCACCCATGCTACTCTCAGGCTTCGTCGATGGAGTTTCCCCTCCTTCAATCGTAGGACCAGATGGTGCCCGGCCCCTGCATAGGTGTGGGGGGTGGAGTGGAGGTGAGAGGAGCAGAAGCCCCTCTCTTTCATCCTGGTTGTGGGGCAGAACCCCACAGAAGTCAAGAAGGGGTTAAAGTGCTCCTCTGGTCACAATTTGCTCGAGCCTGCTGCAGGCTGGGGTAGGGAAGATTCTAGCTCAGGGAGGTAAAGTGCTTTGACGCAAACAGGGCTGGAACTCAGAACTCCTCGCCCCAGGAAGCAAGGTTTATTTACTGGAAATAGCTTGAGAGCTCTCACCACCCAGGCCCTCTGAGGGAGAAGAGGATCTGGCTTTTCTTTTCTCGCCTTTGTTTTCTTTTGGGAGCCCTAGGCCTCAACCCTGGAGGTTTGGATACGTGAGGGATAGGAGACCAGATCCACATGTGGGACCTGCTTTCCCCTTATGCTGTGTGGGACGGCAGGCACCCTGCCTTTCGTGGGCTGCAGAAATATTTTGCTGTTTCCATTTGGACTACTTGATGCCCTGGGAAGGGGGCAGGCTTCCTAAGAGGCACGACCAGAAGGCTGTACCTTGGGCTCTGAATCCAATCTAGGTAACACTGTCAGCTGGAGATGGATGTCCAGGACAAGAGAGGGGCCCAGTCTTGCCTCAACAGGGCACCAGAGAGACATGATCTATCGCAGTTTCCACTCCTGCTGCCACAGCAGCTGTTAAAATATCAATCCTTACACTTTTCTCAACCCCAGGAATAGCTAGAGGCTTCAGGGAGGGGAAGGCTAGGGCAAGGCACCCACGCTGGCTAGCAGAGCTGCACCTTTGTAAGGGATGGATGAGCATGCACACCAGTCCAGTGTACTTGGAAGCTCTAGCAAGGCCTGTGTCTTTGGAATCCCCCTCTGAATTTTCCCTTGAGACAGGGTTTTGGTTGTTGTCCCCGAGACCCTAATCAGCAGTCTTCACTGTGAAGTCTGTTGGGCTTGTGTTTGCATGTGGATCAAGGGGCACAGATCAGGACCCCTCATGAGAAGGGCTAAGTACATTTCACTAAAGCTGACATGCTTTCCTGGCAGCATCTGGTGGAGCCCATGCTTCAGAGCAATAAGAGAGCTGCAAGGTTTCACTGCCACAACGATGTCTTTTTGCTTTGCATGTTACATTTTCCCACGAGGCCATCGGTTCAATGGCATTACGTCAGCACATCTCAGTGCAGCAGGAACAGGAGGACACAAGCCAACAAACCCCATCCAGCCTCCCTGGCAAGGCTGAGTAAGATAAAGGGACACTTACACATGAAGGAATCTGTCTCAGACAGTCCTCAGCTCTGCAGTCACAAACTGGCAGTGAAACTAGTGCAGTTCTGTTGCCCAAGCTGGGTATTGGCAGGATTTGGGGCACAGATTCATAGGGCTGGAAGGGACCATGAGAGGTCTTCTAGTCTAGTCCCCTGCACTCCAGGCAGGATCGAGCACAGACTTCCCCTATGCAGCATGGCTCTTGGCTCTGGAATAGCTCCCCACAAGCCACCACAAAGCAGCTGCAAGAAGTCCGAGCTGCACAAGGGTCAGGGTTGGGGCTGAAGAATGTCCTGCTGTGGGGCTTGTTGTGACATGGGTGGGTTTCTTCCTCCCACACTGCAGGCAGAGAAACGCCACATACTGTTGTTAAGTGCTACTGCAGAAGCACCAGTCAGGGACCAAGACCCCCACTGTGCTAGGCGCTGTACAAACACAGAAAAAAAAGATGGTCCCTGCCCCCCCATATCTGACAGCCTAGGTAAACCTACAGACCAGTATTTGGGCTACAGTATTGGTGCTGAGCAAAAGAATCTCTGCTATGTTGTATCATTTTTCCTGCTTGTCGGCTCCTTAAACCAAAAATTGAGAAGGATTTTGAGAGAGAGAGAGAGAGAGATGGGAGGCAGCATTTTTATTCTTTGAGACTGCTCCAAATAAACGTTGATTTTTTTTTTAATCGAATCAGTGTTGAAAGAAGTATTCCCACCCCTTACAACGTCCATTTTCTGCAGGTTTGTGAAAAATCTTTTGTATTATTGTCTGTTGTTTTTTCTGCTATAAAGTATTCAAGGAAGTTTTTGTAGGTGGAAAACTTTATTTTATGATGGAGAAAAGGCAGTTGTCAGGGGTGGGGCGAGGCAGGGCCGGGGGGAGGGGGCGGGGAGGGAAGAGGCAGGTGTGTGCGTGAAATGAGTAAATTCCCAGCTTTGCCTGTCGTTGTCATTTCAACACTTCAAACTGGAAGAAACGTGCTGTCAACTGGAAACTGAATTGCAACCTAGGGGCAAGCATTTAAAAAGTAGCTGTGCAAACATGGATTGTCAGAGCCTATATTTATGCACAAAGCTAAGGAGAGCAAGGATGGCCCAATGGTTAGAGGTATTAGCTAGAGATGGGGGAGATTCATGTTCCATTCGCTGCTCTACCAGAGGCCCTATGGTCAGTACTGCAGTTGGGAATGAGTTTCCCAGCCCGGGTAGACTAGCTCAGCCCGAGCTAGCATGTTAACAATAGCAATGTGGACACTGGCACTGGTGGTGGCTTGAACCCAGCGTGGATCCTCGCTGGGGTGGCTAGCACGAGTTGCCGCCAGTGCTGCGACCTCCGCATTGCCATCTTTGGCAATGGATCAGCTTGAGCTACTGTGCCAATCTGTCTATGCAGGCTAGGAAGCTCACTCCCAGCTGCAGTGTAGACAGACCTTGTGTGACCTTGGACAAATCACTTAACCTCTCTGTGCCTCACATTCTCATCTGTAAAATGGGAATGATAGCACTGGCCTATGAGAATGTAGTTTCCCTTTGCACTACTGCACAGGCATATGTTGTGAAGATAAATGCATTCAAGAGCGTGAGGTGTTCAGATGCTGTGGCATGGGCGGCCAAGTCAGATTTCATCCTGAGAGAGTTTGAACTGTGTGCGAGTCCTAATGAGCAAATTGCTGCCACCTCCTTTTAATTTCAGCCTTTTTAAAAAGCTAATTTCACCTTTCAGACTAAATATGAGATGTTCTAATGGGGAGATTTAAGCCATGCCACTTAAAAATAGACCTTTAAAATGGTGCTATTTAATCGTTAGGGCAGTTAATAAAACTGCCCTCTGAACTAGTCTCTTTGAAGATGATAAAACTTTGAACTAGTTTCTCTGTGTCTGCAAGTTGGCCTGTGTTTGAAGTGTATGACGTACAGAGAGAGCCATCTGAGAGATGGTATTTGAGTGGGATAGGCAAAGGCCCTGTGCTGTGAGCCATGAAGGCATAAATACAGAGCAAGGCTGATCCCAAACTGAGAGGCCTAGGACAGAGTGAAGAAGGCACTGACAGAGTTCAGTACTGAGGGAACCCGGCTTGTCATGGAAAAGGAAAGAATATCAGTTAAACAAAAGTAAAACCCCTTAGCTTCTGTCTTAAAAGAAAGGGGTAAAATTCCAAAAGGCTTCCACACTAGCCTCATTCTGCTCCTACTGCAATCAGGAATAATACTTAGCTCTTATCAGTAAATCTCAAAGCGCTTTAGAAAAGAGGCCAGTATCATTAGCCCCATTTTACAGATGAGGCAGAGAGAGAGAGAGGCCAAGTAACTTGCCCAAGGTCACTCAGCAGGCCAGTGGCAGAGCCAGGAATAGAGCCCTTGTCTTCTGAATCAGTTGAGTGCTCTTTCCCCGAGAGCACAGTGCCTCCCAGTGGGAGCAGATGTCAAGAGAAGCACTTGGCCCAGGCTGAATGCATAGCACTCGATCAGAATGAAACACCCTGGGGAACCATGAAGGTAGGAATCCAGAAGATTAGTGTGGGCAGGAGCTAGCCCATTTGCTGCAGAGAGTGCGTGTATGTGACTGCTAGCCAAGTGCTGTATGTGCGCACCCACTGGCTTCAGTGGGACTTCTCATGGGCTTAAGTGTGTTGTTTTATTGGGCTAGAGTGCTCAGCCTCTGACAGGATCAAGCCCAAAGGGAAAGGTCAGAGAGGGTCCTGGAAACTAAACTGATGACTAGAAAAAGGGATTGGGTCTAGGGCCACTGGAGGCTTTTTTGGGCATGCTTTTGTCTCCATGAGCAGGGCTGAGGGGAATTTAAATGTTGGAATACTTGGAGAATGGTGATGTAAAGAAGCGGGGTTTAAATGTATTCGATCAGGGAGAGTGATTTAGATGATGAAGTCTGTGTATAACCAAAGTGAAACCATTGGCTCTGGAAATATGCAAGGACTGCAGGGTTTATTTGAACAAAAGCTTGGGAAAAGCCAACAGGTGCTGAGGAGCATCAAGGTGGGACAAGACCATCTGCTCGGGGTGTCAGTCACGCAAAAGTAACTATCTCTGATAATAAAGGGTAGGAGAGAAATTGAGAGCTGCAGAGGGTATGATCCTGGACAAGTAACAGGGTTACAGACAAAGGAGTTAAATCAGAATAGGCACAAGGCTAAAAGTAAAAGCTACGAAAGGCCATACAGCAATGGGAGAAGCTTAAGAGCAAAAACCGGTGAAGTAAAATGCCTAGAAAGAAATGGTGGAATGGCAAAAACCAGGGGCGTACTGTGGGCTATATAGAATACAGGAAAGGCCGATTCAGATGAAAGGATGGGAAACTAGGACTATACCTAAAAGGGTCCCTTAGGGTACACCTACACTGCAATAAAAGACCCGGGGCTGGCCCAGGTGAACTGAGCTGCAGGGCTAAGAAATTGCATTGTAGATATTCAGTCTTGGCTAGAGCCTGGGCTGTGAGACCTCACGAGGGGAGGTCTCTTAAAATCCAGGACCTCTCCTCTGCCAGCTCCAGTGTTCCTTGCCACAAGGCACAGAGAGCTTGTTCATAACGATTAAATTATGCCTTTATTCAAACGCCACAAACACAGCAATGAGAGCCTGCCGTAAGCTCCTGCCTGCACCGTGCTGTTCTGCCCCCGGCAGAATGCCAGCCACAGGCAGTAGCTGCTGCTCTGCTCCTGAAATGGGTTTAGGCTAGCTCCTCCGCTGGCGTAAATCTCTGGAAGCTCCATAGGAAGTGGGTGAAATCCTATGGCCTGTGTCATACAGGAGGTCCTGCCAGATGATCTAATGGTCTCTTCTGGCCTTAAAATCAGGGACATCGTTTGGAGTGGGGCACAGGGAGCAGTTGACTTCTTCCCCCCAGCTTTTCATAGCTCTTTGACAGCTAGTGCTGTGGTGTCTACCTGGGCCTGAGGGGGTGCTGTGTGGCACCCGGGGGACTCTTAATCGCTGTATGGTCAGCGCTGCCACTGTCCCCAGCAGCAGGACAGGAAGCAGTGGTGACAGGACTGGAGCTGAATGCAGAGCAAGCACCCTGGGCTGGCCATGGGTGAAGCGTCACCCTCCATATTCCCCAGAATGGGACCGGCACACCCTTCTCTGGGATGGGACTAGCCTGCTAATCCCCCTCCCGTGAGCAGTCACGCAGGGGGAGGCAGACGTGGTGCTGCTGATGCAATGTTCCCCCCACATCCCTTAGGAATTTTTCTGTAATGACGCCCCTGCTTAAAATCTATGAAAGTAGCCTGCTGTGAGCACGACTTTGAAAGGAGTCAAAGCAGCAACTAGGTTTTGTAATTTATTTCTTGTTCTAATAGAAATAGTTTCATGATTTAAAAAAGAAATCAGAGAAGAAAACACAACAGCATTGTATCGATGCACAAGAACCAGAAAATTAAACAGATCTGTTTCACTGCTCAAGTGGAGTGAAGCGGAAAACGAAACAAACAGCATAAATGGTGCCAAGTACATTAAATGTTTAAAAATAAATCTATTTCTGTGCTATGAGCTGTTAGCAAGGAATTGTGTGTCTTAAAATGGGCTTTATTTTATTCTGATGGTGTCCTTTTTTCAGGACTATGGACAAATTGCTAGGCTGTCAGAGGAGAGATTGACAATATTTGTATGGGCCAGAATCCAAGTATAGCCTTTTTTTTTTTTTTTTTTTTCCTTCCTTGTTCAAGTGCCCCAGACAGGCCTTTCTGCATGGCTGTGTGATGACTAGCTAACTTTCAACTCTGCAGCAGCTAAGGCAAAATAGAGAAATACAGGCAGCCCCTACATTCCTGACAGAAGGAAGTAAATAACAATATCAAGCAATATATTTAGACCATGCATTTAAAATGACATGCTTCAGGACTTCAATGCACAATATTTAAGGTAGCCAAAGATAATTTCCTTAGGGTTCATATCACCGCTTGATGCAGATTGCTTATTCTGAAATATTGTGAGGAATGGATTGAGATATTCATGACAGTAGGTAGACAAATGGAATTCTGTGACTTATTTAATATGTGAAGGAGTTTGTTATAATACTGTAATAGAAATGTCACTTGCCCTGATGGGAGTACGTGGGGTGGGGGGGAGGAGAAGCTGTCAATGAATAATAATGAAGTTATTTAAATGTCAACTTTCTCACAAATACTTTACAAAATATAAATTATTCTAGATGACTTTTAGCTAGTTCGGTCTTAATTTACTAAGCAGAGAAGACATAGATTCAGACCCTTTTTGAGTATTTGGTGCAGTTTTATATTTTACATAGCCAAATGAACTGGCAATAACTAAAGTGTTTGTCTCATTATTATTATTAAGTTTGATTTCAGATAAACATTAAAGGGTCTTATTCTAAATAGTCACTGGTACAAACTAGGATGGACTCCCCTGAAGTTAATGAAATAAGTGATATGCCATTAATGTCAGTCAAATCAGGATCAAGCCAAATACTCTCTGAATATTCCACTTTTGAATTTAGTATTTGAATTCCAGTAGCACCCAGGATATTTTAGTGTAACCTGCAGTAAGGGCGTGTCTGCAAGAGAAAGTTGCATTGCTTTAATTAAAAGTGTGATTTTTCTTTTTTAAACTAGTTTAGCTAGCTTGGTGGAAACCCCTGTGTATCCTCAGTTCATTTTCAGAGTGGCTTAGTTTGGTGTTGCTTAGGTTGATTGAAAACTGGTTTAAGTTAAGCCAAAATAAGACACTCTGAAATTGAACTAAGTGTCCACACAGGCGTTTGCAGCAGTTTAAGTAAATCAGTTTTAAAACCATGTTACAATAAACCAATGCAGATTCTGTGTATAGACAAGGATTAATGTAGCATAGGTGTTTGTTCCCTTCTAGGAGACAAGGCCAGGTACAGAAGTTTGTCAGCTACTGCCTTTGAGCCAATCCATCTGGCCTTCCATCTCAGGCAGCAGGGCAAGCTTATGTTTTTGGGTCCAGAAATCTTTTCTGTTCAGTTCCTGCAGATGACCCGCCAGCAGTATTGTTGCATTAGGCACTGTACATATTCACAGGAAGATTAGGTATTGGGATGAACTTACTGTTTAAGAAGGGAGCCAACCTCTGACATGACAGGTGGGGAATATCGATCAATATAGAACCCTCTAGGGTTCCATTTGGTGAGTCTGTTAAACAGTGGTTACCAAGCTGTATGACAAGCTTTCTATAGATTGGTCATATAGGGCTAAGTTTCCATCCTGCCAACCCCATCAAAAGCCCCAATGCTCCTTCCCGTTGAAGTCTATGGACATCTCGAACTGCTTGCAGTACTTCTACTGTACCTGTCCTGTAAGCAAATGGAAGATTTGATTCTCCGTGGCTGCCAGTCTAGCTCTCCTGAGCACTTACATGGTAAGGGGAGCATGAAGCCTTGACAAGACCTTCACTGGGGAGGGGTAGAGCAGCAGCGTCCCAGGGGTTTATCCAGGCACACTCAACACTTCACACATGGAATAAGGCACTGCCTTCCTGGGATGCAGGTGGAAGACTTGAACTCCACCTTGATGCAGCAGAGAGAGAGAGACTCCAGTTCAGTCTGTTCTTTAAGCATATGGATCATGTTAAACACGAGTTGTCCAGATAGTTAGCCAATATTCACCGTTTTCTTCCCAATCAACAAAAGGGCTTTTTGACAAAACAGAAAGTTTTGTGGCAATTTATGTGTTTTGGTCAAACTAGGTCATGATTTCCACAAAAACAAACAACTAAATCTGGGTTTCGAAAAAGAAAATCGCTTTTGGTATTCCAATAAAACTCTTCCTGAAAATGTGAGTTCTTCATTTTCTTCTTAGCTTTTTGCAGAAATATAATTTTTTTCTTGACCAGTTTTACTCAATGGGTCTACCGTTATGCTTAAAGTTATACATGTGTTTATGTACCCTGTTCACCTGGAACCATGTATATAATATAAATATTATAGTAAAGAAAGCAAGCCTTGTTTTTCTGCCCATGACTAATTCTCTATAATTAATTTGTTCTGTTGGGGAAAAAAATCACCGTTTTCTGTCAGAAAAATGTTGATTCAACTAAATCAAAACATTCCATCGGGATGTATTGGTGATGTTGAATTTTTTTGATGGAAAATTATTGAAAAGATTCATTTTGACAAGGTTGAAACATCTTGTTTGACTTTATAAAAGAAGTCAAAATGATAATGCAACAAGTGAAAATAATAGTCAAAATGAAAAGTTTTAACCATATAGAAAAGAAACATTTAGACAAAGCTGGAAAAAAGTTCCAATTTTTCCAACATTAAATTTTTGTTCTACATGAAATTTTAAATTTTTGTGTTGACTTGGGAATGAAGAAATTTAGGATTTCCAGCAAAACAATTCTATGTTCTGACCAACTCTGTGTATAATATTTAGTCCATGTATTAAAAAAAATAAGGGCAGTATTCAAATGGCATGAGAGGAACATCTAAAAACAGATACAATTAAGATGCATCTAGTTGTGTTTTTTGGAGTGTGTGATTATTGGTTATTTAGGGCTGAATTATGAAAAGCATGGTTTACATATAAGATTGAAATCCAATGCCAGCTCCTTTTGATCACTTGCATATTTGTTCATTTGCAAAACATCTTGGTGGTAGTTTTTTTTTTTTCCAAGCTTTCTGTTATTTCTAGTGCTTTTATAGATGTTGACAGACGCTCTCTCTTCCATCCATAGATAACGTTATCTTGTAAATAAAGCCATGAATGCAAAATAATTTTCTAGAGATTCAGAAAAAAGGTTAGTAATTCTGAATATAAGATTATTACTTATAATAGAATTGAAACATCTGTTTGGTGGTTGGTTTTTGTTTTGTCTTGTTTTGCTATGCGGCTTTTTAAAAATATCTTCATAATAAAATGTATGCAATGAATTCTTCTGGCAATTTTCACGGTGGCACTCTACCAAAATAAATGAGATAACATTAGTGTAGTTAAAGAGACATTAACCCATGAATCAGCATACAGATTCCTAACACTATGGGCCAAATTCTGCCCTTTGGTAACTTATACTGTTTCATCTTTATTGATAGTCAATAAGATAGTCAAAAGAGGCAGAATGTGGCTCAACACAATGCAACAGAAATGTCAATAAAGAGCATACACAAATCTTGGCCACGGGGAGGCAGTGTGGAGAGGTGACTAGTGCAACAGACAGAAGTCAGGAATTCAGGATTCTCTTGTATTCTACCTGCTGTTTGTGGCTCCCATATGTTCAAAAGCAGAACTAACAGTAATGATACCCATATCTCCTCCTCCTCAGCCCATAGATGAGTGTGTGTGTGTGTGTGTGTATGCTTATCTGTTTGTGGGAGTGAATGAGCTAGTTTTCTCCTCTTGTAAGGAGCTGCCTCCTGCTTGCTGATGGCTTCATTGTTCTGGTGGAATGTCTCTGTCTTGGGAGCACAGGGTCACAAAGGATGGGGGAATCTTTGGCCAATCCTATGGGAGGCTTTGCCTAACAAAACAAGTTTTAGCTGGATTCTGGATTCCTTGTGGGACCAGTGTAAAGAGTGGAGCACTAGGGTAACATGCTTATGTTGACCTAGGCCTGATCTACACTTACCTTTGCGATTTGGCAGCAGTCGACAGGAGATACGCAAGTGACGCAAATCACTTGCCTATTTCCTGTCGACTTTGCAGCGTCTCCTCTGTGCGCCGTCCACATTGCGCTGCGCCACTTACCAGGGAGGTTTTCCTACGTCGCTTGCTGGATCGACTGAGCGCGTCTATACAGACCACTCAGTCGATCCAGAGCAATTGATCTGACAGTGGCGAATTTGCTGCCGTCAATGTAGACCCAGCCCTAGGTTGCTAAACAGGGAAGCTGTTGCATTTTGTACCACTTGGAGATTTTTTCCTGGGTGTGTGGTTTAGTTGGAGCTGTTGGGAACAGTATTGTCAAAATATGCTGAACTGAAACGTGTTTCAGAGCGGTATCAGTTTTGACAAAAGTAAAGAGAGAGGAGCACGTGCACCCACACCACACACTCATTCTCTCACGTTATGTAGCCCAGTGGTTAGGGCACAGGCTAGGGATGTGAGTGTGCTAGGTTCCAGTCCATGCTCTGCCTGATGCAGAGTGATTAGGATGAAAAACTGCTATGAATCAGGCAGAGGAAGGCCAGCCACCTGGTTCTTCCCCATCCCAGAATAGTGTTCTAACCATCGAGATAGAATTGCATAATTGTTTTGATAATCATGTTTTGATCCCAAAATGGACACTGATGAAATCGCATTTTTCACAAAAATATTTGAAAGCTTTTTGTTAAAATGTGGCATTAAAACCAATTTTGAAACCTTGAAGGTTGCTGTGAAATGGAATGGTCATCCTCTAGGTTTAATTCCTAGATATAATGAGATGTAATAACCAAGCCTTGAGATCATGGATGTCAGTAGCCAAGCCTCAGAATGATAAGATGGGAAGCAATCTTCATGCCATCTGCAAATGGAAGTAGAAGTTTTGGTGATCATCTTTGCATTATAATGATAAAACTTGTGTGTGTTTGTTTTTTGTTTGTTTTAAAGGAACACTTTCTTCTTTTTAAATATTTACTCTTGTCCAGAAATATGTTGCATTCTTCTGTGGTGTATGGTCCCAGATGGTACTAGGTCTTCCATCATCTACCCCATTCTAGATACTGGAAGATAATTCTTTTAAACAGGCTCCACATAACAAACTGCATCCCTTGCTAGTAATTGATCTCCATTCCAGTGAAGTCTCAGAATAGAGTTCTTGGCAACATTAGATAGCCTCAAATGGTTTCTTTATCTGTTCTTAAAGAGGAAAAGCAGCCGACGTCTCTATTGGCAACATTGATATAAGGGGTACTTTCAGAAGAAGCACACTGGTATGTATGGTCACCTGTTAAGCCTTTTATTAAAAACCATCCTCCGCCTGATGGCCCACAAACCAAGCCCATGTGAACTGCAACACGCATGCTGTTGGGTTTTTATGAAGGACGTCAGTGGCTTTCATTCTGTGAACACATTGTCTTTAGTGAATAAACAGCCTAAGAAAAAGCACTTGGTCGTGCCTGAGAAGGACACAATATTTTATGTAAAAAAAAAAAAAGAAAGAAAAAGAAACCTTAGTGAGCTTGGAATGTACTGAAGTGATAATTTAGCCCCTCGCTGTCAGTTATTTGGCATTTACAACAATTATCATAATCTCTTCTTTCGAGAATTAATGTTTCATGCTGTATGTGTTTGTTTTAAAGTGCAGTAGGAAGATGCTGTTTTTAATTTTTCCTAATCCAATTTAAATGCAAATGTGAACCACTCACATGATGCCGTGTGTACATAATTAAGCAGCATCATATACTACATGAACCATTCAAAAAGCTCCAGAGAGCCGTTCCACTATGTAAAACATAGGATTTACACTGAAAAGAAGCCACGTGGCTTGTGCCTTTTTGTGGTTAAGTATCTGTACTCTCTTTGAATTATAGGTCAACGGATTATGGGACAACATATGAGAAGCTGAACGATAAGGTTGGCCTAAAAACTATTTTGAGTTACCTGTACGTCTGCCCAACAAACAAACGCAAGGTAAGTGAGAATGTTTGTGTGTAGTTAGTTTGATATGACTTCTGTCTTGGCTAGTTAATCATCATCCATTTCCTAGATATCCATTACTGCTAATGTAAGTACTATGGACCAGATTCTGTGTTTGTGTAAATTGAAGTAGCTGTATTGAAGTAAATACTGATTTACATCAGCTGAGGGTCTGGTGCAATGATCGTCTACAAGACATGCATGGGCATAAAAGGTATCAAAAGACAATCTTATTTATACCTTCTGGCTGAGGATGATTTCATTGTTTGGAAGTGTAGAGACTCGTTAAAATGTTAGGAACGCATCTCTGGAGGTCAGATTGCATGTAAGGTTGTTTGCCTTGAAAATGCTCCCACTAGCTAACTGAACAGGATCTGACAAAATCCTGAAGAGGAAATGCCTCCCACAGCCCAAAAGGTTTTACTTAGACAAGCACCCCACTGAGTAGCTATTTACCAAGAATTTGTAATGCTGGCATGCTCGTAAAAAGCAGATGTTACTTTTTCTTTTATACATTTCTGACTGGGTCTTTTGTGGTATGCGAGTATAGGGCACAAGATATGAAGGAATAGGGTTATTACTGGGAATGATGGCGTGGATTGTCCCATCCAGACCTCTGATTAAAGGGGACCCCCCCACACCCCTCAAATTCCATATTAAGAAATATATCAGCTGTCTCCATGGTACCATTCACTCTCTCTCTGCAGACCCTGCTGCTTCCTCTCAGCTTGTTGTGTATCTTTTTAGAATGCTTGCTTTTTGGGGGCAGGGCTTTCATCTTCCTCTGCACTTGAAAGGCACTTAACAAACTTTGGGCCCTACTGCGATATAAATGATAGTTAAATATGTAGTACTATATGAGGGTCTAGAGAAACTGGGACAGTGCATATGGAGTGAGAATTTCCATGCAGTATACACAGGATATGCACCCGCACAAAGAAAAAAGACCAGGAACACCAGCATTTCTGATCTTAAAGTCTACGTTTCCCCAAGGCATGGGAACAGTTATTCAAGCATTGTTCATTTGGGATGAAATTCACCCCTCTGCGGAGTACCAGCACGAAGGCTGGGCACCAAATCCTACTTAATTCCTTCATCTTCCTCCCACAGCATGGGTGATGAATCAGGGTAGGATCCTGTCTATAGGGTTTAACTGGGATTTGAATGTTGCATAGGCTTTGTGCTGGCCCTTTGCACGCTGGTGAATTTCGCCCTTTTATTTTATGCACTTGCTCTGTAATGAGGGACTGTAGAGTCACCTGTAGTAGCGGCAGAAATGATAATTTGGGTAATCCAATTTGATACGTAAAATTCAGGGTAAGTGCTTTTCCCACAAATGGCTTCTGTGACCTATTATATTTAATGCAGCAGTTGCCATTTGCACCTGCTAAAGTTTTCTTGAGACAGCATAAACTTCTGTCCTCTGAAAATACTCAGAGTTTTAAGTCTATGAATATTTCCAACTTGCTCATTTGAGGTCTGGCTCATCCATTTTTTTTTTGCATTCATCAACCACATTCTGGTTTTCTACATTAAATATTGAATTGCCCATCTGTGACTAGAGCGCAGGGGATAAACACCACTTCCAAATAAACAGGGAAGAATGATGTTTATGAGGACATCCAGATAACTTGAAAACCTATGTTTACCTAGGTTGCCCATGTAATCTGAACAGAACCTTCATAGTCACTAGTTTTTGTATAATGTACCATTGATACTCTGGTAACTCTTACTCAGGTAACTTTTTTCATCCCCCAGCAAAAAAGAAATTTGCAAATTAAGGCCTCAATCCTGAAAACACTTCCCTATGTAAGTAACTTTATGCACTGAGTCAACCCATGGATTTTAATGAGATTATGCAGATAAGTGAAGTTATTCATGCGTGGAAGTGCTTGCAGAACTGGACCCAATTCAGAGTATCCCAGTTTAAATGATCCTGTAGTTTTTATACATCATGGACACGCTTGGCAAGTGTACCTTTAGCAGTATATTTAGATGATGCCTACACTTGGTGGCGGTGGGGTGATTCCCAGCTCAAGCAGACATAATCGCCTAGCTGTCTTTGAGTTGGCATGCTAAAAATAGTCATAGCTGTGAACAGTGGAGCAGGCTAGCTACCCTGAGTATGTACCCCTCGGATCTGGGCAGTTTTGTACTTGGGGCAGCTAGCCTACATTGCCACTAACCGCTGGTCATGCTACCATGACTACCCTACTATTTTAGCACACTAGCTCCATGAGAGCTAACACAAGTATGGCTTTGTGAGTAGGGAATCACACCTTTAGCTCCCAGTGTAGACATAGCCTTTCAGTTCTGAACTTTGCAGCAAAGGAGATTTAAGTTAAATATTAGGAAAAACTTTCAAACTCTAAGGATAGTTAAGCTCTGCAACAGGTCATCTGTGGAGGCTGTGGAATCTCTGTCATTGGAGGTTTTTAAGAATAGGCTTGACAAACACCTGTCGAGTGTACACCTGGTCTTGCTGTTAGCATGGAGCGGCTGGACTAGATGACCTCTTGAGGTCCCTTCCAGCCCTACTTTTCTTATGATTCTGTCCAATTTGATGTTTGAGACATGGATGTTTTCAAGAACAATGGGAAAGAGCAAGGTGGTTTTGGGGAGGAGAGATCTATGGCGCTGGGTATTTGGACAGCTGTTTCAGTTAGTGTTGCAAGTGAAGTTTGGGGAATAATACAAAATGTGAGTTATCAGTAACAATGTTGGATTATTCCCAAATATGCTTAATGCTGGGACAGTATAACAACTGGTGCTGTCTCTGGGATCCTCCTAAGGGAAGAGACTCTCTTTTGCGAGTTGTGTGAAAGCAAAATTTCCAGTTAAATGCTGACCTTTGAACTGTGTGTGGACGCAAATCAGTGGATTTAAGATGTGGAGCATCACTGCTTCCCTACTCTGAATGGACAGAAATTTTTGCATTGTTTGAATAATTGCTGGAGGACCCCAAAAGAAGAATGGTCTGCCTTGGCTACTGCAGAGCAACCTGACTGATGTAGCACACTTAACTAAATTGCTAAGATTTCACAAATCAGGCTGGATAATGAGATCTTGATTTTTAAAAAACACACAGGCTTGTAGCTCTTCTAGTCCCACAAACGAGTTCAATATAAATTACTGAAACTGAGTGCAGCACTTTGAGAGGGGATGACGACTGACTGTTCGCAGACATTTAATGTAATGGAAGCAGAGAGGGGGTCCTAGCCATTTAAACCAGGATTTTTATTGTTAAATGGAAGTGAAAGGAATGTACGGCTGCAGATAAATGGGGCTCTCAGGGTCGCCTTTTGAAAAGCTGGTAGATTTAAGAAACATGGTAGGACAATGAAGGTCTCTACAATGGTGAAAAAATCAATAAAGTTGACACAGCAGTATATTTGTGTACAATTTCTTTCCTTGCATCATGATATATTTTCCAATGAAATATGTGCTTGAATAAAACCTGGATCTAGGCCCACTGCAAAGTTCTCTTGTGATATTTTTCCTAATCAGTTTTCTCTGAGAAATAAAATACACATCGAATAATAAACTATTAATACTGTGCACCGATATCATGCATGTCCTCTGATGGTCTCAAAGCTGGCCTGTTGCTTATTCTTCCATGGAAGATTAGGCAGAGATTTTCAGCGCTTCTACTTCAGTATGCTTAACTTGAGATGCCTTTACAAGGACCTACTTTTCAGAGGGTAGGAGATCCACTTTTTCTGAAAATCAGGGTCCATTGGAATTATTAATGACTTATTAATACAAGGTACCATCACAACACCAATTCAGCCATAAATGCCTTTATTAAATCCAAGGGCCAGTTAACATTTATACAATTCCTTCAAACAAGTCTAAAAAGCCTAAATAATGAGAAATTATTACCCCAGTGCAGTAACCAACATTGATAAGCAGTTGATTAAAATATTCACAAAAGGCCTAGACCTGGGGTTGCTTAAACCTGTGTTGGATGGCTCCAACTGGATAAGCAGGTACTAGCAATGAACCTCTTAAGATCTTACCTTTTGATACTCAAACAAAGAAGTGAGGCTATTGCCAATTGCTAGCTTTAATGAAGAACCAGTTTGGGGTCAACCCCTTTCCTGGCCTTCAATAGACAAGATTCTGAGTGGGTTCCTTCTTCTTTAAGACCACATTGATATGTTAAAGGTTACTAGGAGTTCATCTCAGAACAACTCTTCTTCATTGTTCAAACTAGCTGGAACCATTCCTGATGATTAGATGCTTCTCATCAGCCACATTTTTGAGCTCCGCATTTCCCCAAAGCTTCTCTTGCCAGATGCCAAATTCCTTTTAATTTCTGAACCCATCATTTTCAAGACCTCGTTACATTTTCCCCCTTTATTCTCAAAGCCTTTCCATGACTCGTATTTTATTTTACTTAAACTAAAAAAACCACACATTTTTCCATCATTCCTATAGGGCCTCACTGAAGCATCTCAAGATGGATACACTTACAATCACTAGTCATTTCTGAAAACCTTGACGTGTTTTGTAGCTGGCCTTTGACCAACTTCTCTGTGAGCTTGCTCAGGAATGGGACTTTTGACACTGGGCAATAGATAGCTAGAACTGATGTATCCAGGGTAGGGTTATTTTTCCCAGTGTCTGTTAGACTGTTGTGTGTTTGAAGGAGGAAGGGAAGATTCCTTCCATGAACAATGTGTTGGCTATTTCTGTCAGAGTAGAATCAGTTATTTTTGACCCCTTCACAAGCAAGGAGGGGTGTGGGTTGTCCCATTTCTGCAGCCCTTAAGCATCCAAAATCTGATGCTCATTGCATGTGTGCAAAGCTTCCAAAATTTGGATCGGGGGTACAGACCCATGGCATCCCAGGAATACCAAACACAAGATGATGGTTTGTGGCAAGTTTGTTATCTAAATTAGTTGTTCTACTTGTCGGTCAATACTAAGGACTGGTGAACTGGTTCAGCTCAAATACCAAATTGACCAGCAACTTCTTCCCCAAAACTTGAACTGAGCATGACACTTTTTGCAAGGTTAAAAATGTGGACACTCTTTTTTGTTTTTGTTTTGCTTTTTTAAAGTTCTCAAGAGCCTCAACTGCTTGGATTTTGGCTGCCACAGGAAGCAGAAGTTAATTGATGGCATATTAATAACTTATCAGATCTGGGTATGAATGAATAAATGATGTCTCATTCTGGCTGGCCCGCAAAGAGGATATGGGACCTTCTGCTAGAAGCTGGAGAAGTTCTTCTTCACCTTAAGTAATAAGGGCCTTCTTGTTTTATGGTGGAAGGACTAGGATTCTAGTCCCAGCTCCCAATGGAAGGGATTTATGTAGTAACTGTGTCTGATGTTTGCTGGACATAAGTTTATTATCCATCTTCCCAAGTAGTATCCATTTTCTTAGCTAAAGCTTGGCTACAAGGTGACAGGATAATTTAACTTCTGAGCTACTGGAGCGTAAGGAAGCCTCAGCAGAGAGTAATGGAAGATGCAGCACATGAAGTCGAAAGAAGATTTTTAAAGGATAAGAGTTGGATTATCAAAAGCTGATTTAAGTGAGAGAATAGTTAGGTTAGTGCTGAGTGCTTTTGAAAATCCTTCTTGTAATGTGTATATTCTTATGTTATAATGCCCTGATCCAACAGAGTACTTAAGCATATGCTTGAAGTTAAGCATATGAGTAGCCCCATTGACTGAGAGCAAGTAAGAGAGTAATAGCTTTAAACTATGTGAAATTTGTAGTGAAATACACTTAAAAGTGGACATGTTTTTTGCATTTCCATGTGGAATGGGAAATGCCTTAATTTTGTGAAAGGGGGTGGGGAATATTTGTGAATTTTTCATTCAAGAATGTTCCACCGAAACACTTTTTTGATCCTGCGGGCAGAAATTCTTCTCACAATATTTCATCATTTTTTTTTAAGAAGTCCAGTTTATTTGAGAAATAATACCATGCTCTGAAAATTTGGGAAAGATTGTGAGTCACCTTTTTAAGCCATGTAGCCTTAGCTTTTCAGTAGAAATATCTGATTCTCTAAAGATATATTTTAGAGAGCGACACACACACTGGATGAAGGGTGAGTAGACTATCATTGCTAGGTAAATACTGCAAATATTTTTCCCTTGAATATTTGCTTGACAT
Organism: Mesoclemmys tuberculata; assembly: GCA_007922155.1. Classification (NCBI taxonomy): domain Eukaryota; kingdom Metazoa; phylum Chordata; order Testudines; family Chelidae; genus Mesoclemmys; species Mesoclemmys tuberculata. Next base: position 57,210,488 of record ML675609.1, read on the forward strand.
TTCAAATGAATTCTCTTTAGTTGCACTCTCAACCTTTAATGTTTTCTGTTCCACAAACATTTCTCTAGTAAGGTTTAATGGAAAATAAATTTTAAGCTTCTACTCTTGCCTAATCATGGAAAGCAAATGATGTATATTTTTTTCCTGAGTATTTGCGTAAGAAACTTGGTTAAGGCAATGATTCAACAAAGCAATTGAGCATGTGTTTAGGCTCAAGCATGGGCTTACAGTTCTCTCTGCTAAACAAAGCACTTAAGCAGTTCCTTAACTTTAACTACATGAGTAGTTTCCTTGAAGGTAAACAGATGCTTTGTTGATAAAGGACGTATTGGTTGTATTATATCCAATGTAGGAAACTGAACATATGCCTTGTACTTAATGGGGCCACTTCTTCTCGTATACAGACATCAGAGCTCAATGTCCAGGCTCTGTAACCAGAGGATAGCATCTTTATCACAAGAAGCTAGGCATAGTAAACCGCCCTTCAGGTGTCAAGGTGGGCAGTGTTCCACCACATGTGGTGTTGTCTGGAATGCTGCCCCACAGTCATACCAGTGCATAGTTCCAGCAACTCCAGAGGAGCCTGGGGCAGGCTCTACAATCAAATGGACTAGGAGGCAGGGGAGTGAATTTATTTAGTGTATTAGACTCTTTCCTACCAATGCTTTTCAGAAAGTAGTTTTCATATCCCTGGCAGCGCGGATCATCCGTGCGTGATAAAAGACCAGTAGCACTTCCCCTCTCTTCCCCCCTCACACCCAGGTATCCATGAGCTACCATTGCAGAAGTGTGTCAAGAGATCAGCCTTGGTGTGTCACCCTGCTCTCCAGGAGTGGGGTTGCTCCCCTGAATATGATGAGACCTTTTGAGTTAGCATTGCATGTTGTTTCCTGTCTTAAAATGGGGAATCCATCAATGGGAGACCTAATAGGTTGGTTTCATTTGTCAAAGCTCTCCAGTCTGACTTAACCGTAATGGCATCTCATCAGAGATCTGGTGGAGCTATGTGCGCTAGCACATGTGGACTGGAGGTTGGGACATAAATCAGGCAGCCGCTAATAATATGGGTGTCCAGATTCAGCTCCGTGTTGACAAGCTGAGTGAGGCAGCTGCACCCCTCAGATTGCACAGCGGTACTCAGTTGAAGCAAACACGAGGTCAGCACAGATGAACAAAGGATTGAAGGGTCTGCTCCCAAGGAGGATCCTGGTAGTTTCCATGTGTAAGGCAGTACAGGAAGATACCTTCACTTTCAGGCATTCCAAGTCGGGCCAGTGTGTAAGGCTACGGCTGAGTTTTACTCCCAAGTATGTGACAACTGCTTGGAATGGCAGTTACCATCCTTGCTCAAGGATGGGTCAATTGGCAGACAATTGTTTAAATGAAAGTAGTTGCCAGTTTCCGTGTCTTCAGTCAGACAAAGTACCTGATCTTGAGTGCATTGCCTGCTTCTAAATACTAATCTGGGTGAATTTAAGTGCCGGGTATTAAATGAGGCTATTAATATAATAGGTATTACAGAAACTAGTGAAATTGTGACAATCAGTGGGACATGGTAATACCAGGGTACAAAATACATAGGAATGACAGAGTAGGTTGTGCTAGTGGGGGAGTGACACTATATGTGAAAGAAGAGTCAAATACACTAAAAATATTAAATGACTCAAACTGTACCACAGACTCTCTGTGGATAGAAGTTCCATGCTTGAATAATAAGAATATAGCAGTAGGAATATACCTGACAAGGACAGCAATGGTGATTGTGAAATGCCCAGGGAGATTAGAGAGGTTACAAAAATAGAAAACTCAGTAATAATGGGGGATTTCAACTCTCCCCATATTGACTGGGCACATGTCACTTCAGGACAGGATGCAGAAATAAAGTTTCCAGACATCATTAATGACTATTTCTTGGAGCAGCTAATCTTGGAGCCCACAAGGGGAGAGGCAATTCTTGACTTAGTCCTAAGTGGAGCACAGGATCTGGTCCAAGAGGTGAATAACCACTTGGTAACAGTGACTGTATTATAATTAAATTTAACATCCTTGGAAAGGAGGAGGCAGAAATACTGAAGAAGCCCGCAACAGTAGCATTTAATTTCACAAAACCGAGGAAGCTAGTTAAATGGAAATTAAAAGCAACAGTCACAAGTCACTAACGGCATATTGGGGTACATTAGTAGGAGCATTGCTAGCAGATTGAGGGAAGTGATTATCCCCCTCTTTTCGGACCTGGTGAGGCCACTTTTGGAATATTGTGTCCAGTTTTGGGTCCCCCTCTATAGGAAGGAAGTGGACAAATGGAGAGAGTCTAGTGGAGAGCAATGCAAATGATTAGGGGGCTGGAGCACAAGACTTATGAGGAGAGGCTGAGGGAACTAGGCTTGTTTAGTCTGCAGAAGGGAAGAGTGATGGGGGATTTCATAGCAGCCTTCACCTACCTGAAAGGGGGGTTCCACGGAGGATGGAGCTAGGCTATTCTCCGTGGCAGTAGATGACAGAACAAGGAGCAATGGTCTCAAGTTGCCGTGGGGGAGGTCTAGTTTGGATATTAGGAAAAATGTTTTCACTAGGAGGAACTCAAACATGAAATTGTACAGCTACTAACTGTGGTGTATATAACCTAAATCAGCTTCTGTCCCAGATGTCTGAAGGATAGTTTATGTGATGCCAATTTTTAAAAAAGGCTTACTGGCCTGTAACTGCCAGATCACTTTGGGAGCCTAACTTCAGTACCAGGCAAATTGGTTGAAACTATAGTTAAGAATAAAACAACAAGAGTCCTGTAGCAACTTAAAGACTAACACATTTCTGCAGGCATAAGCTTTCTTGAGCTGCAACCCATTTTGTCAGATGCATGAATGGAAATCACAGATATGAGGTGTGTGTGTATATATACATCCAAGGTTAAAGAACAAAATTATCAGACATCTAGATCAGGGGTCTCAAACTCAATTGCTATGGCGGGCCACATTTCCCTTAAGTTGAGTTCAGGGGGGCCACGCGTAACACACACTGCTCTGCTCATACTTTCGTGCTCTACTCTCCACCGAAAAATCTCCCCGCAGGGTAAAATTCGGCGGCACAGTAGGAGAGAGAGAGAGACTTGCAGACTCCACTCTCCGCCGTTAAATCTGCCTGTGGGGCCACATTCGGCGGCCATTTCCCTTTTAACTCTGACGTTGCCTTTTTAACAGCTCAGGCAAGATGTCCCACAACTTGCCTGAGCTCCGTTCAGAAAACGCTCACAGAACAAGCCTGCGGCCGGATTCGGACTGCGGGCCACATGACACAAGCCCGCGGGCCGCAGTTGGCCCGCGGGCCGCGAGTTTGAGACCCCTGATCTAGATGAACACGATTTGTTGGGGAAAGAATCAACATGGATTTTGTAAATGGAAATCACGCCTAACCAATCGATTAGACTTTTTGAGCGGGTTGACAAACGTGGAAAGGGTGATCCACTAGGTATAGTGTACTTGGACTTTCAGAAAGCCTTGGACAAGGTCTCTCACCAAAGGCACTTAAGCAAAATAAGTAATGGGATAAGAGGAAATGTCCTTTCATGGATTAGTAACTGGTTAAAAGACCAGAAACAAAGGGTAGAAATAAATTATTAGTTTTCAGAATGGAGAACGGTAAACAGTGGTGTCACCCAGGGATCTGTACTGTGACCAGTGCTATTGGGTCTGGAAAAAGCAGTAAACACTGTGGTGGCAAAGTTAGCTAGCTTGAATAATTTTGCATTGATTGCAAAATCCAAAGCATACTGGAAGTTACAAGGGATCTCACAAAACTGGGTCACTGGGCACCAAAATGGCAGATGGAACTCAATGTTGTTAAATGCAAAGTAATGCATATTGGAAAACATAATCCCTACTATACATATGAAATGATGAGATCTAAATTAGCTGTTAGCACTCAAGAAAAAACCTTGGAATCATCGTGGGTAGTTCTCTGAAAACATTCTCTTAAAGTGCAGTGGCAGTTGAAAAAGCTAACAGTATGTTAGGAGACATTAGGACAAGGATAGATAAGACAGAAAATATCATAATGCCACTATATAAATCCATGGTGCATCTATACCTTGAATACTGCATGCAGTTCTTGTCACCCCATCTCAAAAAAGATACATTAGAATAAAAAAGGTACAGAGAAGGGTAACAAAAATGATGAAGGGTACAGAACAGCTTTCATATGAGGAGAGATTAAAAAGACTGGGGCTGTTCAGCTGGGAAAAGAGGCGACTAAGGGAGGATATGATAGGGGTCAATAAAATCCTGAATGACATGGAGAAAGTTAATAAGGAAGCATTATCCCTTCTCAGAACACAAGAACCAAGGGTCACCCAATGAAATGAATAGGTAGCAGGTTTAAAACAAACATAAAATGGTATTTTTCACACAATGCACAGTCAATCCATGGAACTCATTGCTAGGAGATCTTGTGAAGGCCACTCACAACTAAGTATCGTGATTTGAATCATAAGCTGTAGATTTAATTTGATTTGTTCCATTAATGAATAGATTTGTGAAAATCATCATAGGTTCATGAACATTCTGCTAAAGAGTAAAATGCATCAGGCAGATGATTTGTTACAATTTAGTTGCTCAGCTCTATCTAGAATATTTATATAGCTATAAACATATACTTCAAGATTTGCAGAGATTCCCTACTGTCTGTGAATGCCAATTTTCTCTTTAAAGCTTTTATATTCCAGTTCTTTTATCTCATTTTATTCAACAAAACAAATTCTTGTAACAAAGAGGTTCCAGGCAGTGTCGCTTTATGAGCGGTTTTATTGGAAATAAAGATGAGAACAAAGCCAGCCATTATTTACAGTTTACACTGTGGATCAGTCGCCACTGGGTTTTGCTACTATGAATGAAAGCATCTTCTTTAGGATCAATAGGTAATAAAAGAAACTATAATCCAATAATAGTTGTGTGTAAACCTTGAGTATAGAAGAGCTGTGGAAAACCTGCTTATGGGAAATATCTTCATCTCACTGATATACCATAGCACCTGGTCCTGTGATTGATGACACAGGCCATGGGGTGGAGAAAGATATGAACACATGGATCCTGCCAAAGAAATCAAGCCTGCTTCGTTATTTGTCAACAAGTCTGCAGTAGAGAGAATCCCTGATGTGCAATCAATCCCTGGCCTTGTTTGTGAAAACACTGGTTTATTTGTTACATGCAGACTGTCTGTGAGGAAAATAAAGTGATTTAGCAGCTGTCTGAGGAGTGGGAGTGTTTGGGAATAATACAGTAGTGGGTTAAAAAAATATATATCTAAGGTGAGATCTTCAAATCCCTTCTGGAGTTAATTTGCGTTGGGCATCACAGAAAATAAGTTCTATGGGCTTTAGCTTGAAAAGACTCCAGCTAGGTTACCTTTAGTATTGTACGGAAAATCATAGAGATATGGAAATGAAAGGGGGAGGGACGGGGGGAGCTTTTCAGTTGGATTAGAGAGTGTACTTCTTTGAGTCAAAGAGCTGCTGGCTAATTTAGACCCTGTATCCTTGTAAATTGCACACTGTGTTCTTTGCAAGGAGCCAGTTCTGCAACACATTTGTTCTTTGTACTTTCAGAAATCCTTGTATCTGTGTATCTCCCATTAATTAATAAAACTACAGTTGATAGTATCTGCCAGCACTTTCATGCTATTAATAGTGCTGCAGCATCTCATCAGATATTGATTATTTCCTGTGGGTTTGAGTCTGGTTTTTTTTCCCCCTCTCTTTTTTTACATGTCTGCATTAAACTTTGTGGGTTTTTTTCCTCCCAACATTTGGATTTTAATTGCTGCACTATACAATGCCTTTCGCTCTTTAGAGATAAATGGATTATAACTGCCTTTTCTTCCCCCTTTATATTTAGTGGGCATGATTAACACCTTTATCCAGCATGTTATGCACTGTCCTGTTGTGTGTGCATTTCCAAGATAAGAGGTGTTTATTATGACTATAATTGGGTGGATTTCGAGGCTGGCTAGATACATCACTCCTTCAAATTTATTTCTATTAACTAGATGCATTTTAAATGTGAAAGAGTGAGAATTGCATGTCCTGGCTTTTTGTTTTTTCTAGCATGAACCTTAATGTGTCTATCCTTTAATCAAGGCAGACTGAGATGAACCCTCATGGGTAAATGGAAGTGCTCCTTCGGTGCTTCAGTAGTGAAGGGAGGGGTTTAATAGTTTGCACCGTCTGTCTGATTTTTCTCTTGAAGGGGAGCTGCTCACTTGTGCAGAGGCCTTGCTTGGGGGCGGTGGGTATGTCTACACTGCATATGGATGTGTAATTCCCAGCACAGGTAGACATAGACATACTAGCTTTGATTGAGCTACCATGCTAAAAATAGGCATGTCGCTGCAGTGGTGCAGATGGCAGTGCGGGGTAGTGGTCTGAGTACCATCCCATCTGAGGTAAGTATTCAGTCAGCTAATCCATGCCACCACCAGCCCTGGTGTGGAGGCATGACTCTTTTTAGCACATTACCTCGAACAAAACTTGTGTGGGCACTTAAGGTGGAAATTACACGGCCTGCTGCAGTGCAGATGTAACCTAAGGGCGTAATGCCTTGTGCTGGCCCTCTGAATTTCATCCTCATGAGGTAGTTGTGGCAACCCATTACCTAGAGGTCACCGTCTTCATATCCATTTCTAAAAGTTCAGACGTCAGTTCTCCCAGTCCTGATGCGTGGGTCACAGAAATGAGATTCGAGGTCATTGCAATGTTCCCAAAAGGCCAGAGCCTGAGCTGCATCATCTTGGAGCTTCTCAAATGTTTTTATGGAGCTGTAGCTCTAGATTTTCCTGACCGATGTGTTTCTCGGGAATGCTGCGTGCTGCTTATCCATCCTAAATCCAGGGAACTCTGTTATCGTGGATAGGGAACCATTTCAGTCAAGTTTGCTGTCTTGCTAGAGAGGAGTTATCCCACACTGATACCCCAGGCCTGCTTTGTCCTACTCTAATGTTAATTTGGATCCTATCAAAAATCCAGAACAAGCAGAAGGAAATCACTGGGAAAAGCTACTTTTTTCCTTTGGAAGATGGCACAGTGTGATTGTTAACTGAAGTGAACATGTGCATGCAAATTTATGGGTAACTCATTTGTTGTTACTCTTTCCTTCTGCAGGAGTGGCTTTGACACAATCCACTCACTGCTCTCTTCTTGCAATGTCTGTCTAAGTCCAAATGTGAAATCTTCTACTTTGGCTGAAATGCCAGGGATTGAACCCAGGGACCCCTATAGCTAAAAGCAGGAGCTGCTGCAGAGTGAGCTAAACATGGCTGATGCTATAGCACGCTCATATCCCCTGTGGATTGGTCACGGATGAGGAGCTCTAATACACACTCAGCTGTAATACCAACAGCCCAAGAAATTCATGCAATCTGGTTATGTCTTGTCTCTGACAAAGTCACATACCCTGTTACTGTCCTTTTTCTCTTGTGGGAGATGTGTGAGTAGCTAGTAGTAGACTGTGGGCGGCACCCTTGTTCAGGAGGCTGTTTAGGACCTGGAGATAGCACTGCCCTATGGATATGTGTATTTTCGGTGACACTGAAGTCCCAAGAAGGCTTTGGGAGATTTTTCAAGGGGTGTCAACCTCTCCCTTTCTAAAGGGAAGCCCACTCTGTGCTGAGAATTGTTTCTCACGTTGGCAGTGGGATAGGGGGTTGATGCCCCTTGTTCAGTTTCTGAAGGCTTGTCTACATGGCCCGGCAAAGCATACCAGGGGGTGTGATTTTGGGAAGTGTGCTAATGGGCTGTGCACTAACACCTTTCTGGTGTGCTCTAAAAAGGTACCTCATTCCTGTGGATGAGGTACCTTTCTGAGCACACCAGAAGGGTCTACACAGGGCAGTTAGAGCATAATGCTTTAGAGCCCTTTACAAATCACACCCCTCCTTGCTGGCCCTGTAGATGAGGCTGCTGTACACTCAGGGCTCAAGCTTTCCTGTCCAGGCAGCCTCTGCTGCTCCATTCACTCCCTGCTAATGATATAGGCCTCGATTCTGTATCCAAATTGGCTAGCATGGAACCTTTTGCCCACACAGAGGCCCACTACAGTCAGGGGAATGCCATCCAGCTGGAAGATTCTGTGTGAGCAGATCCCACTTCAGAATTGGGGCCATAGCAGGCAACTCCCTGCATGGGGCAGGGTGCCTCGCCAGAAAAGCAGAGGGTCTCAGGCCTAGAAACTGCCTCAGGGACCATGCAATTTTCAGTCATTTAGGGAATTGGATGAAGATGATGGGCTAGATCCATAGCCGGTGTAAAGATCTACAGCCCGCACTGACACCAGCTTAGGGTCCATACCACAGGCACAGCATATGAAAGATTTATTTAGAGATTCCATATTAATTTGTAATCACTGGGCAAATTTTTGTATCAGTGTTACATTGACTGACTCTGTGATTCTTACTAGAGTTTTTAAGGCAAAAGTATGTTCAGAACTAATGTTTCAATCCACACACCAACTATCTTTCTGTTTTTCCTTTCTGTCTTATTTATTACATGGGTGATTTTTCAATAGACTGTTTTAAATTTTTAAGAAATCTTACTGGTGCAATTGTACCTACAAAAGTGAAAGTATTTCTGAAACAGAGGGCAGCACTGAGTTTTCAGTTAATTTTTGTATTTTGGAATGCTAGATCATTGCTTATACATCTTGAGCCCGATCCTCAGCTACTGTAAATCAGTGCAGCTTCACTGAAACTGAATAGAGCTTAGGTAATTTACACTGGCTGAGGGTCTGGCCTTATACTTTCAGTCATTTTTATTGTGTTTGTGGAAACCTAATTTTGCATATGCATCCCAAGCAACTTTATCCAACTGCTAAAAAGTGTTTGGCAGGCTGCCAGCGACCTTTTGACACAAATTTCTTTGAAGTCTGAAGGGTGTCTGACACCATTAAACACTGCAACCTTGTAGTTGCATTTACCAAACAAGATAGCCCATACACCAGTGTCCTACATCTCTATTCTGCAAAGACCCTGGATGAGAAGTTGGTTGATACAGCAGCTGTGGAAGAGATGGACTATGAGATGGTGGTTTTTGTAACATAGAGGTTTTGCCACTAAACATTTGGCTAGGATCAACCCATGTGTTTCATACAGTTCTGACCTACTTCCTGTAAGAGTTTTTGGTCTTCACCAATCTGGGCTGTATAGAAACTGGAAATCTAGTCTGTGATCCTGCAAGTTGATCATTGGGAGTAGCCCCCTACACTCACATGCCACTCCACTGAAATCAGTGGGGACTTTGCTGGTTTAGGGGTCTGTCCAGAACCTGGGGAGATAGAGTATTTTGTCTGTAGAGACTATCTCATGGCCAAGCCCTGAATTCACCCATTCCTCTGAAAAAAGATTATTAGTTCAGCAGAGGGACAGTTTATATTAATAGTAAATTCCCTCCTCCAGTATTGCCAACCTCAAGTATTCACCAAAATCCTGCACCAAGGACCCACAAATCATGAGGTTGGCTTAAAATAATGTAATTGGCATTATTATTTATTTGTTTTCTGTTTTTTAAGCCTTTCCAGCTTTTCTCTGCATCCATGAGGGCTAGAAACTTTTTATTTAAATGAAAGGTGAGATTCTCCCAAACTCTCATGACTCCAGGAGCCAGGGATTTAAGATAAATACCAAACAATCAAGAGACTCACAAGTTTATTGTGAGAGGTAGCAATGCTATGTGATATCCATCATACTGGGGATTGACCCAAGGACCTCAAGAGCTGAAATGATGAGCTGCTACAACTTCAGCCAAAGCTCTGTAAATTGGTTTCTAACAGACTGATATCTTCTATAGATCAACACAGACCAGACTCTAATGCACGCTCACTAGTGGGTTATAATTGCTCTTCCTTTCTGCTGTGTGAATGTATTCGTAGGTGACCCGAATGCCTAAACGATGTGTACTCAAGTGTTATGCCTTCTGTATAGCAATACGAGTGCAGGAAAAAAGGAGCAAAGCTGATGGACAAAGATAGGGGAAAACATCCTATGATAGGAAAGCAGCATTTGAATGCTAAAGGCTGGAAGCTCAGGCAGGCAGGGAAGATGGCAAAGATTAATGGATGGGATTTGGAAGCATGTCTGAATGCTGGGAAAAGCTAGAACTTGAAACTTAAACATGAGAATTCGAGACTATAAGGAATGACTCATGTATATTGTATAAGCAGCAAGAGGTCATTGCAAGACACAGCCAGTCCTCTAGAAGAGAGCAGGGGGAATTCAGTGCCAGTTGAGGGATGGAGATGGCAGGAAATGGAAATGAACTCTTTCCCCTTAGTGCTTACAAGTGAGAGAAAAGTTGACCCTGCTACAGTAGCAGAAATATATTTTTGAGGAGGTTGTGTGTGTGAGATCTTGAAAGTGTTCATTAGAACACAGGATAAAAGAATTAAAGCTACCGAGAATGATGAGGCAATGGTACTAGACCATTTCCCAGTGGTTTTTTCCTGCTCCAAATCATGTTTGTCTCTCCTAAATCATTTGATCCCTTCCTTGCCCCCTTTTTCGCCACTTGTGGAAAAAAGGAATCCAAGGATTTAGGGGATTTAGGAAAAAGGAGAGAGAATGCTAATATTTCCAGAAGGTAGAGAAGGGGTGGGAGGTTTGGGCCATCCATTTTGCCATTTCAGTCCCAGAGCTACTTTGTGAATTGTAAAACTGCGCACAGACACGTGTGTTGTTTGCATGTAAGGCTTGTCCTAAATGTTGTGGTTGTCTTAGGAATGAACTGGAAAACTATGTATCATGGATATTTAAATATGACTCCTTTGTAAAATACCGTGCTTGCTGATCAGAGGCATTGCTGAATTTTGGGAAGGTGTATCCCACTTTGATGGAAAGTTGAGTCCTGGCTTCTAAAGGTGGATTAACAGAAGAACTAGGTCCAGAAATGCAGAATTTCCTCTCTGGACCATTCTATTGATTCCATCAAGAAGTGCAGCAGAAAATTCTGTATAGGTAATATTGCATCAGGAAAAATTACCTGAGTGGAGAAAGTCACCGAGAGAGTGAAGGCCAAAGGTACCAGTGATAGTGGAAAGAGTTTGGGACAGAGGGGGTGTTGTGTTGAGAGGTTGCATTTTAGCTGGGTAATCAGTAAAGGCTCTGATCTAATTCCCAGTGAAGTCTTTGCTATTAACTCTAATAGGCATTGAATGAAGCCTTTAAGCTATATGTATTAGAAAGTAAGAGCCTGAGGCCTAGTATAATAGGCCAGGTCTGAGGCCTCAGGCCTAGCATAAGAGGCCAGGTAGGAGGCCTGAGCTAAAGTAATGGTCAAGTCTGTTATAAAGCAAAGTTAGCAGGAGTCACGCTGTGAATGCTGGCAGACTCTCAGTAACTGGCAAGAACAGAGCTGGTATTACAAACACACACTCCAAAAAAGTGCTGGGCACAAGCACATTCCAGAAAGGTACCAGGACATCCTAATACCCCAGAGGTAACGAGGCCTTGCTGATCTCTCCAAATGACACTATAATTAATAGAAATGTTTTGACCGAACCATCCAGGACAAGGTAATGGGTGACATCTTACTGTTAGAAATAACCAAACAGTTGTCCCTGGGGCGGATTGGGGAGACGGAACCCTTTATTGCCTGCTCATTCCACCTCGACACTGCGAGTGAGCGACGAGGGGTTACTTTACAATTCTTTTAGCCATCACACTATGTAAATATATCCATTTCCAGCAACTCCCCATAGACCTTTATTTGGTTACATTGACACCTATAAAATGAATATTAATAACTACAAGATGAATACAATTATACCCACCCCTGTTTGTTGTTTACAGGATTACCATACAGAGGGCAGGCACATCACTTCAACAATGTTAGTGTAAAATTCATAGGTTTTGAATTAAAGGCATGCCAGGGGGGAGAGAAAGATAATGCTAGCTTCCCACCAAAGCCTTATGCAGGAGTGGTATTGTTATTTAGTTACCCTCATCCTCAGCGCAGATGGACAGGAAGGGAGGAAATGAAGAGAGATAATGGACTCTAACTAGAATTCACACCAATTAACAGAAACAAGGTTTGCCTGTGCCTTGACCCTGTTCCCTGTAGCTTAGGCCTGACCACTTGTCCAGCTTTTAACTCTTTACTCTCCTACACTTACGACATCAAAGGGTTGTACCTTTCCACATCATGGGGTGGCAACTTGACATGTCAGAGGGGCAATATGCAACTTGTTTGTATCAATGTATAAAGGAGGGTCTCAGAGGAAGCACCTTTGTCTGGCTGAGTGAGGAATGCAAAGTCCCGCCATTTACTGAGCTGGTCCATTGTCAGGGGCACACAATATTAAGTGTACTTGTAGCACGTACAAGGTGCTTAATGCTGTGCTCGTTTGGCAATAAACCTGGCTGGGTGTCTTTGTTGCTAAACAGATCTGTGGTCATGTCGAATCATTCAATCGTGGGGTGGTATCTTGGTTATCTGCGCAGAGCTGGGACAGCACAGACATGGCAAGCGCGCACACACAGCCAACGCTTGACAACACTGTATGTTGTAATGGCTTTTTATTTACTATAGGCGCAATTAAAACTAGAGCTGGTGGAATTGTGGGGGGGGGAGTTAATCAAATACATTATCTGATTAAAAAAATAATAATTGGTAAGTGATATCTCACATGTTTGAGTCCCACTGGCGTCAAAGGACTTTAATAACGGTGCTTAAAGCATATGCTTAAGTGCTTTGCTGAGCGAAGGACAAAGTCCCAAAATCCAAGCTGAGCGGCTTAAATGTAATAAAAGGCACTGAATTCATAAACATCAAAATAGAACAAAACCCTTCAAAGATTTCTGTAGAAATTTCTGTAGACTATAGGGAGAGAGATTCCCCTATTAACCACAATGGAATCTGTATCAGACCCTCCGTGAATAGACAGGGTATCGCTTAGGAATTAATATTTTGATTCTGCACAAATAATTATTTGTGGGATGTTATTTATGCCTAGAGAGAGTCCTCAAAAAGATAATTAATCCCCCAGAATCCTCTTCGGTGTCCAAATCATTACAGTGCCCCTTCCCCCCACTGCTGGTAGCACATCCCAGGACTAAATACCAACAAGTGGAGTGGGGCAAATCTGGAAAACACAAGCCCTCGCCTGATTATTGCACTCATATAAAGGATGCAAAATCACCAAGATCCCTTGTGTGGTTTATTCTTCTTTGACTCCTGTGCAACAAGGAACAGGTAGAGGTCATCTGGAGTCAGCAAAACCATGCCTACCTTCTGAACACCTCATAGTCATGAATGAGTATTCTCCTCACAACCCGCTGTGAGAGAAGGAAATATCATTACCCCTATTTGATAGATGGGTGAGCTGAGGCACCAGGTCATTTAATTGTTGGCTTGGTTGGAGGGTGGCAAGTGTTCAATGGTCTTGATATAGCAGAAGTTAGACTAGATGGTCTGTTCTGACCTTAAACTCGGTAACTTACCCAAGATCACACAGAAAGTTCATGGTAGAGGCAGGAATTGAACCCAGGTCTCCTGAGTCCCTGTCCAGTGTCCTAGCCACTACGTGTTCATCTGCTTAATTCCTAAAGATCCTGATACATTTCCCCCTTCAAGTCTCTTTCCAGATCATACCTCTCAAATGTTCCTTAGCTGAATTCCAGAGTTATATACATTCCACAGAAATTTGGCATCCCTCTCTTTTATTACTGAGGCTGGGTCTACGCTGACGGTGACAAATTCGCCGCCATCACATCGATTGCTCTGGATCGGCTGAGCGGTCTGTATAGACGCACCCAGTCGATCCAGGAAGCGACGCAGGAAAACCACTTCGGTAAGTGGAGTAGCACTGCGTCGAAGGGAGCGCTATTCCCTTCAACGCAGCACAGTATGGACGCCGCGCGGAGGAGACACTGCAAAGTCGATGGGAGAAACGCAAGTGATTTACGTCACTTGCGTATCTCCTGTCAACTGCCGCCGAATTGCCGAGGTAAGTGTAGACAGGGCCTGACAAACTATATCGGAATTAATCCTAAAACAGAGGAGTTATTTATGCTAAAGGAAGGAATCCTATGGCACTTTAAGTCTCCAACATGAATAAATGTTCAAAGCCACCCTCTCCCACCTTTGAGACTCTGTCACCCATTGCATCCCACGTTTTGAACCTCAGCAGATTCAGGGCTATGTTCCAGATCTTGCTCCTCATTCAGGTATTGTTTAACCAACATCTCTTCCTAATTTTTCCACAGGCAAAGCTTTTCTGTCATTCCCTGGTACCCGACCTTTCTTTTTGCTCCCATTTCAAGTGTGTTACTGACATTTACAAACTCCCACTAGACGATTCAGTCAATTACCACCAAAGACACCCATTGTTCCGAGCGAGCTGACCTTTACCCTTGGGCACCAATTAAAATCTATTGCTTTTACTCCTACAGTGCTTGCTGTAATTGGAGCCGTGGCTCATTGCCAGGTGTAACTTACAGGTTTCCCCCCTCCATTTCTTTAGTACTGAAAAGGCAATAAAGTGTCAATTAAAAAAATTTTTTTGGGGGGTGCAACAAAATTTTAATAAAGATATTTAATTAAACAAATCTTTTTGCTTGTCAGCAGGACTAGAAAAAACTGAAAAAACCAACCAACCAACCAAACAAGAAAAAACCCAAGGAAAATAATTTGCTACAATGTGCTGGCAATGCAGCTTGCATTCCATTTTGTTTCTTTGTTTTTCTCTTTCTACTAAAGTGTCCCAATTCTGCAACAGGGATGTGCTTGATAATTGCAGGACAGAATATGCTTCAGGCTTTGTGATGCTTGCTCTATTGTAAGGCTAACCTGGGTGAGGAGATCCCAGAGCTAAGGAACAATTGTGTAGAGATGTGTACCTATGTGGTTTCTAGGACCTTGAGGCCATGTAAGAGTCTAATGGGAGAGGGTATGGAAAAATGTTAGCAGTGCTTTTCCAGGCTCCACCCACAAAATAAACCCCACCCATTCAATATGCAAAAATATGATGCTACTCTCAATAGATAGGGTCTCAGTAGAGTACGTACCCCAAGTCTAAGTCTAGTAGCCTAACCACTGGACCATCCATCATTGTGTTATGATCCTTCCTCTTCATTCTTCTGTGCTTTGAAACAGTTAACATCTTTGACACCTGAAGTGTCATTACCTTCCAAGTTAGCTTCCCAAAATGATGGAGTGGTTCACACTGCTCTCAGGCTTTCTGCAAACCCAGGCAGAACATTTGTACATCACTTACACTCATGTTAGAAGCTACTAGAGTCTCATCTAGATGCTAATGGTGCTGGAGTTAATTGGTGGTAGCCCCATTGCTGCCTTTTGATAAAATTCCTTGCTGTACACAAGGTCCTAGCATTGTTCCATGATCTTTTTTAAAACCTTTTCACTAACTTACACTCAATCTTTCAATTGAATCTGAAAAACTGGGAAGGTTTCTGACTAACAGAACTGCATGCCTTTGGGAACATCATGGTAGAACTAGTCAAAAATATTCCATCAAAAGTTTTGAGGGAAAAGTGGGTTCTTGACAAAATGACTTTTTCATGAAAAGCATCTGCTTTCTGTGGGAAATGTTGATTGTTGTAAAATGAAACACTCAAACATGGAAAAGTTTTGGTTTGTGTCTGAAAACCAAAATATTTCAGCTAAAAATTGGAAAAAATTGCATTAAAAATGCCAATGTGGCACATCATGGGAGTTGTGGGGCATGTGCCTCATGTCTCCATCCTCCTCTGTGGGTTTGGGTCCCCAGCAGACTACATCTCATGTGCTGCACCATGGCCAGCGACTTCCATAATGCACTGCATTGGCACAGCAAGAGAAGAGACTTCTGCTGCATCAAGGGAGTTGTAGTCTGGCTAGGAAGCCCAGCTCATAGAAGAGAATAGGGGGATGGGGCACCCAAACTATAGATCGGATAAGGCACTACAGCATAATTTACATTTATTTGCATAATTTTCAAATAAAACTGTTTGGGTTTTGGTGAAAATATTTCAGTTTTTGGCCAAAAATATTCAGCTTTTGATTGTTCACCAAAAGTTTTTGACAAAGATATCTTTTCATTTACATTGAAAGTTTCCAGAGAATATCTCTGTTTTCTGACCAGCCCTACATCTGTGTCCTTGCTGAAGGAAGTGTTAGATCACTCATAGGAATGAAACCATAGAATACAAAAATATATGGAAATTTTTCAAAAGCACCTAACTTCCAATGGGACTTGACTCCTAAGTGTGACCTGTCCATGCTTAGCATAGCCCACCTGAAAATGCCAAGGTCAAGGCAGGCTGCAAAAGGGGAGCAGATTCTCCTTAAATTGGTGGCTAACACAGCAGTTAGATTCACCAACCAGTTACAAACAGAGCCTCTGATCCCCCACACTGGTTATCGAAAAACTAAAGCAAGAAGTTACACAGCCGCCTTTATGAGAATTCAGTCTCTGGCCCAATTAGCATTGGGTCCACTAAAGAGGTAAGTTATTAAAATTCTATTCCCTTTACCAAAAATGTTCTTCTGGTCCCCAAAGGGTCAGCCACATTACCAAATCCTTATAAGTTTGGATCTTACCCAAAATACCACGCTGCCAGCCAATCCTTTAGTAACTAAAACTAAAGGTTTGTTATAAAGGACAGACACATATGAGAAGAGAGGTGTTAAATGGTCAAAGCAGTCAGATACATACAAATGACTTTAAAGTCCATGTATATCAGATTCTCAGCAGAATTGTGGCATTTGCAGGCTTGTACAATTCTTCTGGAGTACATCCAGTACCTGGAAGAGTCTCAGTCCTTTGTTTCACAGCTTCAGCTGTTGAGTAGGTGATCCAGAGTTAGGAAGCAGGAAGGAAGATAAGATGGGGATGGTGTAACTGCCTTTCATGTCCTTTCGCAATGTGGCTTGCCCCAAAAACAGCCCCGCAGCACATGGCATGGAAAAGCCTCAGAGTTCCCTGTCCCTGGGCATGTTCTTAAATGTCCTGCTGCCTCATGAGGTGGAGCCCTTGGATTCTTTCACTGGATTCATATTACCTTTGAGTTCCCTTGATGGGCCATTAAGCAGGCTTCATGCTGCTGCCATCCAGAAACACAGCAGAAGTGGAAATACAATTATACTGTACCTATTTAGAACTTATAATACAAAACTGACACACACCTACAAATGTGTTTATCAATCTTAGTGAATTATAACCTTTCCAATGGTGCCTGACATGGCCTATCTCGTACGAATTACTGCAGTTATACAATATTAATATCTATAATATTGTAAATGGTCACCCCCTAATCCAGACAACGTCACACTAAGTCATTTAGGTTCTTTTCAAAATGTTACCTAATAGTGATTATCCAAGTCTGTTTATTTAAATGTGGGTAATGACTATGGTATGTGTCTGGTTTACCTGTAGTTTTCTCTGGGCAAGCCACAGGCCAACAGACCCCTGGGAAATATATTTAGCAGTTAGGGCAGGCATTTTTATTTCCCTCTGCTATGTGCTACCTTCACTCCTTCCTGGATGTCCCCTTTTTAAACATTGGTTGTCAGAACAATTTCTATATTGTGATTGGGTCTAAATAATGAGACAGACAAGATGGGTAAGGTAATACCTTTTATCGGACCAACTTTTGTTGGAGGAAGGGACAAAATTTTGAGCTTCCCAGAGCTCTTCCTCAGGTCCGGAGTAGGTAACCAGAGAGTCCAAGCTATGTAGAAGATGGAACAGATTGTTAAGCAGGAGAGGTTCACACATGTTGTATGAAGTCAGATATGGAATGTTTGCGTTGTAAAAAGCGTTTGCCCATGGGAGATGGGGTGTTTTATCTTCTTTCAGTGCGAGTTCATTAAAGAGTGTAGTGATTCTCTTGGTTTCACCTACATAGGAGTTGTTGGGGCATTTGATGCACTAGATTAGGTACACCATGTGTTGTGACAGGCCTGTGTGGACCCAGGGATCTTGAAAGGTGTTTTTGTTGCAGGTATTGATCATCATAGCAGTGGAGATATGTCTGCAGATTTTGCATCTCTTGTTCTGGTAGGGTCTGGAGTCACACTGAGTAGCTGTGTCGTGGTCTGTGGGGATCTTGCTTCACACAGAGATTGTTTCATATCTGACCTCTCTCTGTCCTCATCCTCAAAGGAAGCCTGTACAACCTCTTCCAAAAAATTTGAATTCATAACACTGCTGGACACTAAAAACAGTCAGCTTAACAGACTCTTGTTTTAGGGCCCATCACAAATTATTGTAACACTCTGCTTCCTACTAACCCTCCGTTGTCCTAGGACTGCAGAGATGTGAATTGCCCTTGTGGAGTGGTCTCCTACAACATATGTTACTGCTTATGCTTAACAATATGTCCCACTTGTATTTAGCTTGGACACTCTGGTTACTTCCTCCAGACCTGAGGAAGAGCTCTGAAACATGAAATCTTGTCCCTTCCACCAGCAGAAGTTGGCCCAGTAAAAGATACTAGCTCACACCCTGTGTCACTCATATCCTGCAACCGACACAGACACAACAACACTACAGACAACAAAAATCTAAATAATGGTGTATATCAAAATGAGAGTGGGCAGGGCCGGGAGTTCCCTATTATCAAGCACACACTCAAAGGGAGCCCCCTGCTATTAGCCTGTTTGGGAACATGGACACATTGCTTCTCTTGTCCCCACTTTGTCCACCCTGTTACTACAATTTGATGAAGCATCACAGTGCCCGACCTGCCAAAAAATTGGTCTGCTCCTCCTGTTCTTATCTCCTGTAACAAATGGTAAGAGCACAGGCAGTGCTGAAGCTATTCCACCTGTGTGGTTGGAGTCATAGCCACAGAGTGACTCTCTTGCTGGGGAGCAGAGGAAGATGAAACTTTGTCATCTGGAGTTGAATGAGCATCTCATCATATAGCCGTGTGGCTGCTCAGGCACTGTGCTGGGTTCGTATCTCTCTGCTGTTCCCAGTTGACTGAAGACTTAGGAGAACAGTGCGGTACCAGTTGTATTCACTGCACAGATAAGAGGCTTACTTTGCAACAGTTTGGGCTTAGAAAAGTCAGGCCTGATTCTCATTTCACTTAGGCCCATTACATCACAGTGGCAGTGTAAAGAGATCTGAAAAAAGAGTGCAATTTACTGTCATTGTAAGGCACTCCTCCCCCATTGTAAGGGCCTTGGTGCAAAATGAAACTTAGATTCTACATTGATTATTTTTATACGTAATAAAACCTAATTTCAGAAGGAAAAAGAGGCTGTATATCCTGTTCTCGCCCCGCCACAGAAGCAGGGTAATTCACCAACTTACCATTTAGCGAGTGGATTTATCAAGCCCAGCTAGACACTATTTCACATGTACAGGGGAAGAGGAGAAAAAGATTTTAATGAAGGGTTTGAAATTTCCCAAGAGGGCAACTAAACTCCCACATATTTCCTCTTTTCTGGGAAGTGAAAGATTGTGAGTTAGAAGGCATCCTCCAGGAATCAGTGCAACCCTTCCATTGGATGCCAGCAGGAACCAGCTAAGTTTGCATGATAAAGAGAGAGAGTTTATCCTCGGTGCAGTTGTGTGCTTGGATATTACAAATCTAAAGCAGTACCTGCTGATTATTAAATTCCTTTCATGTGGAAGAAAACTCCTGATTCCCATGGGGAGATGTGAACTGTTGAGGCCTTCCCTACCAGTTAAGGGAATAGCTATTCCTCTTCCCAGGCTAAACTGGTCCAGTTATATTTTAAAGAAGCTTTGTAGGGAGTGGTGGGTGCCTTTTTTTGATTAACATTAATTGAACCAAATAGCTTAGAGTCTGTTTCTATGAAGAGCTGAGTATTGCTGACTGAAAGGATGTGGACAAATTGGAGAGAGTCCAGAGGAGGGCAACAAAAATGATTAGGGGGCTGGAGCACATGACTTATGAGAAGAGGCTGAGGGAACTAGGCCTGTTTAGTCTTCAGAAGAGAAGAATGAGGGGGGATTTGATAGCAGCCTTTAACTACCTGAAACGGTGTTCCAGGGACAATGGAGCAAGGCTGTTCTCAGTGGTGGAAGAGGACAGAACAAGGAGCAATGATCTCAAGTTGCAGTAGGGGAGGTCTAGGTTGAAATTAGGGAAAAGTTTTTCAGTAGGAGGGTGGTGAGGTTCTGGAATGGGTTACCTAGGGAGGTGGTGGAATCTTTAGCCTTAGAGGTTTTTAAGGTCTGACTTGACAAAGCCCTGGCTGGGATGGGTTAGTGCTGCTTTGAGCAGGGGATTGGACTAGATACCTCCTGAGGTCCCTTCCAAACCTCATCTCCTATGGTTCTATGATTATATGACTGCAGCAGGAGCTGAATGTGCTCGGAAGTCCTGATTTCACCTTGGAGCGTGACAGAGGACCTGATATGGGAGGCCAGGGATATCTTCACTTATTATGGGCCTACCCAGGAGCTGTGTTTTGTCTCTGGCCTCAAGCGCTGCTTAGCTTGCACCAGGCTGTCTACGGCCCCAAGGGACTGCAGTGGCAGCAAGGAATAGCCAGAGTGCGAGCATTCTCGAAACCATCACTTTCATTTCAGAATGCGCCTATCCTGCCCCGTGAACCAGGAACTACTATGGGGAGTGCAGAGAGTTTATACGAGACAGGGCTTGATTGAGACACAGGTGCCGGAGGTTGATGGCAGGGGAACCTGTTTGAGGAGGGTTATATCAGAATAAAAATATTCATTTTTATAAACAATTGCAGACCTCCTGGGTGCAAAGAGAAGCCTGAAAATGTAAATCGGAGTCAAACTTATGCAGCAATGTCCGCCTGAGTCTGCAGATAGTATGACACAATAGCTCTGAGAGGTGCGAACTTCCCTATGCCTCTCAATTAGGTGTGAGGTTGAAAACCCATTGCTACGGGTTCCCCATCAATGCCACTCCAGTGTACGTAGCCCAAGAATGCAGTTGAATTGACCTATCCACCAAACAGATACACCAGGGCTGATGGGGTAAGTACTGCAGCGAAAGGAGCTGTATTTCCAGTAGCGATATGGAGGAGTTAGTACCGTTATACAAGGTGTTGGTGAGACCTCATCTGGAACACTGTGTGCACTTCTGGTCTCCCATGTTTCATGAAGATGACTTCAAACTGGAACAGGTACAGAGAAGGGCTACTGGGATGATCCACGGAATGGAAAACCTGCCTTATGAGAGGAGACTCAAAGAGCTTGGCTGGTTTAGCCTGACCTAAAGGCGGCTGAGGGGAGATATGATTGCTCTCTATAAATACATCAGAAGGATAATGCCGGGGAGGGAGAGGAGTTATTTAAGTTCAGCACCAATGTGCACACAAAAAAAATGGATATAAACTGGCCCTCAGGAAGTTTAGACTTGAAATTAGAGGAAAGTTTCTAACCATCAGGGGAATGAAGTTCTGGAACAGCCTTCCAAGGGGAGCAGTGGGGATAAGACACCTTGCTGGCTTCAAGACGGAACTTGATAAGTTTATGGAAGGGATGGTATGATGGGACAGCCTAATTTGGCAATTGACTGATCTTTGACTACTGGTGGTAGATATGCCAATGGCCTGTTAGATGGGGGGGTTCTGAGTTACTACAGAGAATTCTTTCTGGGTGTCTGGCTGATGAGTCTTGCCCACGTGCTCGGAGTTTAAATGATCATCATATTTGGGGTCAGGAAGGAATTTTCCCCCAGGGCAGATTGGCAGAGGCCCTGTGGGTTTTTCGCCTTCCTTTGCAGCATGGGACACTGGTCACTTGCTGATGGATTCTCCATACCTTGCCGTCTTTTAATCATTATTTGCGGACTTCAGTAACTCAGCTTGGGAGTCTATTACAGGGTTGGATGGGTGATGTTCTGTGGCCTGCGCAGGAGGTCAGACTAGATGATCCTAATGGGCCCTTCAGACTTTATAGTCTACACTTACCTTGAAATTCAGCAGCAGTCAATGGGAGTTACACAAGCTACACCGAGTAGCTTGTGTAATTTCCATAACTCCTCTTCTGCGCGGTGTCTTCACTATGCTGCACCGACAGGAAATGCGTTCCCATTGACGCAGCACTCTGCCACTTGAGGGCGTGGTTTTAACATGTTGACTTCTGGATCGATTGAACGGGTCTCCACGGACCACTCAGTCGATCCGGATAGATCGATCTGATGACAGTGAATTTGCCGCCATCAGTGAAGACGCACCCTACGAGCCTATAGCCCTGCTCGCTGGCATTGTCACTTAGACGTCTAATAGGGGGTGAGGTCCCAGTACAGGAGTGTTGCCACAGGGGTAGAGCTACAAGGACCCTGTTGCAGTTTTTCCTTGGGCTTCAGTTTGCCTGAATCCAATCCTGATGCAAGTTCTGAACTTGGCAGGGTATCCCCCCTTTGCCAAGGAAATTCATTAGGGGCAGCCTCAGTTTGCTTTATGGTCTCTTAATGTTGCCAGGGCTGGCATGAAGGGCATTGCAACTGAAAACCTGGTTTCCCCCGCATGTGTATTAGTATCTATCAAGCAGATCAAACATTATAATAAACTTTTCTTATAACATCAAAATAAGAGGAATAGGTGTCTTTGGGCAGAGGTTAGAATGCAAATGGGAGATCTTGGAGTGAATGCAGCATAGCTTAAAGTTCTGACTATGATCAGTAGTAATAATGTAACTTTCTATCGAACTTTCCTCCCCATTGTACTTGTGCATTCTCCGTCCAATCCTCTAATAACCAGAAAAGTGAGGCGCACAGACGCACTTATTTCTTTCCTAATGGGTGATTATTATCAGACATTATGTGGTAACAGGCGCGCAGCATGTTGCAGCAGAGACCTACAGACCCAGCGGCAATAAAGTAATAATGCTGTATGTATCATTGTTTTATTAGCTGTGTCAACCAGCCTGTTTACTTGGCCCCATAATTAGGATCACGCCTTTAGCTGCTTAGAGGGAGATGAGTGGTTACATATGTTATGCAGGGACTCTGAAAAATTTACTGCACAGCACTCGCAAGATTTTAATAAGACAAGTATCCAAAAATCTATCCAAGAAGACAGGTGAATAATGTTTGGGCACATTCCCTATAGCAGCACTTATCCACCAGTCATTTCCTATACCTGTAATGTTAAACCCTATGAAATTCCCATTGTGTGTGTGTGTGTATATATATATACATAAAAACAACAAAAAGGAGATCACTTAAAACTCCTGGACATAATGTCTATAAACATCATTATCTATCAATGTATGTTCCTAATCTAAAGAGACTCAAGGTTTAATAAAGATGATCTTGAGGGTAAAGCTGAGGACTAGGATTCAAGAGATGAGGTGTCGTTTCTTGGATCTGCTACTGACTGTGCTACTGAGGCTTTGGGGAAAGCCACTTAACTGCTGTGTGCCTCAGTTTCCCCTCCTACACCGCGGCTTCCTACCTCAGAGATGTTTGTGGGGCTTAATGCATTTATGTTTGTAAAGAGCTTTAATAGGAGAATAGGCGTCGTATAAGTGCAAACAATTTTTGTTATTAATAGTGAATTCATGTGTGTGATAAAAAAGGTACATACTATAAAAAAGATTACATTCTTCAATATATCTAAATTACAGCTATAGTAAAGCTGCGCATACAGATTTTATTTGGAATTATCTGAATAGGAGCTAAATTACAGTCTACATTCTTGTACATTATTGCGGTGGGAGCAAGATAGTGTCTTTAGTACTTGAGAGGGGAAAACATTTCTTATAGTTTAAAGCATTTCCTAGAGGTAGACACAGCACGAGTACATGAGGAAATAGGGCAGATTCAGCTGAAGGATAATGAGCAAATCATTCTTTTATTTTTGGTGTGGGGGGCGGAATATTAAGACAAAAATACATCACTAGAGGTTAGCTACTTCCCTATTCCAAAGACCAGGAAGGCCATTAACATTTTAAAATACAAAAGCTCAAACACGAAAGAATGTGCCTCATCCCTTCGATGAATCCATCCCCAAAATATCATAATACATTACTCAGTAATCCACAGAACAATTACACTGCAGACTGCTGGGACCCAACTTGAGCAACATTGCAGCTTCCTGCTGTAACATTTAGGGGTAAATTTTCAGTACACAGATTGCCATCCCCTCAGGCACTTTCCCCATGGGCTTTCTATGGGAGACCAGGATGGCATTTAATGTCAGATACAGTGGGGGAGATTTTCACAGGCACAAAGGATAGTTAGGCAACTAAGCCCTATGGAGTTGAGCACCTGCATCTCATTTATGCCTTTGAAAACCTCTCCCATGTTGTGCCTAAAACCATGTAAATTATTTCTTATTTATTGATCCGTGGGAAGCAGCAAGAGTGAGGTTATCCCACTGTTTGACATGAGCAGTGAGGAGAGGCCCCCAAGTATTCTGGAAGGTTTATAGCATCCTAATCACAATCAGGTGAGCGGAAATCTCTTGAACTTCAGTACTGAATCCTGGCTGTTCAGGTAGCCCTGATAATCACACAAAGGATCACACTGAGATGGAAAGGACACTTTCGTCCAGCCAAATGTGCATAAACATCTGTCTCTCTCTCTCTCCTGATCCACATCTCATGAATATCTCGTGCCCACTTACGGCCTGGGAAATAGCTGGAACTGGTGCAGATCTGTTGTGTTGAAGATTGACCCACACTCAACTCTGAAGTAAAATCTTGGCCCTATTGAACTCAATTGGAAAATTCCCATTGACTTCACTGGGACCCAGATTTCATTCTGCAAGTTTGAATTTGACAGACACCAGGTTAGGTTGCTCCTTTTGAAGCTGTCTTTATTCCCCCAGGACAGGGAAGCCCAGTCGCATGGAGAAGGCCTCAGCAGTTAGCAGGAAGTTTGCAAACAGCTCCCTTATAGATTGGCCAGCTCCATGGGGTTACCAGTTTCATAGCCATGGAAAGATAACCCAAGTTGAGTGCAGCTTCCATCTCTGACTCCTCATCTGAATGGTTTCTATGAATAACTGTGAAACGCAGTGATGTTGGGCACTGCAGGCATATTGAGAAGGGGGCTAGTTTTCAGGCAGTTGGTGAATCCTTTGAGTAATCTGATAATGAACAGAAAACATCAAGTTATGTGTGTCAAAGGTGCTTTGCCAAGTCACTTCTTGAGAGCCTCCTTCTTGCATCTTCTCTTTGTAACCGTGTTCGCTGTCAGACTTGCCTAAATCCCATAGATTAGGCCTGTGATAACTTCTGTCGATTCTGGTAAAAAATGCATTACCCACCTTGTAGAATTTCAGGCTTCCATTGTTAAGGGCCATTTGCCTTCCTCGGAACAATGCCTGGGCACGAGCTAACCCACCCTAGTTAGAGAAAAGAATCTTGGTTCACATTTAAACCCACTTCATGGGATTTTTCCTCTCTTTTTCTTTATACTTGCCTGGTCAAGCTGAAAGGGGTTTTGGTTTGAAGTCCACCCTAATTCTTGCACATAACACAAAAGTTATGTTTAGTACAAGAGAAAAATGTGTTGAACTGACAGCCCTGGAGCCTGCTGTATCCATAGAGGCAATAGAGGGCAGAAGGTAGCAGGTTGTGTCCTGCCAACCCTGGCCTGGAAGTGCCACCTTTGAAGAGGGCTGATGGTCTCCATGGTTCATTTGGTTCTTGACCCCTCTGCGAGGACTTGTCAATGATGGGGTCAGTTAGCACCAAGTGTGGTGGGTTTTATGAGGTGAACACCTGTGCACTGGGAACTGAAATAGGACCCACCAAATTATTAGACTTAGCTAAACGAATGGTGATGGGAAATGATAGTTTTCGGTCACTACCAACCTGAGAAACATGCACCATGTGACTTGAAGCTCTGTAATCCCTTACCAATTGGACTGGCCATCCATCCTTACATCCCCCTCAAAACATCCCCCTTCTCTTTCCAGAAGCTCTGATCAACGCTTCTTGAAAAAAGCGTATTCTGCTCTGTTGTTCCCGAAGCTAATTTACAAAACTAGTGCATTATCAAAGCCTTTAAAGCTTTTAATTAGTTTGGTTTAAATGGACCTAGTGAAATAGTGAAGAGCTTCAATGAGCAGAAGAAGGCTAAACTGGTACCAGCAACAGGAGGTCCCTTTCCCACCACCTCCTCCCTCTGCCTTTAGCCCCCTGACTTCCTGTAGCCCATTTGCAAACGGAGCCCTGCAGCTTTTATTTTTCATATGAAAACTGTCAGAGCTAGACACAGGACCCACAGCACCTGCCCAGTTAGTTGCATGCCTGCCGGTTTCTCTCTCGGATGTCTTGGGCACTTTCCCTTGTAAGCGAGGAAGAATCCTGGCTTCGTTCAGGGAATGGAGCAAAGAATGGCTGGGTTTTTTTGTACAGCTGACTGACTTCTCTTGTTCTTAATTGCTCCTGTCTTCCAAGCATTGCCAAAAACCCAGCAGTAAATAGGCAGGCTATAGCTCATCTCGGCTTAATCGTTTTGATTGTGGGCTTTTAAAATCCCCCAGACGTCAAGCAAATTTAAATGGGGCTGTGTGCTGGGGAGCTGACAACCTTGGCAGGCAACAAATCATGCTGACCTCCCAAGTAGCAAGTTGAATTCTCAGTATCTCAGGTCAGACAGAAGTGAGCTGTTCCATGATTTGGAACTAGCCATCCACTGGCTATAGGGAGCAGGTGTTCTGCATGGGGTTGGGGGTTGTGCTGGCAAAGACACTAAGGGAGTGTGTAGGTTTGCATGGATTTGTGTGGCACCTTCTGCATCCCCATCACTAACAGCATAGTTATGGATGGAAGAAAAACAGGTCTAAAACTCTAGACTGTAGTTTTCAAAGCCGCCTAAGGGATTTTAACACTTCATTCCCATTAAATTAATTATCTGAATACCCTAGGTGGATTTGAAAATCTAAGCCCGAAAGTCCTGATCCTCAGCCGGTGCAAAGTAATTCTGTTCCTTAGACAATCAGCAGGGACCATCTCTCTTGAGTGTTTGGAAAGTTCCTAACATAGTGGGTACTACTGCAAGTAAAAATAAGTCAATGGAGCTAAGCAAATTATACCAGCTGATGATCTGGTGTGTAGTTTTGACAGCCTGGCATGGCTCTCACAGGCTTGTTCACCATGTGTGGGGTAATGGAATTAAATTTAAGCACTGAGTTTTCTCCTCACAAGTTTGATTTTTTATTTCCTTTTTAATGCTTTATCCTTCCACCACACAGCTCTGTAATGAGATCCAGCAGAGTTTGGCAGCAGGGGTAGAACCCTGGACCTTCAGCACTGAAGGTCAGGCCTTTATCACTTGAGCTAAAGAAACAACTTCCTTAGTGTTAGTAGTCATAGGCTCTTGTCCTCTGTATGGAACTGGTACTAGAGGGGGTCGTGATACACTTAGTCAGTGGAATACAGTTGCAGCAATAGGGCAGGAGGGAAAGAAAGCAAGTCAAGGAGTTGAAATACTAGAAAAGACCAATGATCCTGCTAGTCTACTGTCCAGAAATGGCCAATGCCAGGTACTTGAGAAGTAACACCCCCTCCCCCTGAGAACTAGAGGTTTCAACCAAAATCCTCTCACTGAAACCTCTTAAACTCTCATTTTAAATCAGAACTTCATGTGGGTTTTCCTTCCATCAACTCATAATCAACCTAGCCATTTACCCAATGCAGAATCATGGGTGTAATACTTTGCTAGTAATGTGATCCTCGTCTCCTGCCCTGACGTGGAGGATTATGAAGCATGAGTGTAGCCCCTATCTAAACTTTCACCTTTATTCTGTCTCGTATAAACATAATCAACTGTGTCCTCACAAATTACCCTTACTTGGAGTCGACTTGCTATCTACTTGCGTCTAAGAGGTTAAGGTCTTGTGGTATCAGGGAATGTATGTTTTCCAAAGAGAAATTCCTTTAAAGTCAACTTTGGTCAATAGTGATTTCAGTGCAGTGGAGGTGTTGCGGTCTAGTAACTATCATAGAAAATGGATGTTAAAAACTGGGGTCCTAGTGTTTTGCTGTATACAGTATAAGTAGAGCTACAAAGGATGAAGGCACCAAGGAAAAGGACAACTGGAAAGAAAAGAAATTTACCAAGAATACATTACATTTATGTAGACCTTTTTCACTCCTAAAGATTATAAAGTACTTTACAAACTAAAATATCTATATATACAAGAATGACTTCACAAGTTACTGAAATGCATCCACCTCTGGGGTGAAGTATAAAAGGGGACTAATCACACCTGTTTATGGGAGGAAATTAAGAAAATAAAATCCCAATAAAGCATCAGAGTGACGTAGGTGGAGAGAATGAAGTTACCTAAATTCAAATATGTTTAGGGTAATGGAGTTGCCAGCCTCACCCTTGAGCAAAGTGCTTTGGGACCTTTAATAGCTACAGGTAGAACTGGTTGAATAACTGATATTTTGATTCTATGGCTGTTCCCAAAAATTGAAAAAATATTTTGGTTTAGGTCAAACCAAATCTGAAATTTTTCAGAATTTCTAATGAATTGAAGAATTCCAATTTGGGTCTATTCCAGAGCACAGATTTGAATCTATGTCATCTACATATCACATGAGTCCCCTAACCCCTGGGCTAAAGAGAGGGGGGATGTCTACCATCACCAGCTCCTCCTCTGCCATTTTGAAAATGGCTGAAACGGTGTAAAAAATCACAGTTTTGAATCACTTGAACCTGCATTTTTCAGTGAATAAACTGTTCATCTACACATTTTGCCCAGCGCTAGTCATGAGAGATCAAGGCTTTGGTTTTATGTTTGATACTGAAGTAGTTGAAGCCTGCAGTAGAGTAAGAAATGTTAGCCACCGGAAGATATTTTGTTTCATGATTATGCAAACTCTAATTAGGAGATCTATGGAGGATGAATACATTTTCCAATCACTCAAAAGCACATTGGTTTACAAGTCTGTGCTCAGTCAGCTGAACAATTTATTATATCAAGCCTTAAAAGCTTCATTTAAATAGAACTTTGCATATGTGAGTGAGACCGCAGTAGTTTAACATGCCATTACTTGGTTTCAATCCAGAAGCTTAAGGAGAGAGAGGTTTCAACCTTCCTACTACCATCTCCTCTCGGCAATCACTTCTAGCACCATCAAGAGGTTTCCTTTTTAAAAGCTGCTTGCGCTACACTGTCGCTTTTCCATGTTCAGTGACATTACCGTATTAGACAGCATGGGTGCAGTGAAGAAAAGGGCAGGAAAGAGGGAAGAAGGAACTAGGAATAAAGAAAACTGAAAGCTATTTATGTGATACAAACTGGCTACTAGAATTGAACCTCATTAGACTGAGAGGTGCAGATAAGCAGAATAATTCATGTTGCTGCTTTTTATTTATTGTGGTTGTAGCTGGATACACTTAAAGAACACCTGCCTGGTTCTCATTTATACAGAGGTCCCTTGCTTAGATTACATTTTAACAACCAATTTAAGGACAGTCTCTACTGCCAGAGCAGGGTAAAAGGGATTTCGTGCAAATGAGAATAAGGCCCGTTGTAAATTAAAATGAAGGGTATGTGGTATGTTGTATCAAAGGAGTAAGTGAGCTGAACAGAAACTTGGAAGAAGATAATTATGTCTCTGAAATGTTTGGCATTTATGGATTGCTTTTCAGTGCAAAAATATCAAATTGCTTCATAAACTATAAGCCAGATACTGATCTCCTTTCCACTGTTGGAAGCCTAGAGTCAGTGGAGTTGCTCTGGATTTATACTAATATTACTGTACTCAGGGCCTGATCCAAAACCAGTGGCATACCATGGATCTCCAGTGCCTGGGGTGCAAGCCTACATTTGCACCCCTCAATGCACCTGCCCCCATCGCAGGGCAGGAGGGATCCTGGCACTGTCCCCCAGCTGCCCTGGAGAGGGGAAGTCTCTACTTGCAGTGGGCGGGGGGAGAGGGGGATGAGGCCTGGGAGGGGGCGCAAATGCAGGCTTGGCTCCGCCACCCCCACCCCCTCTGCACTCCCGTGCCGCATGGCACCCACTTCTCCTGCTCCAGCCCCACAGCCCGGTGCTGGCTTGGACGGGGTCAGCCTCACCCAGCAGGGGAGCAGGCAGCCTCACCCAGGTGTGGGGAAGGGGGCCCAGGAGTGGGAGCAGCTGCCCCGCAGCCTCCTGCAACCCCTGCCCATCTTGGGTAGGGTTTTGTGGCCTGCCTTGTGCGGGAGGTCAGACTAGATGATCATATTGGTCCCTTCTGACCTATGAGTCTATGAGTCTATGAAGGGCAAGCCCATCACTGAACAGCCGCTCCAGCCCCACAGCCCGGTGCCAGCTTAGACAGAGCGGCCTCACCCCCTGGCCTGGAGGGGGGTCACGGGGTGGCCCTTCACAATGTGCAGGGGGTGCTAGAGGGCCGGCGCCCCCCCATCCCCTGTGCATCATGAAGGGCCAGGCCGGCACCCCCGCCGCAGGACGGCACCTGGGGGCATGGCCCCGCCCCCGCTCCCCCCCTTGGTACACCACTGTCCAAAACCCTTTAATTTCAATAGAAAGATTCCTCTTGACTTCAATAGACTTTGAATTAGCCCATCCGAATGTGACCATCTGTGCATATGCCACCATTTAAATACATCAGTTAGAGTCCAGAAAAATTCTAGGGGAGGAGGTAACATTTTTGCTAAGGCCTTTGGGACAAACCCTTATCTTTATGACAAGTCCCTTGCAAGACCCACACAGAGCATGTAGAATTAGTGGTCCTGAATCTTATCTCAAAGGTCTCCCCCTTTGGCCCCTAGCTCTCTTCATATTTATGCCACTGAGCTGTTGACACATTCTGCAATACAGCCGCTGCAGTGTACCAAGACGTAATCAGACCCCAAAGTGGAACTTGGAGGATTAACAATAATAAAATGTACACAGGATGTTCCTGGTTACCTAGGTGTAGCTGGGTAATACTGCAATTGACAATGCATGTGTGTCAGGTAGTCAATATTGGAGTCAGACAGCATTATTGAATGTGTTCTTTACTACTTCTGGGTGGTTCTTGTATACCTGACATCCATCAGAAAACTCAGTCAAGGGGAGCTACTTGCAAATGATTTACAGTATTTTGCAGAATTATCTCCCTACTGATGGGTAAAAGAAAACCCAGGCACCATATGACACTACAGAGCTAGCATTTTAATGTAGGCACATACAAATAACTACATAATGTGTATATCCCAGTTACCTATTTGCACATGCATATGGCCAGATGGATGCTTAATTGGCCATTTATGTGTGCAAATAGCTGATGTCCAAATGGGCACTCAGTCTTTGCCTGTGTGTAACTGAAATTCTGGCATCTTATTCTTTTTACATTAGATTCAAGAGGTCAGAT
The DNA here is from genome assembly GCA_007922155.1 of Mesoclemmys tuberculata. Taxonomy (NCBI): domain Eukaryota; kingdom Metazoa; phylum Chordata; order Testudines; family Chelidae; genus Mesoclemmys; species Mesoclemmys tuberculata. The sequence goes on from ML675609.1 coordinate 57,241,750, forward strand.
TAGATTACTGCAGTGGCCTCCCTTGGCTTTACAAATCCCTGCTCAGAAGAGTTTTCATACCAAATAGAAAAGACAGACACATAGCGGGAAGGGAATTCACCTTATTCAGATGACTAAGGTAAATTGTCACAGGACTGCTAATCCCCACCATCCTTTGAGGAGGGGAAAGGGCTGTCATAGCTCCATGGCTGAATTCTAACAACCACCCTTGCCTCAGGGCAGTATGGTCTAATGGTTGGGGTCAATGACCTGGTCCTCTTATGCACACCAGCATGGCCCAATGGCAAGATTCAGTATAGCCACCCTCTCCAGCAGGGCTACAGGGTGTAGTGGCCAGAGTGGGGTTAGGCCATCACCCAGCGGTGGGTGGCAGTTGGGGTAGGTGGACCAGGTGGTAGCAGTGAGTGGATTTTCCACTAGGTCAGCAGGGATCCATCCAAAACACACTGTCCTTGTTCCAATTTCATAGCCAGATCAACATCTAGTTCCTACCATGTCTTTCAGCGCAATAGTCCACAGGTCCTCTGGGATCAGCGACACTCCCGACGTCTCTGTCCCCTCTTGGGCTTACTCAGGTAGCCAGGTATCTGCCCGTCCTTCAGGGCCTGGGGCTCCAGCAGTTCCCCAGAGGGCACTCATGCCATGCCATGCCATGCCATGCCATGCCATGCCATGCCATGCCATGCCATGC
>ML675609.1:57242450-57264078 GCA_007922155.1 Mesoclemmys tuberculata
GCCATGCCATGCCATGCCATGCCATGCCATGCCATGCCATGCCATGCATCCTCTCTCCTCAGTGGTCCACCCTGACTGAGCTGGGTTTCTCCCTTTTATACTGAGGCTACAGGTGGAGCATGCCCAGCAGTGGCAAGGGGGCGTGGCCTCCTCTGCCTAGAGTATGGGGTTAACTCCTTCCTGCCCAGTGTGGGGCTGATACACCCTGGCACAGTAACATAGAAGGTCAGTGGCAGAGCCAGGAACTGAACACAGGTGTGCTGAGTTGGAGCCCAGTGCTCTAACTAATGGACAATACTGTCTCCAAAGTGTTCCACCTCCAGCAAGAATGCTGCTGAGCACACCCCGTACATCCAAATGTTCAGTGGAAGGTGGCAACATAGCGGGTACCAGGGAGAACAAGCAGAGAAGCAGGTTACTTGGCTGTGATCGTAGTGGGGGAAGCACGAATGGAATCCCTTGCCCTTTATTACTGAGTAGTTGGAAATCATAGCTGTACTTCATAGGTCTCAGCTGAAGTGGGTGTTTGGGTGTCATGCATCAGTCAACTGTTAATACTGTTGTCTGACACAATGGCAAGGAAATTCCTGCAATTTGGCAGCTCACTCTTGGGGAAGCATCTTCCTCGCATAATGAGGCCATTCCTTCCTTCCCATCATGTGCGTACTTCGAAGGAGGGGAGAAACTCGTCACTATCTGAATCCTAGGGCAAGTCATTTCAGCTTCTCTTGTGTCTCATCAGCAATAGCGGCTTTGCTCTTGGTATGTTAAAAAGTTGACTGGATGCTTGGTCTTGACATTTCAGTCACTGGCATTGTCTTGTCAGCTGGGTCTTTTTTTCTGATCGGCTGGTTGCACAGGTCAAAGGAAGCTTCCTGAGTCATTGCTCTGCTACTGGAGGATGAGAGCAAAGGAGTTCAAATATTACTCTAGCTTAAGCAGCAAGAATACCCGCTCTACTTTGATTCCCTAAAGACTGCCAGGGACATTAGCTTGTGCCAAAATATGTGTTAATTTTCTAAAGAAAACTACAGTTCCTTGGGCACTGAATTCAGGGCTGCTAAATTCATTTTACTTGGAAAGGCAACTAGATTCTTAGATTAAAATAATCACAGATTCTTTGCACTTTGTCAGCTTTTCACCAAGGATCTTGAAGCTTTATACAGCAGGGCTCGACAAATTTTCTTTGGAGCTAGGCGCCAGCCCAAAAATTAAGGAGTCAGACAACGTAGACCCAGCGGTGGGACACTCTGGCTGGAGCGCGGCAGTGCTCCCCACTCGCGTCCCTGCCACATGGATATAATGGCGCCCTGGCTGGAGTGCAGTGGCCGCTCCCCCAGAAGAAATACTAGGCACCAGAATTAAATGTCTAGATGCCATGGAGACCTGGCGCCCGGGGTTTGTCAAGCCATGTTATACAGGCCAATGAAACATCAGAACTTCCTCCTGAGGTTAATACTGTCATCCTCCTTATCAAGATGGGGGGATCTGAGGCAAGAAGAGATTAGATGACCTTCCCATCTTTGCATGTCAAGTCCATGGCGGAACTATGAATACAACCGGGCTAACATGTCCGCACTACACGATGCAGATTTTCTGACTTGGGTCTGTGGCTTAAACTGCATCCACACTGCTAAATGACAGGGTTTGGACCCAGGTCGCAGTGGGACTTGGGATCTCACTGAACCCCCTAGTAGGACCCTAGAACCCAGGTCCTGAGTGCTTGCTGGCCTAAGCCAGACTGATTTTGACAGTCCGAGTCAGACAGAAGGAGGGTTTAGAGTTAGAGCCCAGGCGTAGTGTGCAGTGTGGACATACCTTAATAGTCCACATTCCCAGGCCTCTGTGCTGATATCTAGACCACGCTCCTTTACACTGTGATAAAAGACCCACAGCAGAGCTACAGCTGGTCTAGCTCAGTTAACAGAGACTCGGGCTGTGGAGCTATAAAATTGCAATGTAGACATCAAGGCTCAGGCTGGAGGCCTGATCTCTGAGATTCTCCCTGCTCATGGGTTCTCGAAATCCAGGCTCTAGCCCAACGTCAAACGTCTACCCTGCAGTTTTATCGTTCCACAACTCAAGTCCCAGGAGCCTGAGTCAGCTGACTTGGGCCCGGAGACTCTGTACTGCAGGATTTGTATCGCAGTGCAGACATATCCTCAGGGACATAATTACCCTTATGCTGTATTCTAGCAAGGGAAACACGGCAGCCTACAACACAGGGTTTAGTGTCATGGGCTACTGCTGCAAAATGCTGTAGTATATATTTATAAGGCGAGCGAGAAGCCTGTTTCCTCTGAACTGCACAGCTTGTTAATACCATCCAACTAATTAATAAAAGAGGAATGACACAAACTTTTGCTGCCAGGTATTCACATGAATTCCAATATAACTCCTTAGCTGCCCCTGAATAGCAGCGGTGCAAGCAATCCCCTGCCTAGAAAAAAGTTGCAAATTAGGTCAAGCGTCTCTTGTCCTGGGAGTGGTGAAACAAAGAGTGGAATGAACTTGCAACTGAAAGAATGCTGAGGCTGGGAATCAGATGTTAGACGGGCCTGAAGGAGCGAAATCTGTGGCAATGGGCCAAGCCTAGAGGAGATGCAGTCTCCATGGAAGGAACTGTAGTGGAGATGCTAACCAGCCAGCTGGCTGTGAAGGAAATGGACAAGAGCAGAGTCAACTCCCAGCAAAAGGCTTAGAATAGAGAAAAGTGGCCTAGCTGGCCAAGAGGAAGAGAAGCCAGCATACAGGCCCATCAGGCTGGAACAGGGCAGAGGGAGGAAAAGGAAGTTTAATTGAACAAAACTAGCCTGAGAAAACGGAGCCAGCCAGAGATCATTCATAGGTATTGCTACATCGGTTGGATGAAACACTCGTCTCACAGCTGTGGAGGGTGAATTGACTTGCGCAAGCATCGGCCATTCACTACGCACAATATGGCTTTCTGGCAGTAGTGTCCACATGGATGACGGTGATGCCTGGGTTGGAACAGGGACTCTGCTGGTTTCTGTACTATCCAGAGATTTCACGCTTGTTGTAGGAGGCTTTCAGGGAGGGTTTGGAGGGCAGGACGTTGCTTCGCAGCTCTTTGCATCATCTTTTTTGGACTGAACATTTTCACCAAGCTGCCATGTCTTAAAAAATAAAAATATTTGACACCCTCTCCTCCTTCAAATGTGCAAATAAAAGGGAATCCAGCACATAGTGTAACAAACACTTATGGTCTGTAAAAACTACTAGTCTTACCAGTCATCTTAGGTTTTGTACTAATCAGATCTAATATGTTCAGCACGCTTGGGCCTGATGTGTACTCAAAAGGGAGGCTCCCAAGAACAACTAAGGCCGAACCAAAAGTTGGATTTACTCAGAAGCCCATGTGTCCATCATAATTCTGATCCATCTATTTATGTACATGTCCCTTTCCACCACCTTTTGTCTGTATACAGACTGTAAACTCTTTGGGACAAGGAGAGTGTCTTTCTTTGTGGTTGAACAGTGTCTAGCACAATGGGGCTTTGTTCTTGACTGGGGCCTTTGGGTGGTAACACAGTAAAATTAACAGCCAAATACTATAGCGATTGGTGATGATAATCCACTAGATGGCAGCACATTTTTCCCTCTGAGTCAGTGCTGAAACAATGCCCCAGTGCTATATTGTAAGAAGTAACCTATTTGAAGATGTTGATCTATTGTTCTCAAAGACTCCATTACATTTTTCACAAGGACGGGGGCAGGTTAGTCATGTTCCTCTGGCCAATGTTAAGCAGCTGCTGTGTTCGACCACAGAGGCAGCTGCTTTTCAAGTCGTGAGTGAAGGGAAATGCTCTAGGATCTTTGGGGATGCCAGGTAAACTACAGTCATGAGGCGCCGTCATCAGAGGTGAGTGGTAAAATTCCAAGTTTTTGAAGTTCTAGAATGGAAAAAAAAAAACCTATCAAAAAACAAAGTTGATTTTGGAAATTTTCACAGAACAGCTGTCCAACCCATTCTGCTGTGCAGTCGGTAGTGAGGGAGCCAGGTAGCCCATCCACCTAACTGTCCACCAAGAGGACAGCCCAAGGAGGCAGCGTGCTGGAGAACTAGCTGCCCACCTCCGTGGGAAACCATGGGAGCTTTGTGTTCCCAGGACCCCCGGTTCTATTGCAGCCCAGCAGGTGAGCTGTCCAGTAGGTTGGAGTTAGGGCTTTATCTGGGGGGTCTTCTTCTGGGCTGTCATCTCCATGTCAGCCTGCCAGGTGGGTTGCTGACCCGCCAGACAGGCCAGATGGCAGGAAAAACCTGGGTATTCTGCCCGGTTTCTGTTGGAATGTCATCAAAATCTACACGTTCCCCTGGAACTTTTCGATTTAGTTGACCTGGCATTTTCCGACAGAGACATTTCTAACCAGCTCTAGCCGTTGCTACTAAATATGACTTTTAGAACAACAACAACAAACAATAACGTAAATGTTTGTAATTTGCCAAGTTGCACTCAACAGCTCCTGTGTCTCCAAAAGCTTCAGCCTGTGGAATGGAGGGAAAAAAACATAATGAGAGATTATTCCCTCCACTCCCTGCTGCTTGGCTGGGTCCGCTGTGCAACACCTCCCCTTGGCAACATATGCTGGCAGCAAGAGAACAAAGCCTGCTCTGTGGACCGGCTGCTGTCTGTTGCCAAGTCTTGATGTGGCAGATTCAGACAACTTGAGTTTTATCATTATTTTCCTCATCTCCCTTTGGGACAGCCATCAAAATAAATAGCTCTTACAAGTTAAATCAAGACATCCCATGTGCTTTCTGCTGATAATCCACCTTTAGCAATTGGACACCAGAGTGGTTTCTCTATGCCACAATGAAATATATACTATATATGAAATCTGGTATACATGTATACCCTGGCTCTGGTCACGTTTTCTATTAAGGTTCCATTTATACATGATTGACAGATATTATAAGCCTATTACAGACACGAGTAATACATGCCACAGATGGTTATAAGCACATCAATAAAAGGTGCTGTTGATGGCTATAAGTAACCTCTTAGACTCTATAACAATTGATTAACCATGAATAAAATATCTGGTAACCATTTATTAAAACATTATAAATAGAAACCTAGTGGGTACAGTACACAGATACATCTTGGGAAAACATTCCAGTAGATAAGTTGCTAGGCTGGGACTCAGCCATATTCATTTCCCTACTCCACTTCCTTTGTGACCTTGAACAAGTCTCTTAGGTCATGTCTACACTAAAATGTTTAGTCAGTCCAGCTATGTCACTATGGGGTGTGAAAAATCCACACCCCAGAGTGTTGTAGTTTTCCAAACTAATCCCTGATGTAGACAGCGCTAGGATGAGGGAAGAATTCTTCTGTCAGCTTAACTATTGTCTCTTGAGGAGATGGATTAACTACAGAGATGGGAGAACCCCTCCTGTTGCTGTAGCGTGTGTCTTCATGGAAGCCTTACAGTGGTGCAGCTGCAGTGCTGAACACTGAGATACTATCGTGACTGGGGGCGATTCACGTAGGTTAGGTCTTGTCTACACTGGTGGTGGCATGTAGGGTATACGTAACTACACACCGCAGTCAAAAGCAGGCTGTGTCCACACTGAGGTGTATGGCTACGTATGGCAGTAAAAGGCTCTGGCAGTGGGGAGGCAGAAAGGAAAGGCGCCTGCAGCTACCTGGGGAACTGCAGGAGCCTTTCCTCCTCTACCTCCTGTCTTCCAGAGCCTTTCCCCATTGCCAGAGCCTTTCCCTGCCGTGGACGTCCACCTCATTTCTCCCTGCAGAGCAGTACAGACAGCTGACTATAATGCAGACAATTTCCAGCATGAGGAGAAACAGGCCTCAGCGTAGAGTAGGTGGGAGGCATGGAGCCCTGTACATCAGGCTGGGGTGGGAGCAAGCTGTGTATAACATCTCTAAGATAGGCCTGTCCATCCACCTGGCTTAAACACTCTTCTAAACTCGATTCATCCAGCATCTCAGGTACTGCAACATCCTTTTCCCTGGCCTGGACAAATGCAGTCTTTCCCCCACTCTAATCCATTCGGAATGTTCCTGCCCAGATAATTTTCATACCTATAACTTTGACCACAGGACCCCTTTCTGCCTACCTGCACTGGCCCTTTCACGATCACATCAAACATAAGCTACTTGTCTCCCCGTTTAAGGCTGTCCATGGGCTATCCCATGCTACCTATCATCTGTCATTCACTGCTGAAATGTTGACTCCGGCCTCTGATCAGCCCATGGCCCGCTTGTTAAATATTCATACAAGCATGTTCATGATTGGTCCCATACTGCCCCTCACGCTTAGGAGGAGCTCTCCATGAACATCTGCAAAACTACCCTGGTATCCTCCTTCAAATTCCTCCTGTGAAGGGATGCCTGCAATAAACTTGATGAGAGAGAGGCTGCCAGTGTAGAGATACTGCTGACTGTCATGCTGACCAATACTGTCTATTTGTTTCCTTGTACTCTCCTGTCTGTCTGTATCTGTCTGTTGCCTTGTGTTCTCTTGTACTCCGATTGTAAGCTTTTTGGGACAGGACCATCGTTTTGCTCTGTGTTTGTACAGCACCTAGCACAATGGGGTCCTAGTCTATGACTTGGTCTCCTAGACATTACCACAATACAAATAATAATTAATAATGGACTGGAGGTAGTGGAGGAAGAGGGGAATCAGAGGGGCAGAGGACAGGTGAAACCTAAAGGAGAAGAGGGAACCAGAGAGAGAAAGAGAGATGACAAGGAAGGGAGGGGGGAATCCAAGGGCAGGGCCAGAGAGACGCAGCTCAAGGGGGAATTGATAGATTTAACGTTAGGGAGTGGGTGTACCTAATTAGTTCATTTTATCATCCATTGATCATTATGTTATTTAGTGTTATGGTCAACTCATATGCTGTTTCATATACAATCAGTGTATACTAACTAGATTTAGGATTATAGAAGTATAAGATTGACAAGTATTTATGACTGCTGAGTGTGTATTAGATCTCTAAGGGTATGTTTACACTGATGGCGGTGAGTTTGCCGCTGTCCGATCAACTTATCTGGATCAACTGAGCGGTCTGTGTAGACCCGCTCAATTGATCAGGAAGTCGACGTACGAAAACCACCTCCTCAAGTGGCGTAGCACTGTGTCAATGGGAACACGGTTCCTGTCGGCGCAGTGCAGTGAAGACGCTGTGCAGAACAGAAGTACAGCAGTCGATGGGAGATATGCAAGCTACTCTGCATAGCTTGCATAACTGCCGTCGACTGCCGCCGAGTTGCTGGGTAAGTCTAGACCAAGCCTAAGTAAAGCATGGCTGCAATGCAAGGCCTATCGGCTGAGTCCTGTAAGATTGTTGCTTAGCCATAGTGGCCATTGGCTTTGGAACCCTTGACATGAGTGGGTGACCTTTTGCCAGTAAGATTAAGATTACTGGAGAGAATGGGCCAATAGGTGATGTTACGGAAAAATAGACCATGGTGTACTGTCCTAAGGGGAATGAAGACAACAATTTATGAAAAATGGGACACTCCAATATTTATAGGGTGTGGAAAAACAGATAAAGAGAAGAGGGTTGAAACGCCTGTGCACTGCATAAGATGTTAGGCAGGCTCCAGAACAATATAAAAGAGGTTCCCTGGTTGGGTAAAAGTGGGAAGACCCACAGGAAACTCCAGCAGGAACCATCCCTCTATCGATGATCATCTGTTGAGAGTTCCATCAGACCCTTGAGTGTCTTTGGGGTTATGAGTTTGTGGATTGCATGGGTATTTGTGGGATTTCTTTACGCATAGGTAATTGTAGCTTTACTTATTGCTTTAATAAAACCTGTAGTACATATAAGACTTTGTATCTGTAATTATGTCTGTTGTCACTGTCCTTGGTCTTGGTGTGTTCCTGGAGTCTCCGAATTTGAGAAGAGCACCAGAGCTGGTTTCTTCTCTTTTGAGCTTGAAACTGTAGCTGAACACATTGTGTTTTAATACAAAATTACTAAATTCAATTTAAATTAAAAAGCAGGCTACCTGGGGGAGTCATGGATTTTATGTTAGGGCTTTATGCAAATGAGCTAATGCATATTTATCAAATATGAACATCAATGTATTAAATCATTTGCATAAAATTTCCAGACCTGCAGATTTCACACTTACGGTTCTGACAGATTCTTTATAGAGCTGTGCAATCTATTTATTGTGAATAAATTATCCAAGTAATTTAGTTATTTTTTTTTCCTGCTTGTTACTTCTTTGCAGATTGATCCCGATTTCTGCCAATGTATTTGTTTTCCATAAGGATTCACTGGTTAGTTTGGACAAGCCAGTTTCAACCAGTGGGTTGTTCATGCGTTGCCCACTTCAATGTTTTACTATTCCTGGTTTGTGATTGGTCATCTAAATCACATGGCATTGTTAGCTAGCTGGGCGTTCATACCATGGTCAGCACCTTGTTATACGGGCACTTCCTAAAGAATAGCGGACACTGTAGTGTATGCATGAATACCAGTGCCTATACATGAGTATGGGTATTTGTATAAAAAACAGCCATTCCTTAAACATTCAAACAACAAAACCCATTCACACAAAGGTTCTGAACAGTGAATAAAGGGGAATGGATATTATGAGTCAAAAGCTGCTGTGATTCCATATGAATTTCACAAATACTTTTTTCAGTATTGAATAGTTCTAATTCTCTGTGGAGCAGCCAAGCATTTAGAGGTCTTGCTGTGCCTCGCTAGAGTTTGGATCCTGGTTTTTTCCACTCCGGTATCTGCTGTTTATTAAATAATTTGTTAAAGGGTCTGGCCGTAGTGCTTGTAGCTTACCTCATTAGTACTTCTGGACATGTGCTGATGAACCAGTATAGGATGGCTAAGGCTATGTCTGGAATATGATGATGCTGTAGTGAGGAAAAAAACTTCTAAAATGCCATATACTATTTCTGGGATTTGTAGACTGCTGCTGTCACTTATTTTTAAATGGTATCGGAAAGGCACCGCTTAGATTTCTCAGTGGAATTACATTTCATGTCTCTAAAGGTTGCTCTACCATCTGACTTGTGATGGTCTCACATTTTAGTGGTTAGAGGCTTAGAAAGAAGAGATTGGTGCTGTGAATTCTGACAGCAATTTGAGATTCTCTTTTAGTTAAAGTGCAAAGGCCATACATTTTTCTTCCTGTAAAAAGTTTACTAGTCCTGTAGTTGTTTGTATTTGATTGACAAATATTCTTAGCTCTGTCATATCACCTTCAAAATCTGTTCCAGTTTATAAAAGGAGCATGGTGTTTGTTAAAATAATGTTATATATATAATTTCAATGTATTCAAATATGTTTTCAATAGTTTGCTGTGTTGTTGACTTTGAACTTTGTAAGAACAAAAAAGCCTGAAAATTAGCTCAGTGCGATTACCTTCATGCTTTTTAGTCACAGCTTTATTCTGTGCCATGATTTTAGTAAAATCTCATAAATCACTGACTAGAAATAGGCAAGGTCAGCGAGCCTGGGAACTTAACCTCAAAACTCTGCTAGACATCAAAACCCAGGGACTCTGGTTTTATGGCTCATTACAATTTGTTACTCACCTCGCTGTCTGCTAACTCTGAATTGCCAACTTCATTTTAATTGTCTCCTGTTGCATGTGGAAACTCCTTATGATTAAAAATCGAACCCTCAATTGCCTACTTCAATTTAAGTGATTTATTCTTAATAATCTGTGCCACCTTCTATTGATCTTTGATACTCTGGTTATCTTCTCCAGACCTGAGAAAGAGCTATTTGAAGCTTGAAAGCTTGTCCCTTCACCAACAGACGTTAGTCCAATAAAAGATATTACCTCACCCCTTTGGTATCTCGCTCATCACTGGGACCAACACAGCTACAACAACACTGCAGATGAACAGAAATAGGGATTTAGGGTGAGATACTAAACTGATGTAAACCAGTTAACATCAGTGGCGCTACAGCAAGGATCTGTCCCTGCGGGGCTGCCTTTGATCTTATGTAAACAGATTTTACACTCCAGTGATTCCAGAGGAATTACTCCTAATTTACACCAGCGTAACTGAGATCAGCATCAGAGCATGACGCTTTAAGCCATCAGGAAGGCTGGATTCAAATGCAGGAAGCACTGTTTTTTTAGTATAGCACTAGCTGTTCTTGACAATTGGCTGCTAAACTCAGGTTAGAATTAAAGTAGTGGGGACACGATTTTCCCCTTTTGGGTGGCATGTTTTTAAGATCTTGTATCTCACAGCATGCAATGGCAGAGCTGGAAACAAATGTTGCATAAGAAAGAAGAACTAACAGGGTATGAACAAAACTAAAGATATCTAACAATCTTTCTCTCCTGTAATCCTGTCCCTTCCCTAACCACTCCTGTCCCTTTGCTTTTTGTAATCCCTCAGTGTAGAATCTAATTTCCACTGTGTAAACTCCTTGGGACAAGGAATCAGTATTTTATTTGTACGTAGAGGGCCTCTGGAACTGTATAAATAATAATATCATTGGAAGGCTGGGAAGAAAGGTTCCAAAGGTATAGAGAGAAATCACTTCTGGACATGGTGCTTCCAGAGATAGATGCTAAATCTATCACTATTCCTCAGAGTAGCTCCGGTTTTTATCTCTGATCTGGAGCTTAATGTATCAAGTCCTAGACCTTATACCGCTTAAATGTTTTGTCTGTGGTGTAAAAAGGCCCGTGTTGTTGGAGACAAAAGTTTTCAGTTCAGATCTCAGTAGCAGCTGATTCTTCTATAAATGAAAAGGCATTTCTTTAGATTAAGCAGATATTGACAATGGTGACAGACTGAGGTGACGTGCCTCCATATAAAATCTATTTCAGCTTGGTAATCAAATCAAGAATTAGCCCTCCAAAGTGAGGGATGCAATAGCTCTATTGCCTCCCCTCAGAAGCTGAAGGACCTAAACAAAAGAAACTCATGATTAGAGTTGATCAGGAACTTTTCAACTACATTCTTGTTTCTGTGTTTGTTTCTTTTGTTTTTGCCACAAAACGCTGATTTGTAAAAACTGAAACTTTTCATGGGAACGTAAAAGTTTAGGCAAAACTTTTTTGGGGAAAGGTTTCTAAGATCCAGGAGGGAATTTCTTGTCAGAGAGCAAGAGACAGAGAGACCTCTTAGCCTGGCGTTCAGGGCATGCACCTCGGATGTGGGGGAGACAGATTCAAGTCCCTGCTCTTGGATCATGTACCTGAGTCTTCACCTTCCTGGTGAGAGCCCTAATCCCCAGGCTATTGGTTATTCTGGTGTCTGTTGTGTTTAATTTAAATAGAGTAAATAGCTCAAAGAGTCAAAGGCATTTACATGACCCAGTTACTGTCCAGTGTTAAACAGTGGCAAACAAAATTCAGGGATTAGAATACAGAGACCTCAGCCTGCTTAGTACCATGGCAAACACCATTAAAAGTCCCTTTTAATGTTTTATTAAAGATACAGAAAAACAGGAAGAGAGAAAATGATTTAAAGCATTTGAAACATAAAGTATTAAGTAAGGCTTTCATTTTAACATCATCCCTTGTTCCCTTTCCCTTTAGCTGTAGAGAATCTTTAAAGGGGGGCGACTGTTATTTGAGAAAGTTTTAAATCGTATTAAAGATGGTGATAAGGTCTTTCTGAGAAAAGGAGAAAGAGTTAGTTGAAATGGGCAGGAGTTGTTATTCCTGTTGTTGTTAAAGTCCGATTCCATTTTCTAGGAGACAAAACAAGACAAATGCACCCAAGAGGGAAGAGAAGAGAACCACAGCAATAGAAAATGCAGCTTTTGTGTCTGGTTTTGACTTTCATATGCAGTCTCAGTGCTGGAACAAGACAGTCACAGCACACAATCTTACTAGCCATTCCACGACCCGGCAAAATTGTAGCAGCATCGGAATCTTAAGGGCATTGTTTTTAGCTACCTTTGTGGTCACAGGTCTATAGCAGTGTCGCAGAATATACAGTCTTGGCCAGCTGAGCAAGACTCTTACTGAACAGAGGGCGAAAGGAGAGGGATAGGAAAGAGAAGAAATAAGATGGGGAAGGAAAACAACACATGAAGTGTGACAGTCTCACTGTTGGTCTCACCAGTTGGTATTTGGGAAAACAACACACAAAATGAAACAGTCTCACTGTTGGTCTCACCAGTTGGTATTTGGGATTTAGCTGGAACTGGTGGTGTTATCTGGCTCCCTTGCTCTGGCCCAGTCTGGTCAGGACATCTCTCTAAATTAGGATGCAGAAAGCACAATGGCGTCACACCAGATGCCAGGGTCTCAGGAGATGGTGGGGTTAGAGCCATGATGTTGAAGCTTGCTTATTCCCCTTGTCTCATCATTTACGTCATGTCTACACTAGCACTCATGTCAGCAAAACTTTTGTCGCTCAGGGGTGTGAAAAAAACCGTCCCCTAAGTGACATGCCAGAAACAATCCCATTCCACACTAGGACAAAACAATGAACTTTTGAAGCTTTTCAATGAAAAACCAATGACCTATTGTGGTAAATGGGGCCTGGTAGCTCCACTTCTCTTGTGAGCCTCGTTGTGGGAAAGTGGATAAAAGTTTATAAAGTGCCATGAAAACTCATGTGTGATATTAGCAGACCAGATGCCAACTCCTCCAATGGTCTTCAGGTCTCAACTGAACACTGACAAATACATAGCCTGAAACCAGTCACCTGTGTGTGAGTATTTTTAAGATAGGTATTAGAGTTATAAAATGTGGTTAGTGTTTAGACTTCATGAAATATTTGTAGGATGTGGCATGTATTGATCTCTCTTGTAACATCTGCACCCCATGCCATAAGTGTTTATATTAAGAGTTTGCATTGTAATCCTCTGTTATTGTGTAAACCATCATACAGGAAAGAAGCATTAGTTAATTTAAAATGCTGGCTTTCTACAGAAGGTGTTAGGTCCTGCCCACCAAGAAGGCCCATTGAAACTGAATGAGCCATTGTGAAACATCAAAGAACAAAGACTTTCTTAACTGCATTCTTTCCCCATCCCCCACTTGTGAACTCATCCCATCAGTTTGAACACTGTGGGGTGGGGGTAGGGGGGAGGTGATAAACAAGAAACTGGATCTCTGTGCTGCTTGGACTTGGGAGGGAGGGTCAAGATTTCTAAGCATAAACAAGGGATCCCCGGCTGCTTAGCTTAGGTTAGCTCTAAAGAACTAAATCTGCGTTTGAATCACAGAAGTATTTTGTCATTTGATGCCCATTTTGCTCCACTCAACCAACAAATTGTGTAATTAGCTGAGATCTGTGGCTACAAGAGAGTTAAATGTGGCACTAAGCTTACAACGTGGAAATTTGCTATCAGTCTTGTGTGGCTAAAAACCTTGGAACCAGAAAGAGAATTATGTGCACACAACTGCTGCCTCTGACCTCAAAAATATTTGGGTTATGATCTGAAGAGAGTAGAAATGTTATACCCTAGTATGCTTTGAATTGAGTTAGCTAAAGCGTGATTTTAAGAAATGGAAAATGTAATTATAAGGAAAAATTAGGATGTAGTATTGAAGCTTTTTAGATTGAACGTAGTGTTGGGAAAGGTGCCAGGTTGGTAGAACTGAAAAGTAGAACTGCGCAAAAGTTTTTGACAGTCAACACTTTGTTGTTGTTGAAAACTGCAGCTGTTACAACACTGTTAATGTTTAATAAATTTGTGCAATTTTGCTGAATTGTTCATTAGAAAAGCAAACAAAAAATGTCTTGACGTTTTCTAAATAAAAGATTGTGATTTTTTTAAACAACTTCCAGTTTCAAATTTTCCTTTAGTTTTATTTTAAAAACTCAAAAATATTTAAAAATGTTCAAAATGTAAACAAAACCTTTTCAATTATCAAGTGAAAGTGTTTCATTTGACTCAAAACGAAACTTTTTTCAATTAGCCAAAATTTTTGAAAACCTTTAGAGGTAGTGGCCGTGCCTCACAAATGTGCCTCAACCTTTATTTGGATGGACTAAATCCAAGGTTGAGAAAGCAGTTCAGTCCCTGGCATGGCTCATTTGGTCTTTGGTCTAGTGTTCCAGGAAAGGAGCTGATTAGAAGGAATCTGTCTGTAAGTTTTGGCATTGCTCATAGATGGAATCCTAGGACAGAAATAGGATGAAAGGCAGAGATTGTCAGCCAGCTCTGTATTATTTACGTAGGCTTGCAATTTATTTTTGCTTAGTTAAATATAGATGCTTGTAACATAAACTCATTTATTTAATAAAAAATATATCAGTTGGCAAAGTTTCTAGAAAGTTGGTTAGCAGAGAGGAAAACTTTTAAAAAAGGCTTTTAAAATTAATTTTAATGGGTGAGAGAAGCCGGTTGAGCTTTCAGAATCAGCCAAGCACTGACATAAAAGCTAACTCGTCCAGGGCTCATGCAAATGTTGAATGTTCACTGGAGTTTAAAATCTCTGGTGAATTACCTGCTACAGCTCTATAGCAGCTTAACATTCCTGTCAGAACAGATTTGCAAATGCTGTGAAAGTCATGATGACCCATAAACCTAACCAGAAAGTAAAGCTGAGACACTGTACGCTGGATCATGTTATTCTCTTTAGTGGCTTCTTGTCTAAAACCCAGTTCATTGATTAACCTCCCCCCCTTGATAAATTTTCTCAGATGTACCTTTCACTTAGACTTAATAGGGCGGTCAAGGTACATGAAGCAAAATACCTACTATTTACCAAGGGCCTGATCTGAAGCCCATTCAAGTCAATGGAAAGATTCTCACCAATTTGAATAGGCTTCGAATCAGACCCTAAGGAGAGAGTTGACTGAGAGACTGGATGGCTTGGAGAACTGGGAATGATATACACAGCCTTTCACTTCTAGGCTACTGTTGCAAGTCAGCCCAGCTCAAGAGTGACAGAAGAATGTTAGTGTCTGGTGTCAGGTCAATGTTTATGTGAATTTAGTTGGTGGTCTGTTTGACAGGTGTCCACCTCAAAAACACCATCACAATTGGCACTAAAATGGTGGCACCCTTGTCAAAGTAGAGAGGTTCAGGACTGGATGAGCCATGGAGGTTAATAGTACTTTCCCTCTTACTCCAGAAGTGGTCATCTTGAATGAAGGGTGAAACACACGTATAGGGTTGGTGTGGTGTAACCTGATCTATAGATTATATATCAATTATGTGGATTACTTAAAAATTCCCAGTTCTCACTTTGAGGGTTGACAGATTCTTGTCCCACGGTCAGGCCCAGTATTATTAAAATTACTATATAGTTGGGAACCCCAATATGCACAATTGCAGCACTCACACTACAGGAGCCCTTCCGTATTTCCCAATAGTTTATTAATACATTTATCACAGTCACAAACACTCAGTTAAGTATGTAGAGAGACTGCAGACTGTAAATCTGCATATCCATATACTCACACCGTCCCTTGCAGGATGACCTGAAATGTTAGCCATTATCTTTCTCCTCACCACCACCTTCCTCTTCATCACCAGTGGCCATCATTCTGGTCCCATCTACTGCTTACAGGCTGGGATGCAACTTTTATAACATGTTACATGGACACCGCTATATCTAACACATATTCAGAAAGGGTTTTTCCCCTTTTCCTCATTTGTGTTTCCTCATCCTACTAATATTGAGGTGTCCCTCTTCTATAGGTTAGTATATTGATACGTGCGACTACCATTTCAGCTCATAATTATATCCATCGCCCCTTGCTTAAGCAGATTTCCGGTAGCACTTCCTGGAACATTCTACCTTCTACTATTGAGCCAGTTTTAATTCCTAAAATCTAAACGTAACCATTGATCCATGCCAAGGGTTATGGCCTACTTAACCACACTTATCCTGTCTTATGCTTTCGCTAATGTTCTGCAGAATATAGGTTTCTTACGTTACAGCTGAATATAATGAAAGCAGCTAAATATAGTGACAGCAAGCAGTGAATATAGTAAAAACAAGGCTCTGGGCTACCGTGGCACTGTACCTGTTCTGTGAATGAATAGATGATTTTACTTTCCAGGTGCTTGAGCCAGATCCAGTGAAGTAAGCGGAAAGACTTTCATTGGCTTGATGGGCTTTGGATAAGGCCCCAGAGAAGGGTCACAAGTAACTGCAAAATGTTCCTCTTCTGCAGTATTTCACAAAGGCTTTGTACGAGTCATCTTCAGTCTGTGAGATCTAGCTGTGGAAGTCTCTTGAGGGATGTGATGGGTGCGTCCATTGTTTGGGCCATTTAAAACTTGACTGGACAAAACACTGGGAAATTGCCAGGGCTAATAGGATTTTGCTAACTTCTACAAACCTCTGGTCACTGGTTCTAGTCCTTACTCAAACTAGGTGGCCAAGGATGTGGAATTTAAAAAGAAATCAGGGGTGCTGTAATAATTTTATACTGGGGGCGCTGAGAGCCATTGAACTAAACTGTGAACTATAATGGAAATTACTTCAAGCCAGGGGGTAGAACAGTACCCCTAGCTCCATCACCTATGAAAGAAAGCTACCAAAATGCTTACTTAAACTTTTCATAGCTGTACCAGGACCGGGGCTGGACTTGAATTTTGCATGGTGGCTCTGGTAGATTCTTATTTATCAACGAGGTCTTGTCCTTGCTGTTAGCAGTAATCAAAGCTGCTGTCATTACCCTGAGAAGAAGAGATGTAGTTCGCAGCTATATAACAGGAGGGTATGTATATAACAGAGTAGTCTTGTATTAAGGACGATAACTTAGGACTCAGAAGTTCTGGGATCAATTCCTGGCTCCGCCACAGACTCACTGTGTGACGCTGGGCAAATCATTTAATCTTTTTGTGACTCAGCTCCTCACCAGCAAAATAGAAGTAATAACACTTGCCTGGCTCACAGCAGTGTTTTGAAACTAAATTATTTAATAAATGTGAGGTGATCAAATACTATGGTAATGAGTACATTATAACAATATAGGCAGGCAGATATAATTATCTCTGTAATTTTCCTGTGAGCACCAATATGCGATGCTGTTTTTTTAAAATTACATTTGCTAATTAGTGGTAAAACTGTTCACCATTTCTCTGCCTTTGAATTTTAACCAATGGGAACATCATATATTTATTAAAAGTTGGGGGAAATGGAAAAAACAACCTTATTATTACTTTGATGAATTAAGCACAATATTGTATTACTGTTAGAACTGGTTGAATACGAGGAAGAAAATACTCATCAAATATATTATTGAGTGAAAAACAGCAACGTTTGCTGATTGACGAATTTCTCGACTTGTGTTTAGCTAGCTCTAATTATCACAATGATAGTCCAGTGGATGAGGATGACAGCTATATCAGTAAGAAGATTAAGCAGTTATATGAAAAAGAATATCTTCAGCACTTGCACGAGATAAGGCAAAATTACAAAGCTGATCTGTTCTCTGGTTTCAGGGCATAAACGGATCACTAGCCGGGGTCAGAAAGTACTTTCTTCACTCTATTACAAGCACAGTAAGGCTTTGATGACATCTCTCTGCAAGGCATTTAGAATTTCACAGTCTACCAGACTAGATGGACCACAGATCTCTGCTAAATGGCAGTTCCTATTTTCCTGCAGGACAGAACATTGTCACAGGAGAAGCATTCTCCTGTTGCTAGATACAGAGAAGTAAAAAAATCCAGCATTGCATCATCTTCATCTAAACTGATCTATGTTTCTGTGTACGTTTTGGTTTTGTTCACAGCAAATATATTCCTTTCACAGGTTTATTCCTCTGCATGGGATTTTACTGTGCTCGCCTGAGAAAAGAAAAAAAGAATAGCCTCTAGGCTTAGTAGGCTTTTGGGGGAAGAGTGGCTAGTGGTCAGAGTGCAGTGCTAGAAGCCAAGACTCCTGAGTTCTGTTCCTCACTTTGCTGCTGACTGTGTCCCCTCTGGACAGTCACTTAAAAATTGTGTGCCTCAGTTTATCCATTTGTAAGATGGCTGGTACCAGCAGGGAAATAACCAGTTTCCCTCATACCTACCATCTCTCTACTTCCCTACAGAAGCCGTGTAAGACTTAAATAATGCATTCATATAAAACCCTTTGAGCTCTCCAGTCTATGTCGTTAGTGTAAAATATTAACATTATTATTATGAGCTGAGCTGAATATGACAGCAAACTGCCCAGCGTTGCAGGGACGACACAGCATTGTTTGTCTTTGACTCCACTCTCTCACTCCCCACAACCATTTGTAAAGGACTTCATACAGCCTTTATAAACTCTGCAATCCATTTGGAGACCCAACGCTTCTCTCTGGCCTATGACTCACCTAACCCCCTCTGTAATAAAACAATCAAATCCTGGTCTCTCAGCTTTCCACGTTCCCAGTGGTCATTCACTCCCCCTGGAATGTGCTTAGTGTACTTCTTCCACCACTGCCTTATCACATCTGCTGTGTGTACCTGTAGAACAAATTGCCATCTAAACTAATGCACTTTCATTACAGGTTCTGACGGATGGGCTGGGCTATTTTTTTGTACCCGTGCAGGCCGAGAGTTGTACAGAAATAAATCGCACTGAATTATATTATTGCATTAAACTTGCAGAGACTGTTCTGCCAAATCAGTGCTATCCATAACCCAAATGAAAAAATGCGACTCTGCAAGCCTAATTCTGCACTGACTCACACCCTATACAACCCTATTCACACGGATGCGGTTGCGTGAAGTGAAATAACATCCGAGAGGTAGATCCTCAATTATTGCAAATTGTAATAGCTCCATTGAAGTCAGTGGAGTTAGCACAACTTGGAGGATCTGCCAGAGAATTTGGCTCTGTAGCCGTCTGTGTACATGTATATACATATGTATACACACAACTTTAGGCTCGGATACATCCAGATTAGCCAGCATATATTTGGAGAGTTTCCTCTGCATCTGAGGATGATTACACAGCTCATATTTGCTGCAGTGGATCCTGTGTCACCACTCTTCCCAGGCACTGGGCAGGTAAAGTGGGCCTGGCACAGGGCTCCTTTATGCACAACTTATCCTCATGGCTCTTTCATTCCTTGCGGCTGTTGGTAGCTGTTTTGAATTATAACCACCTACAGGTTGCTCTAATTGACGCTAAGGATCAGACTGGTGCCTTGATAGCCCAGAGTCTTACAGCTGCCTTTGTCCAGCCTCCAAACTCCATGGAGCGTTTGTCAGCTGCGGATCTATGCATGCATGCTCACACTAAAGATGCTTAGATACCATAGTCTGTCTCTCTGTCTATGGTCACATGTGGTGCCTATCACCATGGTATCTGGATGATAAGAAGAGTTCTAGAAATACCTTGGGCACATGCTAAATAGACACATTTATGATTGAAATTAGATGTATATTACATATAGAGTCTACACGTCTGTTGAACTATTGCATCAACTATTACTGATTGTGAAAGACCCACACATTTTTGTCTCAAAACAAAAAAACATTTTCTGTTGTTGCTTTGGAGACCGCACTGCATCTCCTTAGCACAAAACAAATATGGGAATGGAAGAGACATTTTATGGTTTTGGTTTTAAAATTCTGCTTAGGCACAATCATTATATTTAATCAGAGTACATCATCGACAGCAGCAAAAGCCACAAGTAGATGCTAATTCCAAATTGCACATGCAAATGTGAGCAAAGGAACCAGGTTTGGGTGGAGTATAAAATTTTTGTGCACACACAAAACCAACAACACAGAAAGAAGCAAATCAGATAAGTGTGAATGAAAAGAGCTAGCAGTAGAGCGTGCGGAGGACGGAAGTTCTATTTTGTGAAGGCTTTTGATTCTTTCTTTAATTTGTCTTCATTGTGGATTGGAGCAGAAACCAACAATTTTGAATTTATCCCTGAAGGGAAAATTCTGAAAACAAAAAATTGTTCCGAGTACTTGGGAAAATTTCATTTTGACAAAATCGTTTCAGTTTTGACTTTTAAAAATGATATCATAGTGTATAGTAACAAACAAGAAAAGTCACTTCAAAATGAAAAATTTAAACATTTTGTTCCAACAAAGTTGAAATGGGACAGTGCAACACTGATGGAAATTTTTCCAATTTTTTAAAATCAACTCACTTTTGTGAAGCATTTCAGTTTCACCAGTACTCCAAATTCACACGTAATATGGCTTTGTCCAAGTTTGTCTGACCAGCGCTATCAACTACTATTTGTACATACATTTAACGTGATTTCGATGTGCATTATATGGTAATTAAAGGGCAACAAGTGGCTGCAGTGGAGGGGGAGGGTCAAGAAGCTGTGACAGAGTCTGCCGAGAGTGAGGGAAGGCTTCTGCTGGGAAGACACTGAGACCCGGGAGCCCTGCAAAGGCCCCAGACCCCAGGCAGGAAGGCCTGGGAGAGGGAAGAGAAACCTTGTATTATGTGGATTTAGGAATGGACATTGTTTGGGATTGTTGAGTTTTATTTGCAGTGTATTTTATATTAATAAATGTAGTCCCCAATGAGGGGTATTTTTGACCATGCGAAAGCCCGAAGAGAAGTTTTATTTGAACAGTCCACGAGGGGAAACTGAGGCAGGCTGCCTCTAGCATGATCATAGGCCATGATTGGACATACAGGAGGTGGCCAGCCTGGTGAATTGCCCATCTGTCCAGGCTTGGCATAGCTGGGGTATTGCAGAGATGATCAGTGGATTGATGTTGCTATTTAAAGTTGTTTCCAGAATAAAGTTGGGTTTTTTTCTTAAATTCATGGCTGCAGCTGTGCATCCTTCTTGTCATCTCTCTCCAGTATTCCTGACAAGCAGAAAAGACTCTATAGCTGAAGGAAGCTGTTTGCAAAAGAGTGACCCAGAGCGAGACTGAAAAGAGCTGAGAAGGCTCTGTGCTTGTAATTGCAAAGACTGTGGCCTCAGCTGATGCAGAATCTGTGGGAGAGGAATTGCATGAATGTGCAAGGTCCTGTAGGCATAAGGCAACATTGTAGGCTGAAGGTTTTACCGAACACAAGACCTTCACTGTGGGTTAACTCCTCGCTCCAGAACAACAGTCGTTTCTGGAGGGAGAGTAAACAATAGGTCAACAGGGTGACCATTCATCCTGTATTTTAAGGCATGTAAAGTGACTGCCCCTATTTGCCCTTACTTTGTTTCCACACTACAATTGCCCATCCTGATACTACCTCCTGTCTGCTTAACCCTCTCCATTCTTCCCCTCCCACTACTGAAAAAAGTACGTACATAGAGTGAATGTTGTGCTACATATATGTTCATATCCATGTGCTATGTTATATGAGAGAAGCCACTTCTGTAGTTAATACACACAACTCAATATTCAAGGCCAAATTCTTTGTGGCTGTAAATGGACACCGCTCCACTGATGAACTTACACCATCTTAGAATTTCTCATTGAAGTAGCTATGCGACCTCCTCAGTATTTGCATATGTTACATAGCATTTCATTCTGTGGGGGCCCAACTGCTAAATCCCTCCATTAAAAATCCCTCTCCTCCTCTCACAACCCAAGCACCCCACCCTGACCCCCACTGCGTGGCACCTGCAGCCTCTATCCCAGCTGCTGAACTCCCCAGACCAGCACTGTCATTTCTTCCAGTTGTTGAAAGCTGTAGTGCAGAAGTCATCAAGAGCCTAATTTCCTGCTTCCTTAAGATTTAACCCCCAATAGGGTCACCAATTTTGTAATATTTAAAAACCGGACGCTCTAGTAGGAGTG
>ML675609.1:57264088-57518580 GCA_007922155.1 Mesoclemmys tuberculata
GGGAGCTGCATCCACCCGATGCAGGTAGCAGGTGGCTCCAGCTAAGTAGGGGCTGGAGCAGGTGATAATCCAGCACCTCCCCACCTCTCCCACCCATAGTAACTTGACTCTGGGTAACGACTTTCTGGTTGAAAACCAAGCACCTGGCCACCCTACCCCCAAAGGTGGCTTGGAGTCCTGAATTCCTAGGAGACGATTCTGTGCCAACCCAGCTCTTGCAACAAAGCATAAGGGGCCATAATCCCATTGATTACAGAGTAGTTACCCCGGGAATGCTGTAAATCAGCACCATCTTTAGTCTGACGACTGGGCATGCTTGCTTGCTCCTTCCGCTTGTCGATTGCTGATTCCGTGCATGAGAACGGCCTTTGAAAACATGTTAGGGGTTGACAGCTAAGGTCTGTCACTGCTTTGCTGATCTCGGGAAGGCCACAAAAATCTTGACTCAATTCCAGGGGAAAAACAGCTTACTGTAAAACACCAACTCGGATCAGATGTTCCAGTGCCATCTGCTTGAGCAGTTTGTAGAGCAAAAAATAAAGCAATAAAAATAATGGCACAAGTGTATGCCAGCAAGCAGACAGGTGGAGAAAGCAGAAGTTTTGCAAACCTTTATCCATGACAGTCTTGACTAAAATTAGCTATCATCATAGTCCCACACTCAACTGGTCAGTTGAGATGTCATAGCACATGTCTGATGGTTGCTTTTGTTACAAACACTACGCTACGTGACTTGGAAAGCAAAGGAGACAGTTGCATTCCACCTACTAAGCATTTTAGTTCTGACTTTTCCTCCATAATAAATCAACCCATTCAAATATGTTGACACATCTCCTGGCCAATATTCTGTATCCAAGGCATAAACCAACACATACTTCTATCCCATACAGCTGCAATTCATTAGGGCAATGTCTGCATCCTTATCTTCGTGATGCCCTATTGTAATCCCAGGGCATTTACGAAACAATGTCTTCTAAGAACAAGTTCTGAAGAAGAAATGAATGAAAAAGTTATAGCTGCACTCTCTCTGCCAAGAATAACAGTATCGTTGTGAGCTGGGACGGTCAGAAGCTTTGTGCCAGATTTTCTGACTGTGAATCACAGACAATTTGAGACTATTTATTTTTTTGCTTCAGAGTGGGATGGGAATATCTTGACAAGTGTGAATCTCTCTTCTCATGATGACCCCTTGCAGAGAACTCCTATCTAATGTAAGGAAAGCTCCCCCTGCTACTATGGCTAAATGACGACTCTGCACTGTCTAAAAGCATCTCTAGCAAGAAGAAAAATTTATTGCAGGATTGTATAAAAGGGGATAACTACCAGGAATAGCATAAAAGTAAGAACAGGGACATTGAAGATGAATATCATGAAAAGTCTCTTTTATAATGAGCGTTATTAGGTTTTGGACTGGTCACCCAGTAGACGCAGTAAGAGACCCATCAAAAGAGCTGAGTGTTTGAGGCCTAATAAAAATAAATGGACTAGAATGTCCTGCAACTATGAATCTGTCAGTCCATGTAAATCCCAGATTCCCCATAGCTGGGGTGAAACCTACTCAGCAGCCGCTTGGCCATCAGTTCATCCACCTTGGCAATAGGCTAGTGATACTAAACTCTGTTTCACCCCAGGAAATCCTCTTTTCATAGTCCACTGGTGTCTGCATGTACTTAAGCCAGGATAGACTACTTGTGTTAACTTTATATTCAATAAGTACATCAAATATCTTTGCTGTAAGGCCATTTTCAGTGGCTTTTAGGGAAGGCTGCATGGACTAGTAGATAGTATAGAATATAGGAGGTCAGAACACCCGGACTTTAAGTCTTGGTTTTGTCGCTAGTCCGGGGCAAGTTACTTTTCCTCTCTGTCTCTCTTTTCACAGCTATCCTTGGTTCATGTTTTCAGGCTGCAATCTTTTCAGGGCAGTAACAGTTTCTTGTTATGTAGATGCACAGTGCTTAGCACAATTCCTTGAGGCCGTTAGTTGCTACTTTAACACTACTACTACTACTACTAGGAGCACAGACACGTGTTCTCTTTCTGGTTTTGCCACTGATGTACTGTCTAAGCTTAGGCAAGTTATTTAACCTCTCTTGTCTCAATTGACCCCTCTGCAAAACATGTCTACCAAGCTGTTGTGAGGATTAACTAACGACCGCTTTGAGATCCTTGAATGAAATGCTTTATTGGGAGACAAAGCGGCGGGGGCCAACCTGCAGCTGAGCCAGTTGGATAGATGCTGTCTGATTGACTGCGCTATCTGACTGGCTACAGGAATCAACAGGCTGATATTTAAGATCGGTAGCAGCAGCAGTCCACTGGCTGCTTAGTGCATTCTTAGCCTGCAGCTGTGCATGGTCCTTTACTGTCTCTAGCCACAGCTTGTACCTGATCCAGCCCTTAACTTTTTCCTGACACCTGGCTCTGACCCTTGGCTTTGCTTCTGGACCACCCCACCTGGATCTAGTGCTAACTAGTACGCTGGACACTTGCTCCAACCAGTAGACCGGACTGCCCATGAACAGATTACTTACAGAAGGTAAAATGGTAGAAACCAATATCTGAGCAACGAATTCATAGCAGAGTATTCTAGCAAGGTCTCAGATTACTAAGAATTAATTACTCTTACTAAATATGGTGCAGTACTTTGGCTGGTATGCTATATATTAGAAATAATTGAAACTAAACAAGATTCTCCAAAATAAATTAGCACAGTACACTCTATGGTACAGATTCCCTGGTATTTTTATTGTTTTTATTTATTTATTTGCAAAAGACGATAATATGTAAAGGTTTAAATTAGTCCACATTGGCAAGGTTCTACAGTTCTGCACTTGAATCGTCACAGCTGTTTTCCAAACTATTTCAAACTCTGGGGTCTCTAATCCTAGAGTACATAAGGAAAATGGGCTGATATGTAATAATTGCAAAAAAGAGTAGTAACGTTTGATTCACTGCCAAGCTATTGAACAGAACACTAAATGCATGTAGAATAAAGGGATAAGGATCTAGAATTTGATTTACAAGAGTTTCGACATGCGGGAAGCTTTATCATTCCTTGTTCTTTAGCTAGGAACTGATTGATCCTGGAGCTAATGTTTACATCCTGGGATTAGGAACAAAGACTGCTGAATTCTATTTCTAACCAAGTGACTGAATCATTGTGGAGAAAATTCAGTTGTGTGCTTAGAACTTGTATGACATCTTAGCACAACCTAATTTCCCCTAAAGCTTGCATTGGGGCTTAGGAGGTGCATTGTTCCTTTCGCTGACCCTAAGCATAGGGGTGAATTTTGCCCAGTGCTAACTTGGACCTCTGTGCATCAGTTTATGCACCTGTAATGTGCGAATAAAAATATCTACCAACAAATCCCAGAGGTGTTTGTGAGGGTTCCTTAATTAAGAGTCATGGTCTGTCTTCCTTACTTACGTGGAGTACCTTGTTTCATGAGTAGTCATGTTATTTACATGACCCATTTTGTGACATCAGTTCCTAAACGGAGCTCCTGGTTGAAAGTGAAAAGAGAGGCTGATCTTGTTATTAAAGCACTAGATGGCAACACAGGCCACAGACTCCCTGCATGTCCTTGGGGAAGTCAGTTATGGCCAGATTTTCAAAAGTACTCAGCTCCTGAATTTGATCTCTCAATAACTCACAAGTGATCTGCGATCTTTTGCCCTCTGGAAAATGGGGATATACGACTTCCTTTCTCCTGTCTTGTCTATTTTGACTAATTTCTTCAGGTTAGGGTCTGGCCCTAAGATGTCTTTGTACAGCTCCCAGCACAATGAGGCCTGGAGCTCAGGTTTTTTTACCACCACTATAATACAAATAATGATAAAATATTGAAATGAGGTGTTACAAAGCAACCTCAAAGTAAAATCAAGTTAACCCATGTCCAAAGGAATACTGCGTACAATTTGTTTTACATTTTTTCAATGCTTGACAAATGTTTGGTAAGCAGAGTTCTGTCTTCTCTGGATTTAGGCACAGGTCAGTATTGGTGGAATATGATGATTTTTCTGTCTCTTAATTCTACAGGATACAGCCCATTATTAAAATAGATACATGTTAGAGTTTTTAATCCCTTTGCTGTCTTATCATATGAAATAGTGTGCCAGTCCAGGTATAGAAAGTGAAAGAAAGAGAGGGGGAGACCGGGCATTATTGAATAAATCATTTTGTTTAAAAAAATCAGGCAGAAGGAAGGAGTGTGACCGACCCTCTTTTGGAAAAAGAAACAAGAAATGTCACAAGTCAAGGGAACTGTTTTTTATTGTTGTTTTTAATGTGGATACGTGCTTCTATTCTGGTAAGAACAGGAACGGAGCAAATTAGTCTTTTTACAGAGTTTGCAATGTAATTAGGTAACCGGACACAAAATAAATCAACTAAGTAAAATAAAGTTTCCAGACAAAAACTCAGATAAGATGGAGCTAAGGGTGAGAGAAGAGGTGTTTTGTTGGAAAATGCTGATTTAGCAAAACTAAGTTTATTGGCAAGAAAGCCCCAGAACAACAAATAGACAGGTGATTAAGACACTCATCTAGGATATGAGTCCTCGGTTTGAGTTCCTAGTCTGCCTGATTCATAATTGGGACTTGAACCCAGGTCTCCCACATCCTTGGATGAGTGCCCCAACTGCCAGACTATTGGCTATTCTGGGATGGAGCCTCATCTCCCTGTTTTTCATCAAAAGGTTTCAGTTTCTTCCAATGCAGAATGGGAACCATTTCTAAAACCTTGAAAAGATTTGTGGGATAAGCAAAGTGTTTTCCTCTCTACCTGAGAGTACATATCGGTAACTTAGGATAAAATCCGTTACAGAAGTGGGACTGCAGTTAGCCCCAAAACAAACAAACATTCAGATTGAAGGTTCAAGTTAAAAGGAATACAAACACGGTAAAGTAAGGCAATGCACTGGTAGGGGACCCAGACAACCTTAACTCCACCCTATATTGACACTGCAATGATCAATGTGCTAAGTCAGAGAACTGTTATCTTTGTTTTCAATAATAATATTTTCCTATTTTGGAAGCAGTAAAGGTTGAGGTGAGGAGCAATTTTTACAGAGCTTGCTAAGTTGTTAGGCGGCTTGTCACAAATAAAAACCACAAAGGGAAATAAAATCTTTGGTTTTGTTCAGCTCTTGAATACAAAAAGTTGACGCTACATACAGAAAGCCGACAGAGTGTAGGTGGCTTATTTTTTCTTTCTAGTTAAACACTGCCTTGAAGGAAAGAGATCTATTTTAAGAATTCAGCCTAGCTGTAGAGAAAGCAGCTGGTTTCTTGGGAAGGTTGAGATTTCTCACATGCTAAGTGTGCTGGACCCACAAGCAGCGTGCTAGTATTTAGTAAAGACAAACAAAACAAAGATGTGGTGTTGAGAGAACAGCTTTTGTTCACTGTGGAGGGAATTATGGATATTCTGAGATTTTTTTTTTTCAGGGCCAGGCCCAAACGGGGAATTATGGGAGCATTACATCATTAGAAGACCAAATCCAGAGAGAAAAGATTCTATATACCAGCCCTTTCGCTTGATGCATATTTATACATTGATTAGCACATGGTAATGGCCTGGCCTGCATGTACGTGCACTGCTCTTTGTCAGAGTTCACTGGCAATCTGGACTTAGTTCATTTCAGCCATTCATTCATGTCTTTTCTGAGCTAGCATGCATAGTGATTCTGAAGTGAACCAGAAGTTGTTTTTGTCTGCAGGTCTTTCTGTTACAGGATTCCTCCCCACCTCAGTGCTTCCTTCACATCACCATCAATACCAAGTGGTATAAGATGCAAGAGTAGAGGAACTTAATCATATGGGACAAAGACACTTGTCCCACATTTGCTTGTAATGGGGGAGTCAATAGTCCATTGAATGAACTCCATAATCAGGGCAAAGTGATGTGGAAATTCTGTGAATACTATGGAACCATGGCCAGACTGGCTTAGTATTTAACCATCTCTACTTTTGGTTAAAACATGAGCGCTGTAAATATTTTCACAAATATGAGTGCTGAGTTCTGTTTGCTCTGATTCAGAATGATCACATGGGTACTCACTATCATTCAGACCACCAACATGAACTAGTGAAAATGTTCCTAAACCTAAAAATTTTAACGTTAATGCTTGTTGATCAAAACTGCAATCATCCTGGATGTTCACTATGCATTAATCTTCTGTTGCAAAATGTTCAGTTCTCCAATCAGCGGTAGAAAAAAATGCCATGGGAATTTGGGCATCATTCCTACATCGTTAGCAATGAACAGCAAAAAGTCAAAGTGACCTATCCAGAATGTGACAATAATTCAGCAGAAATATATATTGAGGAAAACAAATGCAATCAAGTCTATCAAGATTGGTCTGGGCATGATGTACAAGTAAACAAATTGGCATGTGACAGTCAGTGTAGACTGTTTACTACTCAGAGTGGGGAGATGAACTGTCATGTTTTTTCCATATCCCAGTTGCCATTACAAGAGACGACATCCATGGAAGCGTGGGACACCGGGTACTTGCATGAGAAAGACATGTGGATATGGCCATTGATTCTTTTTCTCCTGTTTTAATATTTAAGTAAATGTTCAAGGATTTCTTTTAATTAATTTTGACTCTAATTTATGTGCCATTAACACAACTCACTGCCTTCCACAACTGCTTGGTTCTGTAAAAGTTATTAGTTTTACTCACACTACAGTGCTGGTGGACTTCTTTCTGGATTTCATCACCAAAGTATCTGCTTTTGTGATTGCTGCCTTGTTGGCTGACACAGCAGGGATTGAACAGGGAATCTCCAGAGCTGAATGAGCTGCTACAATTTGAGCAAAAGATTAGCTTAGGGTTGTACGATTCTTAGATTCCAAGGCCGGAAGGGCCCATTATGACCATCTAGTCTGACCTCCTGTGTAACACAGACTATAGAACTTTCAAAAAAATCCTAGTGCAGATCATTTTAGAAAAAACACCCACTCTTGATTTAAAAATTGTCAGCGATGGAGACTCCACCACGACCGTTGTTCAATGATTAATCACTTTCACTCTAAAATTTATGCCTTATTTCCAGTCTGAGTTTATCTAGTTTCAACTTCCAGCCATCAGATTGTTATACCTTTCTCTTTAGACTGATTATTCAATAGACCATTATTAAATATTTGTTCCCCTTGCAGATTCTTATAGACTGTAGTCAAATCTTCCCTTAACCTTCTCTTTGTTAAACTAAAGAGACTGAGCTCTCAAAGTCTTCCATTATCTGGCATGTTTTCTAATCATTCTCATGGTTCATCTCTGAACCCTGTCCAATTTATCAACATCCTTCTTGATTTATGGACACCAGAATGGGACACAATATTCTGGCAGCAGTCACAGCAGTGCCAAAACCAGATATAAAATAACCTCTCTATTCCCACTCGAGATTTCCCTGTTTATGCATCCCTGGATCACATTAGCTCTTTTGGCCACAACATTATATTGGCAGCTCACGTTCACCCCCACATGTTTTCCAGTCACTGCTGCCCAATTAGAGTCCTCCCTCCTTTAAGTATGGCCTACATTTTTTGCTCCTAACAACTCATACCCATGGATCATCATAGACAGGGGGCCTATAATACACCCTCACCAGTGGGTTACACTTGCCTTATTTGTTTAATCTCCTTTTCATTCTGGGTTCAAAAAGGAGCACAAATAATTAGTTAGTTGGGCTGTTTAAAGGCAAGAGGCATGATTTTGAAATTCACATGTGAACTGCAGAATAAACAGATCCCGGTTACCCCTGAATTCAGCACTGCTCTTGGAAGACTGGGCCAAATTCAGAGGTGAAGTTCAAAGTGGCATAAATTAGAATTAATTACACTGGAACGCTTTTACCCTCCAATTCTATGTCACTCAATTGATGTAATTTACATGCTGAGGAGCTAGAAGAAAACACTAGGCTGGGTGAACTAAAGTAGGGAATGCCCTACTTTAAGTATCCTTGTAAGAGTTTCTGACCCACCCGGGTCAGCCACTTCTAGTCAGAGGGGAATTCCAGTCTCTTTGCCCCGGCCCCTTGGCAGGGCGGGCAAGCACCGTAGTCTCTTTGCCCCGGCCCCTTGGCAGGGCGGGCAAGCACCGTAGTCTCTTTGCCCCAGCCCCTTGGCAGGGCGGGCAAGCACCGTAGTCTCTTTGCCCCGGCCCCTTGGCAGGGCGGGCAAGCACCGTAGTCTCTTTGCCCCGGCCCCTTGGCAGGGCGGGCAAGCACCGTAGTCTAAGTTGGGTCTCGGGGTACTTTGGCGAGGCTAGGGACGGAAAGGAGGTGGGGGAGGGGGACACAGGCCCACCCAACTCCACTGTGTCCCAGCCCAGGGCCCTACCAGTGGCAGGAGAGGACTGCCACTGGGTCGACGGGGATCCATCCGCAACACACCGACATAGGATTGACCCCAATTTCGGCCACCACCTGTGGCCTCTCTGGGCCACTTCCTCCCGCCCAGCCCCGAAGTACTTGTGTCCACGACTGGCGCCCGGGAGCAGGGGGTGAAGCGGCGAGCGGCAGGCCGGCCAGGCCTTCATTGTCAGCGGGTGGTAGGTCGGGCCATTCATCGGGGTCATCGGCAAGGGGTAGCTCCTCTAGGTCACAGGGGCCTGGGGTTTCTTCTGGGCTTCCTCCATCTCCCCATGCCAGAGAGGGCTCACCCGCCTCTGGCAATTCCTCCAGGTCAGGCCCAGCCTCAGGAGGTCTCTCCATCTCCCTGGGGGAGTGGTCCAGGGCCCAGCTGTGGGGGCTAGGCAGGTCTCCCGCCTGTTGGGGCCAGGGCAGCACCCCCCGTCTGGTCGGGTCCGGCGGCCCTGGCGGGTCCCAGAGTTTGGCCGGCTCACCCCAGTCCATTAGCTACGGTCTCTCCCACCCGGGGCTGTCAGTCCAGGTTGGTTTGGGCCTGCCCTCAGCCGCTGGGTCAGACCCAGGCTGCTGCCTCCAGCAGGGCACATCTGCCTCAGCCAAGAGCTTCCCCTTGACTGAGCTGCCTGGCCTGGCTTTTATACTTCCTCCCGGGCTTCTAGCTCCGCCCCTCTGCTTCCGGGTGGCTTGGCCTGTAGGGCCGGGTTCTGTCCACTGGGGGCGCAGGGAGCGTCTCTCTGCCTCAGGCTCAGGACCAGGCCCTAGCCTCTCAATGCTTCAGGCCCATTTTGAGCATTTAAGTGATGCATCAGGCTTCTGCTGGCCCTCTTCAGAGAGATGCATTTGACCCCATGTGAATTACAACTTAATTCCCTTAGACTCACTTATGCTCAGTAGGTCTTACTCAGAGCTGCTGCATAACAGGGTCTGTGGGTGTATATAACACATTGCTAAGGTGCATGGAAGTCCAGTTATATCTTAGGACTCTTATCTTCTCTCATGTACATCTCTGTTTCCCTGGTGTCATTCTGTTCATTCAGTGGACTTACTTTTTTTGTCTGTAGCAATGTGATAGAATAATCGGACTAGAAGGGGTTGGAGGAAGACATTACGTACACCAGATCTAGACTTGTTTTGAGTCAGCCACTGAAACCTCACAACTCCAATCATTCAGACAGTTCTTTGTCATTGAAGATTCAGAATTCCATTCCTGGAACTAGAAAAAAAATCATCTTACAGGGCATTCCAGACTGCACCACGGGGAGAGCAAGGATCCATTTAATTTTTTAAGTCTGTCTGGTCTCCCTAGCTAAAACCGAAGAAGAAGGGGGGAAAAAGATTTGTATGAAGTATTTAAAATCTGTAAGTTGCATTTCGTATTTATTTGTCACCTCTAGGAAAAGCCAATAAAGTTTCTTCCTTTTTGGGGAGAGAGTGATGAATGGGCACCTGGCGTTTTGGTTGCTGGAACCTGTGCTGACTTTATTGACTTTCTATAAAAAAAAACCAATTCATCTGAAGCATCAATAAATGTTGCCTGCACTCACTGTGCCTAGTATAAGTAAATGGGTTCTGAGTGCTTCTGGGCACTGATCTGAACAGAAAGCAATTCCCTTTGCTGGGAGAAGCTGAGCCCTCACGTATCCTTGCTCTTCATTCCACCTGGACGTAGACAGAAAAAGCAGCAGTTCCAAGAGCATTTAACAAAGAACATACGAATACTTTAGCTATGGCTTTCACACTTTTAACATTATTTTTAGTAGCTCGACTTGATGAGAAGAATGGGATAGAAGATTATGCAAAAGGAAATTTTCAAGATAAAAACTAAGGCCAGAATCGTCACATAAGAATCGGCCAACGGGATCTGACCAGGTATTCCATTCCGATTATTGTTGTTGCATTGAGATAAGGCTGGACACTCCCAATTACAGACCGGACCTGCTCTCGGCAAGGTGCTGTACAAATACATAACTGAAAGACAGTCCCTGCCCTGAGGACTTTACAATCTAAGTACTCCAGGATCCTTTCTCCATCAGAGACCAGTACCAGATACTTCAAAAGAAGATGCAAGAAACCATGAAGTGGGCAATTGCGGAATAACATGGCCATACAGGCAGATTCTTCTGAGCCTCCTCATTAGGCTTTACACTCCATTCAAGAGAGGGTTTGTTTTATTCTTGTTTTGTTTTTGTGTTTCATCCTGTCCAATGTGAGCATGGATGTTTTCGTAATGTCTAGTCTCGAGTGAGGCAGACTGTGTCTGTGAGCAGAATTTCACCTTCTATAGCTCAAAAAAATTCTGATTTGTGTTACTAAAAACACCTTAGATTGGCCAGATAAGAAAAATGTTAAAAATCAAATGTACTTGCCTACATTTATTACCCATTCATATTTCTGTCAGCTTGGACAATAAAACTAGACTGCTCCCCGCCCCCACCCCACCTTTTTAAAAAAAATTTTTTTATACCCTGTTTTCTAGTCAGTTTCACTTTCTTGTTCTCATACTTTAGCTGTTGTCTTTGGGCTTTGTTTGTGAGGTGCTCAGATACTATGGAAGTGGGGGTCTCACATCCTTCTATTTAAGATAGATAGAAGGATGTGGGACTGGAACTGATCTTGGCTAACAGTGTTTCTTAGAATCACAATCCAAAGCCCATTGAGATTGATGGAAAAACTCTCATTAACTTTAGTGGGCTTTGGATCAAGCCATTGTTTGCATTTATGTCTGCTCTAGTTGATCTAGTACGATCAGTGTTCGGCTGTGTGATCTTTTCAAATACCGGCATAAACAATATGCACTGAAAGAAACAAAGTCACCAAAGACTAGAAGATGCATCTTGTCTGTGTATATACTTCCCCTACAAACACTTTGCCATCATTCCCTTGTTACAGAAGTTATGTTGGGAGAATGAGGGAGGGACTAATACAAGTCAGAGTGGCTTGGTCTGAGAAACAAAACAGCTTTACATGGCCAATTGATAGTGGATAATGTATGAATTTCCGGTTTAGTAGTAATTCTTTTTATATGCCAGCCAATAGGAAGTCACTACCTTAGGATAAAGAATTCGATAGTTTCTAAAGGATATAATAATACCTAGTTCTTATCTAGCCCTTTTTCATCAGTAGATCTCAAAACACTTTACAAAAGCCAGTATCACTTCCCCCATTTTACAGACGTGGGGACTGACGCACTGGTTGGTGATGTGGCTCCTCCAAGGTCACAAGCAGGACAGTGGCAGAGCTGGGAGTAGAATTCAGGTCTCCTAAATCCCTTTCCAATGATTCATCCACTAGACAACACTGCCAGGCAGGTTTGCATATTTAGAGGATTGCCTGTGTCATCCATCTAGAAACGCAGAACGTCTATGTATATTACATGTGTACACACAGATATGAATAATTAGACGAATGGATCTAGAGCTACTGTATCTGTCTAGATCTTTATGGTGTCTTGTAATTTATTGTTAGTGATCTGTGTGTTAAATGATTTAACCCTCCCCTCTGCGCACCTGGCCTGTTTCTTTGTGACTCTACCTGCTTCTTATTACTGAATGGCAGATAGGGGGAAGAGAGAGAAATTCGAAAATGCCTGAATGTAGATTAAAATTCCCACTGTGAAATGTTAGTTGCTGCTCCTTTCCATTCGGGCTTGTCTAGGAGATGATTCACGCCTGGCATTTTCAGAGACAGTAAACTATGTATTTAAAAATGACACTAATGATACAGAGCTTTAATCCTGTTGCAGTCAAATGTCTCAAAACTTTGTGTGTTTGCCATGTGTGGTGCCTCGTACTCTATTCCCCTGTTACATTGCTTTTTCCTCTTGCTGGAAGACTGAAGTCATTCTCTTTGTAGTTTTCAAACCTATTTCCTTCATGCAGAGACATGAGGGAAGACTCTCACACTTCTCTCTGATTCATCATCAAGACAGGCCAATTAATAAGTTAATTGATGGTGAGTTGCCACTGGTAGACCTACAAGCCATGCATCTACTGTATTTCTAGAGCTAACATCCTTCGACTAAGGTAAAGGAGAAACTTCACTAAGCAGAGCATGTTTCTGATACTGTGAATTATGGCTTCAGTAATGAATCATGGGAATTAGAGATGAAAAGAACCTAGTGGGTTACCAAACATCCTCCTGCTAAAGCAAGATTGCTCCCTGTAGAGAGCCAGGTTATAAAATCTCAAGCAACAAAGCTGTCTGCCACATTCCATCTGCAGACTATTATGCAATCTAACAGATTCCACCACTGAGAATTTTCTTTTTTCTTTTTGTACTTTATATTTTCCTTTGCTTATGCAACATGCTTGCACACTGTGTGTTGTGTGCCTCCTCTCGTGACTAGCTCTCAAAAAGGATAACAACAGACTATTGCTGTTAACCTTAGCAAAGTTTGTTCTTTGGTTCCGGCTGTGCCGGGTTCAGATCTTGTTGATGATTACAAAGAGGTTGTTGGACTTGACTTTTTAACCTGTTATAATTAGTTACGCTCCTTCTAAGTGATCCTTCCCTCTATTTGATTAGTTATGTACCTGAGATGCAGATACACAGCCATCATCTATTGCTTTACTTTCAGGAAGATCGGTCACCATTGGTTTGTTCTCACACGTTTGCTACACTTGAGTTTTGTAGCCTGGTTTTTATACCATCATGTAGCCTACTAAAATTTGCATCAATTTTCACCAGGTTTACCTAGAACCCTTGGCTATTTCCTCATCCTTCCATTTGATTCCTCTCTAATTGTGACTATTCCATCCATACAGATAATGTTGCTGACCGACCCAGAGATTGAGAGCAGTTTACTGATCAGCTCAGATGAAGGGGCCAGCTATCAAAAGTACCGGCTGAACTTCTACATCCAGAGTCTGCTGTTCCACCCCAAGCAGGAAGACTGGATTCTGGCATATAGTCAAGATCAGAAGGTAAGAAAAGACTTGGTGACCTTCTTTACCAATGACATGGCATTTTCTCTCACAAGGGCTTAGACAAACGTTTAGCGCTTGCTTTTCCTAGAAGACCTCTGTTTCTCCTCACACCATGATTATGCCTTTGGTTAGATACCTGCAACGAATTGCAGGTGGACATCTGTGTGTCTGTGTCTATAAATCAGGTATTTACTGGTAGATGTCAAGCCTGGTAATAGTGACACCTTCAATAATCAGATCATTGTGGAGAGTTGTTTGAGGGGAACAAGGTTGTGCCCCAAACATGGAGGTTCAGTGGTTGACTCCAAACTAGACCCTTAATTGTTTTCTCTTCTTTTTAATTCATACTGTTGCCAAGACAGTAGCCTTAATAAGGTGCAAAGCTGTTCAGTGCTTCTCTTGGTGCAGATTGTATCGTGGCTGCAAAAACATGCCTTAACATTTCAAAAGCGTCTAGTGTTTTGGAGTACTTCAATTTTTGGGTCAACTTGAGACCCTTTCAAAGGGCCAGATTCTCCCAGCAATTTCTGAAAAACCAAGGCACCAATAATCACTAAATTCGGACCTGTTAAACACTTAACATTGGAAATTTTGAGAGACTCCTTACTCAGACCAATCTAAATCTCAATGCAATGTGCTGCTTTACTGTTCTGTAGCACTGTAAAGGGGTTCTCTCACCACAGAAGCATCTCCTCATGGTCAGGTGTGGCGTAGCAACTGGGTTTCACTCTGGCCTCCCCTCTGCTGACAGTCATTCCTTCACTGTGGTGGCTTCTCAACTATAATGTGGCTCTCCACCTAGGTCATGATATTAATGTCTGCCCCTTTTGGGATAGCGAAGTTCAACAAAAGGAAGTCTAACATAATTCTGAGGCCTTGGGTCAGGTCTCTGGCCCCTGACTCTGAGCTCACACTACTTTGCCAGTGACTGTTAGGGGAACCCAGGCCCTCCCTCACTTTGGGGCTCAACCCAGGGACCCTAATTAGCATCCTAAGTTTGCACAGTCCCATCTTTTGTTGCTGCTTCCCTGGGCTTCTTCCTACCCAGCTTCTCTCAGGATTTCTTCCCTGCAACTTCTCAGGGTTGACCCTTCTTTCAGGGCTGCGATCCCAAGGCTTATTCTCTCCCTTGGATTTACTCCTCACCACCACTCTATTTCCAAAGAGTGACTATAGACTTCCTCCCTGCAGCCCCCTTCTGCTACAAATTTCCTCTCATTATTATAAAAACCAACCTCCTCCTGCCCACCGGGGCTTTATGATCAGTTAAGCCTGGCTTTCCCTCCAGGTGGAGCTAGGTAACATAACTGATTTCTCAGGTCCACATTAACTCATTCAGGGCCTTTGTGGGATACACAGCCCATCATAAGTGCCTTCCATTCAAGAATTTTTATGGGGTTTACAAACATAAAAGAACTTATCCTCCCAATACTTGTATGACATAGGTAAATGTTATCATCAGCTTGAGGAAAAGGAGTCTTGGGACTGGTGAACTCTAGAAAATTAGATTGACTTGCTTTGCTCAGGGATGTGAGTGACATAATTTAACTGACCTAAGTCCCAACGTAGACAGAGCTAGGTCAACGTGGAAGTAGATAACTTATCCTGACAAGAAAACCCTTCCCATCCGCATAGGTAGTGTCTACCTTCTGATGTCGCATTTCAAGTATAGACAAGTCCTTATGGTTGCTAAATAACATGTCTAAAGTCACAAATGAAGCATTAGGAAATATGGGGAACAGATGCTAAGTCCTGTGCTTAACCAGTGTCCTTCCAAGTTTGGAGCTGGATGGCCACACAAAATTAAAATTCTGAGTAAATACATTCTGTCTACCTACATTTACTCTGTAGTCTCAATCAGATACTGTGTTCTTCACTTGACTCTTGTCTTACTTTGTTTGTATAGTGTGTGCTGCAGCTATGTTCTTCCCTAGAGGAGGCTCCATTCTAGTGGTCGTTGAAATGATTCCTGGGGAGTGTATATGTAAAACAGGAAGAGCCAAAATTCTGCCCACATTTATGTCCATGAAGCCCCATTGAAATCAGTGCACAGTTGCAAATGAGGACAGGACTTGGCCCCTAGCATGTTAAGCATGTTTTGAAACTGCAGAATGTAAGATATGAATGATTGGCTGCAGACCAGTGTTGCCTTAGTAGCTAATTTCCCATCTGGAAATACGGGATGGACGGAATATAAATTTCTGTTGGTGCTTTAGCCAGCCTGCCAAGGTGAGTGAAGATCCTGAGTGAGCCAAGGCACACCCAAGTGCCAGGAAATGTGAGTTCAGGCTTTTTGGAGAGCACTGAGGGGGTTAAATGGAATGATGTGGGGGAGTTTGTTTGGGTTTTATGTGGGAGGTTGCTTGAGGGAGCTTCACTGAAACAATATTTCAGAGCATAATAAATGAGATCATTGTTGGTGATTAGAAAATTACTGTTACCAAGGGTGAAATTCACCCTTATTCAGAGGGCTGACACAAAGCAACTTAGATCCCACTTAAAGTCTTTAGAAACTGAGCTTGTGTGGGACTTAGCAATCTGCTACACCCTCCATAGGATGAACTACAGCCTTGGGTCCTGATCCTCACCCTATTGGAGAGTTTCCCTTGGCTTCTGTGAACTCTAGATCAGACCCTTAGAGGGGAACTGATAGGCACAAAGCATAGATCAATTTTTCATAAATTCAGTTAAATAAAACTCAAGGGTCAAGTTCTTCCTGTGGCTGAGTGCAAATGGCCCCTGTTGGTTTCATTTATGTGTATTGTAGGAAGGTGCAGGGACCTTCCCCCGCAGTTGGGCCCCCAGAAGGGCAGCCACCGCCCCAAACACAGCCAAGCCCGGATTTAAAACCCCCACCTGTCCGTCAAGGCCGGGAGCCAACCGGGATAGGCCCGGGCGACTGGCCAATCCCTTCCCCAGAGGGCGGGACTTCCCCCAGACAAGGGGAAATAAAAGGCAGGGCCCGTCGCTCAGTCAGGGGCCGATGGTCAGCCGGGTCAGACCGGCCTGCCCGCCAGCGAGAGGCCTAGCCTGAGCTCCACCTGGCCAAACCCCAGCGCAGGCCCTGGCCGGACTTGGCGGACTGGGAGCGACCCTCCCGCCGGGGAACCAACGATTGGATCGGATACCCGGGGATGGGATGAGCCCTGGGACCCTCTTGGTTGGGAAGGCCCCCCTGAAGCGGGGCGTGATCTAGAGGAGCTACCTGCAGCACCCCCCGCTGAAGCCGGACCGGATCTGGAGGAGCTACCCGAAGCTGAGGCCCCCACCGAATCCTGTGATCTAGAGGAGCTGCCCCTCGCAGAAGAGTTCCCGGACCTGCCGCCCGTGGGCACCGACGGCCTGCTGAACCTACCCCGAGCCAGCTACCTGGCGACCACCGAGGAGGGAGGTACCAGGGACGGGAGGGGAGGAAGTGGCCCAGGGGCAGCCCCAGTTCGGGCTGCGGTGGGAAATCTCCTACCTCTGGCGTGTTACGGTTCGGACCCCGCCAGAGCAGCGGCAGTGGCCCTGCCGCTGCTAGGGCCCTGGGCTGGGACGCAGTGGAGTCGGGTGGGCCTGCATCCCCCTCCCCTCTTTTCCCCTTTGACCTCGGCAAACCTCGCAACCCCTCCTCCAACCCGGCGCTAGACTGCTTGCTCGCCCGCCCTGCCAAGGGGCCGGGGCGCTAGACTGCTTGCTCGCCCGCCCTGCCAAGGGGCCGGGGCGCTAGACTGCTTGCTCGCCCGCCCTGCCAAGGGGCCGGGGCGCTAGACTTTGGTCGTACAGCTAATTCCCCATTTATTTCCTGGAAGGCGCAGGGACCTTCCCCCGCGGCTGGGCCCCCGGAAGGGCAGCCGCGCCTGACGGGTGACGCTCGCCCGTCTACATGTATCCAAAGGCAGACTTTGGCCTGGAGTCACTATGTGATCCTGGAGGTTTTTCTAGATTTATTACTGTGGAAGTCATGGAGTAGTTCACAACAAATGACTGTCACTCGCTTTTTTAAGACATGCTAAAGCTGGAGTTCCGAAGAGCGCACCCCATAGTCATTAATTGAAATCCAACCCAGGGTTAGGATTGACCCAGAGTCACCCAAACTATCCAAGAGGTAGAGAGCTGCGTGGTGGCCAACCTGAATTGAATTTGCTATCTGAGTTTGTTTCCTAGTAGACAGGTTCCCAGCATCACAAAACCCCATCGCTGTTCACATTCATTTTGCACCATGCTGCAGAAGAGAGACCAAGGATACAAAGAATATGGAGAATGGACAGGACTTTAACATGCAGACTGAACCATTCCAGCCCTAGAGGCATTCCCTTCCATTGAGGAGTGAGAGAGACTGACCGGGTAATGTGAGGGAGCTTACGCCATTCATGCTGTGCCTCTTCTCTGGGAAGAGGACTTTAGTTTCTAGGGCTGACAATCCAGTGCCTTTTTACACACATTAAATTCACTTGGCAGGTTTGAGAGAAAGTATCAGACAACCAGCTGCTGCCTGCTCTAACTGCTCTATGATTACATTCATTTTTTCCAGCTGAAATTACAGTAGCTACATGGTGAACTCTCATCATATATTTGTAAGGCTATTGAGTGATTCTCCATTTTCTGAATAAGAAAAGTTACCTATCAGAAGAAAACTCCAGACCCAGTAAAACATTGCTAGGCACACAAGCTTGTTGGAGGTCCTGTACATTTTAACTGTGGTGGGTTAAATCAGTGTGCTCGTATGGTAAGGGGCTGTTTCGTGGGTGAGTTACTTGTTTCTTTGTGATATATAATCTTAAATAGTGGTTTGTAGTGTAATGAGGGGCTGGGAAATAAGAGATTCTGTTTCGTGCAGCCTCCTTCCCCTCCTCGGATGGGTCAGCCACGTAGAAACAACGGCTAGTCCTCTTCCATGAATAGCTGAGCTCTTTGAAGGGATGAAGTGCAGGTGGGAACAGGAGGTGTAAGTCATGTGGGGAAAATGGAGAGTCCTAATCACGCAGCTCAGAAAAAATGCCTAATGCACTCAAGTGTTGAGTGACAGCAGGAACGGTGGAGAAGCTGTTTTTAAATGGTCCTCCTAGATTCACTGTTGTTCCTCTGTTTTAAATGGCATCTCAAAGGGGACAGTTTCTGCCAATGAGGCATCTCTAAATGGAAATTTTTTTATTGCATTTCCTTAATATTTGATTTCAGGTGTCTGATTTTGTTTTTTTAAAGCAAGTTTAGTTCCTGGGAAAAGGTAGCAAGCTGAGAGCTTTGGAAATGGCAATTTGGCCATGTAGTCAAAGCATGGGACTTAGATTCAGGAGATCAGGGTTCCTGGTTGGGCAACAAACGTCCTCTGTCACCTTGGGCCAATCACTTAAGCTTTCTCCGTCCCTTTGTTCCCCACGTGTAAAACTGGGATAGTAAAACTTGCCTTCCTCACAGAGGTGTTGAAGATAAAGTCATTCATGAAAGAGATGGTCGAATAGGATGGTGGTGGGTGCCATTTAAGTAGATACAGAGACCTCTCTCTAAATTATAGTAAAACGTGACAGGTAAAGCAGAGAAACAGGTGATAGAAGAGCAACCTTCCCACACATTGTGCCTTAGCTCAATACCTGAATGGTTTGCTTTGAAAGCTGAGAGGCGTCTCTGTCAGCAGAGAGGCTTATCACTGGTATAGGTGAGACTGATAACTAGCACCACTTGTGACAGTGGACTTTTTGAGGTGGACGTTTGTCCCCTAGGTCCTGATCCACAGCCTGTTGAAATCAATGGTAGGCTTTCCATCAGGAGACCTACCAAGCCCCTCTTAGGTAGGCTGCCTCTCAATGCGTTTGTCTTTGTGTTTATTTGTTCATTTAGAGGGGAAAATAATTCCCCGTGTGCACAGAGAACGCAGAATAAGTGTTTGTAAAATCTTGCAGTCCTGGGATGAAGGGAGGCCGTTTGGTCAGTGAGCAGACGAGGTTGGCTCAGGTAGCGCCTACTAGCAGTAATGGGGAGTGGATTTACCAGAGTGAATCCATGAGGCATTCAAGTGGGAACAGCGGGGCTCAGTCAGGGGTGACAGAAGAATCGTTCGCCTCTCTAAACCAGTGTGTGTCAGAAAAGCAGGGGAATGTGTGCAGAAAGCAAAACAGTGGATTGTGGTTTCTCCGGGTCCAATTCACCCCAGTGCATTGGGCCCGAACAAGACCCAGACATCACTTAACTTCCTGTGGCCTCCGAAGAGAATTTCAGTGGCTCATACATCTGGTGATGGTACTCGGCCTAGAGGATGTCCCTGTTGTCAGGAAAAGAGGATAACATCTGTGTTCTCCTATCATTTTTAGACTGATGCTTACTGGCTTCTATGGGGCCTGATTCTCCTCTCACACTAGTGTAAATCAGGAGCCTCATGTACTGCGGTTTTATTAGAAGCAGAGTGGAAAAAAACCAAATGAATGGAATTGCCTTGGTGTACATCTGGCGTAAGAGGAGAATCGGGCCCTGTGTTAAATTAAATCTAGCCGGGAGCCTTTAAATAGTTTTTAAATGAGTAGATTTTAAAGGCCAGAAGTAAGAAGCAGTACACTGCTTGCACACTGCTCACCGAGAGCAGGAGTTACTCCTAATTTACACCAGGATAAGTGAGGGTGGAATCAAGCCCCGAATCTCTGTTAGAATGACACGTTTTGGCTTTGAAGTTTAACGTTTTCTCCAGTTCAGATTAGGGTACATAGTTACCCAGAATACAGTTTCACTAGGTTTTGAGGACCCGCTGACAATATTAGATGTGAAAAGACAAAACAGTTGGTAGTATGTGTGTTGATATTTAATGGAGTTACTAGTTTAGTCAACGAAATGAATTATCCGTTAGGCCTGCATACTTCTGATGAGTCCTGTTGTGGCAAAACATGAAAGGTAACAGTGTATTAGAAAAGCTGAGGGCGTTCTGCCCTGGTTCCAAGATATGTGGAATGCTCCAGAAGAAAGTCTTGGAGGCGCACCAGAATTTATTCCAGCCAAACGAAGGCTGTTAAAAAAATTACGTGACCTGAGGCCCATATTTGTAAAAGCCTGTGTGGTTTTTTTGCATGTGTACAGGGATGGGTAGGTTCGCACGTGCAAAACATTTGCAATAGGGTTATCTCTGTAAAAAATATGTGCAGCTGTGCATGTATCAGTTGTACGTATCCTTAAGTTATATCCATGCACCAGGCATTTGGCTTATGTGTTTTTGCACATAATCCTTTTCAAATGTGGGTTGTAATCTATGGGGCAAATTGAGCAGCAGTTGGATAGCCAGTATTTATGCTGTTCTGAGGATGAATGAGGGAAAGCTATGAAGGTCCTTCATCTCGCAGTTGCTTTGTCTTTTTTTCTTTCTTGCCTATACGGTCTGCTACCCAGCATTAACTCAGCAACAAAGGTAAAGCTGTCAGATTATATTTTCTTTTTAATTTGACCATAAACTAGTGTACAAACTGTTATAAAGCATGCCCTCCGAGTGCATCCATCAGTCTCTCACATACCTCACTAAGCATAATGTGTTGGAAAACATATTAAAATAAAGGAAATAAAATAAATAGCGGATGGAAATAAAAGAACAACCAATAAAAATAAGGAAAAAACCAAACAGCTGATCAAGTGGCCCGCTTATTGCACAGTCAGTCCAAACAGGAAGCTCTACTCCTAGAAAAGTAGGGCTGGAAGGGACCTCAGGAGGTCATCTAGTTCATCCACCCCATGCAGAGGCAGGATTAAATATATCTAGACCATCACCAATGGGTGTGTGTCTAACCTGTTCTTAAAGATCTCCAGTACCAGAGAGTCCACGACCTTCCTAGGTAACCTCTTTAATCGCTTAGCTATCCTTAAAGTTAAGCAGGTTTTCCTAATATCTAACCTAAATCTACCTCACTGCAAAGTTAGCCTAATACTTCTTGTCCAAACATCGATGGACTCGGAGAACAATTGATCGCCATCTTTTTTTAAAACAACGATTTACATATTTGATGCCTGGGATCCTCCCCCTACCCTCAGCTTTCTTTCCTGTAGACTGCACACATCCATTTCTTTCCTCCGTTCCC
This sequence comes from Mesoclemmys tuberculata, assembly GCA_007922155.1. Classification (NCBI taxonomy): domain Eukaryota; kingdom Metazoa; phylum Chordata; order Testudines; family Chelidae; genus Mesoclemmys; species Mesoclemmys tuberculata. The sequence goes on from ML675609.1 coordinate 57,285,423, forward strand.
AATCAGCGCTCTGCTTGCTGGTAGTGTAGTCAAGGGGCTGTAAGGTAGGACTCCTGAGTAATATTAGTCACCAATTTTGTCCCTGATATGCATGTCTTTAGGCAAATCTACGTCCCCCTGTTTGCTCAAGTGTACAGTCTGTATAAACAGTAACGCTTTCTACCTTAAGCAGGCTTGTGAGAGCATAATTAATTTGTTTGTTCGCTGCTTTGAGACCCTTGGATGAAGATGTACAACCAGGAAGGGAATAGCCCATCTCCCATAAAGTTTTACTGCCCTACAGCAGTCCAGAGATTTTTCACACATTTCCATGAAAACATATTAATTGCCATCTGAGAGGCAGTGTGGTCTAGTGGGTGGGGTGGGGTCTGGATACCTGGGTTTTATTCCTGGCTCTGTCACCAATCTACTGTGCGTGACCTTCAGCAAGTCACTTCAACTATCTGTGCCTTTGTTTCCCCTCCACTTTTTTTTTCTATATTGTCTATTTATATTATAAGATATTTGGCATTTCTACTATTTCTTACTATGTACACAGTGCCAATCACAATGGAACCCTAAAATCAGCTGGCGCCTCCAACACTACCGTAATACAAATGATAAATAATCACTGATTTTTTAATTTTTTTTTTAATGAAAAGCTGTGTGTGTGAAACTCGTGAATTTTTGCCCTGAATTGTGTGGAAATGAGCCGTTTCCTTTTCCTGCAAATGCTAATTTTTATGGAGGAAAAATGCAAAAAATGAAAGACAGACTTTCTCTTTCACCTCCAAAATAATTGATTTTTCACACACACGGCAGAATGCAGTTTTTTTGCAAGCAGTGCAATTTTATTTTTTTCATACAGCTCTCCTGGTTGCTATACAGCTAACTAGGAAATTTACAACACAGAGGAAAGCAGGTGCGGTATATGTTACACATTATAAAGGCAATAGTTACTCAGTGAGGGTAATTAACCATTGGAATGGCTTAGCAAAAGAAGTGTTAAATTCCATGTTACTTGGAACCTTTACATCGAGAATGGACGTCTTTCCAAAAGATATGATCTCCTTCAGCTGGGTTCAGTAGTGTTCCCTTACACAGTAGGGAAGAATAATTTCTCCCCCCCCTCAACTGCAGGAACAACTAGATGAAATTCTACGGACTTTGTTATGCAGATAAACTTTAGAGGTGTGCTGATAAATATGTGGTACCTATAAGTCGTTAGCATTTGGAGTTCATGAATGTGTCAAATCTTCCTGATAGAATTCCATTCAAACTGGGCTGAAGTTAGTACACCAGCCATTGTGCCTCTTCAGAGAATGTGTGAAGAGTATTACGGGAGAATCAGAAAGAAGGAGGGAAAAAGGATGGAGAAAGAAGAGTAAAACTGCCTGTATGTACTAGACAGAGTCCCTAGCACTTCACCTCCATCTACATACACGTCAGCTATTCCGATAGACCTGAACAATTATGAGACTCTCCCAGGGCCTGGTTCATCCTGATATTGGTGAAGAATCAGAAGAGAATGAAATGGAAAGAAAAGTCAGTAACTGAAATGCAAATCTCAGGGGCTTTTGGAACGACTGCTAGATAGATATCTGAAGGCGTTGTCACTTCCACTTGTTCCCATTAGTGTTAAATAAACAAACACCCAGTTATTTGCTAAATATATTGATGCCTTATGTACAGTGTGACTGAGGCAGTGATACAATTAAAAATGCTTGATATTTTGCAGCATGGTATTTCGTGTCTCCTCTCATGACTATTTAAATCATTTAAGTCTCCATGTATGGCCCGTGCAATTAGACTTTAACAGGAGGGAGGGAACGAAATGTCAGACCCAAGGCAGGTGCGCTTACAGTGGATCTTCGGTGCTTGCAGGGAAGTGCCAGATTCTGCTTCAGTTTCACCATTTGCTCCAGATGTACCTTCGTACTATATTCAGTATTGGGAGGGACTGTCACACAGGCTCCAACAATCCCTGCTGAACGATTGTGGATCAAGAATCATCTTGTTAACCTGACGTGAGTCTTTTCTACGCCAGAATCCTGCACCTCCTGCTGGGAGGAACTTGTGGACTTCTCAGAGAAAACGGCTTGCGCCCCAGGCAGACTGTCAGGACACGGGGAGCCAGACAATAGACGTTGACCTGAGGGTACACCTCCGCTCGCTTGGAGTCAATCAAAGGGTAGTGCAGTCCTGCCCTGCCCCTGAAACATATTGGGAAGCTGAGTGTGATTCAGAGAATCACAATTTACCTCCCTGTCTCCAGCTGCTCTGCAGAGAGAGCACCCTGTTCCAGGCCTATCCCAGGTGCAGCAAACTTCCTTTGGCACAAGTGTGCTGGCAGCAGGTGTGGATCCAAGACTCCGACCACTCCTGCCCCTTCTCTGTGTGAGGGGTATATATCCCCTCTGCATAGCCTGCTTTCCCCATCATGCTTCAACCTCCAATCAAGTGGCCCGCAGTGTAAAAGAATTCTGTACATCCCCAGACTCCCTGTGCAAGCTAAGCTACAAACTGACCCTCAGTTTGACCCATTCACACACCAGGAAGCCAACACAACCTGTTTTAAAGGTGGCATAGAAAGCTAAAGAAATCTAGATGGTGGGGAGGAGAACCTTGTTTTCCCTAGTTTGCTCTTCAGCAGCCTTGAATAGAAGGAGGACACCATGGAAGAGAGGAATGGATCAAGAAAGACAAATGTGAAATCTATTCTGCTATCCCCTCCCTTTCTGGAGCTATTGGACTACTCCCAGATAGACTCCTTCACAGATGAACAATATTTGAATAGTACCCAGATGGACAGTAAGAATAATGACTAAAACACTGATGGAAGGAGCTGAATTCCTTCAAATACACCTCAGGTGGTAATAATATGCAATATACCAGTAATAAACTTATTCAGTATAAATGGATGGGGGTTAGTGGCAGGAACTGACAGGTTTTATTTGAATTATACCATTCCAGGTTGAGGGAGCAGCTTCTGCATTCAGTTTCTTTGTTATGTTTATTCTTTCAGATTAACAATGCTTCAGAGATTGTGACATGCATTTGTATGGTGCCTTGCGCAGCATGGTGGCACATACGGAGAGGAGCGCAACTGTAAAAGCTCTTTATAGACTCACAGAGGGACAGGCAATGAGCAATCTGTGGCTTACATGCAATGACCACGTTGTGACTAGATTCCCTGGGAGGGGAACAAAGGTGCTTGGGAGGTGTCTGGCTTTGAGCAGCTCACACAAGAAGAAGGAAGAATGAGGGTGATCTGAAGAAATGGACATGAATGACATTCTGTAGGATTTCTGGGGAGGAATTAGGGGAACCTTTGAACCCATGGGACCACATATCTCAATTATTTTGGAGAAGATTCGATCCAGATGGGAGCTGGGTGTTTCTGGATCGGTCAAGACAGAGGGGATTTTTTTTTTTTTTGTAAATTCAGGATGTCATTATGAATGCATGGATTCTGTGGGGGAGATCTAGGTTGGATAATAGGAAAATCTTTTTCACTGGGAGGGTGGCGAAGCACTGGAATGGGTTTCCTAGGGAGCTGGTAGAAACTCCATCCTTAGAGGTTTTTAAGGCCCAGCTTGAAAAAGCCCTGGCTGATTTCGTTGGGGTTGGCTCCGCTTTGAGTAGGGGGTTGGACTAGATGACCTCTTCAGGTCCCTTCCAATCTTATTCTTCTATGATTCTTTGATTATTGTGGTCAGGACTATATCCGAGCAGAATGAGGGAAGACTTCCTGGAAGCTGGAGGTGAGGGAAGGTTCTTTGTGTGTCTGCAACTATTTGATTCTTTAAGGTCAGTGATAAATCAAGTTCAGCCTAAGGCTGTTCATTGGTATACCCTTTTTAGGGGAAACGTCCTCAGTAGAGGGCAAAATTGTGATGCCTACCAGCTGCTCCAAACATTCATCTCTTCCAATTCGTACCATGTCACCTCCTGGATTCAGTGGAAGCCAGCTGTTCTTCATCTAAACTCCAATCCCCCACATGCACAGGATGAAATCAATGTATAGGTCTGCACGTCAGCATCGTCATACAAAGGGCATTGGGACCGGCAGACTGGATCAGACGCGTGCTTCGTCTAGTTCAGTATATTGTCTCTGCCAGTGGGCAGCACCAGATCCCACAAGGTGTCCGAACCCCCTCTAGTAAGTGGATGTTGGCTGGTTTGCTCCCATGGAGTCCTCAGCCTAATCCTTAATAGTCAGAGATTGGTTTAAACATGAGGCCTTTCAGTCCACGTCATCTCACTATAATCCCTAAAGGTTGTCTGTGGCTATTAAGAAGGAACGGTGACAGGATTCCATGTCACAGAGGTTCTTGGGCCAGAGGAGGAGCTTCTCAAAACTGATGGGGTTGGTAGGCCGCCTTGCGATGTCCCAAGAGGATGTACCAAGGCTAGAACTGTGCAAATAACCAATTTTGGGGTTCAGTGACAGTTTTAGGGAGAAAAAAGTTTGTTTTGGGTTGAACAAAGTTTTGTTTCTATTTCACGCTTTTTCTCCTGAAGGTTTTAAATCTCTTTTTACATAAAATTGAAGGAAATTTCAAAACAAAAAATCATTTCAAAAAGAAATATTTTGACTCTTTCCAACTTTTTAAAAATTTTACCTTGTTTTCTCCCCAGCCCAGCTGAAACAATTCAGTGAATTAGACATGAACTTGCACAATGTTTCCATCAAGCCCAATGTACATTTTCCAATGAAAACAAATAAAAATTGGTTGCTAAATTTCACCCACATCTCCCAAGGATAACCAGGCCTTTCAAACGCTTTGGATTTGGCAGGTGTAACTTCCTTGCTTCTGAGGTCAGATACAAAGGCTGTAGCTGTCCCTTTCTTGTTTGAATGCTTCTTAAAGTATCATGGTTTGGGCAACCTGGATGAGTACGGAGTCGGCAGAATCACCAGCTAGCTTTCAGGATGGCCGAGGACATCAAACACTTTCTATGAATCAGGTTGTTATGCTAGCAAACCAGGAGCCAGCTCTTGCTGAGGCTGTAAGTGTTAGCTGAGAACTGACAAGCTCATAGCTGGAGACCAGACCAGTTCACCTGTATGTTAGTTTTGCTCACAATAGGTATTAGTCTTATAAGAATGTATTTGGTGTTTTGACTCAATGAAATGCTTGTGAACTGCTGCATGCACTAATCTGACTTGTAATGTGTCTGTTCCATGTTATATGAAAATAGGTAAGTTTTTCTTTGGAAATGTTTGCTCTAAACTTGTGAACCCAAATGGGAAGAATGTCATCCCTCCGCCCTCCTCAAGAACTGTCAAAATCAGATGGGCCATCAAGGAACATTGCAATACAAAGGATTGGTGAAACGCCCTATCTTAGCTTAGATATGTTATGTGCAAGGAAGCTATTCCTATGGATTTGGAAGCTGAATGAAGGAAATACAACAAAGTCCTAGGAAAAATTTTCGTCTCTTTTGCTGTTTGAATTTTCACAGAGCTAGATCCCCAGGGTCTGCCTCTTGGGTCTGCCCTGAAAAACACTTTGAATTGACAGATCACTGCAACTCTGTCATCCTTAGGATTTAGATTGTAACTAATTGGTGCATATGTTTGCTTGCTTTAACCTGTATATAACTCTCATTTCTCTTTCTTAGTCAATAAACCTTTAGATGGGTTATTACCGCATTGCTACAAGCCTTGTCTTTGGTGTAAAATTTAGGGTACCAATTGATCTGGGGTAAGTGACTGGTCTCTTTGGACTGGAAGCAATCTGAATCTTTTATGATTTTTTGGTGCAAGTGGCCTTTTATCACTGAGTCCAATTTGTCTGGGTGGCAAGATAGACTGAACAGTCTAAGGGGATTGTCTGTGACTTCATGGTAAGACACTTATAGTGATCCAGGAGTTTACATTTGTTACTGGCTTGGTAAAATCTGATTATAGAATGTGCCTAAAACTAATGGTATCTGCCCTGTTTTTGACAGTTTGCCTTGAAGTAGTCATGAGCCACTCCACGCAGCATTACACAGGTCATGGATGGTAACTGGTTTCTTTAGCATATACCTGGCATTCATCAGAAAAATTGTGAGCTAGGCAGATTCTTTCCTTTGGTGCACTGCAAGATTCAACACCCAAAGCTGTAATTTATCCAAGACATTAAGCTGTGCCTTTTGTTATGAGAGCTGAACTTTCTGAACCACAAGGTAAATACAGTATTCTTACAGGAGACAGGCAGCTCACAGTTCAGTTTTATTAATGTATTTGCCCCAAATTCCCTAAAGTGGAATTCTTTATGCAACTGCGAACAGCTCATCTCATTTAACCTGAGGACAGAAGATAATGTCGGGAGATTTCAACACTGTAATTCAGTCAAATATGAATGAGAAGGCAGTGACCTATTGGGCGTAATCTCTTACTGCAGGTCACTAGGGATACAGGAATTAAACTTGTCTGATGCCCAGAGAACCTTAAACCCTTCAATCTCTTTTGGGTGATACTTATTGAGATTTTAAAATGTACAGACCAATGAGTGAAAACACAAAAGCAAATAAGATTACAGATTAATTAAATGTAGGCCCAGATCTTCAGATATCTAATTTGGTTTAGCGCCAATGAAATCAGTGGAACTATGTCAATTTATACCACTTGAGAATATTGCTCATTGAGTCCATGCAGAAGAGGTATTGAAGGTCTTCATATAATACAGTAAATCACACTCAAGTTTCAAGGAAAATTTCAACCTTCTCTAACAGTAGGGGCAAGGCAGGGGGCTCAAGATGTATAAGTTGGCTCAGATCTAAAGTAAGAAAAATCCATTGGGTCATGTCAACAGTTGATAAGATTTAGACTCAGTGCCTAACTCCCTTTTGAAAATGAGATGTAGGTTCTTAAAGCAGTTAGGTGTTGTGATGCTGAGCACAGCAATGCTTAAATACCTTTAAAATTTAGGTCTTAATCTATCTGGCACATCAGTTCCCTATTTGGAAAATGGAGGTAAGAGATTCCAAGGCCAGAGGGGACCATTGTGATCTTCTAGCCTGACTGCTTGTATAAGAAAGACAGATAATGCAGGCCGTAGAACATTTCCAAAATAATTCCTAAAACATATTTTTTAGAAAAAGCATCCAATCTTGATTTAAAAGTCGTCAGCCATCTTGACCTTTCCTTCCCTCATAAGGTGTTGTGAAGAAAAACCCTATTAGTGATTGTGAGTCTATCAAATACGAAAGTGCTGAGAGCCATGTGTGTAGCTAGATAGAAAAATGAAAGAAGAATGTGAAGGGAGTAGGAGAAAGGAAATGTAAAGAGGAGATTATTGCCTTGTCAACAAGAGTAAAATTCTGTTGTGTTTTTTTTTATTCGATTTGTACACAATAGAAGTTTTGCCTGAGTAGGGGCAAAATAAAAACAGAGTGACAAATCAAGATTTGACCCTTAGATGGAGATTTAGATGGAAACTGATCAAAGGTTCTTTTTCTATTTGTGGCTAGAAAAATTGAAGAACATTATATCATTTCAGTCTAATAACGAAAATTGCCTGTAATCAGACTGAAATGCTTGCCAAAGAAAATAAAATGTCATCTCCTAAGAGACTACCTGAGCCTGTCATAACAGCCCTGGGAGAGGAAAAGCTTATATTATAACACAGAAGTAAAATACTGTGCAATTTTTTTTCATGAAAGCACCATAATGATAAATGGGGGAAAATATCCCAGTGTCTTTTCTGGGTAAAAATCAAGCCCAGCCTCGAGATATCCTTTTCTTTCTTCTGGTCCACCATTCCATGCCGAAATGGTATCCCATACTGAGTAGAGAACAATTGGCAGAGCACCTTATAGGGAAAATATTTTATTTCATTTTTTGACTTGTTCACTGCAAATCATGAATACAGCCCAAGTTTCCACAAGATTTAACTCAACATCTCATGCTATTTCATGGTAAAACCAGAAATTTTGTACCATTGGCTGAAACGGAATTATCTTGAGTGCTAATGAGATATTCCACAACTAATGTCAGGAAAATCTGTAATAACCCTCCAGTTACCATGTCATCATTTTGCATGTTGGACACCACGCTGAATAAATGAATATTACAGAAGCTCAGGTCATGAAAAAGGAGGAAGGTCTCTCAGTGTCTTGTGCAAATACAACTCTTTATGGGACTGATCCCTGTCAATAGAATCAGTCAGTCTCACCAAACACAATGGGAATTTTGGCCATTGGCTTCCAGGGAACCAAGAACAGGCCCTAAGAACACATGCAATATCCCCTGCATTTTGTACATGTATAGAAGCGATGTGAATGTAGCGCGGTATGGAAGACCAGATACAAAAAAGAGTGATGCATATTTCCTCTTTTCCTAAAACGATTCCATCAAGCTTTTCTTCTCATTCTTCTCAGTTCAGAAGACGCCTTATTGCTGGTGCAGTGTTTCCACAACTGGAGATTTCTAAGTTGTGACATTCATAATGATAGTGCTTAATGTTTTTCTGTGACAGTCTACAGAAGCTGTAGAATGAGAGGCAGATGAATGGAGCCAAGTCTTACTTGGTGATTCCAGCTCTCTTAATTTTATTAGACAACCGTCTGTTTATCAATGGAAAGCCTACGCCCCTTTTTCACTAGTGACTGAAACATAAAGACTTTTTGGTGCCTCAATTCTTCCCTTCTTGATAAAGGGAAACTGGGATGATTTTTTTCCCACATGCATTTAAACATTTTGATTTTTTTTAAAAAACAAAAAATCCTGAAAATGGAAAAACTGAAAATATTTCAGTTTTTACAATCAGAACTGAAAATGTTTTCCTCCTTCCTTTTCCCTGTCATCTTTTTCTTTTTGTCCTCATTTCCTTCCTCCTTTCCCCCCTCCCCACCCAGTTTGCAACTGAGAAAGGAAGGGTAAAGGGAAAAAGGGAAATGCACATTTTTTTGTTCTCTTTCTCAAAGGATATTTCAAAATATTTAACAATTGAAACAGCTCTAGTTAATGTAGGTAATTCCTCGGCATCCCTGGGAGATATCCCTATCTATAAAATGGGGAAATTGAGGCAAGGAGCTGTTAAGGGAGTTGCCCATGGTCATATAAGGAATCTGTGGCGGAGCTGGGAATACAATCCAGGTCTGTTTTTTTCCCTGTTCTGTACTGTAACAAAACTCAGAATATTTCTGGTCAACTGGAAGATTTAAAATAATCTCCTGTCCTTCTCAAATTCTCCCTTCTCCTCTTGGGCAGACGCAGTGCTATATTCTTCTCCTTTCCTAGACTCACTAATTCCCTCTTTAAGGAGGGTCAAAACATTGGTATGCAAACATAAAGGATGTCCTTTGATGTATCTTCAAGCGCAGTGGCAACAGCAATAACTCTCAGAAGACATGTTTGGCTGCATTCCTCTTCATTCCACAGGAAATGGAGTCTAAAGTTGAAGACTTTCCATTTGAAGATGTTGGCCTATGTATTTCATAAACCAATGAGTTATTGGAAAAAATGGAAGAGACCAGATCTACAGCTACATCCCTGCATCCTTTGCAGTCTTTCAAAAGGAGATATTTTATACCTCTTCACATTCCAAAGGTGGTATTACCCATCTTCTTCTTCATCCAACAAAGGTAGACATCGATACCAATACCAACAACAACTATTTTCTGCTTCTCAGTTGTATAAGAAGTTACCTTTTAAGTCCAAAATGAAACAAAAGAATTGGCTTATCACTGCTTCTTTGCCTGTGGTGAAACAGTAGGATTGCAATTGTGTTTGAGAGCAGCAAAGCAATGTTGGATCCTGTTTTCCTTACATTTGGAGACCTGTTAAGTCAATGTTACGGTGAGTGGCTGAAGATCACCACGGACAAATGGGTGTTGGACACTATAAAGAATGGTTATACCATCCAGTCTGATATCCTCGCTCCAAATCAACCTTCCTCTCCCTGCCTTTCATGAACCTCTCATGAGACATTGTTAAGATTGGAGATCAATTCTCTGCTCGTGACGGGAACAGCAGAGAAGGTTCCAATAAATCTCAGAAATCAAGAGTTCTACTTCTGCTGTTTCCTAATTCCAGAGAAAGATGGGGATCTTCGTCCAATCTTAGATCTAAGGAAGCTAAACAAGTACATCTGAAAGATGCGTTTCAGAATATTAAACCCAGGCTCCATTATTTCTTCCCTATCCTTTCTAGATTGGTTTACTGCTTTTGATCTCAAAAAAGCTTCCTTTCATATTTCAGTAACATCATCATACTGGAAGAACCTTCATTTTGCTGTGGGGCAGAACCATTTCCAATTGAGTCTGCCCCTTTCGCCTCTCCTTGGCACCCCAAAATGTCTGTCTGTGGTAGCAGCATTCTTCAGGAGATGAGGGATTTATGTGTTTCCATGTTTAGATCACTGGATCCTAATAGCAATCTCAGAGGACGAGCTGGAAGAGATCACAAAGTTTGCATGCCCCCCATTCTGAAGTTTAGGTTTCTTAATACATGAAAAGAAACCATTACTGACTTCATCCCAGAAAATCCTGTTCCTAGGAGCTCTTCTCGATTCCCAAAGAGCAAAATCTTATCTTCGGGAGGAGAAGTCCTGAAGATAAAGAGTACTTTTCAATCTCCACTGCTGAATTCATCTCAGAGTAAAGTTTTTTCCTATCACTAATGGGCATGGTGTCACATACGTCCCATTTTTTGCAAGGCTTAGGATGAGATTGCCACAGCATTGGTTATCAAAGAACTTCAGACAGTTGGTACACGGCATGGATGTGATAATTACAGTTCCCCAGGAAATCCAAAGATCCTGCTGGTGGTGGATGGATTAGGGAAATGTTCTGAGAAGAGTGTTGTCCACTCCTATCTATGATAATCACAACAGACTCCTCAAAATAGGCTAGGGTGCACATCTCAAGAAGTTTGTAACAAGGGGACTCGGGTCGACAGGAAGGTTGTCTCCATATCAAGGGTAGTGGTTCAAGTGGCCACAGACAATATGACAGCAATGTACCATGTAAACAAACGAAGGGGGAGCCCCCCAATCATTACAGCTTTGCAAGGAGGCAATGTCATTTTGGGACAGGTGTATAGCCCAAAGTGTGAATCCCATAGTTTCATATCAGGCAGGAGACCTCGACCACTTGGTGAACAAAGTAAGCAGGAAATCCAACCAGATGCACAAATGGTCTTTAACAGAGACATCCTTGCTCCATTTGCAACAAGATTCCATCTGCTACAAGATTCAACAGGAAATACTCTTGTTTTTGTTCCAGAGTGGGAAGGGGTACTGAGTCTCTGGCAGATGTGTTCCTTCTCAGGTGGGATATAGAACTAATGTATTGTGACAAAGCTCTTCCTCTACCTCCATGGGTCCAGCAGTTCCTTCTAGTGGCAGGTCTGGGAATTGCTTCACCCTTTACTGTTCTTCTACCCTCTAGTGGTGGGGGAGGGTAATATAGCCTCTCTAAGAAGGCCACTCCTGTTGGCTCCTGGTCCTGTTTTTGGTTCTCACAGGCCCTTGCCTCTTGGTTGGGGCTCTTGCCCCTCCAGTGAATGGCTGGTGGGAGGGGGATGGTTCCATCCTCAACTCCAGGCCCCAACCCAGGGACCCTACAAGTAGCAGCCTCATGCTGTGGCTTCAGGAAAGCTGCTAGCTTCCCTGGGTTACTTCCCTGTGCTCCTTGACTTAATGTCCATACCCTGCTCAGACAGGGGCCCTTCCTGGCCTCCTTTCCAAGGGAAGCTCTTGACCCCTGACAGCCCCATTGGCATGGTAGTGCCCAAACCAAATGTCCAGTTCAATCTTTCCCTTCTGGCAAGGTCTCTTCCCTTAGGCCTCCAGGCCTGGGAAAGGTCCTTTGCCCTCTTCAGGCAGGGTTTTTCCCTCCCCCAGTCTTTGTACCTGCAGGGTTCTCTCCTGCCAGCGTCCTGCTCCTTCTCCTAAACCCTCCTGGCTCTTGACAGTGTCTTGCCTGCTCCACACACTGGTAGCTCACTTCACTCCCACAACTCCAGCCACACCCCTTCTCTGGAGGGGAGGCTTTTAACAAGTCCTAGGTGGGGCCTTGATTGGACCCAGGTGTGTTCATTAACCTGGAGTAACCCCTGCTCAGCTACCAGGGGAAAAGGGACTTGCTGATCTGGGGCTGATATATTGGCCTTCTAGCACTCTCCGGTAGCCATCTCGTCTGATCCTGTCACGGAATGCATGCTCACCATTTCCTCTGATGCTGAAGGGTGTGAGAAAAATAGGAGAGGTCTTGGCCAGAATGCTACTGATTGCTTCAGAATGCCTGAGACCGCTGTGGATCGGCTCATCCTTTGGAAAATAAACTAGAGATTCTTCAAAGTGTCCACAGAGCTTTGAGACACAACAACAAGGGAAAGTGTAACATCTTGATCCATTATCGTTGCATCTGACACATGGGCAGTCAGTCTCTAACAAAATTGGTGAGGCCCTTCTCTGTGGATATTCAGCATGTTTTACTTAATGCCAGAAGAAAATCAACTAGAAAATATTAAAATTAAAATGGAAAAGGCTTTCTCTTTGGACATCGGATAGAAGATAGACCCTTGTGTTATCCCCTATTCAATCTATATTACAGTATTGATTATATTTAAAGCATAAATGTTTATCTGTTGCTTCCCTAAAGGTACATCTTACATGCAAAAGCAACTTCTCATATACTGATAAATTGGTATTCTCCCAAGAGGTTATTAAGAAGTTTTTTAAAGGGTTACTAAATGTGTACCCCACCCGATGAGAAATCCTGTGGCATCATGGCACTTAGTATTGTCAAAGCTTATGTCTCCACTATCTGAGCCCTTAACTTTGTGTCCTTTATTTCATCCATCAATTAAAATTGCCTTTATTATAGCAATAACATCAGCTAGGAAGATTAGTGAACTTCATGCCTTAATGGCTGGCCCTCCATTTACAAACTTTTATAAGGACAAAGTTGTTCTTCATCCACATCCTAGATTCATACCAAAAGTCATCTAACATTTTCTTATTAATCAGTCCATCACTTTGCCAGTGTTCTCCCCCCCCCCCAGACCTCATTCCAATAAGAGGAGAATCAAAGCTACATTTTTGGGTGCAAAAAGTGTTTTATTGTTCTGTTTGGATAGGACGAAGGACTTTAGAGCTTTACATAAATTGCTTGTTTCATATGCTGGTAACTTTAAAGGAAATCCTATTTCCATACAAACATTATTGGGATGGGTCAGACAGTGTATAACTTCTCACTATATTGAGTGAAGCTTCAGTGGCACGTTTGAAACAGGTTCTGATAATAGAAATTTGTGGAGCAGCCATGTGGCATTCCTAAACTATCCCAAGAGTGGAATTATTGTAGAGGACACTCAAAAAAGAAATAGAATCATAGAATATTAGAGTTGGAAGGGTCCTCAGGAGGTCATCTAGTCCAACCCTCTGCTCAAAGCAGAGCTAACCTCAACTGAATAATCACAGCGAGGATTTTGTCAAGCTGCAGCTTAAAAACCTCTAAAGATGGAGATTCCACCACCTCCCTAGGTAACCCCTTCCAGTGCTTCACCACCCTCCTAGTGAAAAACTTTTTCATAATGTCCAACCTAGACCCCTCCCACTGAAGTAGCCAATGAAGGCTACTTACCTGTAACTGAGGTTCTTTGGGATGGACTCTGCCTATTCGCACTCCACGCCCTCTGTCCCCTCTTTGTGGAGTCCTGTCTTCTGCTGGTTTGGCATCAGTGGTGGAAGAAAGAAAGGCAGTAACTGCTGACATGCTCGGAGCCTGAGGGTGGGGCAGAGATGGATGTGTGAGTGGTTGACTACACACAGCTCGTAGAAAGGTGCACAATTCAATGTCACTGGTTGGCACATATCCCAAGAACAGGAATATGCTGAGTCCATCTCAAAGAACCTTGTTTATAGGTCAGGAACTTTCATTTCTCCATTATCCGTGGCTGTAAATTCATCACCCTTCACCAGCATAAATTCATGAGGAAAATAAAAAATGCAAGTGTCCCTAAAACTTGATTATCTGATATCACCTAACAGAACTGAACTGCGTGTTGTATGCATACGCAGTCACTATGCTTAGCAGCTAACTGTTCACATGAATCGTTTGCAATGGTCCATGCAAGTATTTTTTCCCCCTCTGAAACCTATTGGCTTCTGCTATTTGAACTGTGGTTGAATCCTCTGGGGCTGTCAGTGGTAGTAATGCAGTATTTCAGCTTCTTTTCAGCCGGGTTCCAAAGGACAAGAGAATTGCAAACTGGTACACAGGCGTCTTTTAGTTCCAATCTATCAGAGATCCTCAATTCAATAGTGGGCAACAGTGGATGCAGAGAATGATCTATGCCTGAAATCCCCAAGAGCCTAATTGTAAATTAGATGAGAATAATTAAAGTATCCTAAAATGTGGTACAGACCTATAAAAAGGTGGTTCCCTCCATGAGCAAAATTAAGTTTTTCAGTGTGCAAAGAGCAAGTAAAATAGAATTTGCACAGGGGGACCAACCGGGAGTCAGATTTCTCCTCCCCAGCCTGGAGACTGGGCACCTGTGCAGCTAAACTGCAATCAATGGGCTGTAGTAGTGGCCATGACAGGATCTCCCCCATTAATGAAAGGTTTGTGACAAGTGCAAACTCACCATTTACAGATCTCCTGGGATCTCTGTGGGATTTGCCATTTCCCAGAACTCTTATAGCCCCCCTCCTGTGCTCTCTGGTGGAGCAGGCCACTGTAAAGCTTGAATCTGTAGCACACAAGGGGAATAAATGCATAATCCTTGGTGTAGTCCCTCCATTTCCCAGCCCCCAGTGCCACAGAGCTCCTCGCTTCCCACAGCCTTTCCAAAGCCATGAAAGGGCCTGGAGAATGCCACACTCTGTTCCTTAGGGCGTGCTGTTCATTTCTGTTATCTTGGCTGTCCACAGAGCCGCCGTTTGACTTTGGAGGCAATGCCTGAGCAGCAGCGGATGCCAGGGACCACTTCCAAAACTATGCGAGTTGCAGTTCTGTTCCCCTGTTGTCTGTGTTTATTCTCCTGCTTTAATCCGATTCTTGCAATGGAAACAAACCAAAACCCGAGGCCAGGAAGGTACAGTGATTGTACTCTGTTTGTTTTGTCTCTAGTTATACAGCTCGGTTGAGTTTGGCAGAAGATGGCAGCTTCTCCAGGAGGGTGTCGCACCAAACAGGTTCTACTGGTAAGGAAAAAGCACCATTTTTTGGTTCACAAAATATAGAGGTGGTGGGCCTTTTGAAGGAAGGGCCTGGGGCTGATGAGGAGTTGCCGATGGAGACTGACGCCATCACTCAGACCTTTTGCTCTTCACTCTTTGTGATGTGGTTAACCATTTGCCATTGGATTGTCTTTTTGTTCTGAGCTTGTACAGCACCTAGCACAATGGGGTCCTGGTGCATGATTAGGTCTCCTAGCTGCCATGGTAGCACAAATAATAATAAGAAGAAGCCCTGAGCCCTGGCAGACGCCTGCGTTGGAGCAGAAGCCTCTAGCCTCACCCCCCCGCCACAGGGCTGAAACCCTGAACTCCCCACCTTAGTCTGGTAAGTGGAGAATGGGGGAGCGTAGAGGGCTGCACAAACTGCACTTAACTGTGAAGGAGCCACATGTGGTTCCCGACCCGCAGTTTGGCCACCCTTGTGCTATGCCAGACAATACTTTTCTTCGTTTCCAATCTTAAATTGTGCATTGTTGCCATGTTCTACTAAACAGTTGGCATGTGCTCCAAGATTTCCAGTCCAATTTCAAGACTTAAGTTCTATGCATCCAGGTGGGATCAGACACACTGCATAAATTTCTCAACACTTCTCTGAATGCTAGTCTACTGTAAAACTGTGACGTAGACAAGAGCCTGTGTCAGAATTTGGATCTGGAATTCAGTCCCTTAATTTAATGACTCTACCTGTCTTTGGTACTAATATGGTCTCCATTGCCATAGTATCTTGTCACCTCATGATCTTCATGTATTGAATATCTTTAATGGATATTTCAACGGAGACTTTAGAATCAGCTCATTATAGAGACAGCAGCCATCTTCATGGGTCATATCCGGATCTGGTCCAAACTTTCCTAACATTTGAGATTGTTCAGCTCCTGTTGTTTTGTTCAGTGCAATTTGAAATCAGAGCCTTTTTAGATTTATCTATCATTGCTTTATAGATCAATACTGATACACTGATATTTTAATATCTTTTTGACTGCAGGCTGGTCTCTCTAAGTGCATCTGTTTTCCATAACGGTTCACCGCATACCCAAAGAAATGCACTGTAATTGCACTGACAGTAAACTGCTTATTACTAAATATCTCCTCACCTTCATGCAGCAAGCAATTAGTGTAACATAAGCCTGTGTGAAAAGGAAAGCATGAGAACACTGGACTAAGCACACTAAGCTACGCTGGTCTGTTTTTCAGCACAGATAGTAACTCCCTTCAATTCCATGTGGAGGAAGTGCTTCAACTGATAGCAGAATCTGGACACAGGTTTACATCACCTTACACATCACTTTTGAATCTGGCCCTTAGAAGAAGGTTCTTTGTGGGATAGATACATTGGTAAATAGGATTGAAACTTAATTGATTCAGCAAAAAAGGGTCCCTCTTTCATCCCCAAACAAGAGATGAACTCATGCCAAAAAAATGCATAGACTTTGAACACTTCAAAGGTGCGTAGGTCCACTGTTTTGGTCCAACCACAGTAGAAGTAAAGGACATGGGCCAAATTTAGATCCAAATCCAGATATGAAATTTGAATACCTCCCCAAAGTTTAGATCCAGGATTTTGGTTTGATCCTGTCTCAGTTCCAAACCTTTCTCTTTTCTCTTTAACCTGGACTTCACTGAAAGTTTTGCAATCTTGATTCCCCCCCCCCATTTCTCTTAATTGTTCACTTATCGTTGCCCTTCTGGCTTCCAGATAGGGCCAGAAGCCTCCAAAATATCATAAGAACATCTTTTCCTATGTTTCCCATGATATTTCTGGCCTGACAAAAGGAGAAAGTGCTGGAAATCTTGTAAAAAGGCATGTGTTTTGAGCTCTCCATCTAAATTGTGCAGCCTCAAGAAGTTCAGAGAGTTTGAATGAGCATCTACACTCTTGAATGCTTATTATCCATACTGAAATCCAAGCCTTTTGAAATCTGCCCATCATTAGTTACAAGAGGGGTTTATCACATATTGAACTGATGGACATCAACAGTAAGAATAGTGATGAAAATGATCAATGTTCCTTTCTGCAGAGATAAAATCCTGCAGGTTTTTGAGGGACTAGCAAAAGAGAGAACAAAAACCAGGAATTTTAAAATCACTGCAAAGCAAAGAATAACAAATAAGATTAAAAACTGCTCCTATCACCCACTAATCTTCCCCCAAACACAAATTGAACAAGAAGCCAAAAGCTCTTAGCTTCACCTAGAAGGGGATCTTTTTGACGTATTTTGGTCATTGATGCCTGTCAAATTGCGCTTCTGCTTTCCAAAAACGAACACGTTTATAGAAAGGGGAGTTAAATTTTATTCTGGATCATGCCTCATCACCAGAATTGCTCACTAAGTTCCATTTAAATGGCCAAATTCTATCCTCAGAGTTCTGCATCCCACTAGAAAAAAATTGGGATTATTGAAGACAATATGTGACAACATTGGACCTAATTCTCCATTGGCCTGCTTTCTTTTTCAGTCATTTCCACCAGTGCAAAACTCTGCTGAATCGGTTTGTTGTAAATGTCTCCACAAGGAGCGAGGCAACAGAGAATCAAGCCCATGGGGTTTTGCACTTATATAACTCAGAGTAGAAGCTGTTCTGCAGAATCTTTATTGCCTGGGCTGATGTGCAAGCCAGAAAGAACCCAGTTTGGCTCTCAGATCCCAGGATTGTGTTTGTGGGGCTGACAGCTAGTGGAAACCTATATTTATGTTTTAATTATTTGTCAGATGAGCAGATATGATCTGGAAATCATTGGGACAAGATCTGCTTGAGGCCCCATGATGCTACTTTTACTGTTGCTCTTCAGAGCACAAGTGAACTTTGAGACATAACATTCCAGAGTTACAGTCCCTCAATAGAGAATGTTGGGTGAGATCCTCACCATTACTCTGGCCTCTTTACACTGAATAAGAGGGCTGGAGTGACACAAAGCAGCCCTCAAAGCTCTGGATGATGGAGGATTCGCCTGGTGCAGGAACCACAAGAGTCAATGGTAAGGCTATGTTCCCAGGATCCCTTGCAGCCCAGGTGTACAAGGTGAGCCAGGGACAGGACTGGGTTGAACTGGGGCCACATCACACAATGCTACAATCTCTGTGGAGCACTTTGCAGTCCAGGCATCCTGGGGAGATGGCTGTAATTTAGGTTGATTGCTGGGGCTGTCAAAGTTACTCCAGGGCCTCTCCAGCCTCTGGAGTGGTTCAGGATTAAAAGACCACAAAAGTGGCGAAACGCCACTAGGCTGGACTGCGAGGAAAGCATTGAGTCTAACCCTTGACCTTGCATGTACATACACCATGCATTCATGTTTTCTTTGACAGGAAAGAAACATTCAGGATTGAATCTCACTCTGTTGCTAATCTGATCAAAACTGAAATTCCTAATTGCTCATTTATATGCTTTAATTGCCATTTGACCCTGCCCTCAGATAAAAAGCCCTAGGGCACTCTAAATCTTGTGAATGAATTCACCAGGGGCTGTTAATGCTCCTGTAGAAAAAGATCTGGCTGTAAATGTTACCAGAGAAAACCACGATCATCTTTCCTGCTACCTTTTTAATATGTTTCCAAGAGAATTTTCTTTTTCTTGTTTTCGGCTGCTATGGGAAAGTCCTCAGAGGAATTTAAACCACAGAAAAACAACATTAAAGTAATCTGCTGACACCCCTGGCAAAACTTTGAGAAAACATTCTGTTTAGAGAGAATTCAGCTGCTTGTAGATCATATGTACTCCGTATTCCTTTGTTCCCTCTTTCATTAGAAGGGAGTCATTTCCATAAAAACAGAATCTTTGATTCTTCAGGGCCCATCTGTTCACACTTTGTATCGCTCCAACTGCAGTTTCCAGTCATTCTCTGACATCCAGACTGGTTGCTGTGGAAGGGATTGTGATGTTGCCTCTGGGTGGGAGATACCAGGTGCGGGCTACGCAGACGAACATAAACCTCTACAACAAGCTGAGGCCTGGGGCTTTTTCATCTGGAAAACAAAAGGGATGCGGTTGACTCGTGTCTCTCTCTCATTAGGATAAATTCATTAATACATGTGATGTGCTCAGTCTGTGGTGATGTGCTCCTTATAAGAACTGACATTTCCCATGATGACCACAGCCTGGGACTCTTATGATGCACTCACTCAACGAGAGGGGAGAAATTGGTGCATCAGAGAGCCTGGCCCATAGAATAGGTGCATAAAGCACCCAGCTGTAACTTCCATGAGGCACCGCAGCACGATTTTTGTATCGAAATATTGCAGGTTTTGGATGAAGTGTTATGATTTTCAATATTTGGCTGAAAAGCCACCAGCGGCAGTACCAGTTTCTCAGAGCAATGCTGCAATGGCAGTTTTCTGGAGAGAGCTGTAATATTTTCTGATGTAGTATCAAAGAGCAAGAAGGCATGAACCCGTGGCAGAGTGCAAAACACAGAGAAGAAAATGGTCACTGCTTCAGGGAAATTAGACTTCATTAGCGAGAAAATACAGTTCAAACAATTTTCTGGATGGACATGACTGTCTTGTCTGCAAGCAGAGTAGTTACCCCTTATTTGGTCATTTACACACATCTAACTTTGTCATACAATACAATCCAGTTAAGGTTTTTACAGCATCCTTAGCACTATGGGATGGAGCTAGATAAAGATAAATATTTTGGACGAGGGATTCCAAATCTGGCCCCAAATCTATATACAAAATTTAACAAATAACCCGTCTTTAGAATGGATGAGCCAGAGTTCACTTGAATTCTGGGTTGTCCAGAATCCAGATCCAATTTCTTTTTTTTTTTTTTTTGCAGCTTAAGCCCTTCTTTCGTTAATAAATATTATCATCGAATGTTCCAGAGAAAGAGTCAGTCATGGGTGAGGGGGAAAAGGAGATCATCACAAATCCAAGTTCTGGAGCCGAGAAAGTGACTTGTTCAATTGGGCAATGCAGGGAGGACAGACAGTTTCATATAGATAATAAAGCACCAGAGAGACAGGAAACTAGGAGAGTCTGTGTGGGGCTGAAAGCAGGAGGCTGCAAGAGGAGAAGAAGCCATCAGACGGTCAGCGGACGAAGGTGGTGAGTCCATGGAGAGTTTTGACAGGAAAAGGACGTTTTAAAAGTGGATTCAGAGATGGATAAGAAGCCAGTGGAAGTGCTAGTGAGTTGATATGACCCTGCTTCTTGCAGCAAGGGAAGACAGTGGCCGTAATGCTATGAAGTTCTGGGCATTTAAAGGGAAATCCTGTGTATTGAGTTTGGAAATGGAGGTTGGTTTGACTCCAATTTGACTGCTGCATATAACTGCAACTTTACCCTGAGTATGGGAAAGAGAGAGCAGTGGGCAGATAGAGGTCGTCTTTATATGTATGTATGAATAGAGAGAGAGGAGGAGAGACAGACCATGGCGTGAGGGGGTGGGTGGATGGAGGATGGGATGTGTTTGTGTTTGGGATGATGGAAATCTTACCTCTTTGGGGAAAAGCAAATGGAGATCAGCTTTAAAAGTAACTTTCTTGGGTGAGTTATTTCAGTGAGACAGAAATCCCAAATTATTTTAAAAGCCTGGATTCTGTTCACCGAAGAAGCCTCAGGAGGGGCTGAAAAGCAGCATGAAAAGGCTAGTAACAGCTTTTATAAATTCCATTGTACCCTAGCTGTTGGAGCTAGTTTGGCAAACCATTCCAGTGGCTCCTGTCAGCTTTTGGCTGGGTGAAATCAGGTAGGCTGAGCCGTTTTGAATAGCCCGGTGTCTGGGTTAGTTCCAAAATTGGTTGGGCATCACCAAACAAAACCGTTCAGTCACTGTGGGGCGACTGCTGGAAGCTGACAGGGAGGATGCTCATCAAAGTGCAGCACAACAGCATGTCCAGAAAATCATCTGCTTGATGTGACTTAAAAGCCATGGCGGATGAGCTGAGCTGTGCAGAAAATGTAATTAAAAATAGACACATTTAATAACTTAGACATAAAGCAAACAGGCACATGTCAGAGGAATAAATGAAGGCTCCTGGGGTGCAGAATGAAATCACTGGATGGTGGGTAATAGCGAGTGGTTTTCTAAAGCAAACAACACGGGTGCGTTTCCAAGTGGATTTTAGGTTTGAAAGAAAATCATTTGAAAAGTCAGAGTACCAGGGCAGAAGCCGTTGTTTCATTGCTGACATTTTTAGGCAGGATCAGTTTCTAGGACAGTAACTGACCCTTCTTGGAGACTGACCCTTCATGTTAGGAGTGGTGAGGGATGGGGGAGGAAAGTCCTACTCTATTTGTGGGAATCGTTGTACCCATTATGGAGGGGGGTGTACTTTACTCTTCCCATGCCAGCTGATTCATCTCGAAGGGAGGCTTAAATGAGGGCCGTATCCTGTTAATATTGTGTAAATGAAGCCAGTATCCTATTAAATCCAACACACACTTATATCCTGGGCTGGTGCTAATGGAATCCACTCACCAGCATAAATCAACAAAAATATACCACGTCTTTACATAGGATTCAAAAGCTTGATGTTAGGATGTGTCAGCAGAAGAGCTCTATGTTGCTAGCCAGGGCCCAAGAACATGTCTACCTTCCACAGATTTTTGAGTAAGAAGTTAATTTGCCTGCACACACCTGCACAAGGCCACCCTCCATAGCTGTATTTATGAAATGAGGCAGTTAGCTACATCACTATGCCAGGAAAGTTTTACTCTTACTCTCTGTTGTGTATTTAACGAATAGCACACTGACTGAATATGGTTTGCTTTGCATTCTTCCTATAAATGACTTCTGTGAACTCTGTCCAGAGCGTGCACAGCACAACACAGCGCTATCAAATGCATGCATTGAAGACGTGAAAAGCAGTGGGACAAATCCTGGGGTATGGTTGATCTGGCACAAGTTGCTAGGGGAGGGGAAAAGACTTACAAAGGTAGCATAAAGCTGACTCTTTCACTACCCGGCTCTGCTTTGGCCATTGTCCAGGCCTGAGCCTCCTGTTCTAGGTTAGAGCAGCCTGAGAGTTGCTTTAACTTAATGCAAATGGCCCCAAAGGTGAAGGATCAAGATGGCTCAGGGACATCTCAGCCATGCACGCTTTTGGAGATGCCTCCAGCAATTTGTGGTTCCCTCTGGATATTTGCACCAGCTACCTGGCCAGAGAATCTAGCTCCATATGTGATCATATATGATAGTCAATTTCACCATGAGGCTCTCAACAAATAAACTCACTTTTCCATCCATCTTTTATTCCTGGTGTAACAGGGTGGCTTGCCTCTTAATGGCTGGAGGCCCTGGAGCTAGCCAGCCCTGGTTACTAAAGGAGGCACACCTGTGTGAAAAGAGTTGATTCCCTATAAAGGACAGCAGGGGCCAAGGAGGTGTGGCAAGCTGGAAGAAGCAGACGTGGGAAGCAGGTCTGGCTTCCGCAATGACTTTGAACAGTGAATGGTGACCCAGGTCTGAAAAAGAGGACTAGAAATCCCCCAACTAAGAAGAGAGAAACATGAACTGGGGTGGGGCCTGGTGGGCCACTGTGTATTTGAGAACTAAATAAACTGGACCCCAGATGGGAAACATTTTTATTTTCTTTGGATTGTGCTGAGATTGTTTAAAGAGTCCTGTAGGGCTGGGTCCACACTGACGGCGGCAAATTCGCCACCATCAGATCAGTTGCTCTGGATCGACTGAGCAGTCTGTGTAGATCCAACAACCAACGCAGGAAAACCACCCTGGTAAGTGGCGTAGCACTGCCTTTGGGATTCGGCGGCAGTTGACGGGAGATATGCAAGTGATGTAAATTACTTGTGTATCTCCCTTTGACTGTTGTGCGTCTCCTCCAAGCGCTGTCAACACTGCGGTGCGTCAAAGGGAACGCTGTTTATGTGTCTTGCGTATCTTCCATCGACTGCCACCGAATGCCGAAGGTAAGTGTAGACCAGGCCTTAAACGGAAAAACAAAGGCAGGGTGGTGCAGAATAAACTCTCGCATGAGTATCCAGTAGGATTCAAATATGGGATTTTCAGCACCTCAGCCCAGACCTCTAACATTTGAGCTCCAGGGCTGTCTTCATTAGCAAACAGCAGTAGTAGGCTGTTCTCTTCTAATAGGATGGCCAGCAGAGAGAACCCAACACATGCTTTGCAAGAGTATTCCACAAACACCAGTTTCATGCACAAAGTGGCATTTGTCAGCTGCAGATTTAGCTCTTGGACAAATAAGTACAGATTATTATTTTGCATTATTTGTATTATAGTAGCACCTAGACAATGCAATGGCGATTGTTGCCCTCTTGTATTAGGCACTGTACAAACACATAGTCCCACTCCCAAAGACCTAACAGTTTCACAAGACAAGACAGACAAACGACAGGTGGTTATTTTTGCACATGGGGAACTGAGCTCAGAGAGACTGAGAACTGGCTTTGCAAGTGAACTCAGTGCTGACAACTGGGGGGATATGCATTCAATGGAGCCATTTAGGAACTAAAAACAGTGGTCAGATTTTCAAAAGACCTCTTCATGTTGGGTGCCAAACTCTTGAAAATGTAGACATATGTGTGACAATGGTAGCTGCACCCTTCTGAAAATCTGGCCCTGACATTGGATGCACAGCACTAAAAATACAGCCCTTTGTGTCTTGCTCGGGGTGCTGATGGTGGAGCGAAGAATGGACCCCAGATTTTCTGAGTCCCTAGGCAGTGTCTGCACAGAGGCATCTAATTCTGATCTCATTTACATCAGTGCCAATTAACGCTTTCAGTGAAGTGATCTGCGTCACACAAGTGTAACTGTGGAAACCCGATCTAGCTGTTAGATCAGAATGAGGACCCGAGGGGTCTTTGGGCATAATTGACCACTGGATGGTTGGGAGTGCAAATATCGAAGGCATAGTTTAGTGGCTAAGAGAGCTCAATGGATTTTCTCTATTATTTTAATACCTCTATGGACATGTTATATCTGACACAGAGGAGAATTTGTCTGAGAGAAAAACAATTGTAAAAGAAGAGAAGCAAACAAGGAAAGTTTATATAAGGCTATAAAAAGGGACAATTTTGTGATTGACATTTTTTATGCAAAATATATCCCTCTTATCAATGAATCTGGAAATGTTCCAATAAGCCATATAAAGCGTCCTGACACTTCAGTACTGTCCACGGGTGGCCTGTGGTGAGCATGCAAAGTTAGACAAACCCAAATCAGCTGACATTGTTGGGGGGAAGTGCTGGTTAGACGTCCCCATTAATTGTCATAGGAATTGAACCTTGAAGCCAAAAGGTGGGTTTTGTCCTTGTGGCATAAGTCAATGCATTGTATTACTGTGCTACATTCAAAAGCAATAATCCTGAGGACTTTCTCCCCTTTTAAAGAGCTCTCAGTAGAAGATGATTGAGGCTTCTGGGTTCTACTTGTAACACGTGAAAAGGGGAGGCAGCGAGTGAGTGAATACAACCAGGAAATGTTACAGATAAAGAGGACAGGGAACAAGCATTCCCATTAGTCAGTGGGGCTAGGGCAGGAAGTACAGCTGCAGATGGTTGCAAAGGAAATCCACAGAAATGATTGTAAGGGGAAAACTTTTTTTGGCCAGCTTCTTAGCTAGTGTAAATGGGGGCAGCTTTTGTTTTTACCAGCCGAGGATCTGGCCTTCTGCTGCTAAACATATTAGTTAGTAGAGCAAACTACCAAGGAAGGAGTTGGGGCCAGGGAGATCCCGTCATTGGAGCTATTCATGGTTAAGGTTAGACGATGTCTACACTGTGAATTAGGCGGGCATATAAATAGCAGTGTAGCTGTGGCAGTACGGGTCGCAGCTGCAGAGGTGTTACTCAGCTGTGCCAAGTGCAAAGCTGCCTGAAACAGGCGAGTGTGTGCTCAGCACAGCGAAGCCCTGCCTCTGCTTCCACTCCCCATGCTCCCTTGACTGTCCTGCTGTTTCTACTTGTGCCAGCTCTCACTGAGCAGGGAAGCCACACCCCTCGCTTAGATGTAGAGTTAACTTATGTCTGCCCTGCAGCCTGTGTCAGTCAAACTTACAGCACTCAGGAGTGTGGCTGTTTCACTCCCCTGAGGATGTAAATTACACTGACCTAAGAGCTTGCGCGCACAGCACCGTGTTGGCAGGAGAGCTTCTGGTACAGCTGTGCTGCTGTAGTCATGTCTATATAGACATGGCCTTACAGAGCCGTCTGTAACGGATGGTTCAGGGACAATGAAATCAACCCTGCCACTAGGGAGGGGCTGAACTAGAGGATCGAGGAGAGCTCCCTCCTATCCTTAGGGATCGTGAGGCAGATTCTCTGTCACGTTTCAAGCTAGGAGAGTGGAGGCTGGAGATGGTCTGAGGAGGAGGGCGGGGCATGGCCCTGAGATGAGGGGCATGCCAGGGAGCCTTGTGGCTGGAGTGCCATTCCCTTCTGCAATCCCCGGTTGACTGGATGGTCACCCTGGCGATTCTTGCCAGGTGGCGTGATACAGCAGCACACCAGGCTGTTCTAATCTGTGCCTCCAGATAGAGAAATCAGGAAGTCTTTTGATGAATGGGGGTGGTCGCTGGTGGTTGGTGAGGAGAGTGACCATAGCAGAAAATCTGGCTCGGTGTATTTTATTGCTAATGACCATTTTCTGCATCTTCACCAAGGTGCACTGGACAGCACCGTTTGTAATGGTGCCCACCATCCAGGGGCTTGCCCGGGGGTTTGGGTTAATGGTTAGAGCAGTAGGAGCCATGACCATTGGTTCTGCTTCTGGCTTTGCCACATAATTGTTGTGTGACCGTGGCCAAGTCAGTTAGAGTCTTTTACTCTCGGGTAATTCAGTGGAGTCACTATGGATTTGTACCCCTGCAGGTTACAGCGGAATTTAGCCCTTCACCTCTCTTTTCAACTCATTTGATCAATTTGCAAAACAGGCTTTGCAATGGTACCTAGCTCCATCAGTGGAGTGTTGGGAGACTTACTTAACAGGTGTTTGCAAGATGCTTTGAGAACAAAAGGGCCTGTAATAAATAAATAAAGAGTGTTCTTATTCCTAGATAAGATTTAAAGTACTGCAAGACCGTTATCAGGGGGGAAAATGGCAGGGTCTAGGGATTTACCTTTCTCATCTCTTGTTACTTGTTGTGCTTCTGGCCTTTAAAACAAAAACTCAAAAAAAGCTGCTGCCATTGAGTAATTTGGAAGAAGCTGTCAACTTTTTTAACAAGAAGTGACAAGACATGGCCCGGAGGGAGTGGGGGTGCTGGCTTAGCGTTTGTGAGATTTATGATAAGGGATTCACACAAGTGCTGAGGCTAAAAGAAGATAAATCCCCAAAGACAAATACTACCAATAATTGAATTACAAAGCCATTATCGTGTGCTGAACAGAGCAACTTTATGAGTCTGTTGTGACAGGATAAAGCTTGTTAGAATATTTATGCTCATAGGACAATTTCAGTGTAAGGATCTCAGAAAACAAGCACTCTTTTCCACCTGTCTGTTCCGTCTAATTAGCCTTCCTGGGTAATGCAATGAATGAGGAGATGGGGAAGCATTAGAAATGGAAAATAGAGGGTCATGAGGAGCGAAAGAATGTTTCAGTGAGCCATCTCAAAACAAATATCACTAAGCACAGAGATGGACGAGGAATACATACTGACAGCTGGTGAAGTCTGATGACTGGAAAGGTAGACTGGGTCAGGCATGCAGGAATAGTTTCAAGCGCCAAACTTGGAACTGGATTTTCCAAGCTGTCCATTTGCATCTGCAGTTGACTGCTAGCTTTAGCTCAACACTCACATGGGAGCTGATCCAAAGCCCAGTGGAATCAAGGTGAATCTTCTCAGTTGCTGAAATCTTGGCAAAACTCCCACTGATTTCAACTGGTCTAGGATTTCACCCATTGACTCCAAGGGACTTTGGATCAGGCCTTTGTTGCCTGTGTATTTTTAAAGAGAGGAAGGAGGGTCTTGGGGTTAAAGTGCTGAACTCAGGAGATCTGGACTCAGTTCCTGGCTCTGACACTATCTAACCTTGGGCAAGTCACTTAATCTCTGTAGATGAAATCTTACCCCCACTAAAGTCAATGGCAAAACTCCCACTGGCTTTAGTGCGTCAAGGATTTTGCAATGAGTTCCACAGGTTGACTGTGTGTTGTGTGAAAAAGTACTTCCTTTTGTTTGTTTTAAAACTGAAGCCTATTCATTTCATTGGTGACCCCCAGTCCCTGTGTAATGTGGATGGGTAAATACCACTTCCTTATTCACTTTTTCCACATCATTCATGATTTTGTAGCCTCCCATAAAGGCTATAAGAATGAGGAGGGATTTGATAGTAGCCTTTACCTACCTGAAAGGGGGTTCCAGGGAGGGTGGAGCTAGGCTCTTTCAGTGGTAATAGATGACCGAATAGGAGCAATGGTCTCAAGTTGCAGTGGGAGAGATCTAGGTGGGATATTAGGAAAAACCTTTCCACTAGGAGGATGGTGAAGCATTGGAATGAGTTACCAAGGGAGGTGGTGGAATCTACAGAGGTTTTTAAGGTGAGGCTTGAAAAAACCTTGGCTGGGATGATTTAGTTGGGGTTGATCCTGCTTTGAGCAAGGGGTTGGACTAGATGACCTGAGATTCCTTTCAACCTTAATCTTCTCTGATGGTATGATTCTCTGATTGTATGATTCTATCATATCACTCTTTAGTCATCTCTTTTCTACACTGAACAGTTCCAGTCTTTTAAATTTGTCCTCATATAGAAGTTGTTCCATAACCTAACCATTTTTGTTTCTCTTTTCTGTACTTTTTTCTATTCTAAACTATAGTTTTTAAGAAGGGGTAACCAGAACTGCATGCAATATTCAAGGTGTAGGCATGTCATGCATGTATATAGTGGCATTATGATGAAAACATCCACTTCCATATACATTTAAGTCGGTGTAATGAACAACAGCAAAGGAATGAAATCCCAGAGTAAATGTTTCGTCTAGCAAGTGGACACTGGTTTTCAGGGTTCTTTGTTATTAAAGGCCAAATCTTGTTCCTGTTGAACTGAATTGCCAAATTCCCACTGAGAACATCCTAAAATTGCAAGGCAATTGGAGATGGGAGGCAGAGGTTAACTGATTTATACTTGGCAAGCTAAACCTACATCCTTTTTCTCTGATGACTAGTAACTGGAGGAAGGTGCCATTAAAAATGGCTGCACTTTTTTCCATAATCCGAGTAATTCAGAAGAAGAGCTTATTAAAAATGGGTGTTGGATGCCCATGGGTCATTTTTTTCTTTAAGCAAAATATCTCACATGAAACGTCTCAGAAGTGTTTCATTATTAATAGCTCTAAAAAAGAGACATGTAATCGAAGTGGAATGTTGGGAC
Organism: Mesoclemmys tuberculata; assembly: GCA_007922155.1. NCBI lineage: Eukaryota > Metazoa > Chordata > Testudines > Chelidae > Mesoclemmys > Mesoclemmys tuberculata. The sequence continues at coordinate 57,313,881 of ML675609.1, forward strand.
AGATGCAGACAGATCCTAGAATAAGATATTTCACAAGTGAAAAGTACTTCTGCAGCCTACTGAATTATACTACAGTAATAACAAACACTAACGCCTTTTCTACACTAGAAAGTTTTGTCAAGGGTAGTTTTTTTGGTGATAAAAAAGCACTATGATTACAGCACTCACGCCCATCCTCACAGCACTCATTTTGTCACAAAAACGCGTCCACACTTGGTGCTGTAGTATCACAGTGAGAGCTTCTGCTGCTAGGAATTGTGGGATGGGGCAGAGGAGTGTGGAGCAGCATGGGTGTTGGCTTAATGTCTGATGGTGCATTGCATGTCCATGCCGTCATTCATTGCATTGCTGGTAGCGACTTGTGCCATTTTTTCAATGGCTCCCCACTGTTTACTGCGCACCCTCCATCTCTAGCTGAAAAGATGGATGCTGCGCTAATCTCCACTGTTGCTTTCAGCATTCTGAACACATTGCAGCTGGTCGCGCAGGACACCATGCGCTCCAAATTGGAACAGGAATCCGACGAACCTGACCTGCTGAGTGTCATACAGACACAGTCCCGTATTACTATTGTCATTCACGGAGCATCTGCACACAATAAGCCACCGCTTCTGGGCATGTGAGACAAGCACAGAGTGGTGGGACTGCATCCTTATGCAGGTCTGGGATGATGAGCAGTGGCTATAGAACTGTCGAATGTGCAAACCCACCTTCATGGAATGCTGTGTGGAGCTGGCCCCTGTCCTGTGGTGCAAGGACACCAGAATGAGAGCTGCCCTCTTAGTGGAGAAGTGCGTGACAATCGCTGTGTGGAAGCTGGCAACTCCAAATTGCAACTGGTCAGTCGCTAATCAGTTTGGAGTCGGCAAGTCCACCATCGGAGCTGTTTTATCACAAGTGCGCAGGGCCATTAATCACATTCTGCTGTGAAGCACTGTGACTCTGGGCAATGTGTGTGAAATAGTGGATGGATTCACAGTGATGGATTTGCTAACTGTGGCGGGGCAATATATGGCAAACATAACCAGATTTTGGCACTGGACCATCTTCGCAACAGAGTACATCAATAGGAAGGGGTACGTCTCTATGGAACTCCAGGCGCTTGTGGATCACTGTGGACATTTCACTGACGTTGGATGGTCAGGAAAAGTGCACGATGCTCATATCTTCAGAAACACTGACCTGTACCAGAAGCTAGAAGCAGGGACTTTTTTCCCAGCCTGAAAGATTCCAGTAGGGGACGTTGAGATGCCCATAGTGATCCTGGGAGACCCAGCCTACCCACTAATGCCATGGTGCATGAAGCCTTACGCAGGCAACCTGGACAGAAGCAAGAAGCTCTTCAATAACAGGCTCAGCAGGTGCCGAATGACTGTTGAATGTGCGTTTGGCAAGTTAAAGGCGTGCTGGAGATGCCTTTATGGAAGGCTGAACTTAAAATGAGGACAATATTCCTATGGTTATAGCCGCCTGCTGTGTGCGACATAATTTATGTGACGCTAAGGGCAAGAAGTTTACCCCTGGGTGGACCGCAGAGATGGATCGCTTTGCATCTGCATATGAGCAGCCAGATGCCAGGGATATTACAGAGGCACAATGAGGGGCCATACAGATAAGGGAGGCATTGAGGGCCCATTTCGACAATGAGAATCCATCAGGTGTTTTTTGAAACTGCGCTATGACATTCTATGACCGCTATACAGCTGTAGATGTGTGTTGGTGGTAGGTACAAATATCATGTGCAACACATAAGGAATGCTTCTTGTTTTAAGAACTTACTTTTATTATTAAACCCAAAACGGCACACAACACAACCAAATCCTAGAGGGGAAAAAATAGTGCAGGACAGTGCCACCTATGACAGCTGCATGTAAGTCCAGCTTTCAGTCTCGTAGCTGTCAGAGGGGGTGAAAAGAAGAGGGTAGTGAGATGGTCTGTGATTTTGGTAGAAATGTGAAGGGTGAGTTGGTGGAGTGCAGGGAAAGAAGTTCTGTTGCAGCTGAAGTGGGGGACTGAGTTTGCATGAACTGTGTCAACAATGACACTATTGTCTTTCGAAGCTCTGTCTGATCCTCCATGGCCTTGATCATACGCTCTTGGCCAGCTAAAATTCTCTCTTGGTTTTCCTCCTGTTCCTGTCTGTCCATAATCTGAGATTCTGACATCAGTTGTCTCCATGCCCTTTTCTCTCTTTTGGAAGCCTCAAAGGACAGCAGGAGTTCCTGGAACAGCTGCTCCTTGCTTCTCTGGGGTCACTTCCTTATAAGTCATAGGCAGTCCACAGGCTTAGGGGCCTTGGCAGCGAAGATCGCATCTATGTAAGAACAAAAAACAATGAAAAAAACGATTATTGTGAGTGCCCGAACAGTACACATGAATCACTGTGAAACACATCTCATTCTCACTGTCCCGCTGTGCAGATACAGCTCCTTGATCAGCCTGAGAATGGTGAGTGGGGGGCGGGGTGGACAAGACCATCCAAGTAGGTCTAGGTTCTGGATTCTAGGTGGGTGCTCGCTTGGAGCATAAATGCAGGTACATTGGGAAAACAAACTTCAAATTGCGCCACCATTTCTCCACAGGCAGGGGCCATAGAAGCAGATATATCAATCCTTAGAGTCAGCAAAGATGTGTCTCCTCCATGTGAGCAGCTTCAAACCGGGTCCCTATGCTTCACGACTGTGTGCTGCTTGGTCCCCACTCAACTGATTGCCAATTGGCCTGGGAAAGTGACTTACAATGGGGGAAGAAACACAGCTGCTCCACCCAGGAATCAAAGGCAGAGAATCGGAGAGCATGTCCAAGAAAGGTTCTTAGAGGTCACACCGAAGGATACCCACAAAATCTCAGCATGCATTAATGTGCTCCTCAGCCGTACTGCCTAGATGTGCAAGGAAATGAGAAAGCACATGCAAACACAGCTACTCCTGTGCATTTCTATCCCTTCCACTACCCGTATGTTTTAGCCAAGGTAAGGACCCCCTTGCCTCCAGTACACAAGCAGCATCAGCTTCCAAACACTTACCAGAGCTCCTCTCTCCTGCATCCTGAGTGCCTGAGCTGATGGGCTGGGGCTGGCTGTAGTCTTCTGCGGTCGAGAACATCTCCTGACTCCCAACCTCAGCAACTGGACTGCTCCCTGGCCCTGGGCCATCCTCCCGCTCTACTTTCTTGCCAATGCCCTCTTTGTCGGAGTTCAGTCCAGTATCAGGTGGCCCCAGGGCTGCGGAGGTGTCTATGGGCATCTTGGGGATGGAGGTGGCGTCACCACTGAGGATGTATTCCAGCTCTTTGTAGAAGTGGCAGCTCATTGGCTCCACACCAGAATGATGGTTTCTTCTCTGGCCTTGTGGTAGCTCTGCCGTAGCGCCTTGATTTTAGCTCAGCACTGCAGCATATCCACTCATAGCCCTTCTCCGCCATGGCATGAGAAATCTGGTGGTAGGTATCAAACTTCCTTCAGCTAGAGCGGCGCTGGAACTGCATGGCAGACTTCCCAAAATGCTGATCAGGTCCAGTATCTCCGATGTGCTCCAAAAGGGGGAGCATTTGCTGCATGGAGCCGACATGGTCAGCTTGGAAGATGAGATGCAAGCTCTCCACACTGAGCAAGCAGGAAGTGGAACAAAAATTTCAAACTTCCCACGAGTGTAAGAGGCGAGGGGCGGGTAGCTGCACAGCATGACAAAAACATACAGCAGTGTTTGCACTGATGCTTAGTCTCTATAAGCTCTACACCTCTCAGCAAGGTGGTTTTATTTTGTTGACAAAATAGGGCAGTTTTGTCAACAAAATGGTCATTGTAGTGTGTACACCAGGACTGTTTTGTAGACAAAAGCTGACTTTTGTCAACAAAACTCTCTAGTGTAGACCAGGCTCAAGAGGACTCTCTCTGTTTGCTTTTATATACAGAATAGATTGCTCACAATTGACCTTGCCTGTGATCAACATAGGTGGCAGAACTGGAGGGATATGATATGACCCCACAAAACCTATAGTTTTTTATCTAGATTACACCTGCCAAAAATTAGTTTATGCAGAATATTAGTCCATGTAATATTGGTCCAAGTGTATTAGACAGAAAAGATGGGTAATATCTTTTATTGGACTAACTTCTGTTGGTGAGAGAGAAGCTAGTGAGCTTAACCAGAGGTCTGAAGAAGAGCTCTTTGTCAGTTCAAAAGCTTCTCTCTCTCACCAACAGAAGTTGGTCCAATAAAAGTTATAACCCATTTTGTCTTTCTAAAAATTAATTTGATTTAAAGGAAGCTCAACATACATTGTGCTCCTCTGATCAATATAGTTCAATATATTTCCAGTAAGGATTGGAATCTCCTTCTACCATTATAATAATCAATTATTCTTTATTAGTTTGGGTCACACTTTACATCAGCAGTACATTTATAAGTAGTTTATAGGAATAGTTAATAAATTATCATGCTATAAGTACAGCTGAGTAAATATTGGAATTTTTTGGCTCATTGGCAATTTTGAAAAGTCGGGGGTGGAAAGGGGAATTTGTTTCAGGTTGGACCACAAATGAATATTTTCAAAATTTTTGGTGAATCGAAAATTTGAAAAAAAAATTCATTTTGGGTTGAATGAAAATTTTTGTTGTGATAGAATTGGATGCTGACCATTTAAAATGTTTCTTAATTAAGAAAATGAAAAATATAAAATATAAAAAAATTTGAAATAAAACAGCATATTGAAAATTTTGAATATAAAAAAAAATGTTATCATGAAACAATCAACCCAAAACAGAATATTTCATTCTGATTTGGGATGATTTTTACCCTTTAAAAAATAAAATCTAGCTACATTTTGAAACAAAATTGAATTTCAAATAAAAAGAGTTGAAACAAAATGTTTCATCCTATTTTAAAAAATCATTTTTGTGGCCAAAACTATTCACTGAATTCACCAATAGTTTTCATCCATCCAAAACTGTTTTTGTGAATAAATTATTCCGAGCTCCTTACAGATCCCTTTCTACACAGACTCTTAAAGCATTGCTACTACCAGTAAAGCTTGACCACTACGGAACTCTAGATACCAAATGTGTTAGTGTGGAACAAGTAAACCAGCTCTGAGACAGAAAACAGGTTTTGAGCCTCTCCAGAAATGTTTCACACTATCTGGCAAAGAAAAAGAAACTTCTTTAGCTGATGAATTGCAACAGGATTCTTCAAGTGAAGCTAGAGATGCATCAAAACAAATATTTCCATCTTTCATAATATTTTAAAATGGTTTTTACAGTTACTTAATTAATATCATTGTCGATTAAGGACTGGATCTGACTCAGTTTGCAGTATAAATGAGAGTTGAATTACAGCCTGTTTTCATTTCCTGCAAATAATGAGGCATTGGACAGAATAGCATCTGACCTGTCCATCACTGGAAATGAATGTTCTTCTCTCTTTAATCTAGTAGTGATCCATAATTCAAACTACTGTCAAGAAAACGGTCTGAACACCCTGTGCCTTGAAGCAGATAAATCCTTAATGGAGACATATGAGGATGGCCAGCTCCTCTTACTCTTGCTTTTGGAAAAGAGGTGACAGGTTCAAAACCAGCAGCACAGCTGTGCTCTCAGAACTGATACTCATTTAGCAGTGCCATACTTCAGATAGGACATCAAATTAATGGCCCTTTGGCTTGTTCCAGGGCATTCTCCAGGCAGATGTCACCAATCAAATGGGACTTTTTACCAAAGAAGTATTTTACTCCAGAATCCTTTACATGCAATACTGAATGCCTTACACTGCTATTTCTTATCAAGTGAACAAACAATATTTTGGTAGCCAGAGGGCCATCCATTTTATTAACTTAACACAGTTTTAATTAGATTTGAACCAATAAAATGTCTGAAAGAACAGATAATTTTCTTTTTATATTTGTTAATTAATGATAGAATATTGTTCATTACGGATGTGAATTAAACAAATGTGCATCCAAGGTCTGATACAGAGGACTGACTACAATTCTGCATGGAAACGTAGGATTGGAAGCGATCTCAAGTCATTAAGTCCAGCCCCCTGTTCTGTAGCAGGACCAAGTAAACCTAGACCATCCCTGCCAGCCGCTTGTACAAGCTGTTTTTAAAAATCTCCAATGATGGGGATTCCACGACCTCCCTTGGGAGCTTATTCCAGATATTAACTAACCTACAGTTAGAATTTTTCCTCTAATATCTAACCGAAATCTCCATTGCTGCAGATTAAGCCCATTACTTTTTGTCCTACCTTCGACTGATCACTGTCCTCTTTGTAACCGTCCCTAATATATTTGAAGTCTGTTATCAGGTCCCCTCTCAGTCTTCTTTTTTTCTCAAGACTAAACAAGTCCAGTTTTTTTAACTTTTCCTCATTGGTTAGGTTTTCTAAACCTTTTATCATTTTTATTGCTTTTCTGTGGACTCTCCAGTTTGTCCACCCCTTCCCTAAAGTGTGGTGCCCAGAATTGGACACAGTACTCCAGCTGTGCTCACCAGTATTCATCAGTGCTGAGGAAAACAAGACAGGTACCTCCCATGTTGCACATGGTACCTCCCATGTTGCACTCCTGTTAATACACCCCAGAATGATATTAAGTTTTTCTGCAGCCAAATCACATTGTTGCCTTATATTTAATTTGTGATCCACTATAACCCCTGTGGTCATTTTCAGCAGTTCCCTTAGGCAATTATTCCCCATTCTGTAGTTGTGCATTTGATTTTTCCTTTCTACATGAAGTACTTTGCACTTGTCTTCATTTAATTTCATCTTGTTGAATTCAGACCAATTCTCCAATTTGTCAAGATTGTGCTGAATTCTAATCCTGTCCTCGAAAGTGCTTGCAACCCCTCCCAGCTTGGTGTCATCTGTACATACTTTGCACTCGATTATCCAAATCACTAATGAAAATATTGAATAATGTCAGACCAAGGAATGACCCATACAGGACCTACCTATATATTATCTCCCAATTGGACAGTAAACCATGGATAACTACTCTTTGAGTACAGTCTTACAACCAGTTGTGCACTCACCTTATAATAATTTCATTTAGATCACATTTTCCTAGTTTGCTTATGAGACAGTTATGTGGGACTGTGTCAAAAGCCTTGCTAAAATCAAGATATTCCACATCTACTGCTTCACCCTATCCACTAGCCAGTAACCCTGTCAAAGAAGAAAAATAGATTGGTTTGGCTTGATTTGTTCTTGATCAGATACATGCTGGCTATTCATTATAACTCTATTATTCTCCAAGTGCTAACAAACTGATTGTTTCATCAATCCCACACTTCCCATAATAGAGAAGCTTGATTTTTAGCACTGACTACCAAGGCATACAACACCAGTCAAAACGAAGGGCACATCAACACGCCATGTACTGAAACACACCCCACAAATCAAAGCAAAGGACACACCAGTATTCCCCACTCTGAAGGTGTTAAGAGTTAAGGCTGTTGGAGGGACATTAACCCTGGTTTTATAAAAGGTCAGGATGGTTAGAATTTCCAAGGTTTGTTATTTTAGGGAACACTATAAAGGTCTTTCAAGTTTTTTAGCATTTAGTTACTGATACGAATTTAACTCCACCAAAATGATGTGTTCTTCTGGGGAATAAACATAGTGCACAGCATCTGCCTTGGCTTTGTTCATTTCAGTGCTTTAACTTCAGTCTGTCCTTTGCAGGTCTGTGATGGGTTCCAGTAGAGAACCAGATCTCGTGCACCTGGAGGCAAAGACAGTGGATGGCCGTAAGTATATTAGCTTCCAGACAGTTTTTTCATTACCATCTCTGTTGTGCTCTGGGTTGGCCTGCCATTCTGGAGGCAACACACTACAGTGGAGGAGACTTTACTTCTCTTCTCCGTTCAGTCTCGCACAAGCAGGATTTTGCAATGTTCAACCTCAAGGCAGGTACACAGCCCCTGAAGCTAGCTGAAAGGGTGGTATTAACAGACTGTGGAAGGAGCTTATCTGCAGGGGGAGGATTCCCATAGGATGTGCAGCCTTTGAAGGTAGCCTGTAAAAAAATACTCTCTTCCTCACTTCATCCCTGTGCCAGCTCCTCCATTGTGCTTACCCCTTCAGCCACCTTTCTTTGCTCTTGTGGTCACTGTTCCTTCTGCTTACAACTCCAAACTCCTTTCTCAAGCACTTCTTGTTGGACAGAAGTTTTCTCAGGTCTCCTGATACCTCTGCTAGTCTTTTCTCTACTCCCATCAAGGCATCCTGCTGTTTAATCTCTCAGCATCCCCACTTCTGCAGGTCTTTCCCTATGGCTTTTCCCTGCAGCTTTTGATTGCCTTAGGTGGTTGTGTAACTCACAAGAAACTACCCAGATGCCATTGGTGTTCTTGTTTTAATTCCACGATTGTTCACCTGAAAATGCCAGGTTTGCTGCAATGTAAATAATAGATCTGCACCATTTGGAGGATTATTTATTTTTTGTTTGTCTGAAAGAGTAAATTAACTTCTGAAAAATCCCACTGGTTCAAATTCTGCTCTCAATGACACAGCCAAGTCACTGGTGTTACTCCAGATTTACGCAGAGTCATTGAAGGCAGTATTTAGCCCAGAAACTATCAGGGAGAGAACTGTCTCACTTTTTTTTCTTGAGTTGCTTAGCATCATGAGTAAGAGGTTATTCCTCAGAGGAGGATACTGTCTTATTGTGTTTTGCACTGCTATTCTGTAATATTGTAGTACGTTTTTATAAAGGACGATTCTCTTCTAGTGACACTTAGGGTGTATTCACTTCATGGTATGTCAGTCATGTTCTTTGCTCAAAACCCCAGTTCTTTCTCCTTTACTCTGTTTTTCTGATCCAGTTCAAGTTCTTATGGCATAAGAGGACAAATATTTTACATTTAGATAGGCTTTTTCTTCTGCAGACATCAAAGTGGTTTTATAAAAGTAGTAAATTTTTTTATTCCCATTTTACAGATGGGGAAACTGAGGTACAGGTAGATGAAGTGACTTGCTCAAAGTCACATGGCAAGTCATTATCGTAGTTGAGACTAGAACCCGTTGCTTGACTATGAATGCCTATTCTAACCACTAGACAAACCTGCCTTCCCTGAAGAAGGTATTTTACACCCACGGATAAGCAAACCTTTCTCTACTAGAGGAGAGTAGCATGTAGCTGTAGCAGGCAAAAGGTTGTTTGGAAGATGCTTTCTTCAGGCTCAGCCCAAAAATTACAATTTGTGAACCATTTCTCTAATCTTTTGCAAGGGCCACCTGTTTGGGAGCTAACCAAGGGTGAAAATTCAATAAAGGGATTTTATTTGAAAAGGTATCCCTGTCAAAACAAAGTAGAAAACAAATTACCCAGCAAGTGAAACTCCGAATCTAAACAAAAGCACCCGACCTCTATGCAAACAACAAGATAGTTTTATTCTTGGGCCTTGTATCTTTACCAGCAGAAGCTCAGCAGTACATTAACCACGGCTTCAGGTGAGAGAGAATAAAGATGTCACCATAGTACGGTATTAGCAAATCTGACTGGTAGGGTTGTGAGAGCATTTATCTTCATCGGACTTAGTCTTGGGCATTCCCAGCTGGAATACTAATATCTTACTGTGTCTCTGCTTTCTAGTCCCTGATCATGGTCTGTCTTCATGTTTTTATTTATTGTATTTCTATACGTAATATAAAAGGTTTGCGAGGAAAAACAACAGTCCCTTAGCTCGTGTAAAACTACGTAACTTTACCGATGTCAGTGGAGTTGCAGTGACTCCCACCAGCTGAGGATGTGGCCTTTAATATCATACATTACATTGTACAATCAGTGCTAGCATGGGAACTGGAGTCCCCAAAAAGGGGCTGGGTATGTGATTGATTTGATAGGGGACCTAGAGGGCGGTTTGATTGAATATACAGTATTAATTGAGGAGATTTAAGGTTTTAATACTCTAGGCTAATTGCTGTAGAGGGCCCAGAGTATAGGATTTTGATCTCCAGTATAAAATCCAAGTCAATAGAAAGTGATGTTTATATTTAATGGTTTCTCTCAAAGGCTTAGACCAGACTGAGTAAGAGCTTACTGTCAAACACTGTGATTTCAGTTGGAAGAAGCACATCTGAGCCTTATCTTGCTTATTTTTGGTACTCTGATATCCTGCCTCTGACAATGACCGTTTCTTTCAAAGAATCTGCATAATTCCCTGGGCAAAAGTGTGTCATGAGGATAAGGCAAATGGTCATTTCTTCCCAACCCTAGCTGATGATCAGAATTTGATCTGACGAATGAGGCTTTTTAGCTCTTCTAATTGTAGCCGTGCTATTGTATCTGCAAATGGCACCTTCATTTTCCTGTGCTTTAACATTTGCTATTTGTAAGCATACAAATGTGAAAGCATTGTGAAAATGCTTGTGAAAATGCTCGTGAACCCTGAATGTTTCATGGATGATTATTCACCTGAATATTCATACCAGGAAGTGAGTTATTCATTATTTGTTCTTCTCTTATTTAAAGAGTTTCTGTAGTCCAATCCAGGAGCAGAAACAATGACTTAGGACTTCAGTGGCCAGTCACACACATGAACAATGCAGAGCAAATAGGCCAAATGAACATTTCGCAGACAACCTGTTGGCTGGACACTGGTTGTCCAACCTATTTGGCTAATCCTTATGGTTACAAGATATAATTGCAGAAATCGGGACTGATTCCTGAACGAATTACAAACAGCGAAAATGGGTTAAATTCACAATGAATATTATTTGCTATGAATAAATTGTCCAGCTCTCCTTACTATCCAGCCACCTGATCCACTCGCCGATGAAATCTTTCTGTTGATTTCAGTGTAGGGGTTGGACCTGGAGTTATTAACTCAAATAATATCTTGTAGCAGGGTGTCCAACGGAATTTCTGAATCCATTTTATAAAAGGGATTTCACTCTCTTCATGTTGGCAGGGATCCTTCCAAGCCCCAGTAACTTCCCCTCCACCCTCTATTAACCTGAGTCCACTGTCATGCTGTCTGGAGTGGCTCACAACCATGAATGCCAGCCTCAGGGCAGACTTTCAAAAACAGAGCAGACCCCCCCCCAACCTGGATGTATGTTCTATAATTAGATTTCACCACCCCAGTAACAAGTGTGAACCCTTAGACCACTGTAACAGCCTTACCATGCAGTCAGGCAGTCCACTTGGGTCCACCAGTCTATCTTGCCACCCCAGCAAGCTAGACTTAGTAATAAATGGTCACTTACACCAAATCACAGAATAAATATTCATGTTGCTCCCTGTCTTTAGAGACCAGTCACTTACTCTAGATCAGTTTTTACCTTAGATCTCACACCGAAGACAATGCTGGTAGACAATCCTGTAGTAAACTAATTAAGGATTTATTATCTAAGAAAACTAAATGAGTTAATTACAGGTTACAGCAGGCAACACAGAAGCACAAAGGAGTCACAGCCTATGGTTCCGAGAGGTGACAGAGATGTAGTAGTCTATCCACAGAACTTCTTTTCAGAGCTAACCCAGGCTGACCATGGGGGTCTCTGCTTTTTGTTTCTGAGCACCAGCCCTTGTAAGAGTCCAAACAGCAAACCGTTTCTTCTAGTGAGCATCTTTGTATGGCCTTACCCAGAGTTCAAACTGATGGGATGAGAGATCCATCAGGCAACTTCTTCATGGGTGGATGGGACAATCAACAAAATATTTGTCCTACAATGGCCCATTTAGTCTTGATGGTTCTTCTTGATGGGTGGGGGACCAACCTTTCTTGATTAGCTTCAAAAGTTCAGAGCAGGCATTTTTACAGTTACAAAGCAAAACTCACCTATCACCGTATGGCATGGGATCCACACATTACAAGTAAGATTAATGCACGCAGCAACTTACGAACATCCTTACATGTCTCCACCAATCTTGGACAATATTAACATAGAGGTGAGCTCATCTGTTTTCCAGCTATGAATTTGTCAGTGCTCAGCTGATGCCTACAGACTTGGCAAGAGCCGCCACCTCGTTTGCCAGTGTCACATCCACATTCCCAATAAGGGCTGGGTGCAGCTCCCTGCAGTGTTTGTCGGCACAGACGGGATTGAGACATCTCAGTAGGCTGCCTTCACAGCTGTCAAACTCCAGTTGCCCCATACAGTAGCATTTCATGCTTCTCCTTGACAAGAGCAAATTTAGCTGCTGGTGTTTCCCCTATGGAGATGGGAAGCCTGTTTGCTCATTGTCTTTTGCAGTTTCTTGCACCTTCTTTAGAAATATCTAGTGTTGGCCAGTACCAAAGAAAGGATCATGGTCTAATTCACAGCGCTCTGGATACTGCTCTGATCAAAGATGGCAACTGCTAAATTCTTCTCGCTAGGCACAGCATGCCTGTGTTATTGTTACTGTGTATTAAAAGCAGCAGCTGTTGTTAGAGGTGACGATGCTGGAATAAGAAGCATAATGTCCTAATTACCTAAGGCTGGGGAAACATCTGTGCAGGAAAAGTAATGAAATTAATTCCAGAGTTTAGCATCTGAACACACTAATTGACATTAATTAATGCTAAATTACAAGGCACTTCCTATGGAATCGCATAAAAGGCCTACATGAACGGAATTCCAAAAGAGATTATGTTTAATGTTGATACGGTGAAACCCCGAAGGAAAGAAAAATGATTGGTCCTTTACTGTCAGGCCTGGTTTCCTTTATTTTGGGCTCCAAGACAAAGGGAGTTTTCTGGAGTAAAAGAATATGTATCTCAGGCTTTGGTCCATTGACCGCTAGGTGAGTTTAGCTTGAATAATTACTTCAGGGGTTTAGCCCATTAGTAGTAGTTAGGAGTATTTTGCAATGGCAGCCTGCAGTCCTTCCCTGTCAGATCTGATATACATACCTACAGCGCAGCCAGCCGCAGGGCTGGATTGTATTAGAACATGCACGCACACACGGCAGTGGAGGGCCAGTTCAGCGAGTGCTAAGAAAACACTTAAGAATTGTCTCCCCTGGCACGTGACCCTGGGAGCGAAGCAGAAGTAGAAGGGAAGAAGTTGGTGTGAAAAATGAGGGCCTTGATCCTTCAAACCCTTTGCCGTGCAAGCTGTTGTAACTCCAGGAAGCCATCCAAGTCCAGTCAAAGGGACAGCTGGAGAGAAAGGGGCTCCTCAAGCAAGAAAGCGTTCCCAGGATCAGCAGTTACAGGTAGCAGGATTCGTGATTGTATGGGTAGGGCTAAGCCAGTGGCTAAATTTAGAATTGGGAAGGAATTTTACCCAGGGCATATTGCCTTTTTGATGTGTTGTCTTCCTCGGGGCTTTGGGTCAAGGCCTTCTCTTATGATCAGGTGTATTTATTTCACATGATCAGGAATTGTAAGGAGGGAAGACCTCAGCCTTTCCTCACCTCGTCTTCTTTTTCCTCTTCCTTCTGTGGTTTCCTGTTAACAGGGACAAAGACCCTGAAGAGGGAGTTTGCTTGATTTCATTTGGTTGCTGGCTAGTGTGCATGTCTACGGTTATTCCCGAGGGCCTGTTTTAAAGAAAATCTTATTGCAGAGAACTAAAAGGTGCTCTGGTCATGATGTCTGGATTATGTCAATTAGTGCTATGCAACGAGCTTTGAAAATGCAAAGAATTCTATACTGTGTGGATTAATAATACTTAGCACTTTATGTATCCAAAGTGTATCCAAGCATAGGGCCAAATCATCTGTGATCTAACTACTGAAACCCATAGATTTGTATTATTTGTGTCTTTGTTTTAAATGAAAGGCAACATCCTTAGAAATAAGAGGAGAACTTTTAAGTGATTAATGTTAATTTTTTTAAAATGATGAAATAGAAAATGGGTGGAAAGCTAGCTGTTTCAATGTCAGTGAAAAATGTCGCTTCTCTATTCAGTGGGACACAATTATGCCAAGAAAGGGACTATGTTACCCTAAAGAAGATGACAATTAGAAGTACTTTCAAGATTAAATGCCATTTAGAGTTTGTCATGCCAGTGCTGATAATAAAATCCTTCTTTCTGGAAAATAAGCTTTGTCCTTGTACAAACTGCAACTGCTTGATAGAGCTGGAAATGTGTACATTTCTTAGCGAGTCCCTGATTCTCCACGCTGATTGAAGCACCCCAGGGGACTCCTGGCTGGTACTTTACATGGGAGACTGTATAGCTGGCAAGCTTCTTGAGATGTAGCCAGCCATCTTCATGAGTTTGTGAGACCACGTGTGACTCTAGATAGCACAGACTGGGTTAGTCAGTCTGGGAACCCAAGAAGAACCACAGGGTTTGTCCTGGCCAGCAGTCTCAATAAAGAATCTCTTGTATAGTTATATAAGGACGGCCATACTGGGTCAAACCAATGGTCCATCTGAGCCAGTGTCTCGTCTTCTGACAGTGGCTAGTGCCAGAGGGAATGAACAGAACAGGGCAATTTTGATTGATCCATCCCTGTTGTCCAGTCCCATCCTCTGGCATTTGGAAGGTTAGGAACACCCAGAGCATAGGGCTGCATCTCTGACCATCTTGGCAAATAGCCATTGATGGACCTATCCTCCAGGAATGTAACTAATTCTTTTTTAAACCCAGTTATAATTTTGGCCTTGGCAACATCCCCTGGCAATGAGTTCCACACGCTGGCTCTGTGTTGTGTGAAGAAGTACTGCCTTGTGTTTGTTTTAAACCTGCGTCCCTATTAGTCATGACAACTTAGTCCTGACCATTCTCTACTGTGGGAGGCCCTGATCCTGCAAAGACTCGGGTACATGCTTTAACTTCAGGTATGTGAGCAGTCCCATTGAACTCTCTGGATCTAGTCATGTGCTTGAATTAAGCCTTTGGCTAAGCCTTCAGGATCAGGACTATAGGCAGTCCTCAGATGCTGTTTCTGATCAAACCTTGCCTACCTTAGAATGGAGGAGTGTTATACAGTGAGATCAAGAGAGCTTTAACAGCCTGCACTGAAGGCAAATGCGATGTTGCAGCTGTGCCCCGTCTTAGGGTGGCGGAGAATACTGAGCAGTGCTGCCAGAGCTCGGGTTACGGAAACCAGGGAGTAGAGGGATGAAGTTAGGTTCAGGGCTTTGGGCCTTACCATCCCTGTTGTTTAGACTAGCTAAAGCCAGTTTACTCAGCCTAGAGCCACTGTAATAGCTACTATGTTCCCCCTCTGCCCAGGGAAGATAGGTCATAGACTCATAGACTCATAGGTCAGAAGGGACCAATATGATCATCTAGTCTGACCTCCTGCACAAGGCAGGCCACAAAACCCTACCCATACACATTTATAACAACCCCGAACCCATGACTGAGTTATTGAAATCCTCAAAAGTGAGATTTGAAGACCTCAAGCTGCAGGGAATCGATCAGCAAGCGACCCATGCCCCACGCTGCGGAGGAAGGCGAAAAACCTCTGGGGCCTCTGCCAATCCGCCCTGGAGGAAAATTCCTTCCCGACCCCAAATATGGCGATCAGCTAAACCCCGAGCATGTGGGCAAGACTCACCAGCCAGCACCCAAAAAAGAATTCTCTGCAGTAACTCAGCTCCCATCCTATCCAACATTCCCACAGACCATTGAGCTGGGGTCCCCTACCTCCTAGCATCGCTAGAAGGCTGGGGTAGCACTTTGGGGCCTGTGGGCAACCAGAGGGTAAAGCACAGAACTGCGGCTGGCACAAAGACGGCCCCAGGAGGGTGGTTTGGGGTATGAGGGTTACTTGTGGCTCCCTTGACACATATACAGCTCAGCTGCACTGTCTGCTGTTCATGCACTGCTGAGGATCTGAGATTGTCTGCTCCTCAAGTGTATGTTTTATTCATTAGTTTGCATTAGGTATGATGTAATTAGACTGTAAGCTCTTTGGGGCAGGGACTCTTTTTGTTCTGTGTTTACACAGCACCGAGCACAATGGGGTCCTGGTCCATGACCAGGGATCCCAGGCACTACTGTGTTTTAAAGAAATAATATACAGCATCCAGAGCCCCGGAGGGACATGTTTTAAAATAAACTGAAATCAGGAATGAAAGAATGGGCCAGGTGAATGGGGAGGGAAGTGAGGGCCTGCCACTTATACTGCAGCAATGGGAGAAGTGTAGGCCTGTGCCCGACCCTTATTTTTCTTTTGTCCTTGTGATTTCAGATGCTCAGTACATCACCTGCAGGATGCAGAATTGCACCGAAGCCACCCGGAGCAAACCGTTTCCAGGCTACATTGACCCTGACTCCCTGATTGTGCAGGACGATTATGTGTTTGTTCAGGTGTGCAACATCCGTTCTCTGGTTGACGCCATGTTATTCTCTTCCCTTCCCCCTCTTATGTACAAACACGCGTGCACGCACACAACCAAGCAACCAGCCGGAAGTGCCTGAGAAAGGAGCTTCGCAGAGCACATCGGCCCATCAGAATGCTAATTGGTTCCTTCTGACTGTTTCAAGTATCTTATCAACATGAGGTCATGGAGATGTTGTCTGGAGTGTTCAGGATGCGTACTGGAATAATCCTCCTTGCCAATCAGCCAGCCTCATCATGCATTCCAGGAGCAGATCCCGTACCACTCGGCTTTAAGCTGGTGTACCAGTCACTTGATATCACAAGTGCTATAGACCAATCAAGGCTTTTACTGAGTGAGAAAAAGGAATGGGGGAGGGAGGGAGATAGAGGGAAGGACTAGGGAGAGTAATCAGCCATTACTGTCATGCATGGACTACGATTATTGAGACAAGGATGGAGATGAGCCGTATTCAGCCAATCTCTGTTCCGGGTGAGAGCTGGAGAATGAATCTCAACAGCCCTGGGTTTCATTATCCTGCTGTCTGTTTAATAATAGAGTCGGAGGAAAAAAGGGCAGGGACAGTGTATCTGAACTGGAAATAATCTGGTTTCAAAATACCTTCTGAGACCTTTAATATTTCTGACTTGTTTGAGCGGATGCCTTGTCCTTTCCTGGCTGGTCTGGACTTGAATCTGTGCCGCTGTTTTAACTTAAGTTAATTGATTGCTGTGTGATGCAAGGTAACTAGCAGAGTTGTAAATGCTAGTCTAGATGGACTGATCCAAAATACAAGCATTTGTGGTTTACCCTAGGAGTTAACTAACATTGGAGAGGTGTCTACACTAGCATTTATGTGTTAGTTAATGTAAATTAAAAAGGTCCGCAAAGTGTAGTGTAGACGTATGGTTTTATTGCAAATCAGGTACTTGTGCAAGTGGTGTGGGTGACTCAGTAAGTGGGAATCTTTCTTCAGTGTCATAACTGAACCTTTGCTCCAGTATCATTGTATTTGTGTTGTACTGTTGGAGTTGGTCTTTCTCCAACAGTCTAGCCAGATCCCTTAGCACACATGATAAACTGGATAGTGTATTTCATTTCCTCTTTTAAACAGTTTGGGATGTTACTGTGTGCTGTAAAATACAAGCTGTGTTCCACCCTAGAGCTGGCTGCATTTCAATGGCTGTGTGACGCGATATCTATAAAAACCCACAGCATCCATGGGTGTTATGGAGCTTAATTTTTTGATGTTCGTGATGTGCTGTGAGGTCAGTTGGGGAAAGGCATTAAAGAAGTATGTTACATTTAGTTTTTAACAGATTTCATTTTAATCAGTAAATGGTTGAATTCTCCAGCTGCCTAAAAATGTGAAGAAAAATATTGTCCATTCTTGATAACTTACATTTGCAGAAAGGAAAAAAAATAACGTGCAATTTTTGCTGTCAGTACTAGCTGTCAATAAGTGAATTAGAGATGGATATTATGAAAGATAGTTAGTTTCATTTCTTTATCTGTTGTGAATCTTGATATCTATGTTCTTGTCATCTTGGATCATTAACAATAATTCATTTTTAGAACACCCCACAATTACAAAAAGTTTTTGTTCTTACAAACTTAACATAAAATTTTGCACTGAGGACCTCTTAACATACTGGTTCTTTGCCCTTATATTAGCACCTTTCATACAAGGATTTCAAAGTATTTTACGAAGAGTAATTAATCCTCACGACATCCCTGTGAGCCAAGTAACTTGATCCGATTCTTTTTACAGGTGGGGAAAAATGAAATGCATGCAGTTAAATTCCAAATTTTCAAAGTTGGCTCGCTAAAATCAGGAACCTCAGTCCATGCGCAGGACCTATATAAATGGCCTGATTTTCAAAGCGCAGTTGACTTTGTGAGATGTGGGTGCTTATCTAGTCTGAATGTCAGGCCACTTATTTAGATCCTGAAGTATGGCACTTGAAAAGTCACGAAGCATGTCAGTGACAGAGCGAGAAATGGAACCCAGGGGTCCTATCTTGCAATCTGCTGATCTAACCACTTGACCACCTGATACCTCTGCAGGTAACGAGGACCAGGATGTGCCATAGTAATCTGCAACTGGATATAAAATCAGAGGGTGAAAACCAGGCCTTATTGAAATCAATGGGAGTTTTCCCTAGGCTGGATTTCACCTAGCATTTTGCCCTTTGACTTTGCTTGCAAAAAATAGGGACCAGGTTGTGCCACTGACTGTCCATATCAGTCATTGATAGCTTGATGGATATCTTGTCACCTGCTGTAAGTGCTGCTATATTAAACTGTCACCATCTCAGCTACATTCACCTTTGCAGCCTGCCTAATATTTTCCTCCTGCCTTAAAGAAAAATGAATGATGATGGTTATAAAATTCCCTTTTATGTTGCAGTTAACATCAGGAGGACGGCCACACTATTATGTGTCCTACCGGAGGAACACATTTGCACAGATGAAGCTGCCAAAGTATTCTTTACCCAAGGTATGTTGTTATTGTTGATATATTCACATGCGCGCGCACACAGATCCCAATCAATTCAGAGGTGACGGCTGCCAAGCGCTAGCTCCAGAATGCAGTTTAATTAATGAAAACTTGTTTTTAAAGCGTATTTGAAAGCAAAAAAGAGCCTATGGTGGTGTCAGCATTTCAGCCAGTCAAGGACATCAGGATGAAAGGTAGATTGGTGCTCAGGTCTGCGTAAATTGCCATTTCATTTAATCATTTAACACTGTTGGGGATGGTTTGCTTAAAATGCTCCCTCCCGCACTCCCTCTTCCCTCCCCGAACCAGTATGGGTCACTTTTTATGCTTTGCCTCATTAGCAGGTTTTAGTAAGAGCCAAGCAAAGAGATTTTTTGGTGTGTGTCTGATCCATATCTTCCTTAATTAAGAACAATGGAGAATTAGCATCAGCCCCTGAAAGGATATCATTGCCTTATGGAGCTGGGTGTTTTGCGAGGCTATCTAAGAAGTGTCCGTCATGGGGGAGGGACCCAAATTCCATTAAGAAGATAACAGAGCTTTGCCACCAGGCTTCAAACAGCTTTTTAAACAAAAGAGACCATCATTTTAAGGGGTTTTTCTTTCCCAGCGCAATGTCATCTGCCCTGCTAGGTGGCTGTCAATGGAATGGCCTTCCAGGTTATACCTGGAATCAGATGTTTAGGGCCAGATGTGGATTACTACTGAATAGGGGCAATGAAAAATGGTAAATCCAAACTCACAAGGAACTCTTCCATTGTGGTTGGATGGGGTTTGGCTTTCTCCCCGACAGCCCTGACCAGAGATCCCATCTCTTTGACCTGTGGATCCCCCTGAGATGTGGGTGGATCTTGAAAAGGATCCATGAAGCTACAGGGCTGTTTGCTGTGGTGACTGCAGGGGCCGCCGTTCCATGGTATCCTCCTGAACTGCTCCAACAGGGGGGATCCCAAAATATGTACGGGGATCTAAGTAAGTTATGACTAAGAAGGTCGGCATTAGTTTACCCACAAAGGACCTGCAGGCTTGGTTATGTGGCCTGCAGGATGATGACCCCAGCAGCGTCCCTTCCTATTGCACAGCGAGTCCCTTCTCATAATGCAGAGCCCAGTCCCACGCTGTGCTCAAAATCTCTCGTTCCTTTTGCAAATCTTGGGCCAAGTGTTCTTACACCGAACAAAACTGCAGCCGTTCTAGCGTACCAGGAGGAATTACCTTCCAAGTCAGAGCAGACTTAAACAAGCCCTTATTTGAAACAGATGTTTAAAAAAGTAATCGAAACCTTTTGGGGGCAGTGATTGTTGTGCCCATGCGAAGGGACACTTAGAATTACCACTTGCCACTGACTCAAACCATCTGTGATGAGACTATTTGCTTTGGGTCGTGTCCCCCGCTGCCTGTTTCGTTCTCCATCTGTCCGTCTTCTCTGACATCTATGGAGAGCTGGGGAAAGTCAGTTATGGTTAATTTTAGCTTATTGTAAATGAAAAAGGAATTGGAACAGCAAATGCTGCTACTTGATCCAAGTACGAGTGTGATATTTAAGGAGGAAAAGTGCTTCATTACAATCTCCTAACATCTGCAAAAGATGAAGAGCTACACGCGGTGTGGAAGGAGCTACAGGAAAAATGCATATATTGGCAATGCTGCTATCAAAGCAGGAGAGCTGCCTTTATTAAAAATGTACAAAGCGCTGTGCTCGCCAAAGGAATTGAAACAAACAGTTCCTGCTATGCCTAGATTCTCTTTAATCTCTTTCAACTAAGAAATTGGGCCCAAACATGGTAAACAGCGCCGACAGTTTCAAGCTGTCCAATGGCTCGTAAGATTGAGGAGTGGAATGCAAAGATTTTCACATCTGCATCCGTCACCTCTTCTGAATTTGGACCAGTGAAGGATGTTGCCACCTGACAGCTGGTGGCTTTTGTGACATGAGTTGATGGGTTATAGCCCAGCTCATGTGGGCAGAATTTATGCCGTAACACCCACAATCACTGTCCCAGTAATTAAACACTTTGGTTACCAATCTGAGCAAAGGGCTCAATGTGCCGTGGACTCTTAAGTCCCCTGTTTCTTACTTGGTAAGATTGTCTTCCCTTTGAAGATGGTACCTCCAGGACTGGGTGGTTGCCCATTAATTGGTTTAGTGAGATGAAACCTTGAGTTGCCCTGGCCCATTCTGAACTACCGCTTCATGACGTGTAATAGAGGGTTCGTGATTTCTCTAACAGAGTTCATCACAACACATCATCAGACTAGCACTTGTACAACCGACAACATTTCACTGGTGCAGTCCATTTAAACGCACCCCCATTTTTAGACATACAGCACAAGTTGGTGCTGGAGATTTGGGTATCTGGACTGGCTTGCTCACCCATTGTAAACAGGAAGGTCGACAAAGCAATGTGATTGTAATACAATCAAGTCATTTGTGTTGTTCTAAGTCTAATAATGATGGAAGGGATCAGTGCAGCTCATTTATTTTAAATCAGTGCTGACTTTCAGTCTGAATCTGTAGAGGAAGCAATAGCCACTTAAATCCTAAAATATAGAATATTAAAAACAGCTGACAATGACCACAATTGACTAGATAAATCAGGCATGGCATTCCTGCTATTAAACTTTCCCTGACCAAGCGAGAAAAAGGCCCACGCAGCGTGTTTACAATTCAGAAAGCTTTGGCCTTTAGCCTTTCCTAGACACCCCTTCAAATTCATGTGCATAACGTTGTTCTTTCTCTTGTCTTTGGAAAGACAAAACTGGCAGGTGCTACAACTGCATGTTAATGTACAGTCCGCCACACCTTGCTGCTGATAGGGGAACTCTCTGAACGAGTCCCAAAAAGGGTTTGGACAAACACAGCACACAATCGGTACATGTATGTTAGTCCCTTTCCATCATGTGTGGACACTGGGCATGCATATATAGGACCATAGACACATGCAAATGCAAATCTAAAGTGATGTACTGTACACCTCCTTCTGGCCCCTGTATGTTATGCCAAGGGAGACTCACTCTACATAACTTTAGCTATGGAAACATCTGGACTGTAATTACAGGGTGTGATGCATCTCTCACTGGAATATCTGAGCTAGATTTAATCTATTTAGCTTGGCTACTAGAGTGATGAAACTTTAGCAAGACGGGCTTCAGCACGGATCTGCATCACAAGTCATTACCCAGTGTTCTGCGCGGCACAGACAGGCCGCACTGACGCCTGAGCTGCCACAGCTTGTCTACAGCTAGATTAAACCTAGCTCCTGTGTGTCTACTAAAAATGCAGTTACCCCTTGCACTTGCAGTCTAGACAGACCCTTAGATTCCTTTAGTCTTAACTGGATTTTCTTACTGATTGAGACGCATGCCAGTTTACGATTGTTCCAACACTATCCAGTCGAAAATCAGAAAGAAAAGTTTTCAATGAATAAGTTACCTGATTAATTTCACTGGCACGCATGAAATTCCAAATGCTGGTCAGATGCTGCAAAAAATTAGTATTAGATCAATAAACTATTTGATCAGAAATGGTGAAATTCGTGAAATAGGATATTTGCCAAATACTGTTTGAGCAGTTCTACTTAAAACCTCAGTAATACATTATCTCTGAATTTGGTTCAGTGACTCTAAGTGTGTGTGACTGTATGTATATACACATAAGGGACTCTACGTATATGTCTACACTGGAATCAACAATGTGTTCTTAACTTGGGTTAGGTACCCCATGTTAGCTAACTCAGATTAAAATATCAGTGAGGACATAGCAACATGGCTTTAAATTTGGCTGACCAGCTTGAGTTGAACTCCAGGTTCTAAGTGAAAAGTCAACTAGCTAACCTGGGTTAAAAGTTGAGTTGCTCTGTCTTCACTGCTGTTTTAACCCAAGTTAGCTACCTGAGTTAAGAACACACCCCTTTTTCCCATGTAGATATGCCGTAAATCATTGCAAGCCAGTGCAATTTATACCGCTTTATACATCATCTCAGAATTTAACTCAGTCTGTTTGCCTGAAATACCAGATTATTTTGAGATGTTCTTTACTGTGATGTAATTAAACAAGTCAAAGTGATTATTCATCCACTCAGATATAAAATCTCTGGGTGGATGAACCAGTTGAGCTGAACAGAGAACTGAGCTTAACATTTACTTGACATTCACATTAATTGTACTAAAAACAAAGGGTTTTAACTAGAAATTTTCTTCCCATTATTTTTCACACTTAATGTATTTCAGCCAGAAGTGTGAAAAACCATCAGGACGTTTTATTGTGAAGCATTAATAGCAGTGCCAGAAACAAGAGGAAACATCATAGCCAGAGAAATCCGCCACCAATAAAGTTCCCGGTTTTTCAGAGCAAAAGATTTGGCTATGTTTCAAATAAGGAACCAGACATTGGGATGTCAGTCCTTTGAGGGTCAGCCAGTGCTAAGGAAACCTAGATTTTTTTTCCTTATAGATTCTAAGGCCAGAAGGGACCATTATGATTGTCTGTTCCATGTGGACCAGAGGTCACCTTTCTGTTATATGTTTGCACAGGGTGTGGCATAATGGAATCTGATCCTTGAATGGGGTTCCTATATGCTCTGGCAATATAAATAATAATTAAGAACAGCAGCAGAGGCCATAGAATTTCAAAAATAATTCCAGCATCTGGAAAGTTTTGAGGGATACTGAGCTCCCACAAAATGTATAAGTGGATGTATTAGCTTTTTTCTTATATTAGTTCTGTAATGTACAGTATGTGGAAAAAGCAGAAGTAGTCAATGCCTTTTTTGCCTCTCTCTTCAAAGACAAGGTCAGCTCCCAGACTACTGCACCAGGCAGCACGGTATGGGAAGGAGGTGAGCAGCTCTCAGGGGTGAAAGAACAGGTTCAGGACTATGTAGGCATGCTAGACATGTACAGATCCAGGGGCCGGATACAATACATCCAAGAGTGCTGAGGGCGTTGGCTGATGTGATTGCAGAGCCATTGGCCATTGTCTTTGAAAAGTCGTGACGATCAGGGAGGTCCTGGAGAATTGGAAAAAGGCAAATCTAGTGCCCATCATTATAAAAGGGAAGGCGGAGGATCCGGAGAACTACAGACCAGTCAGCTTCACCTCAGTCCCAGAAAAATCAAGAAGCAGGTCCTCAAGGAATCCATTTTGAAGCACTTGGGGGACAGGAAGGTGATCAGGAACAGTCAGCATGGATTCACCAAGGGCAAGACATGCCTGACCAACCTGATGGCCTTCTATGATGATATGGCTGGCTCTGTGGATGTGGGGAAAGCTGTGGATGTGATATATCTAAACTTTAGCAAAGCTTTTGATATGGTCTCCCACAGTGTTCTTATCAGCAAGTTACAGAAGTGTGGGTTGGATGAAAGGACTATAAGATTGCTAGAAATCTGGCTAGATCATTGAGGTCAAAGGGTAGTGATCAATGGCTCAATGTCTAGCTGGTATCAAGTGCCCCAGGGATCGTTCTTGGGCTAGTTTTGTTCAACGTCTTCATTAATGATCTGGAGGATGGGGTGGATTGCACCCTCAGCACAAAGCTGATGATATGATGAAGCAGATGATACAAAGCTGGGGGGTGTGGTGGCTACGCTGGAGGGTGGGGATAGGGTACAGAGTGACCTAGACAAATTGGGGGATTGGGCCAAAAGAAATCTCATGAGGTTCAACAAGGACAAGTGCAGAGTCCTGCACTTGGGATGGAAGAATCCCATGAGCAGCTACAGACTGGGAACCGCCTGGCTAAACAGCAGTTCTGCAGAAAAGGACCTGTGGGTTACAGTGGACAAGAAGCTGGATATGAGTCAACAGCGTGCCCTTATTGCCAACAAGGCTAACAGCACATTGCCCTGCATTAGTAGGAGCATGGCCAGCACATTGAGGAAAGTGATTATTCCCCTCTATTCAGGACTGGTGAGGCCGCATATGGAGTATTGTGTCCAGTTTTAGGCCCCCTGCTATAGAAAGGGTGTGGACATTTTGGAGTCAGTCCAGCAGAAGACAATGAAAATGATTAGGGGGTTGGAGCACATGACTTATGAGGAAAGTCTAAGGGAACTGGGATTATTTAGTCTGTGGAGGAGAAGAGTGAGGGGGGATTTGATAGCAGCCTTCAGTTACCTGAAGGGGGGTTCCAAAGAGGATGGAGTTAGGCTGTTCTCAAAGGTGGCAGATGATGGAACAAGGAGCAATGGTCTCAGGTTGCAGTTGGGGGGGTTATGTTGGATATTAGGAAAATCTTTTTCACTAGGAGGGTGGTGAAGCACTGGAATGGGTTACCTTGGGAGGTGGTGGATTCTCCATCCTTACAGGTTTTTAAGTCTCGGCTTCACAAAGCCCTGGCTGGGATGATTCAGTTGGGGTTGGTCCTGCTTTGGGCAGGGGTTTGGACTAAATGACCTCCTGAGGTCCCTTCCAACCCTAATCTTCTATAATTCCCTTTTTCAATCACTTTTCACATTTACAATGTAGCAAATGAAAAAAACACACCTGATATTTATACATGTTCTATAGAAACCCCACTCCTCACAAACTGCTTCTATAACATAATGTGCTTGAAAGTATTGCCAATGTAAATGTTCAGTTAAAACCATGGCAGTTAATTACTATTTTGCATGCCAGCAGAAGAGAGAACATACAAAATATGCAGATGAGTGAATATTCAACTTGCAAGAATGTTGTCTACAATTTCTAATTAGACTCTAGAATGAATACATCCTTTGATCTTCCAGAATTTAACCTGTGTTCATCTTTGAATTGACACAATTGTGTTGCCCTACAATGACATTCCTCTGTTCTTTCCTCAGGATATGCACGTTATCAGCACGGATGAGAATCAGGTGTTTGCAGCCGTTCAGGAGTGGAACCAGAATGATACGTACAACCTTTATATATCTGATACTAGAGGGGTCTACTTCACACTGGCCTTGGAGAATGTCAAGAGTAGCCGAGGGCTGGAGGGTAATGTGATGATCGACCTCTATGAGGTATGTCCTGAGTGCTAATGACGCAGTGCCATCCTGGGAGTTCATGCTCTTCTAATAACTTTGCTTTTGTGATGAATGTGCAGTCTTGTACCACGACTGTGATTAGTGGAGACATTATGTGGCTGAACATAGTCACCCAACTTTGCACTGACGCAAAGAGCTGAGATTTTGTACTGTTGTACAAGGTAGGCACAGAGTGAAGGTTCAAGACAGTTCACCCTTGAACCTCCATGGAAGATCTGGCCTCAACAGAATTGGCCATACACTTAAGGAAGCCACACTCAACAGCTCTGCTGCACATTGCAGTTGATGCATCTTTCTCTTCCTGGGAACCCCAGGAGGAATCTTAGCTGACTCAGCCGTGTCCCTCTGCATCCCACGGTAAAAGCCATGATCTAGTGAGCACAGAAAACACACCGCACCCTGTGTTGGTGCAGTCCCAGGGCCATAGAATTCCAAGGGCAAGAGACACAATGCAGAACTCATAGTCTAGAAGGGAGGGAGGTCTGGTAGCTTTGAGCCTCCTGTAGCGCCCTCCTGACACTGTGTTGCTTTGGGGACTGGAGAAGCCCCTGGTGTTATTTAGAGACCCCTGGTTATAACTGCCTCCCTGGGCACCCAGAATCTGCACTGAGTTGTGTGCGGCAGCCCCGCCTCAACCCTCTCCTAGCATGTCCCCTACGCCAGACTTTGCAGAAGTATCCTTGGGAGGCAGCCTTGTGGCTGTCTTCTGCAGTGCCTGTGTGGCAGGCGTCCTCTCCTGGGTGGAACCAGGGCTTTTAGGGCCCCTTTATGGCACTGTGGCTGTTTTACATGGCACAAAGGTGCTGAAGCAGGGTGAGAGTGTCCCCCTAGGTGTCCTACAGGTGATTTTCTCGCTCTGCAGGATGAAATCCATTGACTAACTTTGAGTCCCTGTAAAAGTGATGATGCTGTGAGCTGGATTGACTTTAAACATCCTTTAACTGAAAAATCACCATGAGATGTCCAGATGGAAAGCCCAGACGGGTCTTGTAGAAATGCAGATGAATTGCAGGGGAACGGAGACGCCAGTTCCTCATCCTTGTGAGATTTTTACTATTCATCTATATGCAACTTTGGCAGCCTGTGGAAAGGCTGCTGCCTCTTATTACTGTCAGTGCAGGGAGTGGTTTCACTGCTTTACATAAAAGTGTCCTACATCCCAGAGGGAAAGAAAACCCTTTGTTTTATTAGGCTGACAGGTCAGAGCAACCGGGATTGAAATTAATGTGATCAGACTGGTAGCATCGTATCTGCTGATTATCTAGATAGAAAGAATATTGGCTGGCACTGAAGCTGGCACAAACCTTCCTTGAAATCAGATGTTCTGGCTGGAAGAGAACTGAAAGCCATCCAGCTGAATCTCCCAGTAGGACTGCTGCGAAAGATAAGTGTTTAGGGGTAAATGGAGATGAAGCATAGAAAGAAAGAAAGAAAACCCATAGACAAATATAGAAGAAGTAGAAATCCTACAAAATCCGTGCTTGTGTAGGGACAGCAGCACCTAGAAAAGAATGTATCGGGAGTGTTTGCAGCATGTGCAAGGGTGCTGGAATGTGGTTCAGTTGCTGCGCGTGTGCGTCTGTGCTTGTCACATGTAAGCGTGTCTGGTTAGCAGTGCAGGGCTGGCAGTGTGTGTAGAATAGGCCAGGTCCTCAGCCGGGGTAAGTTTGCTCTGCTTCACTCAAAGAGGAGTGGTGTCGAGCCATATGAGTACAACTATTTGTAGAGATGACAGAAAATATTCACATTTCAAAATTTCCCATCAAAAGACAATTTTTTCGCGCAATTTTTGGCAACAGGTTTTTTTTTTTTAATCAGCTATTAGTGATCCAATAACTTTGCTTGCTAGTTCCCTTAAATGCCCAACAATTCATATCATCCAGTCTAGCTCTCTAGCATATAGAGCTGGGTGGAAAACAAGATGTTATTTTTTTTCACTGAAAATTTCATCACATTTTTTTTTTGGTCAAAATTTAATTTTTTGACCAAATAGTTCATCAAAATTGTCAAGCTAGGGTATTTTTGGTCATATTTGTTCATATTTTCAAAGGAATTGCTTTTCAGGGCTCTCTTAATACCACATAGATGCACAGAGTTTGAAGCCAGAAGGGACAATTAGATCATCTGGTCCTCCTGTATAACACGAGCCTTTACATTTCACCCAGTTGCCCCTCTGTTGAGCACAAAAAGTTGGACTTCACTAAAGTGCAGCTACATTATTTTTTCTTCTTTAAAGGTCTAAACCTTTTTTTTTTCCTGCTAAGACTGATCTATAGAAAAAGGTTTGATATCTCAGCTGTTTCTGAATCATTCATTTCATCCGCTTCTGTCTTTATCAATAGATTTATTTTCTCCGTATACTGCTTTTTCCCCTCCATTTATATTTGCAAATTCCCTTATCTTTTCCCTGAAAATCTTTACTGATGCTTAGACAATGTGTGTTGCGAAGGGGTGCCGTTACCTTTTGATGTAGGCAGGTGAGAGATTCCTGGTTGTGGCACTGTTCCCCGTTATGACCCCAGTTCAGCTCCCATTAAAATCAGAAGGAGATTCTTCCATTCAGTCAGAAGTGGATCAGGCCCAAAAGGGACACAGGTCAGTTGTGAAGCCTGCAGAACGCCCACGCAGACAAGTATGGGGATACATGGATGGGCTACCTGCATTCGGTTGCTTTTCCTTCTCCTGCACACATGGACAGGGGTGTGCTGGTAGGAGAGGGGAATTGCTGGAGGGTTGTTACATCCTCCAGCTCTAATGCACCCACTGAGAATGCTGGGTTCAGCGTACAGAGGGCAGTAACGTGCACCAGGAAAGGGATAGCAGGGATTATTTTCCCCCAGAGCTAGGAAGAGACAGGGACCCTTAAGATGCACTGCTCCTGGAGCACTGTAGTTACGCGCTGTCCCCTACTCAAGCTGAGCGGTAGGGTTACCATCCAGTCGTTCATAAATACCTGCTCAAAGTCATCATAACTGACCTACTGGTAAAAAAGAAAAACTTAAAGCAAGACAGTTCTTTTTTAACAGTGCCCAGTGCAGTGTGTGAATCAATCTGCGGTATCTGGGTGTGAGGCCGGTAATCAAGTGTCTCCAGTGTGAAATATGCTTGTCTAACATGCAGCATACCATGTGCATATTTTGTGGTAGTGTTTGGGTGTTGTATTTGTCTTGTGTGCATCAATCGTATGCAGTGTCTGTGACCGTGTAGCGTATGTGAAATGTGTTGGCGCCTGTCAGTTTGAGATGTGCACCGGCTGCGTGTCTGCCTGAGTGAGTGGGTCAGCAGTGTGCATATGGTATATGGTGTGTGCAACATATATATCTGTCTGTATTGTGCACAAAGGTTGCATCTGTGTTGGTGTGGTATAGTGTGCGTTTGTGTCTTTGGAGCACGGATACATCTCGTGTGGGTATGTAGCAACGTGTCTCTCATATGGGTGTATATGCAGTCTTGTGTATGTACACAATGTGTGTCACTCTGCTGGTGGTGCATACCTACTGTGTGAGGGCTTTCCCAAGGTAAAGCTGTCCAAAAATGACAATATAACTTACACTTTGCTTGCTTTGGAAAGGGCTGAGAGTTCCAGCCCATGACTAGAATCATAAAAGAAGAATTCACGAGATTTCGGAACACATTTATCACCTGATATATAAAATGCTCTTTAATCATTTATGGCCAGCATCTCACAGGGACTGTAGTACAACCATTTTGAGAGAACAACAAAACAAAGTACAAATGGAGTTGTAGTCATAGCAAATACTAATTTTCTAGTTCGTTTGGCTCCATCCTAAGCACCAGATTTTGATCTCCTTTCTCCCAGGGAGTAGGAGCTTAGGCCTACGCCCTCAAAGTAATTTAGACATCTAGTACTCCTTGAAATCAATAGGAGCTAGGCCACAAAATACCGCTGAGGCTTTCAGCGTCAGTCCCCATGCAGTCCCAACTTACTTCAACGGCACCAGCTGAGGAGTGCAGCATTATTCAGCGTGAGTAAGGCTATCCCTCCGTGGACCCTCCCTGAAGTGGGATTATTAGCGGAGTACAACACTACTCATTGTGAGTCAGAGCATCAGAGTTAGCCTTTCTGTGAGGCTTAAATCCCAAAGGACCAGGCTCTGCCTCCTTTCCTCCTGTGCTATCTCACTCCAGGAGTAGGGCCACTGAAATGGATGGGACTGTTTGTGGCATAAGACATGACTGGAGGGGAGAAAAGGGGGTAGAACTTGGTTCCAAAGGAAATAGTTCCATTTCTTGCCGCAGGAGTAGGCCTGGCCTTATCCACAAACAACAAAGGGGAGCTGGTGGCCCTGATCTTTTGGAGGCCTGGCATTCCTCTGCAAGTTCTATCTCCCTCTCCAGTCCACTCCCTCCTTCGACAACAAGACCAGTGAAGGAGATAACCCAAGTACTGATTTCCGATCTACTGGCACATTGAGGGAGGGTTGCCAATTTTGGTTGAATGTATTCTTGGAGGTTTCATCACATGCCATAATCTTTCATTCCTGGAGATACCAGGACAATCCTGGGGGGTTGGCAACCCAACTTTTGAGGTCCTGTTTTTGCTTGAGGTCCCACAAATCATAATGCTGTCTCTGAGAGGAGAGAAATGAGATCTTGGCAGCCCTTCCCTCCTCTGTCAGTGGGGATGGGAACTGGGCCCAATGAGTTGTCTCCTGGAGCTATTCCTCCCCAGGTGGAAGGAGAATTGAGGGTGAAAGGTTCCTTTTTTGGGGAGGAGTCAGAATGAAAGTAGGGTCTTTTCAGTTTCTCCTCTTCACTGGGCAGGGGGAAGGCACTGATCTCCTCAGCGTAGGTGTTGGGGTAGAGATTAGCCCAGGAGAGGCCATCACCCACCAGCCCATCTCTCTTCTTCGTGAGGTGGGAGAAGGGATAAAGACCAAGATCTGATTATGCCCCACACTTCCTATACAGCTCGAGAGGGATCAGACCACAATAAGTCACCCCCAATTCTCTTCCTTTATGGAGGGGCTACCCCTCTGTCTCCCAGGATGGAAAGGCCTATGTGAAGCTGAGGTGTTCCAGAGTGGGATAGCATGAGTGAAAGACGGCTGTCCTGGGAGGTGGGGAGAAATTGCATGTTTAAATATTGCTGTATCATAAGGACATAGGTCTGGAAGGAGCCTCTTGGGTCACTGAGTCCAGTCTCGTGCTGTTGCAGACAGCCACATCATATTATCCCATTCATAAATCTATCAAGCTGCATCAGGGCAGGGGAATGTGGGGGTAGGCGTCTCAGAAGCAGGCTGGGGGAGCATTCTTGCAGGATGCCAGCATCAGTTTGTGTATCTTGGAGGGAGAGGGGGGAAATGCATGGGGAAGATCAGCATATTAAGCAGATGAATCTTGCACAGAGGGAGTGGGAGGTGCCTTCTCCGTAAGGATGGGGCCTCCAGGAGAGGGGTGGAGGGAAGACACTCCCCTAACTGTCTGGTATCACATACCATCTCCTCCGGGTCATGCTACTCTCCACTGCTATGAAAAGTACCAGCCTCCCTTTGTGAAACTTCTGCAAGCTGTTAGTGAAGTAAGCTGAGGCTGAAACAGCCCTTGATTCTGCTGCAGCAATTTGCAGGTTGGTGCCAATTAAGTAAAAACCACTGTGAATGAAACGGCCCAACAGATGACCTTATGTATCAAATCCTTCACTTCCCTGCCATCAGAGCAGGGGTGGATTGGATACTTGAACCATCCTGAAGGCAGATAAAAGGTTTCCTCTCACCCTCCAATCCCATCATAGCTCTCACCATTTATAAAGCGACAGTCTAACAAACTCACTCTCAAGCTGCAGTTGATATTGCACTCTTGATTTTCAGTATGCTGAACAACTTGGAAAAGTTTTGCAAGGTGCATTGGGCAACACAGATATTTTCCTGCTCAATTCTCACATTACTTTATATGTAAACTTACTTTTAACTGAGCACATAGCATCTTTTCACGGCCCCCACAATAATTTGGGTTTGTGGGTATGGAGGCATGGCCTTGTGGGTAAAATATTGGACAGGGAGTCAGATGATCTGGTTTATTTCTGACTCTACCACAACTTTGGGCAAGTCACTTGAATCTCTTTGTGCCTCAGTTTCTCTGCATGCAAAATTGGGATACAATTACATGCAGGGGATATGAAGTTAATAGATCAGTGATTAATGAAGCACTTTGAGATCCTTGGACAGAAGACACTATAGAAATGCAAAGTATTCTTGATTGTCATTTTGTTTGCAAAGTTGCTGTGGTTGACTCAGCGGAGAGAAGTGAGTGACTGTTCCTTGTGTATTTCCTCTTACCAAAGAGAGAGTGTCACCGTCTATTGACTGTTACCTACATCATTTCAGGTTCCTGTGCTCTGTCTAAAACACAAGCTTTTTCTCCATTCTGCAGCACTTCTCCATCTTAGTCCAACACAGCCCATATCTTCCCTCCTTTTAATACCCATTGGGAATTCTCATCCTAGACTCCATCACATGGATGCCATGACCGAGTCCCTGCTTGGAGAGACAGGTAACCGCACATGCACATCAAGGATCAGTGTCCAATTGATATATTTTTTCAGCCATGTCAATTTTTCCTAGGTAGCAGGGATAAAGGGAATGTTCTTGGCTAACAAGAAGATTGACAACCAAGTGAAAACTTTCATCACCTACAACAAAGGCAGAGACTGGCGCTTGCTACAGGCTCCAGACACTGATCTGAGAGGAAATCCTGTTCATTGCCTCCTAGTAAGTTCTGCTTTAAACAACAACTGTCACACAGGTAACAACATAAAAATGATTTGGGCTTTTAAAAATAAATGGGGCCAGGGTGCACAGCTATGTTGTATGGCACGGACATGAAGCTTCATTCCAAAGGTACAATGCTGCTGACTTGGGTAGCCAGATGTTACGGCAAGAGCCAGAAAATTTCTTTCTTTCTTTTTCTTTCTTTCTTCCTTAACAAAGGACATTTTTTTATAATGAGGCTTCTTTCTGCAGAGTTGACCATCTCCTCTTAGGCAGCAGGGGAAGATACGGACTCTGTTACTGCATAGTTGGAATTCTGCACGCTAGGTGGGGTGAGCGAGCTATTTGTAGAGCCAGCAGGGGACCAGTGGAGTTTTCAGGAAGGATCTTCCCGAGATACAGCAGTAATCAAAGATGCGCAAAGGCTGCAGAATCAAAAGGGGGACAGGGACTTCGTATTGTCTCTCCTAGGTCATTTATTTTTATATGTTACTTGCTTTTC
Source organism: Mesoclemmys tuberculata (assembly GCA_007922155.1). NCBI lineage: Eukaryota > Metazoa > Chordata > Testudines > Chelidae > Mesoclemmys > Mesoclemmys tuberculata. The sequence goes on from ML675609.1 coordinate 57,346,838, forward strand.
ATTTGTTACGTGGCCAGCAGCTAGGACAATCAGCACATCACAAAAATGATGGTATATATATATTAATGAATATATATATTCATTAGCGAAAGCAAAGCAGAACGCAGAGGAGTTTGTACAGAATTTCGCAACTATTTCAAAATAAATATCATCCCCCCACTGATTTACCCCACTGACATGCCCATACAGATATTGGGATGGTAATCTGTAATCCGAGCAGTCTGGTAGTAATCTGCGTTACCCCCATTGACATGCCATATCAGGATACTAGTCTGAGCACTCCCACAGCTCTGCCTGTTGGGTTCTAACCAGGATCAGGATGCACGTCCCAAAATGGTCTTGATGTTACTGTCTTTTTGCTATAGCCAGCTGCTGTCTCTCATCATCTGCTTTAACAGGAAACTCTTTGGGGCAGGGACCATCTTTTCCTTATATGTGTGGACAGCCTGTACTCCAGTATATAGACCCTGACTGGGGCCCTGAAGTGCCACTGCAACAGCATATAATAAATAACTGCGCGGGGTGCACGTCAAACACCTAGGAAGGTGTGGTGTCTGCCTGGAAGTGCTGAGATTCAAATTCAAGTGCATTTAGCTCATTATAAATGCAATAGCCATTTGCAAAATTCAGATCTGCGTCAGGCTTTGGTTTGGGCCCATCTCCTGTAAAACAAATCTCCTACTTCATCACGAAGCGCCTGGTTATTACGTCCTCCAGAAAAAGTGGCACAGATCATTTGCAATGGGGGTATGTACTTCCTCAGCGGGGACATAGGGATTTACTAGTCCGTCCACAGGATGATGACTTGTGCGCAGAAAAGACCGAGGCATCCAGCTGAGAATGTCACAAAAGAAGGGGAGTCCCTCGAGGGGCAGACCAGAACAAATCGCAGATGCTTCTCTTGTACGCAGAACCGTTTCTCTTGTAAGCTTTGCAGAATTTACTGCTTATATTCAAGGCAAGAATTAGATATATTTAAAAAAAAAAAGAAAAAACCCTTCCTGGACAAATCACTTTCCCCTTTCTGTACTTCGGTTTCTCCACCTATTAATGGAAATAGTGATACTGACCTTTGTAAAGCGCGTCAAGGTCTGCTGAAGAGAAGTGCCGTATAAGAGGTAGCGGTAGTTGTTGTTGTTACTATTATTGTGTTTTAGTACTTCTGCTGCAGGCAAAACTGGCCAGAACGGAGGGGCAGTGGAAATGAAACAGGAAGCACAAAGTGGATTTTACAGGCCTTCGGACAAGTTCGAGTTTGAGTTCTGAGCACAGAACTAGGTAGCTTCTTGTTTTATCCACCCCATTTAGCCAGCCCCTAATTGTGGCACATAAGAGGGGTGAAGCTAGTGGATGAAGCCCTACGTCCCATCCACTTTTGCTCCTGGCCTCCCTCTCCCCAGAGAGCCAAACTTGAAACTGGCAGACTGAAGGAAATCAGGGACAGGGTTTAGGGTCCGGCCTGGGAGCCCTGCCCTGAAAGACTGAAGCTAAACCAACGCCAGTTTCAGCTTCTAAATCTTACATGTGATCACAATGACTAATTATATATTTATGAACTGTTTATTCTGTGCATCACAGTAGCACCCAGACAGGGCGCTGGGAAGCCCTATTAGCTGTACAGTTACTGTGATCCCCACTGTACAGCTGGGGAAGGTGTCACACAAGGACACCCAGTGCAGCACCAGTGTATATTGATTTCAGTGGGGTTCTTCAGCCTGTTGCCTAGAGAAGTTAAGTGAGTTGCTCAAGGTTGCACAGCCAGTGTCACAGCACCAATTTTCCCTGGAGAGCAGCCCCAACTTCAGCCCATGAGACTATATTGCCTCACCGATATCAGGGCTTGCTTCACACCCCTTTTGTGGAGATGCAACAGCTGTCAAGGTACCTGTGGAAACAGCCCACAGCTTTTCTCAGGTAACTGAGTCACCAGTCGCCGTGACATTGGCTACCTGTGCCCTTGGGCTAGAGGCAGGATTTACAAAGCCTGTGACTTGAATAAAACTGACTGCAGACCAATGATGTTCTGAGCAGTTTACACTGGGGAGATGGCAGCTCCTGATGCCAAAGGGTTAATCAATGTGGTTGCCCTTCTTTGCTGTTCTTAAACGGTGTGCGTCAAAAAGGACTTGGAAGGTGGTGGAATCTCCATCCTTCGAGGTTTTTAAGGTGCGGCTTGACAAAGCCCTGGCTGGGATGGTTTAGTTGGGGTTGGTCCTGCTTTGAGAAGGTGGATGACTAGATGCCCTCCTGAGGTCCCTTCCAAGCCTCATCTGTGATAGAAAAGATTTGGTTAACATTGTGATTACCAACAGGATCATTGCTATGAAAGCCAAAGGCAACACGTAGCTTTACCCTTACAGTGCAGTGGCTGAATTTGCGTCTTCCAAGAGCAGGGTGAGAGGTGATGGGCAGGAAGAGGAGCTTGGGAACTCAGTCCTTCATGGAAAGGCCATGCTTCTCCCAGCTATCAACATATTCCTGACCAATAGGAGCAGTAACTCCAAGGGGGGGATGCCCAGCCACGCACCTCTTTGTGCTCTTTGATTGCATATTTAATTTCTCCACCTGTGCCCATTCTCCATCCGAATCCTGCCCCGTTTTCACTCCGGTTTCTCCCTTACCTAATGGAACAAGCCCATGACGGGCTTGAGTTTATTACCACTCAATGCCTCCTGTTTAATTCTCATCCCACACAGCCTCCCATCTGTGCTGGAGAGCAACACCCTTCTGCTGCCTGCTGCGCAGTAGGCTGGGAACTGGGTAATCTAGGCCTAGATATCAGGGTCTGACCCAAGGTCCATATGATCTGTCCATTGATTTCAGTTGGTTTTGGATCTGACCCTCTGCGCAGTGTCAGCTCATTGCCTCTAGGGGGAGGGACTGGGCAGTGACGGGGCCATTGCTCACCTATTGTTCGGCATAGCACCTGGCCAGGTGAAACATGTGGACAGAGGAGCTTGTTTGTTTTTTAACCTTCCCTTCAAGCACCAATCAATAGAAACAGGTAGGATGTCACACCCGAGGGCTGAGCCCGTATGGACACTTCTTCATGCTTAAGTGTTACAGAGGGATAGAATAGCAGAAGATCAGGGACCAAGTAGGACACAGAGGGTCTTGATCGCAGTTCGAGCTGGAAGTTTGCAAAGAAGAAACTAAAAGAAACCTGAACTAAACTGACTTACTAGGACATGTACTGGGACAGGTCTTCTTTCTGAAAGAGCCAGCTGCCAGTTTGCCTTTCGTTGCTTGAATAAAAGTGAGAGCTTTGTAGCAGGGGAAAAGAAGGGGAGGAGCAGTCTAGAAAATGCACCAACAGTGCAAAGTAAAGAGAGCAACAAGCTTTGAGTCGGATGAGACCCAAGCTGTTAAAAATCTTCTTTGAGTTTTGGAGCTAATGGCAGTGAGGAGATAAAGGCAGATTGTGCAGCGTGAGGACTCAAGAAGTGACAGAGTCACAGAAAGCTGAGCTCAGAGATTAGAAAAGAGATTTTCTGAGCAGCGCTGCTAGAAATGTAGTGGGAGCTAGGAAATAAACCCGAGCTCCAGGACAACGTTCTGTGCAGAATGAGTATGGGGAAAGGGAATTGTGGCAGTGCTATAGAAATAGGACAGTGTGCCCAATCTGGGCAATGTTTCAAGCTGGGTTTTCACAGGAACCTCAAGGAGTTAGTTACCCAGATTCCACTGGGCACAATGAGGCTCTGGGTCCAAGATTAGGGCTCCAAAGAACTACCACAAAACAAATAAATCATCATAACAAACAACATCTCAGTATCCTATGAGGGACAATAGGTTGTGCAGGGATGGGGTGAAGAGTCCTAACAGCGGAGACAAGATGTTTGTGTTTGATGCAGTGGAGAAGGGGCAGCCAATGGAGGAATGCAAAGTGACAAGCCGGGAAAATGATGTCTGCGTCAGCATTTGGCCTGGATGGGGCAAGATGCATTTGTCAGAACCGGAGAGGAGGAGATTGCAATAGTCAAGATGCAAGATGAAGAGAAGTCGGACAATAGTTTTAGCAGTGTGGGTGGAGAAGAAAGGCCAGATTTTAGGTGGTGGTGTAGTCTTGGTTGGGGCTTTGAGTCATTACTCCATTACAAAGAATAAATGCTTATGCACTTGCTATGCATGCAAATTCTTACACTAGGGACCTGGATCTTTTATACCCTGTATCTATCTATATAATAATAACTAGCTTTTATATAGCACTTTTCATCAGTAGACCTTAAAATTATACAATATGTCTCTATGAAGTGATACAAATACAAGATGAAAGAAAACCTCAAGCAGCACAATGTAAAAGGATTTAAGTCTAAAAAGTGAGATAATCTCTGTTGGAGTGAGAGCTTAGGTGAATTACTCCTCTTAGCTAGCGTCTGAAAAATGCCAGAGGGTGACTTTAATTATTTTGGTTTTAAAAAGACGTTCCACATTGAGATCTTCAGAATGGATAAAGTTTTAAAAGGAAGAATCCCTTCCCCCTTAGTGCCTTTCTGCTTTAGCCGAACCGGGTTCTTTCCGCATTCTCCTCCTCTGCGTCGCTATGGAGTCTGACCCTCGAAGGCTGTGAGCTGTGATTATGGCGTTTGGTAATTCAGCGTGTCTTCCACGTCTAATTTCTATGAATCGTTTTGAGGTGTGGTGCCCATTCTCCGGTTACTCATGATCTTCCTCCCTCTCGTGGAAGGGTAGTGGAGGGAGGTGGGTGTCTCCTTGTTTCTCACTTGTGCTTTGTGCGGTTCCTCCAGTCTTTGCAGAAGCGTGTGGCAGAGATGATATTTACGTGCACTCTGCGTGTGTTGTGCTATCAGTGAAGCAAATCCGGAGAGAGGTGCTGAGCAACTGCTGGGCCACTCCAGCTCCTGTTAGTTTCAGTGGAGGCTCCACGTGCTCTCACCTCTCTAGTTTGTCTGCGTGCCAGGCGCTGCACAAACATAGAAGACACAGCCCCTTCCTGTACACGTTCTTCTCCCACTCACAGATCTTCATGCCTTCTTCCACGTGCAGGGGACTCTCCCCAAGTTCCAGTTCACCTAAGTCTCTCTGTCCCCTCATCCAAATCTCCCAGATTGTCAGTGTCTCTGTTCTACCCCTCCTCTATCCTTTCCCTGTTCAGCCCTCTCATCCCCTCAGGGTTTGATGCTCTCACTTTTTGCATCCTGTGTAAAATCCAGCAAAGATCCACTCACGGAGCCCCACTGTCTCACACTGGACACTGCATGGGCGTGAGGGGTCTTGACTGTGGATCCATTTGCAAGATCTTGGACCCATAGACTAAGCTCCTTGGTCCAGGATATATGTTCTGTGCTTTGTAGATAATAATGATCATGAATCATACCAGCAATTGCATGTGCAATTCAGCTGTGGCATCTGATACTCGTCTCCCCTTTGTTGTTGTCCTGGCTGTTTTGCCTTGTTAGTGTGGCATGGAACAGATCTCTATAATAAAAGAGAATCAAAAGAGTGCGCGGTAGAGAACCAGCTGGTCCCTGCCAGGATACGTGAGGCAGTCTGGAGTTTGCCTTTTCATTAGACTGCCTGTGTCAGGACATAGTGCCTCCGCAATGGCTTGCAGAGCTGTGCTAATGGTATCATCAGACGCTGTTATCTTTGTGTTCACAGCCGGGCTGGCACATGTCCCTCAGGCTGGTGTTCCATCTGCTTCCAGCTTTTTTTTCTATTTTGCAGTGAGCTTTTGGGGGGTCTTTAGGAAAGGGGTAGAAAAGTAAGTTCTCACCAGTTGCCTGGAATAGCAGGGTCCCCTTCCAGTCCTTTGTTCTGATGTTCGGTGGCCATCACTCTGATCTATGAATGCCCATTGGGAAAGGAGAATGGATGGGATGCCCTTAATGACGTGTCTCTCTCCCCCCCCCTTTTTCTTCCCAGCCCTATTGTTCACTGCATCTTCATCTAAAGGTTTCAGAGAACCCCTACACTTCAGGAAACATCGCCAGCCGAGATACTGCCCCTAGCATCATTGTGGCTTCCGGTATGAAACATTCAGTTACTGTCTATTGTATGCAACAGTTTGTGTACAACGGATTCCGCCTATTGCATTTCCACTGTGCATGGAAATAGAAGTGTGTGGACTCTGAACTTTTAATTAAGTTTCCTTCCAAACTGAAACCATAGATTCTCTTCTCTCCCCCCACCCCAACCACTGAAATCCTTTGCCTAGAAAAAGGTAAAATCATTTATACCACTAGGCAGTTCACTTCTTGTGTCTTAAATGTTGTTTCACGGCATCACGTTCTCCTTACAGGTAACATAGGTACCGAGCTGTCAGACAATGACATCAGTATGTTTGTTTCATCGGATGCTGGGAACACGTGGAGACAGGTAAATAACATAATTACAGTCTTGATTGTTCAACATAGGGAACGGTAATGTGACTTGCTTTAAAAAGGTGATCTGTTTTTTTTGTTTTTGGTGGAAGAGAAATTGATACTAACCCTAGCCAAGGGGAATCCATATTGGCTTCTGACGTCAGTTTCCTGTTGAAAAGTAGGAATGTACCAAAGCCACAAAAACAGGGACTTGAAAATATGCCCTAAGGGAGTTTGCTTGTTGATTTCAAGGGAATTTAGCTGCAGATGTTAACGTCACTAATTTCAGGTGTGGTAATCAAGAGAAGGGTGGTTCCGTGGTTAGGGCACTAGCATAGGATTTGGGAGACCTAGGTTTGATCCCTGCTTTTCTAAAGACTTCCTGTGTGACCATGAGCAAATTACTTAACATCTCCGTGCCCCAGTTTCCCATTTGTAAAATGGGGATAAGAGAACTGCCCTGCCACGCAGAGGTGTTGTGAAAACAAATGAAACATTGTGAGGTGCTCAGATACTATGGCAACGGGAGCCAGTAAGCACCAGAGATAGATTAAGATTTCAGAGTGAGCCCAGATTGAACGAAAAGGTATCGCCACACTTGTGACTCACCCTCAGTTTGGCAATTAATGCTTTAGATATACTGGGATGGGTTGCACAAGTTCTTTCTGACAAATGAAACACTGCCCAGTCTGATGTAGTGAATATTTCTGTGACAGAGAATCAAATAAATCAGAAATGGGAAAGATCATTGTGACCCGAAGGCCCCCTCAACGCCATTGTTCTGTAACAGCAGCTCCTAACAGACCTGGCAAACTCAGGACAACTAACACACTGCTTTCATGGTATTCATCCATAAATAGTGTCTTGCGAGGTATCAATGTAGGTAGTGATGATATTTAAAAAGTTGCGTCAATATGTGGAAAATATTTCCTTACAGTTTTTATCAAGGTGTTAATCCCTAGCAGAGGTGAAAAACTGCTTTGCCAGACAAAGGGATACATGTTCACATACACTAAATCGGTTCATATGTAGGCTAAGCACTATAAGACAAAACAGTGGAAGCCCATTGGATACCCGTCAACCAGGGGGTTGGAGTTAACAGGAAGAAAAGAATAGCAGGGGCCCTCCTGACTGTAGGAACAACACACTGAGTCCTGGGAAATAAAAACAGGAGCAAAAAGCCATCTGGGGAAAAGCCCTTGAAGGGTTTGGTGTGTTGGTGAATACTTGGATCCTGGCTTTGACTGAAAACCAGCAGCTCTGTCAAGGACTGAATCCTTGGGAGAAAATCTTTGCTATTAAATAGGAAAGGTAACCATTGACAAGTATGGACTGAAGACTGCATTTTATGGTTTGACTTACGCGTAACTATTGTGTGTCCAGTAGTCGCACTCACTTCTCATTTGGATCTCGGTTCTTTGTTAATAAGCTTGTCACCCTTCTGCCAGACAGAGTCGGCAGTAGCAAGGGCCGGGTTCTGTAGCTAGGAGTCCCTGTCACCGATACCACACCAAACTGGCTCGAGCCCCCACCCAGTCACCTGGGAAATCTCACACTATCCCCTGGACCCCCCCCAGGGCAATGCTTCCCCTCTCGCAAGCACAGTCTGAGTGTAGAAAGCAAAGCTTTCAATAACAGAGGGGAAGTAACACAGCCCCGGTTTGGGGAACAGTGCAAACAGAATTCCTGAACTCAGTGAGCCATCCCAGAGTACAGGGACGTGCCCTTCGTCTCTCCCTTCTTGCTTTCCCCGGTACTGACCGTCTTAGTTGCAATGCCCACCGCTCATTTGGGGCTCAGCCAGTCCCACTCTGCAGGCTCCAGACGGACACAGGCTTGACCAGACCTTCTCTGCTGCTGCCTCCTGCCACCTCCAGGCCTCATTGAGTCCCAGCCGCTGGTTCTTGCTGTCTGCCAACCCCAACTGTTCCTGGCTCCCACCGTCTGCTGGCGCCTCGCTGTCTACAGGTGCTGACCGCTCCTGGCTCCCGCTGTCTGCTATCGACTGATCCCACCATCTGCTGGCATTGACCGCTGTTGCTCCTGCATCTATTGGCACTGACCAATCTAGCCATCTGCAGGTGCCACCCACTGCTGGCACCTCTCTGCTGGTTGCCAGTCAAGGTTTCCCAGTTTCTCTAGTGATTCAGCTCTTAGTGAATTTCAGCTCCTGGGAAAAACTTCTGCTGACACAGAAACAATGTCCCTGCTTTTAACAAACAAAAGACTCCGAGAGGAATAATTAATCCTACCCTTTAGAAGTGGGAGGAGATCGGCAATCCATGCCTAGTGCAATCTCAACAGGAGACTTCTCACCTCTCCCCGCTGCAATGCTGAAACATCCGTCCACCACCCTTTTGGGGCTGTTTGGGCGAGAGTGAATTTTTTCTCAGAACAGGCTAAACACAGATCTGAAGCCATGTGTTCATACAGTCAAAGGACAACATATCATTCCCCCTGCAGTTAATGCAAAAGTGACGTGTAACACAATACTAGACACGCTGACCCTTTCCCATCATGCTCAACACCTAGTGTGCTTATGCAATATGCTGAGCACTTAATTGTACTCATGCAGATACAAAGCCCATGCAAATAACGTGCCCCCCTTTCAGCTGCTGAGCAGGGAGAATGCCACTCAGACCTTGCTTACAAACTTATTCTTATTATAAATACAGCATATCCCCAGTTTTCCAGAACCCTATTATCCAAACCTTCGCGTTATCCTAAGCCCTTTCTTGTCCCAAGGGATTTGAATGATGCAGAACTTTGGACAAGAGAGCAGAGGTCCCAGCCAGCTGCTGGATGGCTTCTGCAGCTCTCTGAAGCCCTGCTGTGATGGGAGTGAACGAGCGGGACCAGGATCCTAGAGCTGCCCAGGGCTCCCCACACTACAGCTTCTGGCCTCTCGATTATCCTCATTCCCGATTATCGGCCTGAACTCCCTGCCCCTGTGCGGCCGGGATCACGGGCAGTGTGCTGTACATCTCAGTGCTGTGCTATCAAGTAAACTGTGAGTCCTCAGCTGAATCAAACAGGCGGACATGAGTTCTGTTCCCTTTGGGGACAGCACACCTGGTAATTTCTGAGAGTGAGGGGTTGAACAGTGCAGGTGACGCGTGTGGAGGGGCTCATGGGGTGTACCTTTTGTTCACTTCAAGCCAAAGGAAGGGCTGACAGAGTCCTGAGGAGACAGCGGGGTTGGAAGTGTTAGGAAACTGACTTTCTCTCACTGGAAATGGGGGGGAACAAGGCGGCTTGCTGTCCTGAGGTAGTACCACAGTCCATTTCCTGGTGGACCAGTGGTCGTTGGTGTCAATCTACTATAGCTTTCTATTGCTCAAAGGGTGTCACTCTTCCCTGGGAGGTTATTCCACCATTGTACCAATCTCACTATTAGGCAGTTTCCCCTGATATTTTGCCCACATTAGGCTTTGTTTAATTAATCTCATTAAAGACATAGACAATGCCACCATGGATCAGGCCAGTTGTCCAGCAAGTGCAGAATCTTGCCTTGTTGGACCAGTGCTTCTAAGGAAGGAGTTCACCTTGGAAATAGACACCTGTCTGTGGACTCATCCAAAAGGGGAAATTTCTATCCAGCTTCAGTCAGTCAGTGGTTGGCTTGTTCCGGGAAGCAGATATAAACCCCCATAGACTCATAGAAGATTAGGTTTGGGAGGGACCTCACGAGATCATCTAGTCCAACCCCCTGCTCAAAGCAGGACCAACCTCAACTAAATCATCCCATGCTTTAAAACCTGATCAAAAGCTTTTTTAAATCAATGGGCACCTTTCCATTGATTTCAATGGGCTTTGGATCAAGGCCATAGATTACTAGCCCACTTCTAATAAATTTGGTTGGGAGGAAACTTTCCCTGTGGACACATTATCCCCTAACTGCCTACTGCAGGGTTTCTTCCCTGAATCATCTGGTGCTGGCCACTGTCTGCGACAGGATATTGAACAACAGGGCTTGATCCAATAAGCAGCTTATTTCATTCCTGTGTCCCTAAGCATGGGTGTTTGGGTCACTTACATTGTGTGTCCTGTCTAATGTGACTGTGGATATTCTTAGTGTCCACACAAATGTCTACTCCTTTTTTCCAATATGATTACGTTCTTGTCCTCAGTAATATCCTATGGCACTGAGTGATACAAGTTAACATGTGCTTAGTAAAAAGAAGTATTTCCTTTTATCAGTTTTAAGTTTGATGCCTTTCTATTTCATCAGCTGTCCCTTTTTTCTTTTACTACGAGAAGGGGCAAATGCCATTTGCTATTCATTTTGTATTACTCTTAGTTATACCCCTACTGTGAACCTGAACAATTCCTCTCTCTTCTGGTGATTACACCTTCCAAACAGTTATCATGGATCCCCATCAAGTCCTTAGTCACCAGCATGACCACTGCAAATACAAGCCATGGTCTCCAAAATATAAGGCCCTGTCTTACAAAGAGAGTACAGCAGACTCGTGACATAATTTCCTCTTGTCGCATTCAGTGGAGTACATCAAGATAAGGACTTAAACTGAAAGAAGATAGAAGGAGAATGAAAAATATCTACTGTTCTTCTCAAAATATAAATCTCATGCAAAGAAAACAAAGCAAAGCCACATGCCACAAGAGTTGGACGCAGTGATTACTAAAACAAATGTGTTTGCCCTCTTCCCTCCCCACTGTTCTGCATGTTAATTAAACATCCTTTGCTTTGAGAGCACATAATTAATGAGCTTTAGCAATCAGATAGAAGGCTGGATAATCTCATGCATGGCTGCTGTGCATCGTTAAATATGTTTTTTCATAATCAGCTGGCATTTAATTAGCGTGTGATAATTCTCATACATTGAAATTAAGTGGGTAGTTAAGTGTTTTTAACAATAAAAATTGTTGCTCTGCATTGCAGAGCAGATGAGTTTGGTGGCGGGGAGCGGTATTGCTTGAGCCCTGTCTCTGAAGTGTCTGGTACTAGCCACTGATGAATACTGGTCTGGGACTGGACTCACAGGACCATCTGGTCTCACTCAGCCTGGAAGTTCCTGTGTTCCCCCGTTAGCATGAATTTGAAGCAATGGGGAAGTGGAGAGCAGAGCCCTTCGGGTTGCTATACAGTGTCCCCAGTGGACAACTCCGGATCAGCATTTATGGAGTCTGGATGTTGTCCCCATTCAAAAAGAAGGAGTCAACCAATTGTGGACAATGGAGATAAGTTCTGAAAGTGAAGAAAGGGAGGAAATGGCAGGAATTTCTAGGGACACTCACAAAACTATTTCTCTGTGCTACTTAGCTAGCCCCCAGCATGGTAGTATCTGAACAATCACAATCTTTAGCGTATTCATCCTCACAACACCTCTGCGAGGTAAGGCAGTGATATGGTTTCCATTCTACAAATTGGGAACTGAATCACAGATAGACTGTGACTTGTTCAAGATCCCATAGACAATCTATGGTAGATTAGGGAAATGAACCTAGGTCTCTCAAGTCCAACGCTAGCACCGTAACCATTGGACAGTCTTTCCTCTCTACCTCAAATGTGCCTTTATTGTAGCTGGAGATGAGTGAATAATTCCTAATGAATATTTTGTTCAATGGATCTTCTCACCTTCTTGTTGGGGAAATGACTGCAGAGAGATCAAGGGTCTCTATCATTTATTTGCTATTCAGTAAGCAATAACATTTTACACAAACTCTTTTCATTCCGTGGCTCGCTAGTCCAAATCTGAAATGTGAGCTCTGTTGTGATTGGTCACGTGAGTCACAGGGTAGCATATCTTCCCTTTGATTGGATGAGCATAGCTCTTATGATCGAGTTTGTGCCTTTAGAACCTGGTCTTGCATCCTTGAAGTTGATGGAATCTTTGCCATCGATTTCAGTGGATATGGGATCAGGTCCCTAAAATCTGAATTCCTAAATTAGCCAAGCAGTGATCTTAAAACATGCTATCCGAGGGCTACGAGCAGGGATGTTTGCAGAAGGAGAATGTAAAAGGGACCCGAGCAAAGGAAATCTGTTTAAATATTTAAACAAATATTGAAGTAAATTAATTTTTGCATTGTTTGCCCAGGTCTCCTTGTTTTCTCAAAAAACCCTCCCATATGGTCTTTGTAAGGCATCAGCAAAGTGAAGCTTTCCCTACTCAAACAAAGCTCCTCAATCTGCAGGGTGAGCTGAGTGATGATCTAAGAGTATCACATTTCAAATAGATTCTCTCTGCCATCTGGCAGGATGAAATGCATTTGACAAAGGGGCAGCAGGACAGCAACATACAAAATCACAACTGTCTGGGTAATAATGTGTCTTCCCCTGCTCCATAGTTTGGTAAACATATCCCCGTCCACTGCCACCTCCCTGATTAACAGCGGTGGCCTTTTATCAAGGCTAAGGAAAACAGATCTGGGTATATGTATATTTTGCAGATCTTTGAAGAGGAGCACAGCGTTTTATACCTGGATCAAGGTGGAGTTTTGGTCGCCATGAAACATACGTCTTTGCCGATCAGACATCTATGGTAATGACTGATTGCGCTGATAACATTAGTCATGGAGTCCTGCTTTACAGATTATATGCTACTGGCAGTTAAGATGTGTGACTAAATTTTTTAGCTAAATGCCGGAATATGTCAATTAGGAAATTTACTCTGCATTAATTTGCATTCACCCTGATAAGGCTAAGGCAGTGCCAGCAATTTCACACATAAGAAGTGCAAGTGGGGAAAGGGGTTAGAGTTCTAGCTCCAGATCCTCAGCTCTGGTAAATGAGCATTGCTCCCTTAAAATCAGTGGAACTGCATAGGTCCAACCAGGTGAAGCTTTGGCTCCTAGAGTCTGAACATTAAGTTGGCGTACGCTGAGTCTCTTAATCAATTCCAAATGTGCTTTCTTTGCAAAACTGTGGATGGAATTATTTTATTGGCAGAGGGCAGCAGGTATGCCATGACTTTATTATATAGCTTCAGGGCTACCCAACAAATAACTCAGCATTGTCACCCCTAGGAGCAGCTATTGAACTACCCTGACAGAGCATCGGCTTGTGCTGTTTATTATTATGTAGACACCACAACGGTCAGCCTCTTGCCAATATCTAATACACGTAGATCAAGATTTTACAAAGCGACTAGTGGTTTCAGGTATTCATCTTGAGATGCCTTAAAGGGATCTGGTTTTCAGAAAGTGTGCTGAGCTTCTGCACAACAGGAAACAAGCCCCTTTAAAGTATCTCAAGTTGAGGTACTACAGATCACTGAAAATCTTGGTGACAGAGTCCGTCTTGCCCTTAAAATCAGTCTCGAACCTAACTTCATTGGTTCCCCCCACTTAAGTGTTGGCCACTGATTAACAGGATTATGCCAGACTAGCTCCCTCAATGATCTGATTTATGATGCCCAAAACAAGTTGTTCTTTCTAGGACTTAGACTGCAGTGGCCAAGACCAGAGACAGCTGATTGCTTGCTCTGCCAGGCTAAAAGGATACAGCAGTACTGGAATGGAGACTCTTTAGCCAAACCAGAAGAAACCTTTGTATGGAGCATTACAATCAAGATGATCAAAAGCGACTGCTGGTTTTGGATGCCTCAAAAATGTGATGCCCAACCTGCAACGCTTTAAAGGGGCCTGATTTTTAGAGGGCGGGTGCCCAGAACGTGCTGCAAATCAAGCATCTTTAAAGTGACTCAGAGTAGGCTCCCAAAATCAGTCATTTTTTAAAAATCTTGGCTTGTATAGCTGTTGAGGCAGTTCCTACCTTTCGTCTCTTTCTGTAGAGCAGGCCCATTTCCTGCAGCTGTGTCTGAGAGATAGTGACCCTTCTGCTTTTCCCACTAGGTTGAGTTTTGATGAAGGGAGATCCTGGAACAAGTACAGCTTCACATCCATCCCGCTTTTTGTTGACGGGGTATTGGGTGAGCCTGGTGAGGAGACTCTGATCATGACGTAAGTGGGCGTGTAAAGGGAACACAGCCAACATCAGTCTAACTCTGGTGGGAACTGAACCCTAAACACTTACTTGGGCCAGATACTCGTGACACATCTGGTCAGGTTGTTCTGTGGAGACTGAACCTGGGATATCTGGGGCATGGGGGAGTCGGGGCATGGGAATATGCAATCATGCGTGAGATGCCAAAAGTCAGAAAAGTTTGCATGTAATGACTTAGAGGGTCATACCAGGGATCCATCTAAGCTTCAGAAACATGGCTACATTGCTCATCAGTGTGAATATTTGACTTTTAAAGCTGTGTGGGACTTTAAGCAGAGCTCCCCTTCGCAGGTGAACATGCAAAAGAAAAATGGTGTGTTTTTAAAGCTGTGTATTCTTAACTGGGATGCTGCACAATGGATCAAATTTGCAAAAACCTGGGAAAATTTCAGTTTCTGGTTGCGAAAATGAATCAAGTTGTAATCGATAGATCTCGTGGTTTGGAAATTAGCTGCTGAAAATAAAGATGCACTAAGAAGGTGCCATTCAGATCCGGATCTGGTGCTGGATTCTGATTGAATCGGGATCCCAGATTTGTGATAGAACCAGGGACAGGGTTTGAATTTGGATTCAATTATACTAAAATCCTGCAGGTTGTTTTTGGGAGATGTCAGCCCCAAATGGCAAACCTTTTGCAAACCAATAGCTGGGCCTATGCAATTTCTTCTCTTGATGAGATTTCAACCACGGCCAACCAGAATTGAAAAACAGATTTCCCTTCTTGTTTTAGATCAGCTCAAGGAGCAAAAATCCACAGGCAAGTTCATTGAGATCAGGTGCTGTTCCACACCACATGCATTCCCACCCCATAAAATATTCAAAGTGGTTCAGATTCCTAAGGCCTAAATTTGTCCCATCTCCAGTAGATATTTAGAATATCACTCTTTCTTTTTTGTATGTTGCCCCCAAAGTATCAGTTAGTATCAGTCATAGCTCACCAAATGTGTCCTGGTCCTAAAATAAAAAGACTTAGTAATTTAGGAGTTACATTTTCAGAAGTGACGTAGGTATTTAGAGGCCTAAATGACTGACATTCAATTCGACGTAGGGTTCTACATCACCTAACGACTTCTGAAAAGGTTATTCTAAGTCTCATTGAAATCAGTGGGATTTAGGCTCCCAAATCACTAAGGGTATTTCTGCGCAGCAGTTGGAATGTGTCATTCTCAGTTTGCGTAGATGGAGATATGCTCTGGCTCTGCTTGAGGAGCGTGGCCGTGACATTTGGGGCAGCAGCTTGAGCTAGCTGCTCATGTACGTACCCAAGGGTCAGTTGGCATTGTGCTTGGGGGGCCAGCCTGAACCACCGCCCTGTCGCTGTGGCTACATTGTCGTTTTTAAGTGCTGGCTCAAGCAGAGCTGGCCTGGTTACGTCTGCCCGAGCTGGGGAAATCACACCTCCCAGCTACAGTGTAGCTGTGTACCCTTGGAGCCGTCTGAAAATGTTACCCTAGGTTAATTCCATACCTGGTAATAGGAGGCTGTGTTTGGCACTGCCTTTGAATGTGTGAACTCTTCCTTGCTGTACTCTGTAGGGTGTTTGGACACTTCAGTCATCGCTCAGAATGGCAGCTGGTAAAAGTGGACTACAAGTCCATTTTTGACAGGAGATGTGCAGAAGAGGATTACCGGCCGTGGCAGCTCCATAGCCAGGTAAGAAGCAGGAAGGCTGGATATGAGTTGAGGTCTTGATCATTCTGAAGCTGAACACTGGTGTGAAGACCAAGCTCTTTTCCTGCTAACTTGGTGGCTCAGAGTCACTCCAATGAAATTATTACTGGCCTGTAATACTTCATTTCAATTATACACTGGCTTCAAGCTGCAGTCTACTGGCTGGTTCCATCTCTAATTGATACAAGTCAGGACTCAGAAAGAAACAGGTGTTCCAAACTGTTTTTGAACATCTGCAAGCATGGCTCATGTAGTTGTGGAGGTTCAGATCCTCAAAAATATGTAGATCTCTAGCTGCCAGTAAAGTCAATGGGAGTTAGGGGTCCTAAATATCTTTGGGAATCCGGGCCCTCAAGTATATTTCCTACCCCATGATGTTTTCTACATGGTGTTTTATGTTCTGTAGGCTAGAATATACTATGGCCCAAATGGTCAAGTGGTCTATTGAAGTCAATAAAGCGGAACTCATTTACACGATCAGAGAATATGACATATCTATTTGTAACTTCTTGGGAAAGGGCTTAAGAAGTAATATACAATTAAAGTGAGGTGGGCTTAGTTTGACTGTTCCAGTGAGAGACAAATGCAACACTAAAATACCAATTATGGGTCATGTCCTTTGAAGTCAATGAAGCAACACCATTTTTGTTCTGACTTTTGTTTACATGAGCCAGACAATGCTCCTTTTTTCCTCTAGCAATTCAAACAGGAGTAAAATATAACAAGCCAGATGAATGTATTTTGTTTTTGTCTGTCTCTGCTTGCATAAGCTAAAAAGCCAAGGAATGCACAATACATCTTCGATAACATCTGCTTCTGAGCATGCAAAACTGTTCATGGAAGACTGCCCCATATTCTTGCCTTTAGATTTGGTTCCTATTGAGAGTGCAGGTTTGAGCTGTCTCTTCTCTGATTTCCCTAGAGAGAAAATATTCTGTAGAGTGCGTGGGTCATTTGTACAAGTGTTTGAGTTCAGTGCATAATAGACAATACTCTAAAGCCTGTTCTCAAAATTTATGGAGTAGATTTATATAAAAACAAATTACAGTGTTTAATAGAGCTGGTGAGGAAAAAAAGAAGACTAAGGATAGGGACTATTCCTGACTCTTCAGTGTCTCGCAGATCAGAGGGATCAGTCAGTCTGTGCTGTCAGGTGTTACAGGATCTAAGGTATAAATCAGATCTGATCCTCAAATCAAATCTTTGCGTTCAAACACCCCTGGACTTTGGGTAAAGTTTGGTCCAGATCTGGATACACATATTAACCAATAGGGCCAGATTATCTGCTGGTGAACATTCAGGCAGCCATATGGCTTCACCTGTGGTTGCTGCTCCGCTATACCAAGAGAGAATTTGGCCCATTGGATCATGACCTTAATGCAGTAACTGCAGCAGCTAATAAGTTACCAAATCGGGGTGCTAAAAATAATAATGAGGGTGTAAGGATAGACTGTTGTGCTTTTGTTTCCAGGGAGAAGCGTGCATTATGGGAGCAAAAAGGATCTACAGGAAACGCAAATCGGAGAAGAAGTGCATGCAGGGAAAATATGCTGGGGCCATGGCTTCGGAACCGTGTGTTTGCACAGAGGCAGACTTTGACTGGTGAGCATTGCAGACGGGATACACCTGAGGGGCATGCTTCTGTTCATGCCAAGATGACACTCACTTGATCTGCATACAAACGGTTAGGCTTGCAGATACACAGAGGGGCACGTCTGGGCAGGTATGTAGATAGATCGGCCCCTGCTGGTGCGGAGGTAGAGGAACAGTCTAGGAAAAGAGGGGTTCAAGGAGCTCTGCTGGAAGAGGCAGCATTAACCGCTTCTAAAGAAATTGGTCAGGATCTCCATTTGCAAAGGCTCCAATAGGCATACTCTGAATTGACATATCCACCAGCTGTTTAGTTCATGTCCCTATCCTGGGAAGCACTGCAGGCTTCAGGGGTTCTAAGCTCCTCAGCAAAGAGGCTATTTTGTGGCTATTTTGTGCTGCCTGCCCCAGCTCACCTCTCATGCCCTTTTCATTGCCAGAGGCCCTCCACCAGGATCTGGGGCGTGCTGCGAATTTGCCCCAGAAGCTGTACCATGGTCTCTCAGCGGTTCAGCTCATTACCATTTTGCAGCCTTGTTGTATGTGTTGCTCCAAGGAAATGATGATTTTTACTTGTTTTTGTCCTCTTCCTTATCCTATTTGTATTGATTTATTTTTTCGGTATAAAACAGCCAGCCAGTAAAAGCCAAGTCAAACATGCATATAAACAACGAGGGCCAGAAATGAACTCTGCAGGTGTAACTCAAACCCTGATAAACTGCTTTAATGATCTGATGCTCAAAGAGCACAGTCCCCTAAAAAGTTTGTGGCAGGAGTGTAGGGATTCTGGAATTCAGGGCAGTGTAATAAAATACAACAGAGAGGAGGTTCTCCACGTGTGAAAGAGAAAGGAAAATCCTCTTGTCCTAAACACGACAAGTTACGTTCAATGGAGCTGGGCACTGTCGTTAGCTATTTTTCTCTGGATAGTTTTCCCAGGGTTTGAGCTTCATCAGATGTTAAGTATATTTCTGCATCACGCGGTTCCTTGCATAGCTTGGCATTTCATGCACAGACAGCTCCTGATTCTGATCTACATCCCAGCCCCTTTATATTACTCTGGCAATGTAAAGAAGACAGGAACCAGCCAGATCTTCTCACTGGGGAATATCATGAGTTTAAGGAGAATTCCCCGGGTGGGGTAGGACCAGTGGAATGGCTTTATGTGGCCCCCCTCCAATACAGGGGTGTGCCAAGAGCATGCTCAGGCTAAAGAGGAGTTTAGGGGATGACTGAGATGTGCCCAGGGCTCCAGTTACTCTGGATTGCTGTGTGTCTGTCAGGGACCAGAACAGCCAAGGTTTAGTCAGAATAGCTCCTGGGGTTTACAAACTGTTATTTACCATGAACTCAGGGAGCCAGTACTGTTGAAAATCCCTTAAAAAAACCTGGTGTTTTCTCGTCTTTCATTGTTTATTTCCTTAAAAGTGAATCAGTGTGTTTTATTAGTTGTCTTTCCTTTAAACTGAAAATCTGGGGCTCTAGGCACATCACTCCCTTGTAGGCGTAGGAGCAACGTGATGAAATTTACAAGAGGAAAAAATCGTATTTCTTCTACATTTACTTAAAGAAAATTAATACTGGAGAAAATTTCTGGAGTGAGAGAATCTGCTAGATTCGGGGTTGTCTCCCAAGGAACTGTTGAAACATTGGAAGTTCCAGCTTGGTTTTCAGAGATGATCAGCACCCACAAATCCCACTGAAATCAGTGGCAGTGATTGATGCTCGGTGCCATTTGAAAATCAGGCCAGGATCCCGGTAGATATTTAAAACTATTCTGAACAAAACACTATTAAAAGTGTGAATGGGAACAATGCTGTGCTGATTGCTGACAGGAGTCGCTCAGGTAGGAGGACTTTCTGAGGGATGATGACTTATGATTTTGTTGTAGCACAGATAATACAAACACACTGTCTCCAGGGCAGATATCGCAGTCCTTTCCTAGGCTCCCCTTTTTCTTTCTCTCTCCTTTTTTGATTCATTCAATTTCTGGTATTGGATTTTGATTTTGATCCCATTTGGTCTCCACACGCTCCCTAGAAAAAGCCCGGCTCTGCAGGAATAACCAAAAAAGTCCACTCCATTTATTTTCCTTTTAATATAAAAAGTCACTTAGTTTTACCTAGATTTCCCAGAGAAGACTGGGAAGCCAAAGAGAAAGAAATGAGATTACCAACTAAAAGCAAGACTTGAACTGGAGGAAGGAGTTGGCATCAGGACAGCCATTCAGCTGCTTCCACTGGTCCTTTGGACCCTTTCTCTTGCATTAACAAAGGTAAAGCCATTTTCTGAATTGCCCAACATGTTCAGTAATTGCTTTGATGAGCCTTGAGCCTGGATTTCTCTTTCACCTGACTCTGCTTAAATCCATTGCGGGGACATGGTTCAAGGTAAATGAATGGAAGGGCTTTTGTTTAAGCAGTCCATTTTTTGGAGAGCCCTTACACAGGATAGGAAGGAGTGCCTCAGTCATTTCGTCTCCTAATTCTGAACACTGCTTTGCAAGCCTGCCTCTCACCTTCAGGTTCTCTAATTTTGACCCTTTGACTCCCCATGCCTGTCCCTATTTTTTGTCCCTCGGACTTAGTTGAGTCCCTGGGCTCAGTAGCTCCTCCCCTTAGGCTGGGGGAAGGGCCTTTAGCAAGCCCCCGCACTTCCCAGAACCCAGTAGGACCTTGCTTAAGCAGATAAGTGCTAGGACTTGATCATGGTGTGCACTCCCGCCAAGTAAGAATCAAGGGTATTATTGCTATCACAATATAACTGCTCTGGGGAAGTGTAAAGAGACATCCGCTGTGGACTGGGGCCCTCTTGAGCTAGATGCTATAGGCTTCAACCAGCACCATTACAATTAATGAGAGGGTTTCTTACCTTGACTTGAATGGTTGCAGGGTCCAGTCCTGTACAGACATATAACAAAAAGACAGTTTCTGTCCCAAAGTGTATAAGTAATTTCTCTCTCTTTTGTGCCCAGGTTGCTATACTGGGTCAAGGGACAATCTTGTCTTCAAAGTGTCTAAAATTATGTGTGTGTGTCTGTATGTGTCTACCCCTACCAAAGCAACAAATACACACTCATAAAATAAAGGAAAACTTTATAAAGCCTCTTGCCTAGGAATCTCATAGAATTTGTGGGTATTTGCATCTGTATCTAACCAAGTATAGAGAACTATTGGACGAGGATAGGTTTGTTTGCTTCTTTTCCACTCATCAAGGCTGAATAATCTTAGGAGTAACTTCAGACTTTTAAGATCTGGGCATGTGAGCTCTCTTGATAGGGAACCTCACCTGTAACTAGCTAAAGAAGAAAACATCGAGGCAAAGGTATTCCTAACTTCTTGCATGGTCTGTGACTCACAGCCAGAGGGCAATAGTGCTTCAGAAATGAGGAAGGAACGGAAGCTTAGTGCAGGCCTAAAGCCAAATCGTCCTAGCAACTGCCTAGAAATTCGATTGTATTTATTCATTTGGGTAAATGGATTACACAGTTACTCAAATGTTATTAAAGCACTATCTTACCTGTTTTCCTGGCATTTCACTCCTTTTTACCTCATGAATAGCAGTATCTGCCCCGTGACAACACCTGTAGTCACAGAGAGAAGTCCTTGTTTGGATCAATTTTTTGGTCAACTAACTTCAGGCCAGTTTCTGTTCCCCTTTCTCCAGTTCAGTAGCAGCTCATGGCATCAGTACTTCCACTGGGTCTGATTCCCATTTCCACAAAGGGGTCTAAGCTGTTTGTAGTTACTTTAAAATATGAATGTATCTAGAGTTTGCCTGGGCACTCTAAGAAGGGTTGTCCCTGTGCTTGCAGCTGCAATATCTGAGGTTAGGTGCACCACATTTAGATGAACGGAAAAAGTCCTAATTCTTTGATAGGTAGGAAACTTATAGGGTTCTACAGATCTTAAAGAGTGTGTATAGAAATTATACTGAACACCATAGGACTAAATAGAGAATTCATCTCTTTTCTGTAGATTATTTAAACCATTCAGTAAGGATTTATTAGCAGATTATTACTTAGGCACTTGGGCCCAGGTTTTTAAAGGTGTTTTGGTGCCTAAAGATGCTGATAGGCACCTTGTGGGATTTTCAGACGGCACCTAAATGCCTTTAAAAATCTTCATTATTGCAAGGGGTGGCAGTATAAAACTTAGATCTCCATTCTAAAGGTCGCTTTACAAAATCTATTGAAAGGTTACCAATTTCTATTCAATTCTGTAGGACTTTTCCATAAAGGAGTTTAGGTAGGTGAACCACATGGAACTAAATATGCCTGTATCCACAGCTAGCTTGGCTGTGTGCTGCTTAATGGATGAAAACTTTGTAAGGTTTAAAGGTCAAAAGGCAGGTGGCATTTTCAATTTTTGACAGCATTGACCTATATTGTTAAGGTGAGCTGGTTAGTATGGAGGAGATCCTGGGTTCAGGCATGAAGATGTTTCCTGATTATGGATGACGTGAGTACAGTAGTCCATACGCAGGGTTATTGTTGTCTTATTGAGACTCTAGGTGGACAGTTACATCCGTAACAATGACAGATGTGTTAATAGTTTCTTCTTCTAATGTGGCATCTCTGTTACTAGAGATTTGCAACTCTGTTAGCCCATTCTGTAAGATCCTCTGCTAATCTGCTTGTGGATGAATAGTCCTTTTGAACCACCCCAAGGATATTACATTATCCACCCAAGTTTGTCTTTAACTGCCTCGTGTTCTTCTGCCATCAACTTTCTCTTCCAGTGCCTATAAACATGCATCACCCACTGAACAACTTTCTGTGCTGAAATAGCATTACGTACACTTTTTTCCCTTTAAATTATAGCTACTTATGGTATCTGTAACCTTAAATCCAGTTTGCAGAGTTGTTTGTCCTTTTTGTCTGAGAAGTCTAAAATATTTTTAGATTTACTACTATTCTTTTACCAGAGATAGGTAACATCTAGATTGCTGGGATCTAGAATTCTGCTTCTACTGAACTGCAAATTAGGAGTGATTTCAGTTAAGCCAGTGGAGGTGACTACTTTAAAACCAGTATAATTGAGAGCAAAACCAGGTCTCTAATATTCATAAAATAATCCCTTTTAATATGTGCTGCATCATTATTGATGAGCACTTCAGCTCTCTCTCCTATGCTGCTCAGAGCCTGGCATAAAATGTAGCTGGTCTAAACACTGCATGTCTGGCAACGATGCTGCTAGTTGATTGCAGTCCATCCCTGATGCATCCCCATATTCAGATTTCTGTAGACTAGATCATGCTACGGTGATCCAATGGATGCTAATGCTTGTCGTTTGCAGCAAAGCCTGTTGTGCAAATTGTAGACAGCAATTTGTTCCCATCCTCAGTGCTCTGTGTGCATCAGACAGTAGCCAAGAAATTCATTAGCTTCCAAGTCTGCAGAAGAGAGAGAGGTGGTGGTGAATCCCTAGAGAGATATGGAAGAGCAGTTTATGTCATTTACTAGTATGATATTTCTGTAAGTCCAAGCCAACACAGACTTGCAAGGCTAAAAAGATCCCAGTAGAACTTCTATACTTAGGAAATCTATTTCTGCTACAGAACATATAATTTCACTCTCTGACTTTGAGGAATATGATCCAAACACAGTCGAACCTAGTTAATTCAGATTTAGTCTATCCAGATGCCTGGATACAGTACCCAAATGATTTCAACAGTAATCAAACTTGTAGCATGGGTGAGTATGCGTGGTATGAAATTACAGATCAATATTGTTGGATTACATTGGGCTTTGGATGCTGATCCTCTCTGGGCAGATTTCACTGTTTTGTTTTTCGCCTAACTGGTTACAGACATGCTGTGCATGGAGTGTTACAGCTTTTTAATTATATTGACACATGATAACTCAGGAATGTAGCATTTCAATGTGGTAACGATTGAATTACGTAGGAAAGAGGTCCTGCTTGTACATAAATATTTGTTCTCTCTAGGCAAATGAAAATCATTTTACTTCTCATTATAGAATATTTTTTCATAGCTCTGGTGTCCTCCTTCCAGTAAGGATGATTATAGGAGCACATGGCAGCCTGGCAAGCCTGGCTTAAACTTCCAAAGCAATTAAGCAATAGTCAGTCACTGATATGTTAGTAACTCGGTTCATGAAAATTGAATAATAAAAACTAATGATGGAAAAGATCATTTTAGTTCAGCTAGTCCATCACTTGATGATTCCAAGACTGTTTCCTTGAGTATATTCTCCATTGCTTTGTAAATCCAATTTCAAGTATCCCAAGCAATGGGACTTCCAATGCATCCCTCAAGAACACTATTCCATAGTCAAGTAGACCCCAGTAAGATGTTGTTTCTGATATTCGGTCTAAATTTTCCTTTGGCCTATTTTATTCCTTTACTTTCAGTTGTATCCTCTTAGACTCCTCTGCACTGTTTCTTCTCGAGGTGAAAAAAAGGAAGCGATGCCTTCAGGAATAGAGCTGGTTGAAATGGTTCAAGCTTTCACATTTTGATGGCAAATCTTGCTGGAATTCCAACAAAAAATATTGTAAATTGTTCATGACATTTTCTCCCCTTTTTTTTTGAACCAGCTCCATATATTGTTTATATTTCAAAATTTTTATTAAATTCAAACTTTCAAAAGTCAGCATTTTGACATCAAAGCAGGGGAAAGGTTTTCATCATTTTTGCTGTTTTTTGATCTAGCTCTGCTTTAGAATGAGAAACAAAACAGCCGCTTTACTGGGACACCATCTCTGGTCCAGTTCCAGGAAGAACTTGCTGGCTTTCTTTATATACATTCCCACAAGTTTCCGCTTCCTGTGTCTCCTACCCAGCCTCATTTCCTTCAAGGTCTTAAGTCCCATCTAAGCCCATCATCCATTATCAAATACAGCTCCGCTAAGCAGTTTCTCCTCCTTGAGATTGTTGTTATCAGACAACTGTCTACAACAGAATGGCTTTTTAGGACAAGAGATCTGCTAAGAAGACAATGTTCTAAAAAAAAAAAAAAAGGGAACCAAGAGCATTGAAACTAATATTCCCCATTTTAAGGCCATATTGCAACTAGATGAATATGACACCTAAATAGGTCTGTACAGAGCCAGTGTCTCACCAGCATTCTAGTTACAGTCCAAGGGGACAATTAAAACAAAGAAATAACTACCATTTTCCACCAGTTCAAACCTCTTCTGCCTTCTGATACACACATTATTAATAGCTTCTCCTTTTCCAAACTAATGCAGAAATGAAAAAGGAGCCTTTTCTGTTCCATACCAAATCCTGTATGGGAGTTTGTCCTTCTAGAAAGCTTTCTCAGGACTGTAAAATTTGCTTTAGGCCTTATGTGACATCATGTCCTAATGCCGTCAGTTTGGATTAAGGTATCCAATTTCTAAAGCATCACTGAGTCAGCACCAATTGAAAATTGCTTTGCGTTCTGGGATATGCTACATTTGTTCCTGGATCTGTCTGTACCCAAGAAGCAATTCTAGACCAAGGAGCCAGTGTAGGCCTGCCATTTACTAATCCATGATTTTATAAACTACTAGAAGTATAAGCAAAAAGCTTCTTCTGTTCATGCTTACACTGGCCTGAATCCAGATTAACTCCACTGAACTCAAAAGCAAAAGCTGAATCAGGCCCAGGTGTTGTATTTATTATATCATTTGAAAACTGAAAATGCAGGAAAGGGACCCAGAGTGATAGACCTGCGTACATACTAGTGAGAATGAGTTCATGTCTGATTTCTTTGTGAATTAAATTGTTTCTTTTTATGTTTAAACAGTGATTATGGATATGAACGTCACAGCAATGGCCAGTGTCTACCGGCGTTTTGGTATAACCCGTCATCTTTGTCAAAAGACTGTAGCTTTGGACAGAGTTATCTCAACAGCACTGGGTAAGTGGACTTACAGAAGATAATTTAGCAAATCTAACCTTGCTGCCCTCAGCATCAAGGCATCTGCAGGCTGTCATCCCAGAGTTGTATGAAGCCTATCTTTCTTGCAACACAGGCTCCAATTCAAAGATGATTAAGTCAGTGGAAGTGTTTTCATTGACTTCTTTAGTGGGCTTTGTATCAGGCCCATAATTCTTTATTTTGTTTGCTTTTGTTTTGTTATTTAAACCTGCTCTGGAAAAAATGATGCTACAGGGGAACCGTAGCATATGGGACAAATCTATGGGCTTATCCAACATCCATTGAAATAAATGCAAAGACTGCCATTGACTTTAGTGGAATTTAGATCAGGCCCTAAATCCTTAAGAAAATCCAGCTGATTACAGCTAAAAGTGGGTTTACATGATAAAGGAAGGCAATAACAGTTGGGTGTAAATTTGAAGAAAGAGAATAATAAGTGGAGAACCCTTGAGAAGCTCTGAGTTCTCTCTGCCCATCTGTGGTCCCACTAAAATCAGAGGGAGTTGCAGCTGTCAAGTTTGAATTGCATTTGCTATGTACAAAGTGCTCAAAACATACAAACAGGACTTCAAACTATAAATACTCAGCCCCTCATATGATCGCAAGCTACCAAGGATAGGGCCCATTTTCTTCAGCACTGATAAATATATGGATGCCTTGTTTGTGGATCCATAAACACAATCTGCTTTAGAACAGCAAAGTCCTTTCACTGGAATATGGTGACAACACCAAAAATCCACTTAAAAGAGAAAAACTAAATGGAGGCAAGTTGGGGTTAACAGTGGCATCTTACAAGGGAAAGGACCAAGTTTTCTCAAGAGGTTTACAATGTATTGTGTATTAGATAAATACAACTCTGCTTCACTCAACAGATTAGCCCTGGAATAATAATACAGCTGATATCTTTCTACAGCTGTCTGCATCCACAAATCCCAAAGCACCTTTCATGGGGCCAGATCTTGCTCTCCAGCAGCTTTAACCAAGTCCTTCTAAATTCTGCTGATCTCCAGCTGCCATATCATACTGTGCACTCTCAGCAGCCAGTGCAAGACGGAGCAACCTTTAGGCTGCTCTAATTGTGTCTGAATCCAAACTGTAACATATCATGTGTGGTCTTAAAATCATCTCCACACACATTCTCCTCAGCTGTGTTCAGCTGTATCTCAGGTTCTGGATCGAGAAGTTTAGAAAGTTGTGTAGTGGTAGAACAGAGAACTAAGAATCCAGGCTTTTGGATTCTAATCCTGGCTTTGCCGGCAATTCACTCTGTGACTTCCTGATAATATATTTTACCTATATGTCAAATGTATCTAATGAGACTAACATACCTCACTGTAGTGATCCAAGGCTTAATTAACGTGTTTGAAAAACTCTGAGATCCACAGGCGAAAGGTGGTAAAAAGTGCAAGATTGGATTATTAGGGAGAAATGTCTCATGCCCCACTGAGAAGCAGAAAGCTCTGGGATTCAAGACAGCAGCGGTTTAATAGTGCCCAGGAAAACTATGCAACAGTTTAGGGAAGCAATGAAGGAGAATACTGTATCCAGTTGGAAATGCAATATTATACACTGCTTTTGCACTGCAGACATGTGGAAAGTCTGACTGGACCATTCATCTACAAAGGATTTATAAGCCAACTTGCTCCCAGCCTCACCAACCTGAGACAAATTTGTAACTTCCCATGCCTGGTTTGAACTTGTGATCCCTACGTCACCTCCTTACACACACTTCTCTCTCCTTACAGATACAGAAAGGTTGTGTCCAATAACTGCACAGATGGTGTGAGAGAACAGTACACAGCTAAACCACAGCAGTGTCCTGGCAAGGCCCCCCGAGGACTGCGTATCATCACCTCGGATGGCAAATTGACTGCAGAACAAGGGCACAACGTTACTCTCATGGTGCAGTTGGAGGAGGTACAGTCTATTTTTATGTGGCCGCCTTGGGCATACTTTAGTCTGAATCATGCAAGAGGAAGCTTGCCAAGCAGTTAAGAGTTGAGACACTGGAGTAGGGGAGTAAATCCACTAAACGATGTGTCTCAGTCTGAATGAGCCAGAAAAGGCAATAAGTGACATCAGGTGATGATGGGACACAAAGTTTGTTCCCATGCATCAACCACTGTCCGGAACCAGAACCTCACATCCAAACCACTTCAGGTTTCAAAGAGGGTGCAGATTTGAATCCTGACGCCAGCCTGTCCCCTTTGGTTTGGATTCCCAGCAGGATCTGAAACTGAAAGATGGACGTGTCATTGGTTCCAATTAGACATTGCTGCAATTCACGCCAAGGTGGCTGAAATCTCACACACAGGTCTGAACTCATGAGATTCCCACCATTTGAGATGGCTGGATGTTTCCACCATTTAGGTATTTAAAGCTGAAAAGATGTCAAGATTTCATCACGATGGAGTCCAACCCTGAATGTGAACCCTAGTCCTGACTCACTCTCCTGAGCTGATG
Organism: Mesoclemmys tuberculata; assembly: GCA_007922155.1. Classification (NCBI taxonomy): domain Eukaryota; kingdom Metazoa; phylum Chordata; order Testudines; family Chelidae; genus Mesoclemmys; species Mesoclemmys tuberculata. Next base: position 57,374,748 of record ML675609.1, read on the forward strand.
AAGTGGGTTACAGCCCACGAAAGCTTATGGCTGCAGAAATTAAATTTGTTAGTCTTTAAAGAGCTACAGCACTCTCGTTGGTTTTAGTTGTAGCTCAGATACTGGAATTTAAAGTTTGCAAAGTGGTCTAAGAACTAGAAATCCACCATCTTGGACTCTAATCCTGGCCCTGCCACTGGCTCCCCTGTGACTTCTTCACGATATCACTTACCTATATGTAAATGGATCTAATATACCCATTGTATCACCCTGCAGCGATCCAAGGCTTAATGAATGTGTTTGAGAAGCTCTGAGAGCATCAGGTAAAAGGAGGTAAAAAAAATACCCTCAGTGAATCTCTAATCTGCAAGTACATTCCCACCTATCCTGTTTCCTCTTTCATCTAAGATATTTGATTGAGTCATTGGAAAGAATCCATGAAATCTTTTCTCTTGTTTTCTCTGCTCCCCCTTCCCTTGTCTCATTTGGTTTCTTTTGCCATTTGGCAAGTATGTCCTAAACACTGATACGTGTTTGCACAAAAGCACAAAATGTATGCCAGTTTACAGGGACCAACTTGGATCTCCATGTTGGTGGTTTCTGATTCTTTCTATAGTGATCTCCTATCAGCTACAATGAGGAAAAGCCAAGACTGTTGGCATCTGTGGAAAAAGTTGTAGGTACAGCCTAAGGGTTTACAGAACCTTTTCCTTCTCTGAAGAGACTCGCACACTGACTTGCAAAGGAAGAAGCATATAACAAACGTGATTTGCTTTGGTACATCTGAATTTTCGTTCTCTCAAAAAGAATTTACGTAAATATTCCAAATGTTGACAAAACAAGAAAACTCATCTCTCTTTTTTCCCCCCCATTTTCCACTGAAAAGGGGGTTTAAAGGCAACAAAAAGGAGAAAGCAGCAGAAAACATTAACTGGAAATCCAAAACCAAAAAAAAGAAAAAAAAATGATATTTTCAGTTTTATACATTGAAATATTGGGGAATTTTTTTAAAAAAATTATTAAACAAAATAATTTTTCTTAAATAATTTTTTTTTTAAAAAGGCATTTTGTTGTCAAAAACAAAATTACGTGGAAAACGTCAGCAAGTTCTACCTACCATTGATACGCTCTCCAAAAATGCTAGACACATGAGCTGCAAAATGGGCCTTAATCATTTGGCTGCTGGAATGGTTGGAAAAACTGGCTCTCTGCCGAACCAGCTACACCTGCTTTGGGTTTCCCTGCTGCAGAAAGAAACAATGAAATGTTTCTTGTACGGGGACATGGGAGCTCCTGTCACCTGCAAACTTATTTTCAGTTGCTCACCACTGACATAAATGGTGGAGCTATCAAAAGGAGATGATAGGGTTACTTTAAAGCCTCCTGAAAATCTTTAATCTTTGGTCTTGTCTATAGATACACATTGTACAGTAGCTGAAGCAGTACAACCTTCCTAGTGGGGATGCAGTTATGCTGGTATCAAGGTTATCATAGCGGTATAGCTTATTCCCATAACATTAGGTGGTATAAGGCACCTTTTAGGCAGTATAGGTATTGTACCCATTTAACTATTTTCTGTAAAAATCACATTCCTAATGAAAACAGTTAACTAGGTACCAAAACTGTACATAGGCCAAGCCTTAGATCCATTTCTTTCCAATGCAGGTGAGAGATAGGTATAAAAAACAAGAGCGTTCTCTGGTTGAGCCCTTCACGAGCTAGGCAGCAGTTCTGCAGAAAAGAATCTGGGGGTTACAGTGGATAAGAAGCTGGATATGAGTCAGCAGTGTGCCCTGGTTGCCAAGAAGTCTATTGGCATATTGGGATGCATTAGTAAGAGCGTTGCCTGCAGATCACGGGAAGTGATTATTCCCCTCTATTCAGCACTGGTGAGGTCACATTTGGAGTATTGTGTCCAGTTTTGGGCCCCCCCACTACAAAAAGGATGTGGACAAGTTGGAGAGTCCAGTGGAGGGCAACAAAAATGATTAGGGGGCTGGAGCACAAGACTTATGAGGAGAGGCTGAAAGAACTAGGCCTATTTAATCTGCAGAAGAGAAGAATGAGAGGGGATTTGCTAGCAGCCTTTAACTACCTGAAAGGGGGTTCCAGGGAGGATGGAGCTAGGCTGTTCTCAGTGGTGGCAGATGACATAACAAGGAGCAACGGTCTCAAGTTGCAGTGGGGGAGGTCTAGGTTGGACATTAGGAAAAAGTTTTTCACTAGGAGGGTGGGAAGCATTGGAATGGGTTACCTAGGGAGGAGGTGGCATCTCCATCTTTAGAGGTTTTTAAGCTGCGGCTTGACAAAACCCTCGCCGGGATGATTTAGCTGAGGATAGTCCTGCTTTGAGCAGGGGGTTGGACTAGATGACCTCCTGAGGTCCCTTCCAACTCTAATATTCTATGATTCTACTTCAGAGAAGAACATCAGGCACGTCACAGTGGGTTGGATACATGTGTGATTTTGCTCGAGGACATGTGATTTATTGTTCAGAGAGTCACATTGCTTGGTTCCAGAGCAGATGGTCAGTGATTTTAATGACTAAGCTATCTGGGATGGACCAGTTTCTTCGCTTGGGACACTCTTCCCACTCTTGGGAGATAAAAGACGGAGAGAGACCTTTTCTCATGTTTTAGGCTTTTTGGAAAACTGCTGCTTTAAGAGCGTATAGTCATCCCATGTACTGTCGCTTTCCAGCTCTCAGTGATCATACTCACGTTCCATTTTACTTAAGAGGACCAACAGTGGGGCGGAAAAGCTATGAAGCTGATGAGAAAAGGAAAGATACAGCTGTTAACATTCTAAGACTAGTTGCCTTCTCTAAGGAACAAGCTGAGACTGACAGTGGAAGAGAAGAGAATTTAGGATGCAAACTCATGGATGTTCTTGAAAAATCAGTCCATCTCATAGGTTAATACAACAGCAAAACAAGAGGAAGGAAAGAGCTAGTAGTGAAGAGCTAGATGTCTCTACAGAAGCACATGATGAGACTCAGGAAAAAGTCTCCCAGCACTTGGTCTTGTTACCCTCACGGTGATGATCAGACTTAGCGCTGTGGAATATGACTTTCTGATGCCGTAACAATGGCAGTGGGGGATGGATGATGAGGAACAGTGAAAAGTAATTCAAAAGCAGCCAGCAGCCATGTGGGGCACGGAGAAAGGAATATTGGGGAACCACTGGTTAAGCACTGACAGTCATTGAGCTAGTAAAGAGATAGGAAAACCCCCACAGGTCTGACTCTTCTTCCCAAGATCTGGGAGCAAGGTTTCTGGTCTGCCAGCTGATGGAAATCACTAGAGCGCTTTATTGGTGTCAGTGAAGCTATGCTGATTTTCACTAGGTGAGGATCTAACCCCATTCCTTTTTTACACCGAAACTTGTTCCTGTGATGGGGCAGAGGATCCCACATTGGCAACAAGAGGGTTAATGAGAGTTTCTGTAGCCAATTGGCCCCCTCCCACCACAGCTGTTGCAAATGTCATGGAGAGGAAGTTCACTGAAGGAGATCTAGCCTGGCTAGCTGGCTAGGAAGTTGCTCTGCTTCTCCAGATGTGAGAGGTGACAGCTTGACGAGAGACTAAATTAGTTCTTGGGATGGAGGAGTCCCTGCTAGAAGGGACAGCCAGACCCCAAGGGATGAGTGGAAGCACACACTGTTTGAAGAAAAGCCCTGAATAGAAGGATGGGGTCCTACCAAAGGTTCGTTGGATGACCCAGTTGTGAGTTGAATTTTTGGTCCTGATTTCCATTGGCCCTTAACAGCCCAGATGCAGTAGGATTGAAGTTTGCCTTGGCTGGAAGGCCAAAGCATTGCTACCTTGGACCTCCCAGAGACAGCAATTCACCAGCGAAGACCTGCAGCTGGGTGAGTCACACCCTGATGGGACTCACGGGGGCACTGCAGAGGCAATCCAGTCACAAGGCCATTTTCCTGATTGTTCTTATGTCCAATGGGGCAAAGAAGATCCATTTGGTTTTATGGTTAAGGTATTGGAACAGGACTCAGGTGATCTGACATGGATTTCCTCTGTGACCTTAGGCAAGTCACTTAACCTTTCTTGGTCTCAGTTCCCCATCTGTAAAATGGAGCTGATAATGCGTCCTTTCTCACACCCTTCATGTTTCTTCTATTTCCATTGCAAATTCTTCAGGTCAGGGATTGTCTCTCACAATGTGAATATACAGCCTCTAGCCCTAGACTTCTTTTCCGACTGCTACGATCTGCTGTAATAGTACTAACAAATAACAACAAATAGAGTATTTTAGTACCCCGTGCCTCTGAGCTGCCTGACTCAAAGGCTGAGTGCTCTTACAACTGACAATTTCCATTCAGATTCCCTGCTCTCTGTCGGAATTTGGTGGAGATGTGTTTAGCCTTACAAGATTGGAAATAATTTATGTGCCCAAAGTAAAGATGCCAGGATGGCAGATCATGGAAGGAGATTTATTTTATGATCAGAAACTGTCACGGAGTGGTTATGTTTCCAGTTCTGTTGGACCTCCCCGGGTATTTATATCCTGAAAAGTGACTATGTACAAATGAAACCACCTTCCTCCACAAACTTTCTTCCTTCCTTCAGCATGTCTGGTGTAGTGTCATATCTGCTTATATCACCATCAAAACCACAGTAAATTCCTGTTAATGCAGAGTGAAAAGAAGAGTTGGGTACATTTCTGCCTCGTGTTGCAGTGACAGAATTGTTACTAACTTCTGTTAGGCCTGCTTTGAGCAGGGGGTTGGACTAAATGACCTCCTGAGGTCCCTTCCAACTCTAATAGTCTATGATTCTGTGATTCTGTAGGCATTAGCTTTTTTTACTGGGGATGAGGAGAGGTTGTTGGGAAAAATCAGAAAATGTAAAAATGTTTGCGTTGCAATTTCATGCATTTAAAAAAAAATTCTTTGGCCAGTTCTAGTGATGAATCAGTGCAACGGACTCAAATTCCTGGTACCCCACAGGTTGAATTCTACTTAATAACTTTGAGGCACTGTACAATACACACTTTATTCTGGCGGAACATATGGGATCCAGAGTGGCAGAAAGACCGTAGTTTGCTTTGGATATCCTAGGCTGCGTTTGCAGATTTGACAATTAAAGCAGTCATTATTTGACTTATATAATAGGCTCATTTGCTGTGAACTTCATGGAGAGAAAGAGAGAGAGTGTGTGGATACGCAGAATATTGCTCTCAGGGTCACTTTTCTGATGAGAGCAACACTTTTAAAGTGCAGACAAATACGAAAACAAAAACAAACAAAAGCCTGCTCTTAAAGAAGTTCAGAGAGTTCCACAATAAGCAACATTATTAATCGTTGGCCTTAGGGTATAATTCAGCAAAGTGCTTAAGCTTGCACTTAAAGATTAGCATGTGTTTTCCTGAATTGGGATGGCCTTGTTTAAAGTTAAGCATATGCTTTATGATTTGCTGAACTGGAGTCATATTAAGGAGCATTCTAGAGACACATATGCACAGGAATCCAGTTGAAATGTCTCCCATAAAGAGTCCCACGGAAATGTCTTCAAGGACACATTTTTTGATGCAAGTAGAAAAGTGCCATGGGGGAAAATGGGTGAATCTGCATAAAGACTGCATAAAGCACATTTTAAAACATTCATTCCAGGAAGCCAATCCGACAGAAGCGGTGTCTGCCTGTTGCAGTGAATAATTAAATCCGTTTTAAACATCTGTAAGGAAAAAGAGACGCAAGCCAATGCATAATTGAAAACTTTTTAAATTAAATCTGAGGCCTGGGACTTAAAATTAAAAACTTTGAGCTGTATCTCATTGTTTTAATACTTCAATTTACATACAAAGACTAGCACTTAATACAGAAAATTCATGATTACAACCTTCTGGGTGAAATTTAAATCGGAAGCTGGAAGGCTGCATCCTTAGTAGATTGATTGGAATGGGCCATACGCTCACATATACCAAAATTCTAACGGCAGCATAAAAGTAATCAAAGTGTAATAATATTTTGCAAACAGCACGGCATGTTGCTAACAAACCCTGAAGTGTAAAGATTTAGAGAGCTTACTGAAAGCACTAGTGCTTGTGTTTGTTCTAGATTCTTGTAAAAAATAGGTAAGTTTGGCGTGGAAAAAGGGCACTATTATATATGTGTTTAAGCCCCAAAAGGTAGGGCACTTTTTAAGCACTAGAATGATTTTGAAAACTTCGTCATTTTTTAATTTCAAAGTGCTTTTATTTTTTAATGGTCTGGTGGTCAAGTCACTGGTCTGGAACGTGGGAGAGAGAGATTCAACTCCTAGCTCTCCCACAGGCTTCACATAGGTCAATAGATCTACTCGTGGGCTTAAAGCTAAGCAGATGCTTCAGTACTTTTCTGGATCAGATCTAGGTCAGCTTTGCAGCGTACCATCTGACGGTACACCACCCTTTGTAGGTAACGTATGTATTCAATCAAGTTAGCAATGCCAACCTAAAGGACGACTGTTTTCCAGGCCATTATAACAGGTGTCTGCCTACCCCTGTGTGATTAATATACAGGGCCTGAATTTACTGGCCCTAACCTTAGCAAATTGCCAATTGTGGCCATGCTTTCTAAGAGAGTTTGCATTACACCGGTCTAGTGGTAGAGTTGGAAGACGTTGCTCAGTGAAGAAGTTGGACGTGGGTCAGTGCTGGTTGCGTTGATGCCCCTGAGTAAAGCCACGGGAGGAGTGCACTGGGCTCACTGTCTGCTGACTGTAGGTCGCCTGATTGGTTAAACTGTGGTCTTCCTGATTGATTGGGAGAGGCAGGAGCCCCGCTCTTAAACCCAGCAGTAGTTCAGCAGCTGATAAATGCATTTTCTGACCGCCAACAGAGCTCTGGCTTGTTCCAGTCTGGCCCCCAGCCCTGCCCCTGCCCCTGGGCTCTGATTTCTGACTTCAGCTTTGCATGGCCAGATGAACTGTCCTGTGGGTCTAAGGCTATTAGATTTCGTGAGGCCCCTGCATACAAGTCTTTTTCCTAATTTAAAACAAAATGATCACAATTACGGCATCGAGCCTATTAACACTATACTAACCTTGTCTTTTAATTAACATAAAGTCATTCTGTGGTTACATTTCAGTCTTAAAACATGCAGAACAGGAGTCAGCCACCTATGGCATGCCTGCCGAACGTGGCACGCGGATGATTTTGAGTGGCACTCACACTCGCTGTGGCCCCATGTCATGTGGGGGGGGGATGGGCAGGGCCAAGAGGTGGGAGCTGCCGCCACATGGCACTGCTTGGGGCCAGGAGTCGCTCCTGGCCAGGGTGCTGGGCCCACAGCACGTGGGAGAGGGGCATGGGGGTTTATTTTTGCAGGGCCCCCCTTAGCCCAAGGCCCTGGGCTGCATCCCCTAAAGCCCCAGCGTTAATCCGACCCTGCAGCTCTGACCATTGGCTCTGGCATGTGGCTCTATCTCTAATCTTAGGCTGTGATTCCTGGCTACTGCTCCAACCCCTAAACATGATGTCTGCCCTGACGAGTAGGCATGGCCACACAGGTCTTGGTCATTGACATAAGGAAATTTCATATCTTTGCAAAAATCTCTCTTGATAATACTGCTGCTTTCAAACTGCTCTTTGGAGGTGCTTATATACGACAGTATGGGTTTGCTGTACGTCTTTCTTTTTTTCCCTCTTGGGAAAAAGGATTAAATTTTTATCTACCCGTTATTTCTTGCAGAATGGCTCCATCTCTGTTTTTACGGGGCAGAGATAAATCAGCCTAACAAGTCACAGACCTTCTGTTTATTTGTTCCCCCTTCCTAAACTAAAAATTTTAAATGTCAGCTTTTTAAAATATGGCCCTTTCAGAAACATGTTACAGCCTGACTCTTACTTAATGGAAAAATGCATTTCCCGTTCAAAGGGCTTTAAAATATTGGGAAAGGCCAACAAAAGTCTTGTTATGAAAAAGACTGGGAGTGTGGCAGCTGGCGATCTTCCCCCATTAGGTTTTAAAGAGATGTCTCTTTCAGCATCTTTTCTCTGGGGGGGAGCTTTGAGAAAGGGAAGATGGAAGCCCATTTGCCTAGAAGTGTTTTCCTCCTCCTGTGGCAAATGCAGACTCAGAAGATTTGATGGCCACACTGGAGTTAACAGAGGAGGAAAGTAAACCCTCTTCTAACACTTCATATAAACCCTGCAGAGACTAGGCTGTTTATGGGCTTCTTAAGTGTCCCTCTTTACCTTCTCCCACCCTCAGACATCCGTGCCTCAGCTTCCCCTGGAGGGACCCTAAGCATATCTAACTCACTCTGCTTCTTGACCCCATCAAGGTGGCGTTACACCACTTGGACTGCTCCTCCCCTGCCTTCCACCCTGTACAAAGGGAGTGCAAAATGACTGCCCATTGCTTCTTCTTGTGAAAGACCCCGTTCAGCAAAGCACTTAAGCAAGTGATTAACTTCAAGCATCTGCTTAAGTCACATTGATATTAATGGATCTTCATAGATTTTAAAGCTAGAAGGGACCATTGTGATCATCCAGACTGACTGCCTGCAGAACACAGGCCAGAAAAACCTCACCTAGTAATTCCTGTGTCTCCCCCAGTAATTCCGACATTCAGGAAGAACCTAAGCATGAGTTTAAAATGAAGTACATGCTTCAGAGCTTTGCTGAATCAACCTTTATTCCATTACTTCTTTCTCAACCAATGTTCTCAAGCACAGCAACATCTCACTGAGGACTATATACATTGCTGAGTTATCTTCTAACACTTTGTCTGTACCACAGTTTGTGCCGGCTAGGTTAGACACTGCACATCCCAACAGAAGACACAGCATGCTTCCGGCATGGCTACACCACTTCCCTGGACACCTACGTGGACAGACGCCCTCTTCAGCCAGCATAGCTGTGGCTACTCTGGGGGTTTTGTCAGCACAGTTATTTTGCTAGGAATGTGTTTTCTTCACACCCCTGACCGACATAATGATGCCAGTAAAAGTTTTAAGTGCAGACCAGGCCTAAAACGAACATATTGAAGGACTGGTCTACACATGAAAGTTAATCTGGAATAAAGTAGGGAATAAGGTATTTAAAGTGGGTCAGCTATGCCTGGTTAACAATCTCTGATTAGCTCCAGGTATGGACGCGTGTATTCCGGAATAAGAGTACCCACCAATGGAGTTAATCAGTAATAGCTATTACACAATAAATTCTGGCACACACAAGCCCTTAGATTTAGCTCAGAACACCGGTAGCTCTTCTTAACATGTGAGATCGTAAGAATGGCCATACTGGGTCAGACCAATGGTCCATCTGGCCCAGTATCCTGTCTTCTGACAGTGGCTGGTGCCAGATGTTTCAGAGGGAATGAACAGAACAGGGCAGTTATCAAGAGATCCATTCCCAGCTTCTAGTAGTCAGAGCATGGGGTTGTGTCCCTGACCATCTTGGCTAACAGCCATTGATGGCCCTATCCTCCATGAACTTACCTGGTTCTTTTTTGAACCCAGTTATACTTTTGGTCTTCACAACATCCCCTGGCAACAACTTCCACAAGTTGACTGTGCATTGTGTGAGGAAGTATTTCCTTATGTCAGTTTTAAACCTGCTGCCTATTAATTTTATTGGGGGATCACTGGCTCTTGTGTTATGTGCAGAGGTAAATAACACTTTTGCCACACAATTCACGATTGTATAGACCTCCCCTTCTTCGCTGTCTCTTTTTGAAGATCAACCATCCAAGTCCTTTTAATCTCTTCTTAGATGGCAGTTGTTCCATATCGCTAATCATTTTGGATGCCCTTCTCTGTACTTTTTCCTATTCTGATATATCTTTTTTTGAGATGGGGCAACCAAAACTGTATACAGTATTCAAGGTATGGACACATGGATTTATATAGTAACATTATGATATTTTCTGTCTTTTTTTCTATCCCTTTCCTAACGGTCCTAACATGCTGTTAGTTATTTTTGACTGCCACTGCATATTGAACAGGTGTTTTCAGAGACTCATCCACAATAATTCCAAGATCTGTCTTGAGTGGTAAGAGCTAATTTAGAACCCATCACCTTGCACGTATAGAGAAAGAACCCACTGTTGTTGTTGTTTTTTTTGATCTAGTCACTTATATTGTCCTTGTCATTAAAATATCTCAGCAGCTCACAATCAATGATTTTATCCTCATAGTCCCAATAGAAGATAAAGCAATGCTATTATGCCCAGAAAAGAAGATTAAATGATTTGTGCCTAGTGACACAGGAAGTCAGGCAGAGCCACAAATGAGATGCAGAAGTCCAGTCCACGAGATCATCCTTAACCACACAACTGTCCTTTCTCTCCTATCTTCAAACCCGATTCCTCCAAAAGAGGGGAGCAGAATTTTACTGACCTTGCCACTTCTGTCCCCAGAACCCCGAAAATAAAATCTCTGGCCTGAGAACATGTGTGAGGGAGTCAGCCCAAAATGTCATTTTATTCTCTCTCCCCAACTCCACCAACTTAAAACAAAACACAGCAAAAGAAATTAGCCAGACTTGAAAACAGGTGCTTCTGCCAATAACTTTTATTAGGGCAACCGAATGACTGCCCCTTTCAGAAAAATAAGGAAACAAAGTCAAAGTAAATTAAATGTACTTTCATCCCGATGCTATCTGCTGTCCTAAACTGTTAATCTAACAGCTTTCTTCCAGATGAAGGATCCAGACAGCGGCATTGGCTCCAGCGTGCCTGCATAATAGATGGCTCTATAGAAACAGAAGGAGAGCGTGACTGTATTTCCCAGTAATTACAGCAGACCCACTGAGAGGCACTTTCAAAAGTGGCTTTTAGTAGCGAGTATGTGTAGAGCTAAGGCAAGTTAAATGTTCCCCCCGGAAGGCTGGCCTACAACAGCCACTGACTATTTCTGTATGCATTGTCAACCTGTTGAAAATGGACTTTACTGGTTACATCCCCGTATCAGTAAGACGAGAGAATTCCATTGATGTTTCCAGAGACTCCCTCCGCAAGCAAGAGCATAAATCACGTTTCCTCTCCTTGTCCTTTTCAAAGAGCACTGGTTTATAAAAAATGCTGCTGGTTGGTACAGCAGCGTGTAAAGAAACAAATCCGTGCAGGTCCTTTGAGTTTTAGGTAGCCAGCATTGTTCATTTCCTCTGCCTGTTTTTACACAAAAAGCTCCAGGCTGAGTGTCTTGGATTCTGAATTCATTGGGGTTGTGTGTACAAAAAGCAAGTTCATTTGCTAGTGCAGAATATTAACCACCATGACAGGCTTTCTCCAGATAACAGGGTCCCCGTTCTTGCATGGAAAATGGAGCTCCTTGCTGTGGTTTTTGCCACTGTGCCTCCTTTTTTTATTTATAATGATGACAAAAAAAGTGCCAGATAATCAGTCCAGGGGACTAATATCCTCGCATTTACTCACAGAACAGCAGCGCAAGCCATACCCTACACCTGCGCTACTGGGATCATCTCTAGGCCAGAAGAGGAGAGGTTAGTCACCAGGCCTGTCCAGTTGTGCAAAAAGAGCATTCGGGACTGTTTCAAGGGGAAAAGGCAGTATGCCACGCTTATTAACAGAAACTAAATTAATACCTATCTTAAGCCTATGTCCACACACACACAAACACGCGCCCAAACACACCAGGAACCGTTCTGTAGTTATATAGCTACCAGTCCTGATTGTGGCTCGAGGTTGCAGCTTGGGTCCATTGCTGGAGTTCGTGGCTCGTGGCAGCTACCTGGCCAGGGAAGCTGGGCACGAGGAGAGCGGGGTCTTTCTCGGGCGTGCACCGATGCTCTTCTTTGATGGTGTGCAGAACGTTACTCCCCCAAAGCCTTGCAATCTCATCCAGTCTTTTATAAGTTTTTTGACTTCAGGGCAAACCTTATGAGTTTGGCTGTGTCGTGTCGCTTCTCTGTGACCGTTGATTGCCGGACAATAGCAGACGTGACTTGCAGCTCGTTCTTGGTGTCTTGATTCAGTTTATTTGTTTTCTGGGGTGGATTCTTCTCTTACTTTTTAGGGATGTGTTCGCACTCTTTGGCCGTTAGGGTGGACTCCACACTTCATCAAGACAAGCTGGCAGTTTGGGTCTGATTCACACGTACATACACCCTCCAGTCACACCTTGTTCAAATACGGTTACCTATTCCTCTAAAGGTTTAGAAAGAGTTTTGTACAAGAGGGAATACATTTAGTCAAAATGGGGTTTTACATTTACAGTATGGAGTTTGGCTGAGAGGAGTTCAAATATTACAGACAGAATTGTGAGGCGGTGATTATACATGACGACACAATTCTAGGAATGATTTGAAACACAAATAAGGGTATGAATGAACAAAGCTATGACTGAATCTACAGGGTGACAATTTTATTCCTACACAGTCCTCAGCCCTCCCCTGCTGACACAGCCAACAAAGGAACCCGTTAGTACTGGTGGTTTTAATGCGGTGGACACCTGCCTAGTACACAATTTCCAGCTCATTTCAAACAGGCCACTGAACAGCTAGCAGTAATGTAGCGTCATTACCAGCCAGGGCTGGATTCCTCCAGTGCTCTACAAGGGAAAGGGACCACAGGCTGTTGAAAATCCTCCAAGCCATCCTGAGGAGTTGTCTAAAATCACTCCCAAACTATACAGCCCAAACTCCTCTCCAGTCTAAAGTCAGTGGAAGCAGGTTCAGGCCGCTCGGGAAGTCAGGTCAGAGAAGGATCCTTTTCCTTATTGACTCCTCCCCGTTTGCATTTATTGTAGGGTGATGTCCAAAGGATGATCATTCAGGTAGATTTTGGAGACGGCATTGCAGTGTCCTACGCCAATCTCAGCTCGACGGAGGACGGGATCAAGCACGTCTACCAGAACGTGGGCATATTCCGAGTGACCGTGCAAGTGGAAAACAGCCTGGGACTGGACAGCGCTGTCCTGTACTTACATGTAACTTGTATGTTATTACTGTTGTTGGCTTACAACATACCTTAAAGAAACAATGCACTCGCTTAGAGATGGTTCATGAGGTTCCCTGTCTCAGAGGAGACCTTCTGAGATTTGTGCAGAGTCAGAGAGAATGAACTTTTGTCCTGCTCCAAAAATGAGACCCTGAGAATCCAAAAACTATTCACAGATAATGACTAAGATTTTTTTTAAAGACCCCTCATTTTAATACCTCAAATTTCAGGTGCCCAGCTTGAGATGCCTTAAAGGAAGGGATCTGATTTTCCAAAGGGTGAGTGCTTAGCGCTTTCTGAAAATCAGGCTCCTTTAACATGTCTCAAATTGGGCAGCCCAAAATGGAGGGATCCAGAATGGCTAGCCACTTTTAAAAATTGTGGCCTCTATGTATACCTAGGGATCACTTGCCCCCTGCTGAAATGCAGCCGCTTCTGGGGTGGAAATCAAATATATTTCACCCTTTCTGTCATGCTGGAAACCAAAATCCTGATTCTGGAGAATGTTACAAGAAAATATCTGCCACTGGTTTTCTTTCTAACTTTCTTATATCTCAACTGCTGCCAATTTAAAACCCAAATTTACGCCTGTCCCCAGATAGAGTTCCTGTTATTTCCCTTTTGTTCTGGTTAGGAGGTACTCCGAGCCCAAAGTTCTGACTCATGTCTGAACTTCTTTGTGAGTGGCTGGGACAGGGGGGAGCCGTGGGGTTTTATTGTACATGGATGTTATTTAGAAAGGAAATTCTGAATCCTGGAACTGTGGCTACAGAAATTGTTTCTAATTAATACCTGACACTTTATGTAATAGACCTCCTTCTAAGCTCCCCAAAGCATTCGACAAGTTCTCTACACAGATTGCAACTCCGAGGATAGTTTATCCACCACGAATGCAGCTGTCCCTTGGGTGAAAGGGGACAGAGATTTAACAGTGCTCTGCCATGTTCTAGACAGGCTAGGGCAGAGTGAAGTATAGTCCTATAGTGGTAGAAAACTGCAAGGGAAACTTAGCTGGAACCTTGGGGCTTACAACTCTTCTCTTGTGAAACCTGCCATGGTAGATGTAGGGTGAGATTTTCAAAAGCACCTAACGGTCTTAGGAGCCCACGTCCCACTGAAAGTGTTAGAAAAATCACTCCTTAATGATCACAACTGATCAGGACCCCGGTTTCACGCCACGTTCTGCAGTACAGCGCCTCCTACCATCATCTTAGGGTGTTGACTCAGGAAAATAATGTTTTACAGAAATGAAACTCCTTTCATCTTAAACATCTCTATCACTTGGGTTCCATATTTTGGGGCTTAACCCATGTGGTTATTTATGTCATGGCCATGGTAGGTTGAGGGAGCTTTTCAGCTTTGGGGCCAATGCTGACTTGTTTCTTAGCTGGTAGAATATCATCCCTTGTGTGGTGCATGTGATAGAGCCAATGAGCTCTGCTGAAACTGGACAGACAGAGGCCTGTGTTTGTGAAGGCAAAAGATCCTGTGTTCAAGTTTGGATTAACCCTCCTTCACAGCGTTGACAGATCAGCCATGGTGTGGGTTTGGGTCTCAAGGCAAACTGATGGCTCCACCTTGTTCTTTGAGATAAAGCCAATTCTTTGCTCCCTCAGAAAAGTCAACCGAATGCGAGTCAGGGGTTATTTCTAAGTGTTTGTAAATATCACTGGAAACAAACTGAGAATTGTTTTAGTGGTAATATTTCTAGGGAGGTTCTGACAGGCTCCTGCACACAGGCTTTGTAATCAGCTGCAGTTTAACAAGAGGAGTTTTCATAGGGAAGATCATCATTGTGCTCTTCTTGTTTGCAGACTAATGAGGCCACATGATACAATAGCTGTTTTGTTATGCAGGCCACATAAAAGAAAGAGAAAACAGTTGTGCAGCCCAGCCATCTGCACTAATTAGCTTTCTGGCCAGCTGATCTAATTAGCCAGTAGCTTTTGGACACTGAAAAGTGATTCTTAAAAAGGTGGCCATTGTATCTTTTATTTAAGGAATACTAGATACAATTTTCAAAATCCCTATGAATGGGACTTAAGTTTCTAAGTCATGTAAAGCAAATTAGCAAAAGTATATCATCTTCTTAAAGAAATAAGCCCCACATTTACCACTTAGATATTTGGAAATGTCAGTAAAAGTCTGCATGCAGTAAGGATTTTCTGATGGACCATTCATTATGTCAGACCCAAATCACATTAAATTCATTGGTATAATATACATTTTATTTATATCCAATCTATTTCACTTATCACATATTACCCTGGGCACTTCCCTGATTCTGCTATGGCCTCTGTGCTGTCCTAGTCCCCTTGGGCCAAGGTCGAATAGGATTATGTTAGCTCTCGTTAATACCAACTGCAAACTGCCACATAGGGGCCTGGAAACAGGGATCATTCAAGGGAACCGGGGGACATTTTGGCCACCCTTTCCTACAGGCCCAAGTTCTCCAGCCATGCCAGCTGCAGGGAAGTGGCATGGCGTAAGAAACCATCCACTGGCTCAATCGCCAGAGAGTCAACTTTGCATTGGGGTGAGCTTCCGTAGGCTGTTTAACCTGGCCTTCAGCCCAGATGACACCAACGGTGAGGAACCAAGGATGAGGAGAGAGAGCAAAGGTGAACTTTAAGCTACCTGTAAGCATGACCATACTACAGGCTTTTCCTGTAAGTCATTTCTGTAGCATCCATGCCATCTACGAGTCATCTCAGCAAGTCTTTAAGTTCAGCAGCCAACTTATTCCGTCTCCCTGCTTGTTGCTTTAACTCTTTAAAACAACATAGCCTGTTACAGAGACGTTAGGAATAGGACAATTCTACACAGGTTATGTTCTCAGTACTAATTCTGTGCACTGAAGAGCTGCACAGGGGCCCGGGCCGTGTTCTTGGGTAAGACAGCACATCAGTAGTAATGAATAGCTCATAGACCACTTGGAAGTGCAATTCTATTGTAATTGGACAAGAGTTCTCTTCCCATCCCGTACACCTATATAGAGTGATACAGCACCACCTGCTGTTCAACCCCTCCACTATAAGCAGCATGTCCATTTTCTCCAGTTGTATATTGGAATGTAGATGTTAAAATAGTACGGACCTGCTTGGGTGAGTCTTTCTTTTTCTATCATAACAAGGAGCAGTGAAGGCCTGAAAGGACATTAAACTCTCTCTGCAGCACTGGGTCCTTTCAGAGGCATTCTCAGCATCGATACGTACAACAGTGCACAAAATAAGCTAGCATCAATGAGAACTAAGTGTTGGAGCTTATGCAGCACACGAGCCTGCTTATAGCTCTACCACTGCCACTTTGGATGCTTGAAATTCTGCCTCCTTTGCATTTTCTACTGCCACTGGATAGCTAATGAATGCAGAACAAGGGCACCTCACTTGAAATACACACAGTGCTAGATAATGATTAATTTCAGTTCTCCCCCTTGATCTGAGACTAGACACCATCAGCAATTCCCCTGTGGCTATGGATTCTTGTAGGGGAATCCTTTTTTGAAATATACAGAGGTGCTGGACAAAATCCTGTTGTGCTTCCAAAGTATGAAGTAAATAGGAGCATTCAGCTATTCCTGCAGGTGGGCCAGGGGGGTCAGTAGCAGCCATCAGAGTAAAAATTACCCCCTAATCCTGGCCTGCAACAGTCCCATGCTAGTGGGGGTTCTGAAAGCTCCTTAGTCATCCCGTGCTCTGGTGTGGTGTCAAACAGTTGCCACGTTTCTACCCCAGCGGTGGTTGCATTCCAGTGGTGTGTCACAGAACCTGATTCGCCGCCACCTGCACCTTCATTTACACCTAAGCTGGTAGCATTTTCCCCCCTCTCTGCACAGGTGTAAAAGACTGTGGTGCCAAGCAGTGGGGAATGTGATCTCTTGTGATCCTTGTGGATCAATAACGCTCTATAAGTGATGCTATATATATGGGAAGTCATATGGGAAGTCCTGGTGTCAAATACAGGCTCCTTTAATTGAACATCCAGACTACTTGTGGATATGGAAATCAATCCACAAGTGCCTATGTGCCCATTTCACAGTGTTTGGAGCCACTGGATGCAGAATTTGGATAGAGCCTGTTTTGGAGAACTGTGCTTCAAAATTACCTTGTGCTTCCTGTTCTCTCTCCTGCACCCTCCCTTTAAGGACAACACTTCTCTTCTCCAGAGGAACGCCAGTGACATATATAGAAAACAATCCATAAAATGAGCTGAGATTACAGAGACCCTTTTTTTGCCCCCCACAAGTGAGAGAAAGGAACAGCCAGGGCAGGTTTCAGTGTAAATGCCATTTGTCCATTCAACTAGAAGTTGGCTACACTAAGGAAATAAAAGGCACAGTATAGGTGAGAGAAAAGGAGCACATGGGAGAGGAAAAGCTAGAGTTAAAAAAAAGGGATACTGGAATAAATGCTTTGGTCCAGGCCCTCAGTTGGTATAAATCCATGGAGCTCCATTCATGTTCGTGGAGCTATAGCAATTTGCACCAGCTAGCGTCTGGCCCTTTCGGAATGGATCCAAGAATTTGTAATTTATTATACTTCTATTAGTGCTTCCTTGTGCAAATTCTAGTGTCTTCGCAGGGTAGCCCACGTTGTGTGGCTCTGTCTTCCTCTAGTGGGTAGTCCACGTATCGAGGTTTATGAGTCTGCTACAACCTTTGAGCTATAGAGCTCGGGTTCTTTAGTTCAGGCAGTGGCAATTCCTGAGTTTAGATGCATGGGTCCCGAACGTCTCCCCAGAAACAGCTTGAAGCCAGCCCGCTTTGTGTGTGGTGCCCCGCATGACTTTCCTCTTCACTATCTCATCTGAAAATCTGGAGAACCCAGTGTCAGACTCACATTTTGATGCCTAACAGAGGGAGCTCACCCCCATTTGCCACGGCTTCTATCTCCACAGGCCCCCTGGAACATGTTCATTTGTCTCTCCCATTTGTTACCACCAAGAACAAAGAGGTCAACGCTACGGCTGTACTGTGGCCCAACCAGGCAGGCACGCTGACTTATATTTGGTGGTTCGGGAACAACACTGAGGTTTGTATTCCCTTACAGAGCCTTAGCAAACTATCCCAGGAGGAAGACTGTGTCTGTGGGAGTGAGGTGGTGCGGGGGCAGCTTGTGAATACTCTTGAATAGTGGAAAAAACCCATCACAAATCAGAGCTGTCAGGCTTCAGCACTTTGCTGTACAAAAATAGGAATGTAGGCATTGCCATGTCTCAATCAGCTCCATGGTCAGTCTCCAGGCGCTTCAGAGGAACATGTAAAGTACCCCTCAGCAGGCAGATGAGGGATAAAATCCTCTCCCCCGTATATGCAAAATAGCCTTTTATTTTATTCTTTAAAAAAAAACCCAAAACCTACTTAGCTATCTATGTGTAGGGATAATTTGAATTTCATGCAAATTCCGAAGCCCCCATTGGATAAGGCTGAGGGGATCTGACTGCAAAGTAGGCTAAAAAAGTTTCTTTTTTCTTTCTTTATCGAAATTTGACGATTTTTGCAAACCTATCCATCTGAGCTGAAGTTTTCTGTTCCTCTGGAGCTGCCTCTGCATAGCCCCGGGATTTAAACCCTGGTCCCTAGTCTATGTGTAGTGCATGACTAATGAGAAAGAAAACTTTATCAATAACTCCACCATCTACCCTCAGAAGCAATGCAAAGCTCTCATTTTGTCTGTTCGACTCTATGCAAGAATTCCTCATTACCACACTCTGGGGGGATGCAAAATGATACACTGTACATCTATCTGCCTACGGATGCAATTTAGCATAAATAGAGCACATACAACTTTCTGCCATCTCTTTACTTAGGATGCTTGCAAATGTGACCGGTGCTTTGTAGTTGTTAGTTATCTGTGTTGCAGAAGCACCCAAAGGGCGCAGTTAGACTCTGAGGGTGAGCTTTTCATAGATGGTAAGGCCAGAAGGGATTGTGAGATCATCTAGTGTGACTTCCTGCACAGTGAGGCCATATAACTTCACCCAGAAATCCCTACGTTACCCTGCGTCTTGTGGCTGAGCTACAGCATTGTTTTGAGAGAGCCATCCAACCTTGGTTTAAAAACGACAAGTGATGGAGGATCTACCACATCCTTAAGTAAATTATTCCCATGGTTAATTACCCTGTTAAAAAACTGCATTTTATTTCCAGCTTGAATTTATCTAGCTTCAACTTCCCTTTGCTGGATCTTGTTATGCCTTTGTCTGCTAGATTGAAGAGCCCTGTACTATCAGAAATCTTCTTCCCATGTAGCTACTCACAGACTGTGCCTATCACCTCTTACCCTTCTGTCTGAGAAATTAAGCTCATAAGTGATCAGTGCTGGCCTAACAGCTCCCAGGTCAAAGGGACCAGTACTGCAAGCGCTAGTATAGTGCCTTTACACATGTACGTGTTAGTCTAGAGTTCCTGGAGCGGAGACGTTGTATAACAGTAAGTATCCCCTTCAGAGAAATGGTGACACTCCATTTGTCACAACGAGGCAAGTTTAGGAGGCCCATATCTGCCCCGAACTCTTTATTTTAGCAAGGCAACAATTGTGTGCTGGAGGGTAGCTTAGGACATTAAGGGAGAAATCTGGGTCGCTTCCTAGCTCTGTTACCAACTCTCCCGGTGACCGGGGGCAAGTCACTTTGTTTCTCTGTGTCTCAGTTCTCAAGCTGAACAATGTGGATAACGATCTTTCCTTTCCATTTGTTTGTTTAGACGGTAAGCCCTTTGGGGAAATAATGGACCCTTACTTGTACACAGCACCTAACACAACTGGGACCTGGTCTTGTTTGTGGCCTCTTGGAGCTACTGTAATATAAATAATAGAAGAGAGTTCTCAATGATGGGATTTTTGATTTCCATCCAAAAAGCCCTTTTAAGATCTCTGGTCAGAAACCTAGGACGAAGAACTCCTAGGTAAAGGGTCTCTCAATCACTGGCCATTGTAAATCCAACTCTCAATATGCTTTACCCCTCTCCTGTTTGGCGTTGCAGAGAGAGGAGTTCTGGCAACCAAAAGATCAGATGGCCACCTAATTCCCCCTTTTCTCATGTGTTTGTAGCCACTGGTCACCCTGGAGGGGAGCATCACATTCACGTTCTCTGTGGAAGGGATGAACACGATCACAGTACAGGTCTCGGCAGGGAACACCATTCTGCAGGACACAAAGACTATTGCAGTGTATGGTGAGCCCTTACCCCTTTATTTTTCTGTTGATTCTCCCCAGCAGAGCAGTGATGGCATCTCTCAGCACAGGATGAGAATATAGCTGCATAGCTGTACCCAGAACAATTGTGTGCTGTGTTTGCAACACATCAGTAGTTCCTACAGCAACGTATTAGGCCCAACTCTTCTTAAAAAGAGAAGCATAGCAGAAGTGATCCAAAATGCTTTAGGGCATATTCTGCTTGAAAATTACCCTGATGTAAACCTGGAGTAACTTCTCTGAAGGCAACTGGAATCCATCCAGATTTATGCCCATCTCAGAAGGATTAAAACCTTGCTCTGTTTTACAGAAAGCCAGTTCTACATTATTACTGTAATATTTTCAAACATGGCTTTTGGAAACAGTGGCTTCTGTTACTTGCTGGCTTCTCTCCACTGATGAGCAGATGTCTTGCCCCAGCATGTGCAAAACCTGTATGGATCTGTGTCCATTACAACATACAGTTTAGTGGTGCACAGTCGAGTGGTGTCTTTCCCCCAGTGTTATAAGCACTCAGTCATACGCTGGGTGGTCTCCCAGGTTTGGGCTATTTCATGCTGCCAATGGACTTACCATTAAATCAGGCTTTTATTCCTGGCCCTCCTAAAAATACTCCTGAAGAGCAAAGTTTTGTTTTCCCTTTGGAGTGGAGCAGATTATGCCAGATGTCCGGTATTTTCACAAACATCTCCACTCTCATTCTCCATTCTAATGGTTGGCTCTGTTGAGAACCCTACTGTGCCCCGGCATCCTCCCTGGGCTGGATTCTCCAGGCTAGCTCATTTGGGCCCTTGTGAAAACTTAGGGCTGCTTTAAGTTGCACCTGATTGCAGCAGCCCAAAAGGGTCCATTCCAGCAGCCAAAGATCAGCAGTGCACATCAGTGCTCTGATTTTATACCCCCTTTCCCTGCCCCATCCTCAACACAGCTCTTCTCTGAGGACCACGAGGTGAGGTGGTGGTGGCAGCATCAACCCCTCACCCTGCCTCTGCTGAAGGTTGGGAATAGGGGGTTATTCTGACTCATTCCCTGCCCCTGGGTTTGGAAGGAGGATGTGGGGGGTGTAGAGCTAGCTATGTCATCCCTAAATCCCCTGGGAATATCCCTATGCTGGCAGAATTCCCAAGACACTAGTTAAGTCAGCATTACAACCCCTTCATGCTGCTGGGGCAGGGTAAAGGGGTTGCATTGTGGCTGGGACGCTGGCACAGCGTAGTTTTCTAGTGCAAGTTACATACAGGTCCAGTGACGTGTATATCCTGTCAGTTTGTTTGCTAACTGCCTCCCATCTTTTTTATGAAAGATTCCCCAACTCTTAGCTCCTGCTCTGGGACTTGGGATTCATCACAGATTAAAGAGGACATGATTTGGGACAATCCTCCTTTAAAATACTGGCAATGCTCTCTCCATGAAGTTGACCTGTCTAAAACTACTAGCTGGACTGGGGGTGTGGAAGCACCCTGAGAAAAGCAAATATCATTGCTAGCAGCCATGGAAATAATGAAATACACTGTCCGAGTTCTTTTTTGTTTCTATTCCCAAGGTTGTTTCAATGTGAAACCTTCTCTCTGAGTTGTGAATATTAATGTGCAGCGTGTGTCTATCAAAGCATCAGTAAAAATGCCATCCAAATCCCATACAGCAGCCTTCTTCCATATTTCAGGAGCCACTACATAATACTTAATCCTGTCTTAAGTGCAGGGGACTGGACTAGATGACCTCTTGAGGTCTCTTCCATTCCTACAATTCTATGATTCTATGCTTAGTGTAATATTTCTGTTAAATTCCAAGCTCCTGCCTCCCTGCTGCTTAATATGATAAAGTAATTATGACTCTGCCTCACTTCTCTCAAGTGACGCTCTTGAGTGTTTCATTTGCATCCTTTCACAAGATAAACATCCTAATCGCAAGAGAAGTCACCTGCCTTTTGGGAAGGAAAAGAAAACACAGCAGCCTCTGGGAGGGTCTTCCTGGCTCTGCGAATTGTTCCATTTTAGTAAATATTTGATCAGTGAGTTGATCGTTCATTAGTCTTTGTTGGGAATGACATGCTCTAATTAATGGAAATGACCAATGGCATATAAAATAGGCAGTCTGTGAATAGCACAAATTTAAAATTGCCTTGTAGGCTCCAGGCCAATTCCCAGTGGACCAGTATCCACATGGCAGACGGAAAATTATCGTTACTGGGATGCTTCTGGGAAGTCTCAGCTGAAGTTCCAAGGACCGAGTAGGGTCAGTCTGACTTACCCTAAAGCACCCCTGGCAATGGTTACTACACAGCAGGTTTCAGATCCATTGGCAAGACAATGTGACGACACTTGCATTGCTGCCATCTGTGCTGTGCCTATTTCTTAGATGAGCCATGAAGTTCCTTCTCTGGTCTGGTTGATCTGATTTCTTTCACCAGTGCTAAGTTCACACACAGAAATGGCATGAAACAAGGTCTAGATCTTTGTAAATCGGTGCAACTTCTTTAACTTCAATGGAGCTGCATCAGTTTACACCAGCAGGATCTGGCTATACCTGGAAGTTTTAGAGCCACACGTGTCTATTCTATAAATGTAGGGCCAGTTATAAAGTTCTGAAGTTGAAAGGCAATATTCAGTGTAAATGATCTTGAGCATAATGGCATGATACGGTAAAAATATGGAAGGAGGACACTGCATTCTAGCATGTGCTTAAGTGTTTGCTAAACAGGGATGGATCAGGGCCAACATCACTGGTGTTAGAATAACATACTCTAGTAGTACTGCGGTGGGAAGGGTTCTCATTGGTGTCACTGAGAAGGGAACAGCAATTGAATGGAAACTTTGGGAATGTTATGGAGCAGCGTTTGAGCCATTGCTCTGGAAATCTCTTCCCCTTCCCTTGATTCATGGCAGCCCGAATTTGTTACCCTGCAGATCCATTACAATGCCCATCTTTATCCCTCATGTGCAAAGAGATGGGTAGCTCCCGATAGTAAGGTACACAGTAGACAGATGGGGATTCTGCGGGCAAGGGGAGCCATTTACATTTTGTTGTGTCTAAGAAGTTGCTGAGGTCCTTATTTTAGAGTAATTGACAGTAATTAGTATATTTGTTAAAAGTGCCCAAACCGTTGGATGGGCGCCCTTTTACAGAAGAGTAGTGCAAACCTAACTACATTAATAAATATTGGATTATGGTTAGATTATGATAAGAGGTGAGGATGATGAGGGTATTTTACTGCCTTGTACAATTTTGTATGTGGTGCCCAGATGCCCATAGCCTTTGGGTGGATACCTGAACTGTTGGCCTAATAGACATCAAAATAAATGACTATACACTGGTGGAAATAGGAATGTAGGGCCATTGTAAATTGCGCTAGTTCTGTTGTCTTCTGCTGATGTCAATCAGCATAGCTCGATTGGCTTCACTCAAGCTATGCCAATTGACACCAGCTGAGGATCTAGTTGTCGCATTTGATTCTCACTCAACTGGGGTAACTGTGTTATCTAATTACATTGGCTAAAATCCATTGCAATATATTTGATTAGATTGACAACCAGACACTGAAACTCCACAGTCTGTCAGCAAGTGTGCCATTTTATCCCCAGAACGATTTCAATCTCTCCGCTTATCGTTCTCCCCAAACCTGGATGAGTACAACCCAGATATTCCTGAGTGGAGACGGGACATCAGTAGAGTGATCAAGAGAGTGCTAGTGGAGGTAAGCAATGGAATACATCTTTTATTCCTTATGGCTACATTTCCACCTTCCTCCATCATCGTTGTGGCTATACTGGGCCTTGATTTGAAGAAGAGAATGATCTGCCCAAAGTCATCAAGGAGCCAACAGATCTTGGAAAGAGAGACACATATGCTGAGGTCTGTTGAAATGCAATGTTCTACGGCCCTGTATTTTGTGTTGCAGAGCATAATGTGGGGAGGCCCCATGGGCATAGGGCAGGCCCCTGGGAAGCATCACTACTTTTTGATTACGGTGACCACAGCAGAATACTTCAGAGGAGCGTGTACATAACACCCAAGTTGCATCTATGCATAACAATGCAAGCAGTTTTAACACTGCATAGTAACTATTTCCTTCTCTTTGCTGCTGTCTTTATACTGCAGCAGAATGCAGATCTGTCCCACTGGAACATGCAAAAAGGATGTTCTAGATTTATGGAGCAGCAGTGAAGGTGTGTTGATTCACATACAAGGGGCAGGACTGTGAGCGCTCTGTGTCCGACATATAACATTAGAAGTGCATTTTACTCCACATACAGTGTCAGGGATACATGGTCCAGTAACGGAGATCCATTTTCCTCTGCATACTTAACATACTGGCAACTATCAAGAACTGTGGTTGAAAGAAATATTATCTGGAGCTGGAGATTAGGGTTTGAAACAGGCTGACAAACGTTACACTGTTAGCGGAAGCTGCAAGTGCTGCTGTGAAAAAGATTGAAGAATGGAAAAGGGTCCGTGCAACTGAAAAGTAGGAGAGAGAGTGTGTGTGTGTGTGAGAGAGAGAGAGATGAATGGAGTGTGTATCCACAGGTATTATGTTAGTGTATGTGATGACAGTAACTGCACACACAAATATCTGACTGCCACACCAGCCATTTGCACAGCTGGTGCTGCAAATGAGCATACCATCTTGCTAGAGGCACATACCATTTGTGTTTGTCCATTCTCGGAGCTGTATTTCTAAAAATCTGTCCTCAGCTACTTTCTAATTTTCAAGTCATTTTCAATGAACAACACGTAATGCAATTTCTTCTTCCTCATCGAAACAGAAGAGGAGGAAGAAGAAATAATCTTGCTATCAGCTTTGGTTTGTAAACTTAAACCCTTTGTATGTCTATATCAAGTATCTGATGG
Organism: Mesoclemmys tuberculata; assembly: GCA_007922155.1. NCBI lineage: Eukaryota > Metazoa > Chordata > Testudines > Chelidae > Mesoclemmys > Mesoclemmys tuberculata. The sequence continues at coordinate 57,399,676 of ML675609.1, forward strand.
TCCATTCAGCATCTGGATTGGTTTTCACAACAAACAATGCAATAAAACAAAATCAAGTCACTGAGAATGGATTATAAACCTGGGATGTCAAGGCTGCTTGTCACAACCAGAGTGATACAAAACCACTAGGGTTTTTGTTTGTATCAATGTTGACTTGAAAAGGACAGCCAATCACAGCTATATGACACACTAAATAAATCTTTGGGAAAAGTCCAAAAGAATTTAGGGATAAAACCAGGAGAGGGTTATAGAAATTAAATAGGATTCTATAAAATTACTCTAAAAACCTAACTCATTCAATAGAAAATGATCTTCTTGCTCTACCAACCTAGAAACATCAATAGAGTATTATACACCTACTAGAGAATTCCATACACTTACATAAAATTTCGGTAGAAATGTTATTGTTCTTTACCAAATTCTCCTGGTCTTTTCTGTATGTTGGATTATGATCTTCCTAATTTGACATTACCCCAATATAACTCTATTTATCATGATCATTCATGCCATTGGTCCCTCCACCGTTCATCCCACCCCTTCCAGCAATGTCTAGTCCCCGATGCTGGAAAGGAAGATGAAAATGCATCTAGCTAAATATCCAAAACTTTACATGGGAAAAATTGCTTCCTGTCCACTGCAGGTGATCACTTTATAGCCTGGAGCCAGAGCACTGACAGTCCTTGTTTTAGCCTCTTAGAACAACTGGGTGGTTATGCGCAAATCAACCAAATGTTTTAGATACAAGACTTATCTTCCTAGGAGTTCTACAATGTATGATACTAAATTTGAGACCATCTCTGCTTTCTTTTCTCTGCCCAGATTCTATTCCTGGCCAGGGAGGGGGGCCCTACATTTTCAGCTTCCCCTCCTCAACATATTTCCCAACGGATGCTTATTGACTCTAGCATTCTGTCCGGAAGTGACTATACCTACAGCAACACGCACCAACAATAGCAAGACTGCAGGATCACTGCAGGCTGCCCCTACAGCTGATGCCTAGCAGAGTGGGGTCATTAATTAGCCAGGTTACCTTAGCTCAGCAACAGAAAATCACTCAGACGTCTGTTCCCTCCCTTCTGCCCCTTTCCCCCTCATCTTTCCCTCCGGGAAGCAGGTATTGCAAGCCGCAGCCCCTCTGACGAGTGGGTAGAAAATCGGGACTCTCAGGACTAATTAATGTTCTTGGGATTTTGAGCTACAGTCTGCGAGGTGCAGCGTCCTCACTAGAGGTCAGGCTTTGTGCACTGCTGAGAGCTGCTGTGCTCTGGTGTTTACATGTGATTTACAAAATCCATTGTTTGGAAATGTAAAAAAACCAGCTAAGATTCTGTAACTCTTCTGTCAAATGATCTTGGCAACAACATCTGGATTCAGAATCTGGGGGGAAAGGGGAGGGATTTTAAAATTACAAAACCAAACTGTCTTGAGCCTCCACCTGGAAATCTGGGGAAACTCACCACCGCCCTGGATACTTCTAAGGCGACATCTACGCTCTGAGCTAGGAGTGTGATTTCCCCTATTCGTGTATTCGTACTCGTGCTGCGCTGCTATATGTACTTGTGCTGGCGCTCATCGAATTGTGTAGTCGAGCAGAGGAGTCCCATCCCTAGCTCGCTGTACAGACATAGCCTGAGAGGCGGTACTTCCCCACTTGCAGGCATGGACTCTGTTTATAACCAGAGAAAACTTTTATTTAAGGGGAGAGCAAACAACAGCATTAGGTTGGGAAAACACCTTCACAGTGGCTCAGAAGCATGCGCAGTAAATAAACCCTGAACCCCGCTGTATCTTGGCCAGTAATCCTTTGCCTGTTTCCCACCTTGCGGTGTAAAAGGCCAAACAAGGACCGTCCCCTTTGCCTTCACCGCACCCCACTTACTGTTTGTTGTCTGGAGTCAGCAAAGACCTTAGAGTTGAGGTGTAGGTTCAGGTGGATTTTAGAGTTGTGTGTGGGGATGGGGGGGGCGTAGATGCTTCCACTCCTCCTGCTATGCTGCCCTGTTGGCACTGCCTTTCGCGGCAACGCTGTGCTCTGAGGTTCTACTACCTAGCCCAGTTCTTAGTGGTTTCACTGGGTAGTGTGGAACCTCACTGGTGCCGCCACCCCTGCGTTCTTTCACTGCAACACTGTCCCTGCCCCAGATCTGAGACTCAGCTCCTAGGCCAACTTATCAGTAATCAGCTCCAGTGATCACGAAGAAGAAACAGCGGAGTCTGTTCTGCTCTGTCTTTAAATGCTGGAGGGCTTGCAGGGCATGGGCTGGAGCCCGGGCCCTGAGATTTTCTGGATTTCAGAGCCTGGACATGAATGAACATCTACCCTGTCATTGGTCAGTGGAATGAATAAACTAACCAATTAGTTGACCTGGGCTCTGGGACATGCTGCCAATTTTGTTGTTACGTAGACAGCCCCTAAGACCGTTTAGACAGAGTCTGCACCCCCTTCTTCCCCACGTTGGCATATTGCATCATTATCCCACGCTCAGTGAGCGAGGTTAAAGTGAGGGGGGTCCCCTCATTTATTGCACAGTTCTGCTCTCCTGTAGTCATTTGATAAGGATAGCCAAGTTGCATCAGCCCTGCATCCAAGACTTAAGTGCATTTTAACCCCCAAACAGCCCCAGTTGAGCTCTATGCTCTGTGGTGTTTCGGCGGGTGGGAGGGCCGGGCCAGCACCCATGGAGCGCATGCTGGTGCAGCATTCACAGGAAAAACGTGGCTGCATTTCCCAGGCGCTGAACGATAGCGTTAAGGAGAACCTTTTAAGACAATGGTCGTGCTCAGTGGAAGGGTAGTCCCATGGCATGTTTCAGGAGGTGCACATATCACCTCGCAGTGCTGGGGAAGAATTCCCTTCATCCTTCCATCTCCTTGAGGCTTTCCCAGTGTGCATTAATGAGGTACCCTATAGGTTCTTTTCGCCTGCCTCTCAAGCATCAATTATGGATGCTGCCAGGAGCGGGACACCCGACTTCATAGCCTGGCTGATCTGGCCCTGCACATACTATGTCCCATACCGGCTCCCCCCCCACTTTCTCCCAACACAAGTTGTGGCTGCAGCATGATCAGAGCTTGCCAAACTGGGTATTGTGTCTGTGACTGCCTGGTACGCGCCCACCGCAATCAGCTAGGTGAGGGCGCAAGTACTCGGGTGTACGCTGACAACTGCACGCATCACGGTGCAGGCCCTAACAGGGTGTGTACGTGGAAGGGAGGACACCCGAAGCAGCCTGTGTTTATCAATTTGGCAGTATTGATTAAATACAGAGACCGTCACTGTCCATAGATCCCTGGTGTTTCATTTCACTGTGGTTTCTCTGGTTTTGCAAGGTACAGCCACAAACTCAGAGGATAACGAATTACTCCGGGTGGGTCATTCAATTTGCTGACTCAAGTTAAAGGGCCTGAGGCTGATCTCGCCCACGCTAGTTTTTTCTCCAGCGGCATTAGTAGAGTCGATCCGGATTCAAATCAATGTGAGATTCAGATGAGGCACGACAGCTTTTCCTTAAACCTCCAGTTGGTCGTTCAGACAGAAAATGGGGTTCAATGGGACGGCAATAATAAGGCATGATTATGTCTCTCACCCGCCTGCATCAGGCACCTAGACAGTCCCCCCTGCCGGAGGTCACAATAAATAAAAGTAAGTTTGTTTGCTCTCCGCCTCATTGCCAAAGCTCCAATTAGTCCAACAGCTCTAGAACATGCTGCACTAGGAGGTCCCAGGCCTGGCATAGCCAGTAACAGGTCTCTGGGTCAGAACTGCTGTGTGCGTGCAAAGTTACTCAGCACCTGCCTTTAGTATGTCTGATGATAATCAGGGCCATAGGGGCTCTTGTACCATAGTGATGACTGTGGTCTAAAAGCTCACACAGAACAAGAGTACAGTAGAATGTCTTTAGACCCCCTGATTTTTACCATTGCTGGCACATACCTGGATATATGTACTGCAATGCTTTAACATGTAAGTCTTCATCATCCCATGCCATCACTGCAATTTACCTGTCACTGTTTGTCTCCATAACCAGGCAACGAGTGTTTCAAGCAAACATATCCTGGTCGCAGTCCTGCCTGGTTTGCCCACATCTGCTGAGCTCTTCATTTTACCATATCAAGGTGCCACAGGAGAAACCAAAAGAACAGCAGAAGACCTCGAACAGGTATGTTTCTGCTCTTTGCAGAAGTGTGTGTGTCAGCAGTGGGAAGGGGAGCAGGGAATAGATATCCAAGGCAGGTTAGGAAAAAAAAAATAAAGCGCAGTTATATCACATGCATTGGGATCAAAACCACGATCCTGGGCCAGGCTAAGTCCTTGTTGCTTTGCCTCAGAAGTGCAACGGGGACATGAAGCTGCCCTAATGGGCCAACTGGGAACTCTCATGCAGCAGGGAATCCCCCAGTGATGTAAAGTTGGCATCAATCCACATCATCTACTAGGTGGCATTTTAGGGTGAGTGGGGATGGGAGCGGGCGTGGCTGGGATCCCTAGAGAACTGTTCCTGCTGACATGAGTTAGAGCAGCCCCATCAGGAGCACAGCCGGAGAGTTATGGAGAAAGCCTGGCCAGGTTCATTGATTATTAAGGTCAGAAGGGACCATTTGATCCTCTACTCTGACCTCCTGCATAACACAGGCCAGAGAATTAGCTAGTGTCAACGTTCTGTCTCTGGGGCTAAAATAGCTAGGAATAACTTGCTGCGGGTTTTACTTCACACTGTGAAATGTGGCCTGTCTGTGAGATATTTTCACTGTTTCTGTTTGCACGTTGAGTGGCCAGGTCTTGCCTGAAGAGGAGCTTAAGGTGTGCAGTGCCTCACAGGTTTATCCCCTGTATTAGGGCCAAGTCCCCAGGGTTGCAGAGCTTCTGGATGGCAAACGGGCCCCAGCACCTCTCAGGATGTGCTTCTTGGTCCGTGGAACGAATAAACTAGTTCTTCCTCCTGGCAGCTAAATCAGCGTTACTTTCCCCTCCCTTTCTGTTCATTTGACATGTTTAGCCAGAGTGGCCTGGAATTTACCCCTACCAGTGTCAGTCTCTTGCAGTGCTTTGAAAACCTGTGTTAACCACACCCTGTTAACAAGGCTCGGAATTGCTTGGTCACCCGCATTCTCATATTTATCCTTGCTCAGCCTCCATCTTCCTTGACAAACTACTCAGCGCTGTAATTTACACCCTGTGCAAGCAATAAGCAGTTGGGAAGGAGATTTACCACCCCGCAACCCGTTCCCTTTTCCACTCTAAATTGGAAAGGAAGGCAGTGCGTGGACTATCTAATTTGCAGCGGATGCAGCTCCTCTCTGGCACTCCGCTGCGTATTGTGTTCTACAAATTATTATATATATTTTTCCTTGTAATTCCGGAGCCTCTGTGGTCGTAAAGAAAGGAACCACTGGCATGCTGTCATAAGCCTTTTCAGGGGAGACGAGAGCTAGTGGGACTGCAGCAGCATCTCTGCTATTCATCCTGTGGGGGCCAAATTGTAATCTCTCAAGTTACAGAAGTTATTGTCAGTTCATCACCAGCAGTTTCCTGTGGAGCAGCCTCGTTGGCCATAAAACAGGTATTGTTTTCAGTGGGAACTGGCTGATGCAAGCTCACTATGTCTCACTCAGCATTCAGAGCTCCTGAGACTAGCTCTAATACTGTACGAATCACAGTTCCTCTGTTGCCCCTAGTTGAGTGTCTGCACTATTTCAAGCTGCATCTAAACCCCAGAGGCAGCATTTTGATTGTCCCTCAGTTCATTTTAGAACATCTTATGGTGATGTTTTCTGACAATGACCTAATTTGCTCCCTTAGTACTTTGCATGCCTCGTTCTCTTTATACTGCAGGTCTCCTGCTTTTCGTTTACAGGAGGTTTCTGACTTCACAACTACAAAATCAAATGCTCTGCTACAAGATGGGAAATAGCTGGCAGGCTGGTAGTACTGTTGAAAATGATCTGGAGATCATAAATTGAATATGAGGCAACAACATGATGCAGTTGCTGAAATGGCTAATATCATTCTGGAGTGTATTAAAGGAGCGTTGTATGTAAGACTTGAGAGAAAACGTCCTTCTCTTCTTGGCCCTGGTGAGGCGGAAGCTGGAATGCTGCGTCCAGTTCTGGGTGCCACACTTTAGGAAAGCTGTGGACACATTGGAGAGAGTCCAGAGGAGAATAACAAAAATGATAAAAAGTTTAGAAAAACTGGTCTCAAGAAAAGAAGGGGTGGGGGGGGACAGAAAGATAACAGTCTTCAAATATGGTAAAGGTTGTTATAAAGAGGACAGGGACAACTGTTCTTCGTGTCCACCAAAGGTAGGACAAGAGGTAATCAGTTTAATCTGCTGCAAAGGAGAATTAGGTTCAATATTAGGGAAAAAGAACCATAAGGATAGTTAAGCACTGGAATCGGCTTCCAAGGGGAGCTATGGAAGTCTCCTCAATATACAGCACTTGCCAGGGATGGTCTAGATGCAGTTGGTCCTGCCTCAGCACAGAGAGCAGGACTGAGTGACCTCTCCAGGTTCCTTCCAATCCTACATTTCTTCAATTCTCTGAGTCCTCTAAAGTCATGTTGTGTGAGTGAGAGAGCGAGTGAGAGCACTTTCTAGTTATTTCTTCAACCCTGAAGTCATGTGGGACCAAATTGAAGTTTTGTGATCAAACCCTGGGATTTATCATATGGGACCAGAAAAGCGTTCATGAATTCTTTAATAAAAAAGGTTTCTAAATGGAGGATTTAAACTGACGTATTAACCCGTTTGTGAGGTTAGCACACAGAGTCTCCCGTCAAGATCATGGTCCCATTGTGCTAGGTGCTGTACGGACATGTAGTGATAGACTGTCCCTGCCCTGAAGAGTTTGCGGTCTAAAGAGATAAGACGGAAAGGGTGAGGCTCAAGACATGCATGTTCCTCTTCAGCAACAGCGCTTGCCCCGGTTCAGGGGAACTGGAAAATGATCCTTATTCTAAACAAAGTGAAACTGACCAGGCCAGTTGCACCGTCTAAGCTTAATGACATTCAAAAGCAAACAGCATAAATTCACACCTGCCACGCTTCACACACGGGGTGTGATCTCTCCCCATGATCCTCCCCTGGCAACATCCAGCAGCTCTCAGAGACTCGCAACTGCCCCACCTGACTGCTGGTGGCCACTGTGCCAGGAACTCGCAGCAGGAAGACTCTCTCCTGTGATCTTGATGTCCTGCTGCTGGTGTCCAGAGAGCGTGAAGGAGGAGGAAGCAGCCTGATTTGAATGTGGGAAGGATAGGGGGAGGCTGCGATGACAGAGCTGCTGGGGAGGAAGAGAAAGGGCAAATGGAGGGAAGATGTCTTGTGGGCTGTACCACGCTTGACAGAGATAAGTGTCTTGTCAGGCCTCCCCTTAGAATAATGCATTTGTCACTTATCTTCTTGTCAGAACCACACAGTTAGACACTGGATTTTTTTCTGTACATACAGTACCATGGTCGTCATCTGTATTTGCAGATTATATTTATAGACATGAACTACATTCACTGTATTCCCCGAGGAGAATTTCTCTTTCAATCAGTCTGATTGCTCATGACAGCTGAAAAAAGTGCTGTGTACAGGGCTGGTTTTCAATATGTAGCTCCCGCAATTAAAATCTTAATATTCCATGAATGGTGCTTTCAAGGACCTCAAGTTATTGAGGCCATTTCTATCTGCTCCAGTTAATGCAAGATTGTCCCCTTCAGAATAGTAACTCTGATAATTGACACCTTTTCATCCTGCAGGACCCCAAAGCACTTTACACGCTATGCAAGGGGTCACTCCACTCACCACTGAAATGCAACTGCTTCTCCATGGAAAGGTGGCAACTGACATATGGCTTACTTCTGCAATTGCCTAGGGTCACATCTTACCCAGTATGAACTGCAGGAATAATTTACACTGCCGGAGTGTTACTACGTGATTTACAGGATGGCCCACCACCACCATTAAGACACTCCTGCAACTCAAAACAAAAGGAAAAAATGCCGTGGACTCTTAGAATGTCGTTCCTAGACATTATGCCACATACTATAGACACATGCCATGGAGGCAGGGGATGTAAAATGTGCTTCAAAAGCACTTGAGTTGAGGGAGAATCGCTCATTAACTGTTTCCAAAGGGCTGAGTAATTTCAGAGCACAAGTCTCATTGCAAGTCAGACACCCTGGTGAGCCGTTCGGATTCGGTTTAATAGCGCATAGTGACACACACAGCATACTGGTCTATTACAGCAGATGGTCTCTAAATGGGTTAGGTTTTTGGCAGTTTTGGAACTATTACTGGTACTTAGGCAAGTGCAGTGTGGGCTGAAGTGTAGGGGTGCTGTGCAGAAGTTTGCATACCTAGTGAGGGTTTTGGTGTTTGCCATAACCTATCCTGGTTCTCTAGTTGCATTTGGTCTCCAGCGCTAGTACAGAATCAGACTCCAGAAGGAGGCCATGTCGTGAGCTGGTTGCAGAGATTCAAGGACACGAGCCCCAGTGAACTCTGCCAGTGGCATGGCCCCACTGGCAAATGACGACGACAGCCTGCAGTCAGCAGCCAATCAGAATCAACACGCTGCAGCTGCATCCTGCATTAGACAGCTAAAGGGACGGAAGATGGGATGGCTGACAGAACAGCAAATGAGCAATAATGAATCGGGAGGCTTGAAAGGAATTGGCCAATGCTGCACGCACCACGTGGGACACGAAGGTGCGTGAGCAGGATGCAGACAGCTAGTTCTCACCATGTGTGTCCTGTGCTCCTTTCCCCTAATCCCTTTCCAGTTCTACCTCCTCTCCATTGCAGAGGGACCCCTTTCCAGCTTTGACTAATATTTATCTGCCTCTATTTTCCATCCCCTCCTAAAAGATTTCTCAGCAAAATAGCAGGCACCATTTGCAATATTCCCCTTCTTAAAGAGCTGTCTCCCCTATTCCAAACCTGCACATACTAACAGGGTCTAGGCAACAAGAGCTTGACTTTCAGAGGTGCTGAGCAAGTTGAACAGACAGCACCTCTGCGAACCAGGCCTCACGCATAGAATTAAAGATCCATATTAACTAGAAGATGATATGGATGCTCGTCAAGAACATGCTTGCCCACACATCTGTGCTTGCAGCCCTGAGGTTTAACTGGACCCTGAGAGAAATTTGCACTCACCTTTTAAAATGTATGGCCATGAAATGCACCAGAATTGCCTGTGAAGGGACTTTATCTCTCTCTGCGCCTTGAGCGACTACTGTAGCAGAGTGGTGGGTTTTTTTCTGTTCTCAGGATCACTTGTCTCTGCAAAATGATGACAAGTTGTTCTTCAGCCTCTGTGAAAGACGACTCGTGTCTCCTAGAGGTGAATCTCAAATTTACCCTCTTTCTGAAATGCCCAGACGTCTCCCAAGCTCACCTATTGCCCCAGTGAACACCGGCATCTCTCTCTTTCTCCCAGGCTTCCTGTGTCGAGAACATGCTATGATTCTCCAGCTCATTGTCCCAGTGCATTTTTCCACCTGAGGTTTAGGACCTCTCAAGTTCACCTAGGACCACGGATGGCTGGCTGTTGTCCCAGTGCGACAGTGGAGTATCTTTTGGAATCATCTCTATTGTGGTCTCAAGGCAGTACTTGATATTAATAATGCCTTTCACTGACATCAGCTCGTTCATTAAGGAATCTCAAAGAAATTTACGAAGCCCCATAACACTCCTATAAATCAGTCCAGTATGATTACCCTCATCTCAGTGATGGGAAAAGTGAGGTCCAGAAACACTATGTGACCCAGCCCAAGTTACACAAGACCTGTAGCAGAGCTTCAAGCAGATCTCTGTTGTTTTGAGTCCCACATCACTCTTCTAACCAGTAGACAAAATTCCTTCCTACAATGTTTAATGTTTAATTCTTTCTTTAGTCGTTTACTGAGTCATCCATTGAATTGAAAAAGTCAGAACATGTCACATGTTATGTGCTAGTTGGGAATCTTGCACAAGATCTGTGTAAAAATTCAGATCCTCAGCTAATGTAAATTGGTGTATGCGCCACTGGAGTTAAAGGGGATGTGCCAGTTTACACTGGCTGAGGATATGACTCCAAATTCTTGATACTCAGGGTCTAGTTCTATGTGTAGAAACATACCCTTTTAGAGTCTTCTAGTTCAGTTTATTGCCACACAGAGTTCTCAGCCAGTCCTCACTCTGACAAAAGTCAAAGAGAAGCCAAATTAATTTTGTTTTTGTTCTGTTGGTAAATTGGAATCTCTTTTTTCACCAACTGTCTGTTGTTATTATTCATTTTATATTCTTTGACGAAAGAATGATACATGAAGAATGATTTCGGTTACAGAATTATCTTTGCACATCTTGCTTAATTCTGCAAATGAAGCAGATAAAGTCAATGAGGCTCGGTTAAGGACCAAAACTAATTCTGAAAGCTAATTATTTTCAGAGGGGAGACTCTTGAAGATTATAAATTAGGAGTTTGCTATTCTGAGAAGCTACACCTTCAGTTTATGTCACCGAAGGGCAAAGGATGTAGAAGGACTTTTTTTTTAGGCCTACCATTTTTCCAAATAAGGGCATGTTTGTTAAACTGCTCTCTGAACTAGACACAGTCGCTTTGATGTTGTCTCACCTACCTTTCTGGCAAAACACATCCCTAGCACCAGGAGGGTGACCAGATAGCAAGTGCGAATAATTGGGACAGGGGATGGAGGGTGATAGGTGACTATATAAGACAAAGCCCTGAGTAGTGGGACTGCCCTTATAAAATTGGGACATCTGGTTCCCCTAAGCACTGTTCCATCCAGGAGATATAAAAGAGGACACAAGGCCTCCAATGTGAAGCCCGTTGAAAAGTCTTTCTATTGACTTCATTGGGAATTGGCTAAAACCTCAAATGTGGAATTCCCTCCTAACCACAATGGGCTGAAGTCAAACACTGCTTGAGCCTGGAGCTATGCCAGGTTTAGGATCTGACGTCCTTGTGACCCATCGGGAGTGGACACTAGTGCTTTATACCATATAAAAGCTAGAAACCCCCATTTGCTAAATCCACGGCCAGCTTTGGATAGCTTTACTCACACAGAGTAATAGTGTACCTTGGAAGTCTCGTTGGTTCTATACAAGGAGTGCAGTCCGACTCGACATGAGTAAGGCTATCAGAATCTACGGAGAGGTGTCCATTTCTAATTGAGGTTATCACTGTGAATTCATACTCTGGCGTTCTTGCTTTATCTAGCCTTGCATTCAGGCCAAAATACTGGCGCTCAGTTCAGGATATTTATATACCCTTATATTATTTTTAGTCCTTTTTAGAAGTTTCTAAAATATGTTGGCTATCATTTCTCTCTTCCTCTTGCCTCTGTGCAGTTGGAATTACTCATTTCTAAATTAGCCCCCCCTGCACCCAACCCCAAATTATATGTGTGCGATTTTCAAAGCTGTGTAAGGGACTTGCTCAAATGGCTTTGAAATCCTCTGAGTGTGTCATCAGATGGACATATTGTTGTCCAGATTGTTCAGAGCTCCCAGTAAAGAGCTTTGCTCAGGGAACAGTACCTAAAAGCAAGTGTTATTGGTCCTGGAAAAACCCAGGAGCTGTGTTACGTATTCTTCAGTGCCATCTACTGGCACTTTACCTATTAACTATCTCTTTACATATATATATATAGACATCTGGCATCCCAGGACATAGATCATTTCTTAAGACTCACTTTTGCTGCAATGCCTACAACCCAGCCTGCTAAGGGAGTGAGGGACCGGGACTGTGGTTCCCAGCAGAGGCAGACAGACTGGAGTTAGCACACTAACAATAGCAATATGGCTGTTACACTCCGGGCAGCAGCTCAGGCTAATCACCCAAGCTGAGACCTTAGGCATTTCCATATAGTGCTTTCATGCTGCCTGCATGAGAACAGAGGACTTGTCGGGCACCAAAACAAAAATTGGAGCAATGCCTGCTTCAGAAATGAGGGGTGGCCTTGGGACGGGAGCCAGGTTTTTATGTTCCCTTTCCCCATCTACGTCTGAGAGGTGCAGAACAAAGATGTGCAGTAAGATCAAGCGGCCCCCAGTCAACGTTCTAGCAAACTGCGGCTCCGATCCGCACTGCAGGATGGGCGGGTAAGAAGAAAACCGAGCGCAGGCAACAATGGTTGAGGAGTCAAAGCCCGTGCCTGCAGGATCCACAAATCAAACGTCTGGCTCAGGAAGCCTGTGTCCGGGTGACGTCCAGTTCGTTCATCCCCGGCTGCTGATGGGAGTTACCCTATGGAGCAGTTATCAACACTGTGGCTGTCAGTGCAGGAAAACAATCTGTGCTTTGCTTCTTTGCTGCTGTCATCACTTGTGTGCAGGGAGGCTTTTGTGACAGCTCTGGGCTCATGCCATTCTGCCCGTTGTGCAGGAAGAAGGTTTATTTTATATAAGAATCCAGTGTTATCGACCCTGCGCAGGACAAGTGGGATTTTAATGCTTCCAGACTATGCTTGTGCCAGACAGACACTCGGGGGCATTCTCATACCTGAGCTGATCTGTGCCAGGCTATGATCCTCCTCCATCCTCTGCCCACATCATTGAGTAAACTTTCCCTGCCGGCAAGCTGGTACCTGCATTCTCCTTCTTGGGGCACCTCTTGCATAGCCATGGTGGTTGCACATTACATTTGTCTTTACCTGGACTGAGACATGCACGATTCCCACCTGCACAGCTTTCCTCCTCACTCAATCTGCCTGGGTGCTTTGCATCAGAAATAACAGAAAGCGGTCTGCTCTGCTATTTGCTGTGGCTTGCTTGAAAACTATACCATGGTCAATCTCTGCCTGGGCCTGGATTCAAATTACAAAGGACAAAGAACAACCTCACAAGGATGAGGATGGCTCGTGGCTGGTTGCAGCTTGGCTTATGCTATGTCCATTACTGCCACAAGCTATTAATGCCTGTGGTTTTACAGCATTTCCATCCACATCTGTCACTCCTTTTTTGGGGCGGTGTGGTGGTTCCCTGTAGCTGCCGGACTCTGAGTGCTAGCTTACTTGACAGGTGTAACTTGTACTTCATTCGTGTACCAGGATGAATTTCCTCTCTATCCACGTTGTCTGGAGCTCAGCAATTCAATCACATCCACAGCATCTGCAGATGAATCTTTATAAGCTAATGTTATTTAGTCTTCCTCTGGGTAGAAAAATATTTACAACACATTCTGGTGCCACTAAAAAGAATGAAAACCAGAAATGAGATATATATTTTTAAAAATAAAAAGCCATAGTCCACTGTTGCCAAACTGATATTTGACATTGGATACTGAAAAAATATAACTAAGAATGTTTAAAAATACCCAAAAAACAGATACATCTCAGACTCAAATAATAGTCAAAGAACCACTTAATCATATCTCTGTAGTAATACTGAAATAACCTAACGTGAGGAAAATCAGGAACACAAAAAAGATGGTTTAAAAATGATTGGCATGTATGTTTCCCTGACAGTTTTTCATTAATCTTTGAAAAGGAATAAAGATGTATTTAAACCAAGTTAGATTAAATAGTGGGCACAGATGTACAGTTGTTCCTGAACTTCACTTGGCTGTCAAAAATCCAACACTGTCATGTTGAGTTATTTTCAAGTTTTCCAGCCACCTCTTCCCCCCCACACCCTATCTCCCACTAATCTTGTGCCTGTTAATAAAGTGGAGAATTGTTCACAACTCTGAGAACTGATAGGATGGATGAAACAGCTGGAGAAACTGAGGCGGTAAGTATCCAAACAGAACATTTTGCAAAGTTTTATACCTCATTTCCATATACAATACTTCTATTCTCTCTGCCCTGTCTATTTAGACAGTAAACTCTTCAGGGCAAGGTCTAATCCTTAATTATGGGTATGTACAGCACCTGGCACAATGTGGCCCTGATCTCACCTGAGGGCCTTTAGGAACTACTGGAATGCAAGGAGCAATAATATAGAGAAAGAGGTACCGTATACATCATCTAGAGCTACATGAAAAAGAAAAATCTGCCTCACTGAGGTTCAGGAAAACAGTCTTTAAATAGCGTTCTGGCCAAAGCCCGATTCCCCTGCTCTACAGACTTTGATCCTCGATGGGCTTCGTGCCAGCAGAGTGGTTCTCAAATCCTGAAATAGCATCACTTACGTGTCCTGTTCCCTGAAATCTGAGGAACCCATGTCCGGTGGATCTCCGTTGCCTTCAGCAGAGGGTGGTTCATAAATGTCAAGGTTACCAGAGACTATCAGGAGGATCTAGTCTGACCTTGTGCATCGCACACACCAGTGCACATGACCCGGTTTTTAGCCTGTGAATTTTTCAGCTTTGCTTGCGTTGATACCACAGGGCACTCGTCTGCTCTCCGTGGGTTGGTACCGCAAACGTTTGTGGAAATGAGTATTATTACTCATGTGGGTAGTGTCTTTGATGGCAATGGGATTTCTTCTGTGAGAAAGGTTATTCATGTCACTCGCTGATATGAGTACCTACTAATAACACACAAACATCTATGCCGTCCTGCCAGCTGTGCCCAGCTGCTGTACCTTTTTTCTTCAGAAGGTACTGTACCGTAAATCCTTGTGGACTAGCACTTTGAACATACTTTTCCTGTGTAAAATCTCTGCTTTGTAGATGGCCCTGTTTCTCTATAGCCATCAGTCATCTGACGAGACCACATACAATTTACTCACCCTTTTTTCCCCATTTCTTCCAGATTTCAGAAACATTGATCCACAAACTGAACCAAAACCTGGTCCAGTTTGTGTTGAAGCCTGGAGTTCGAGTCCTGGTCCACGCCGCCCATTTAACAGCAGGTCAGTAGGCACCCTTTCAAAGTCTTGCCCGTTGTTGAGCAGCATGCTTTATTGTAAGTTCCTTGCTAGCAGCAAAGTAGGATCTGCTATTGCTCACACTTGAAAGACTTTATATTTGTAATAAGCAATCATAACTCAGATGAAAGTGCACACACCACAGTGTCACCCACGCCTACATTTATGCATCGTACCAAAAAGGTTTATTAGTGACAGATATTGCAACTGCATGCAACATCTCTGGGGACTGTATTGTATTAAGCACATGAATGGTTTACGTGGGCCAGGGACTGTAGGCCATTCCGGGGGGGAGGCTTGCCACAGCTCCACCAGGAACTAGGAACAGTGGGGGTTGATTCAGTTGAATCACTCAAGGTGTAAACACCTCCAGAGAAATACTACCCCCTGGGGAAACTTGCATATACTGGCTGAAACTGGATTTCCTAGAGACTAACAGACAAAGAAACGGCTTTGGGCATAAAAAGGCAGCATTTAAACCATCCCGGGGCCTTCTTTCTGATCCGGCAAATGGACAGTGAGAATGCTGCTGTTTGGTTCTACAGGAAGCAGGGAAGGCAATAATTCTGGGACCCAGATGAGATGTTGATCAGAAAAAGCCAGAGTCAAGGAAGGTGGGGAAGCCTGCAATTCATTCAGAGAATCTAGCACCGGATTCAAAACCTCACACCTAAGGGATCTAGGGACGTGAGATTAGGACATGAGATTAGGACATTACCACCTAAATAATTCACACTTGGGACCTGAGTCAGGTCTGAACGGCAGGGGGTTGGACAAGATGCAGGGCATGGGACTAGATGATCTCCTGAGGTCCCTTCCTACCCTAATCTCCTATGATTCTATGAATGCTGGTAGCCACAAATGAATGCCTCAGTGTGCCAACCAATTGCACCAGCTAGTCCTCTGTAATACCAGTCATACATCTGCACCACTTTAAATCATCTGTAACTGTGCTTTTGAGTGGTGCTGGTGTGTGAACATCCACACAGCGGCTCATTTATGCTTGTGCTGGAGCCCCAGAGAAAGAGTGGTGTTGTCTGCACGAACTCTATCTAAATGTTCAGCTCCACCTTGCCCACACATTGCTACAAAGCAGGTGCTCGTTCATGCAGATGAATAATGATGACTCAGTTTATTTGCACCTGTGCCTCTGTTCCTTAGGCCTAAACTGGAGAAGGATTAATTTATGGTAGTTCTGGACAACGAGTTGCAGCCCATTCATCACATTCAGTGCTACTTCTCAGCCAAAAACCAAACCAAACAAACAACCCACACATGTGAGGCAAAGTAAAATATACCAGTATTCTACGTCTAGCTGTAAAAGGGCCGTTGGTAACCTGGCTCCCATCCCAGCATTAGAACAAGAACATTGAGCAACACTGAACTTAACTAGTCAGAGAGCCACTTTGTCATCGCACAGAGCTGCGGATCCACAAACAAACGAGACAGGCTCCGAAGACAAAACGGTGTTTAATGAGTTTATAGTAAACTATTATTTCATAATGATACTTATCTTCCATTAGAGTATGTTTCTTGAAGCCAGAACATCAAAGCAGAATTTTTCACTTACGTTTATTTGCTGCCAGCTCAAACACAGATTTCTTCTGTATTTTATCTGGCGGTGTGTCTACTCTGTGTTTGCTTGTGTGTTGTGTTTCTGAGTACGTGCATAAGCATGTGCTAGCGCAGTTGTGTGTGCGTAAGAGAGCGACTGCGGCATGTGTGTTCGTTGGCTCTGTTTAAGGTGTGTGTGTCTGCTGGATGCAGATGAGCACGCAATATTATGAATCTGCTGTATGTAATCGTTTGTGTGTGTTGTGTGCCTGGCTCCGGTACGGCTGCTTTATTTGTGTAACGGTGTGCACATGATTGTGTGTCTGCATTACTCTGTGTAGGTGTGTGTGCCCAGGCACATTTGCATCTGTTTTGTGTGTGCATGTATGAGTAATTGAGTGTGTTTGTGCCTCTGTTTTAGTTTAATTTAAAACTTATTCTTGGGGTAGCCACCACATCAATGTCAGAATGTTGCACATTGCCTTCCATAGACATATCATGTAAGGTGTGTTATCAAGAACTGCATGTGGCTCCATGGAGAGGCGTTGCATGAATGCTCCTCGATACGCTTGACTTTCTTGACCCTGTACACTTCCATCCTCTAAACAAGGCACAGGATGGGGGATGATAGAAGGTGGAGAGAGAGGAGGAAGAAGAGTGCTCTGTTTGAAGGAGGAAAGGGAGGAAGGAAGAGGCTGGAGATGGCATTAGCTGTATAGAGAATTCTTTCCAGTCCGGGCTGTGTGGATATTCTAAAGATCTCCTCTCTTGTAGCTCCGCTGGTGGACCTCACGCCCAGTCACAGCGGTTCGGCCATGCTGATGCTCCTCTCCGTGGTGTTCGTGGGATTAGCCATTTTTGTAATTTACAAGTTCAAAAGGTACGACCTCCTCCCCTCCCCCACGTTGTCGTCGACAGACTCAGGTCTACAAAGTGTGACGTGAGCCGTCGCGTACATGGCAATGATGGTTTCTGTTAATGTTTTAGGAAGATTCCGGGCATTAATGTTTATGCACAGATGCAGAATGAGAAAGATCAAGAGATGGTCAGTCCAGTCAGTCAAAGGGAAAGCATGCCTAATGTCCCTCAAAGTGAACTGATGAGCCCTGAGCAACTAGTAGATGAGAAGTTGGATACCCGGCCCATAGGTAAATAACTTCCAGAAGCCAACACCTGGTCAGATTCTAAGTTCTAATTGGCTAGATTTATTCTGAACCTGCTTCCCTCCCTCTTCCCAGAGCACTCCCCCCTCTACTGCTGTGTTAACGTCTCTAAAAAGCACCAAGCTAACTCCTTCTCCCCCTCCACCTCCACGTGATGAAAAAGAAATGAACAGCCGAAGTCTTTGCCCACGTAGTTTTCTGTGTAGTCCTCTCTGTTCCTGAAAACCTCTGTAGTCACATCATCGCTAACGTGTGCTGTCAGAGCAATGTGTTTCTGGCACTTGGGTAATTATGGGGTAAGCACTAGATTGCAGAGGGCACGCGGACCTTTTTTCCGGCACATGGGGGCAGGGAGGGTAAGGAAAGCTTCAATGCTCAGCCTGAGTTGTGGTGTTTGGTGCCTCAGCGCATAAGCTGCTCCTAAGTGCAGGGCAGACAGTGAAATCACTACAGCTGGCCACTTGGGAGGCAGTGCAAAATATGCATCTGTGTGTTGGACAGCAGGATTGGCCTTCAAGTGGACGTTTCTCAGAGGGGGAATAAACTGCAGCGATTGTTGATTGGGGCTGTACAAATAGGGTTTATTCCTCCTCTCGGGAACTCTGGTGCCATCTCTATTAACGTCAGTGGAGTAGCACCCTTGTAATTGGATGTAAGAATAAAACTAGAAACCAGTAACTGTAGAAACCCCCCTTTGTTTCACAACACTGAAGGAAAGTTTTACGGCCATTACTCAGGACGTGCTCAGATCCGTTTCTGTTCAGCAAAGTTCTCATGCAAGTGCTTAACTTGGCGTACATAGACTCAGAGACTCTAAGGTCAGAAGGGACCAATGCTTCAGTCCCACTCAGGTCACAAGGACGAAGGCCAGACTTAGGTACTTTGCTGAACTGGGGATCGATATGAACATGAGAAGAATTTAAATTCAACTCTTCCCGTAGCTGATCTGTGAGGTTGCCAGAGCCCACTACAGCCGATTTTGACGTATATTCTGAGCATTGTTGCATGTGCCTTGTGAAGTGACAATCCTGCAATCCCTGGCCATGTGAGTAGTCCCAATCATGTCCCGGAGTCTGCTTGCTTGCCTGAATAGGAATGACTCGCGTGAGTAAGGGCTAGAGAATGGGGCCCCATTTTAGGGGAGCGTCCGTTTTTAGCTGCCTGGCTTTGAGCAGAGATGAGTTATGGTTTTAACAGAGAGAGTTCGGACCTGCTTCACGCTGCTCCAGTGGTCCAAAGGGAATTTAACACTGACCGAAGGCACCAGCTGAGGAGTCCCCTATTGTAAGCAGACCTTTATTTGGAGTAGGACTCGAATAGGGAGCATCCCACAGAACTTAAGGGGAGGGAGAAATTAGGGACTGGAAGGGGCAAGCACAGAGTGTGATTCGGGCCCGGGCTCAATTCAGGGCAACACCTAGAGTGCTCTAACTTGTTCTGGGGCCCGGTATGATCCCCTAGAAGCCCCAGGATCAAGGAAGAGGAAAGCCAATGATTCGTTCCTTCTACAGGTGTGCCGGGGGTAGCCCTGGAGCAGCAGGGGACGTAGCCCTACAACTTTACTAGGTCTAGCAATGGCAGTTGGGCCACTTACGTAAGTCAGAGTTCTGCAGTGGTACTGTCCCAGCTCCCTCTCGTGCTGTCAGCTGCTGTTTAACTACAGCACCATAGATGGGGTTTAAATATTGCCCTGACTGAGACTTGGTGGAACCCTACTGAAGCCAATGGGGTGCAGAAGGTTTACTGCTGAGGAAGGATTAATCCATAATCATAAAGAAACAACCCGATAAGTCCCTCTCAGTATGTCTACGCTACCAAGCAGGAGACGTGCCTCCTAGCCCAGGTAGACAGACTCCGGCTAGCTCTGCTCAAGCTAATGTGCTAAAAATAGCAGTGTGGGCATTGTGGCACAGGCTGTGGCTTGATTGAGCTAGGATTGGGTGGTCTTGGATTTGGATGGCTACCCTGAGCCATTTCCAGTGGCACAAGAGCCACGCTGCTATTTTTATCATGCTGGTTCAAGCGGCAGTAAAGCAAAGCTGCTTATCCAGCTGAGACCTCACGCCTCCCAGCTGCAGTGGGGACCCCCCCCCGTAAAAGTGGGTTCATTATTTGCCAGCGTGAAGAACAAGGTGGCTGAATGGGAGCTCTTTGGTGACATGATAAGGTCTAGAGCTGTGTGAGAGGGGAATACAAAGGACGAAGATTCAAAGGTGGGATTCGCAAGGGAGACTTAGGTGCAGGTGTCCCATTTTAAACCAGAGTCCTCTTTTGGGGTGCTTTGTCCCCTGTCTGGTACTGAGATAAAACCAGACGTGGGGTGTGTCCGATATGGGAGGGGGGGAAGCCATTTTGCAGGGTGCGCATTGTGAAGTACCAGCGTGTCTGGTCATCTGGGAAGGCCGCTTTAGATGCCTAAGTCCAATAGTTAGATCCAATGGCATTCACAAAACCACTGTGCTCAACAGCGGCCTATCCTGGTAGGCCCCTGAAGTCCCTAGGCACCTACGTGTCTGCTGTTAAAGTCTCTCGGGCACCTCAGCTCAGTGGCCGGGCAGCCACACAGCTGCCTACGTCCTGATGTGGTCCAGCCACTCAGTGCCTAATGCCCTCCCCTAATTCCCAGCAGGATTCAGAGAGGCAGTGTTTCATCTTGCCATTAAGACCACACAAGCCCAAATGGCTGGAGGAGATGAGGTTGCAACCCTCACTTCCCCCTTTATAACAGTTGGCCTAGTGGTTAGAACTGCCCTCATGTGACTCACCCACATTCAGGTCCTCCCCTCGCCCCCTCCGGCCCCCGATGTGGAGCAGGGATCTGAACGTGGATCTTCCACCAGGGTGCCCTACCCCCGGAGAGATTCTAGTGCAAGTCTGTCTCCGTCTTTCCTGTTGACGCTCTTTGTATAAACAAGGAAAGAGTCACTGGCGCAGAGGAAGAGCTGGTTTGGGTAACTCCCCTGGGAGGTGGGAGCCCCAGGTTCCCTCCTGCTCCGTTGATATGCAGTTGAACAATCGGGACAGGAGACAATGAGCGCTCCCTGCCCCAGAATACCCCACAGCGGGGTGAGAGAACCCTAGCTCCACATTGGGGGCGGAAGGGCGGCTGAACCTGCCTCTCCCACCTCTTTGGGGGTGCTCTACCACAGTGGTAGAGGTCATGCGAGGGCCCCACCACTTCAGTTTTTCTTGGCCAAGGACTGATCTGCCATAGGCCCCTAACTCAAGGAGAGAGTTCACAGTAGAGATTGGTGCTGCTTTCCAGCCTTCTAGACCCAAGACCCCCTGAGGGAAGGGCTTAGGCCCCACCCCGCTCCTCTACATTTCCCATAGGCTAGATTGGGATGCTCAATGTGCTGTCTTCTGTGAATGCCATTCTTAGGCACCTCTCCCCCCCACGCCCACAGGGAGCTTGGTCACCTAATGCAGGCTGGCAACACCTCTCTGTCCCTTGTGAATCTCAGCCCCAGGTCTTTCTAGAGCTCAGCATTTCTTTTCTCCGGTGAGTTTTCTTTCATGGAAACAAAGCAATAGACAGAACAAGATGTTTCTCATTTGTGTGCATGTTGACTTGAAGCAGTTTTTCCGTCTGCCAGCAGAGACGAACGAACGTTCATGCCCTGTACCACTAGGAAATCAAAAGTCTGGGGTCCTTTGGTTCTTGCTTTTGCCTCCATAGCCCAAAGCAGAGTAACCACTTGCTGCAGCGAACCCTTCTTTTCCAAAGGCAGCTCATACAGTGGGTTGTCAAGTTTCCGACACCTTTTCATATCAGATGCCAGTACATGAGTTGGTGTAGTACATTATTTCATAGAAACACTGCTTTCCTCCCCCTCCCCCCCACCATCCCCTTTCCCGTCCCTCCATCTCTTCTCTTCAGCATGGGTGAATCATCTTCTTCAGAACGAGAACAAGACAGCCCATTCAACCTTCTAACTGGCAAGCGACCATTTCTGGGAAGAATGTGTCAGGCTGGAACAATTAACTCCTAACACCAAACGGCGTGACAGCTTAAAATATTTCATTCGCAGGAACCACTTTGTCATTCGGCTAACTATGGCTTTTGTTTTGTTTGTCTTTGCCACAGGAAGTATTTCCATAGCTGCTGAGACGCAAAGCACAAAAGAAATCCCTACCTATGTAAATGTTTGAACCAAGGACACCAGTATATGTATATATCTATATATATATATATATAAAAAGAAAAACTCACTGCATTTTGGACTTTTTAATTCTTCAGATGACAAAAGGTTTTTAGCTTTAATCCTGTGCATGTGGACATTATACTGAGACCGTGGTTGGAATTGCAGCGTACAGGTGCTCTATTTTAATAGGGGGGAAATGAAATCACCCTTTGCCCCTATAGCCCTTCCCTTCTCCCACAGCTCATGTCCCTCTCTCTCTTCTGATCAATTTCTTATTTGTAGAACATTCATAATGAGAGTGACCTACAATGCGCATGGGGTGTTTTGGGAAGAGGGTGGCAGGGCATAAGGGTACATGGCTTTAGATTTAATTGATCTTTTAGCATTGCAGGCTGTGGATCGTTAGCTGCTCCCACCAAAAGCCCCACAAGAACACATAGGAGGAGACACTGCAATGTTTCTAGGCTGGGTTGCTTTTGGTCTTCGTTTGGACTTTCGCATTCTCTGTCCTTCGTTCCACTGCCTGCATGCAGCGAAGCCAGGAAATCGGGACAGGTGCCCCTGAGCTGCAAAGCCAGATTCTTTCCTCATGACTGTTTAGCCCATTCACACCGAGGCACCTGCCCAGGTGGCATGATCCAGCGGCAGCCCCAATGCAGGCAGCCCCATCTCACATGCGAGATGCATGGCACAATTTGGGGTGTGCGTCTGCTGGCCCTCCAGCCCTGCCCTGCAAATATGACCCTACACGCTTGCTTCTCCTTCCCTCGCTTTGTTTTCCATTGTCCTGTCCCTCGTACAGCCATTTAGACCAGTGCAAAGGGGGGTAAAATGCTGCGCGAGCTCCCTGGTAATGGTTTCATGATCACTTTGCACTCTCAGCAGCATGAATCCTCCTGCTTTGGGGTCGAGAGCTTGGCTCTAGTTCACAGCTTAGGCTCCCAGCCTCAACCCTCTGGCCACCTGTCAGGGCCCTGTCCGTCCTCAGGCGTCTCGGTGCTATACGTCGGAGTGCAGCCTTACCACCACTGCCTCTCAATATACAGTACGCCCAGTGCTCTGGCAGCAGGTGTCACTGTACGGCATGTAGCTAGAGCAAGGCTGCCATATTCCAAATATATTTCCCAGCCCTTAACACCCAGGTTCAGTCTGTCCCTTACACTGCTCTTGGCCTCTGTGAGATACACGGCTTGGCCACAGGATGTCTGCTCATCAGCACCAGCAGGGACTTTTAGCGGCTAAGCTCTAAAGCCTATGCTATCTTCTCAGCCTGAGTAACCATTTCAGGATCGGGCCCCTTGTGTTCCCTATGGGAGACCGGTGCAGCATCAGGACCATGGGAGGCTGGGGTCTGGGTCTGTGGAAATCCAGGTGAGCCAAGGGAACGGCTCTTCTCTTCAGCACAGCTCGGGGAGAGAAGGGACCGCAGCTAGAGCATACACGAGAGCGTAAAGCTGAGGCCTAGGTACAGATCACCTGGAAGCCAGGTTTCGTAGGCCGTCCCTTTCAATCAGCCCATGTTCCTTAAGTGCCATCCTCTAAGGCTCCCACGTGAGCAAGTGCTACCCGCCATTTGCTTCATCCTCCCTGGACTTTAGAAGGGTATTAGCTAATCTAGCATAACACCAATCCTAGTCTAGCCGAGGCCTCAGAAAGCCCTCAACTGACTCGTCCGTGGCACTGCTGTTTGGATTTGGCAAGGAAAACAGGCTGCGATGGCTGCAGCAGTTGCTTTGCCATCTTTCTGAGGCGGGCAGGGCCATCCACGCGGTGTTGTCATGACATTATTATTACAAATGTGGAGAGCGCTCGGGGTGCGTTGTCTTTGGCGCAGCGCTGCCTCGCTGAGCTCAGTTACACATTTATGGGTTTGCCTGGTTATCAGTGAGGACTGGCTTTGACCCGACCGCTTTTCTAGCACACTGAGCTACAAAACAGCTCTACCCCTGCCCACTCAGCCTGAAACACCCGATTCCTCGATGACGGCAGAGTGCCCCTCCATTGAACCGTTGCGCTAGCTTAATCCGATCATTTCCTAGCAAGACGGTAACTGCAAGGCACGTTAAGTAAGTTGAATGAAGGCAAATAAAGGGCAACGTAGCAAGCTAAGAGGCCAAAACCCACTGCATATGGCACAAAGACAAGAGGAAGTGAAAATGTTCGAGGCAGTGGGAATCCCAAGGGCTGGCTTGCATTGCTTCACTACAACTCAGGTTTTAGCCTGAGTCAGACTGGTTTAAAAAAAAAAAAAACTAATGCCAACAGGCAAAAGGTCACCCCATTCACTGGTGAAATGTACCAGGAATTCCCCTTTTTTATCATTTCTCTGGAGATATGTAATACCATTTGCCACAGGCATTGACATAATTCGCTATTGAGTTTACAACTATAGCTTTAAGAAAGATGAGAAAGTTTTTTTTGCAGCCACTGTATCTTAGCCCCCAGGATTTTAACTGACCATTGAAGTCCAGCATTAGCCAACTTATTTTTATAGTAAGTCACTTAAAAAAGTTTTCTTATAGTATTGAACTACTGCTAATTTTAAAATGACTTTTTGATGTACTTTTTTTTTCTTGGTTAAAGACAATGTAGTGTAATGTACAATTGCTATTGTTTATTGCTTTTACAGTCATATTTATTAAATAGATTGTCTCTAGAGGACTGCATGTGTGTGTGTGTTGTTCATTTTACTCACAGCCCCTGGCTGCAATCTCAGAATCAGAAGAAATTCAGATAATGGGACTAGGCTACATAAAAAGATGAATGGGTGGGATTGTGAAAGAGGCAGCAAGGAAAAGGAGGAATCCTGTTGGAAAACCTATCCCACGTGTGAAACCACCTAGCACTTAGCATTTGTCGTCCATAGATGGCAAAACACTTTACAACTGAGGCGTGTTCCATTATCCCTTTGGACAGAGACACCGAGGCACACAGAAATGAAGTAATCTGCCCGAGGTCTCCAAGCAGGCCTAGGGCAGAGCTGTGATTAAGTCTTCCGAGTCCCAGCCCACTGCCCTATCCACAACCATGTGGCCACCTGCTGTTGGAGCTGACTTACAACCATAGCAGCATCGTGCAATGGGAGGATCTCAACGCAATTTACAAAAATCAATCAATCAATTAACAGTTACAACATGCCTGCAAGGTAAGTGAATTGTGAGTAGCCCCCAAAACTGAGGCACAGCTAGGTTGAGCAGACTGCCAGATCACACAGGAAGTCAGGGGCTAAATTGGGAACAGAATCCTGCCTGAGCCCCAATGACTTAATTGCAGGCTATGATGTATTCACTAACCATCCATCCTCTGCTAACCTGTGCTTAGTCTGGCTCACTGTCCCCCCGCTAGTACATGGAGCCTGTATAACCTTTGTGCTAACAAAGCTGGGCCTTTTAGCTCAGGCACTAGCGGGTTAGGTTTCACATCCAAAATTTCCCAGGTTTCATCCCCACTGCCAGTGACCCATCCAGGGGGAGCAATGTTACATTCGATATCAAATTGTTAATTTCTGCAATAGAGGGGTGTTTAGCTTTAACCTCACGGAGAAATTCTCACTTTGCTAATTACATTCTGCCTACCTAAAACTCCAGGTTCAACTGGCCACAGCGTCCTGCCACGACTAACCTTTTGTTTAACGTTGCCAAGCCCTTCAACGGCCGCTGTACATCGCCACAGACACAGCGCTGCGCGACTTGATTCTTGCGTGCCTAGCTAGTGCGTGATCGGCCCGTGAAAACACCTACTGAGCTGGACAGCAGAATCAAGCCCGGGGCTTGGAAAGTCTCTCGAGCACTTTCAGATCTTAAGCGCTTTGGCACGGGGACTGGCTGTTTGTTCTGGTTGCACGTTGCCTAGAAAAATGGGTCCTGGTCCATAAATGAGGCTCCTAGAGGCTGCAGCAGAACAAATAATAATCAGTCAGCTTTCTCTGACTATGAGAATCATATTGTGTCTGGTAGGGATGCATGAATTAGCCTTAGGGAGGAAAAGAGGCAGTTAAACAGTAGAGGGAAATATTTTCTAAGTATGGTCTTTATCCTTCCAAACTCCCATGAGCAGAGTCCGATGGATGGGGTTGGCTTTAATGACTAGCAAGGGGACCTTAATTCAGCCTGTCCAGCCCTAGTCAATAAAACACTTGGGATCAAAGATAACGAGGCTCCTAATGCCTACTGAAATCAGCCAGGGGTTCTCAAACTGGGGAAGGAATGGGGGGGGGCGCCTCAAGGGTGTGTCAGGTTATTATGGGGGAGTCATGAGCTAGCCCCCACATATGCTGTGGCTGTGGCTGTCACTCCCGTGCATGGTTGACAGCCAGAGCCTCTCAGAGCTGGGTGGCCTGAGAGCAGTGGCTGCTGCAGCGCAGAGGTAAGGGTAGCCTGGCATGGAGAAGCGGATGGTGTGGCATGGGGGGGGTCATTACATTATTGAAGGGTTCAGCGCAGCCTGAACTATTTTTATATGGGGTCCCAGCAAAAAAAAAGGTTTGAGAACCCCATGTTCTATGCCTATATCTAATGGCCATAAATACTTTGCTGCGAAGGCCTGGTCTTAAACACTTTGTGGATGTGGGACAAGAACTTCCAATGACCCCACCCGGAAACAAACCTCTCAATTAACATACAGAGACTTTCTGACCCTGGCCTTCATGCTGCTACCCATAGATCATACCTAGCAATTAGCATTTTATCAGTGTGCTGCTGTCTCTAATTGAATGGGTGGAATATTAGCCCTTCTCACTACATTTGCTGTTTAGCACATCACTTAGGATTGCAGAGCCACATGCTACATAGTGAAAAACACACACACACACACACAAAATGGTTTCCCTTTTTTCAGCTACTGCGATGTTGTCACGCCCTTTCCCCATGAAACGAACTAGCAGAACACGTGAATAACTAACACGCCCGTTGGAATAGCTATGCTGAGATTAGAGTGCTGGGACAAATCTTGGTTTGATACCCAGAAGACCAGACTGAAGTCAAATTGGTTTCTGCTGGATAAAATCAGACTGTTATCACACACAACACCATCAACCATCGATAATGTGTCATGCGATGCTCTAATGCGAGCTTTGGCTTTCCTTTCCTTCTTGGGGCAATGCCGTTAGCAGTCGCCTTACAGCAGGCTGAAAGCAGGCCCCAGAGGAACGCGGTTAGTCATGTATTCACAGCACTCGAATGGGGTCACGCCTAGAGGCCCAACAGAGCTGGGCCCCTTTGTGGCAGGCAGAAGCCAGGCCTTGCCCCAATGAGCACGTAGTCTAACTAGCTGCAGCAGTGGCTGAAAGGAATTAGCCCCATTTTACAGCCTGGACACTGCAGTACAATGCGATTACAGGTAACAGGTGTCTACATCACAGAGGTGTTGTTTTGTAACTAGGGACCAGATTAGTAAAGCAATAGGGGCACTAAAAATGCAGATAGCTGCACAGGGGCTTTTGACACTCCTACTGGCATCTCGCTGCATCTCGCGAGCTTTAAAAAACCATATATCAGGCTCTAAGGCTCATAGGCAGAAAGGCTTCAGCCTCACTTTGGCAAACGGCGGCTTGGAATCCGGAAGCAAAAGCGTTTTGACCATTGGACCCTCCTTACTGTGTCTTCAGCGGTAGTTAGGCACCTTAGTATCTCTGCACATCGGGGCCTAAGTGCCATGGCAAAGGCCACTCATGATGGCTGTGGAATCGAAGGCAGATTGTCTGCATCTGGCCCAGCACCTTGGCCACCAAAGAGCCGCTCCGTCTTTCCTGAGGCTGCACTGTTTTGGATCCTAATATTTGAAGTGGAGCTGAACCAAAATGCCCGCACCCAACAGTCTGAACTACAGGGGGCATTGGTTGCTGCCCCTCATAGGCAATCCGGTGATGTTTAGGAATGAGAGCTGCTATCATCAGCCACCGGCACTTGGTATTCATGTAGCTATGCCTCAGGAAAGAGCCCGCTCAGGATATCTACAATGTGCAAAGGAGTCTACCTGAAAGCAGAGCAGGTCAGCGCTGCACCAAGCTTGTTACAAAGTGCATACGTTCCACCCCAGAGGTTGCTGCATTGCAGCCATGGCAAAGTGATGTCTATTTTGCAACAAATAGCTACTAGTGCAAGATTTTTGCCAATACCAAACCAAATGGATTAGCGTAGCGATACTCAGAGGGCTGCGAGTCGCGAGCTGCAAATGACTTTAGTGGGTCTCCTGCAGGTCTTTGCAGCACATGATATTAAACCACTATGTGATTTAATTGTTAAGCCTGTCTAAGTTATTAATCGATCAGGATGCTTTTAATATCTTATTAACCTATTAATTTACACCTTTATTATTTGCCCTGTGAATAATATACATAAAATAGATCATACTATAGTAAATGAAACAATGAATTCACATTTCTGTGGCTCTTTTGTGTGCTGCTGATTGGCTCCAGAACCCCTGAGGTCAGAGTATCCCTGGATTAGAGCGTGTGTATCGGAGGGGAGAGAAGTCTCGAAATTGCAGCTGGCCTCCAGGCCATTCCTTTCCTTTCAGCATGAATTGCATCGAATGACACTAGAGGCTGCCTTTTTTGCCGGATGGGTAGAATTTTAATAGTCCAAGATGAGCGAATACGCATTTGTAAAGAGCTCCAGGCTGCTTCATTGATGCAAGGCACTAAGAGTGTATTTGTTCCGAGCGGGATTTATGAGTAGGAAAGCAAACATGATGGTGCTACAGGGCAAGTGAACCTGAACGGCCCCAAATTTAGTTCAGCTGAGCAGACGCCAACACATCTGCTTTGGAAAGATTCTGATTACTCCCTGATGAGCTCCCTCATTCTTAGTAAACCTTCCTCACCTTATAGTCATTAATTGATTTTTATCCATATAAAACTTTCCCTCGCACGAAGGAGAGCCTTACTCCCATTTTATGGGTAGGAATTGAGGCCCAGATTACATTACACGAGTTGACTAAAGTCATACATAAAGCTCCTGCTTGAACGGGGTCTTGAACCCAGCACCCAGCTCTAAGTGGAGTCGTAATCTAGGCTCTTATCCACATGCCCATTCTGTCTGCCCTTTATTTCGCTCAACAAAGGGAAGCGGGCAATGCAACTACTGCCATTTGAGGGCCAACATCATGAAAACTAATTCCTTGCCCATATATTAGATTTTAAAGACACAAGGAAGGTTAGGAAGGACAGAAACGCTAGATCCTGCACGTAACCTCTTCTCAGGGCGTGACAAACAGCCCTGTGCCCACAGGACTGTAGCTGTAACCCTCCTCCATTCTCACCTCCACACTGGGCCTGAACAGTATGGGGGTGCATGTGGTTGTATGCTCAGTGGGCTGAAACCGTTGATGCCTGGCACCAATCATGGGACTGGAAGAGACCCTGAGGGGTCATCTGGTCCAGTCCTCTGCACTCCTGGCCAGACTATGTTTTATCTAGAGCCGGGGGGTCCCCAAACTACAGCCCGTGGGCCGCATCCAGCCCGCTGACACATTTTGACTGGCCCGCTGAGTTCAGTGGCATTACAATTACATGCGGCCCTTCATAACATAACGCAGGGTCGGCAAACTTTCACAAGTGGCGTGCCAAGGCTTCGTGCCCACTCCTGGCCCCAGCCCTTTCCCCAGCCCGCCCCTCTCCCAAATGACATGGGCCCAGCACCCTGGCCAGGAGCTGTTCCCAGCCCCAAGCAGCGCCGCGCGGTGGCTGGTCTCCCCTCCCAGCTCAGCCCCTTCCCCCTTTCATGTGATGTGGGACTGGCGCCCTGGCCAGGCGGAGCCGCTCTGGCCCACCATAAGAGCAAGACAGAGTGATGTGGCCCTGGCAGCCGAAAGTTTGGGGACCCCTGATCTAGACCATCCCTGACAGGTGTTTGTCTATCCTGCTTTTAAAAATCTCCAATGACGGAGATGCCACAACCTCCTTTAGTGATTTATTCCAGTGCTTAACGACCTGACAGTTAGGAAGCTTTTCCTAACATCCAACCTAAACTGCCCTTGCTGCAATTTAAGGCCGTTGCTACTTGTCCTATTCTCAGAGGTTAATGAGAACAATTTACCTCCCTCCTCCTTGTAACAACTTTCTATGTACTTGAAAACCATTATCATGTCCCACCCCAGTCTTCTCCAGACCAAAAAACCCAATGTTTTTCAATCTTCCCTCACATATCATGTTTTCTAGACATTTAATCATTTTTGTTGCTCTTCTCTGGACTTTTTCCAATTTGTTCACATCTTTCCTGAACTACTCCAGTTGAGGCCTAATCAGTGTGAGTAGGATGGAAGAATTACTCCTCGTGTCTACACTTATAACACTCCTACTAATATATCCCAGAATGACGTTTGCTCTTTTTGCAACACTGTTACGCAGTTGACTCATATTTAGCTTGTGATCCACTATGACACCTACACAGAGACACATCAGGGAGGCAGATAAGATTGTCATCAGTGTCGTGCCCTGGCAACTCTCCAGCTGCCTGGAAGCCTGCCTGGAAAGATACCGGGCCTGATTCTTAGATGCAGGACAAGGGGGATGTGTACTCCCTGTATTCTAGGGGCCTGCCTGGCCCTGGTGTGAGTTAGAGCCACCTCAGGGTTCCTCTAATTTATGCACTGTTTCACATCGTCTTCAATGAGCCCTGGCAAACAAAGAATAGCAGTAGAGCCATGCATTCTGGCTACACTTGACCCTCCTCCAAATGCTTCCTAGGCTGAGAGCAGATCTAGCCTACCGACCACATACCAACTCTGGGCCATCCAGGAAGGCCCTCTCAGGGAACCATTTCTGTTCACATTAGGTCCTCTTTGCACTGCCATGCGAGCATAATAGGGCCTAGGTGTAAATGAGACTCAGACCCCCTGTTCTGACATCTGTCACTAGGAAGTGTATGACCTATGCAACGGGACCGGGCCAGGTCTCTATAGGTTTATGGCAGAAAATAAAGTGGTATTCATACAGTGAAGCTCTCAACTGCCATGGCATAGAGAATCAGTCTAAAGGCCTGAGTCTAAGAAACGTATCAACCATAATGGGCACAAGAGTGCTTATCTGAGTCTTGCTGAGGAAGCGGGTCTGTAGTCTTGGAGAAGGCAGCAGGACTCCAATATCTCTTTTGATGCCCTACATTAGGGGTGTCAAACTCATTTCCTATGGCGGGCCACATTTAAATTAAATTTAGTTCAAGTGGGCCACGCATAGAATACACCTCATGCACACAGTGCTTTATAGACTCTACTCTCTGCCGTGAAATCTCCCGGCAAAGGGAAATTCGGCGGCAGAGTAGGAGAGTGGAACTCACAGCTGACGCAACATCTCGCGGCCTTTTACTTTTTGCCATAAGATCTCGCTGTGCCGCACGCTGACGCAACATCTCGTGGCCTTTTACTTTTTGCCACGAGATCTCACAGACTTTTACAAAGCTCAGCTCAGAAACAAGTGCCAGGCTGGATAACACAAGGCGGCGGGCCGGATTCGGCCCGCGGGCCTTGTGTTTGACACCCGTGCCCTACATCTTGAGGCAGAAAGCACACAACAATATATTGTAATCTTTGACCCCCCTTTCCTGCACCAATCCCTGGCTAGGAGTAACCTCCAGTGTTCATCAGGCTGCAAAGGAACAGTAATGATGTAAAGCAATGGTTTTCAGCCTGTGGTCCACCCCTTTGTCTCAGGGGTCAGAAAAGTTTCAGATCCCAGAAAAGGCATTCTGTTTTTCTGATCAATCCAAAGTATGTAAATACCCCCACTACAGGTCAAAACCTCAAAAGTGTTGTCATTACCATAGAAGCCCAAAGTTTAGTGCCCTTCATCACACCGTACCAAATGCCAGGCCAAGCACATGCAACAGTTATAATTAAATTCTGTTTTCAGTGTAAATAAGACTTCTATGGTAGGGGCCCCTGGATCAAAGGGGGCCGCACCTCCATTTGAAATTTTGTAGGGAGTCTGCAAATGAAAAAAGGTTGGAAACTGCTGTACAGGGCTCAGGGGTTGAACTGAGGCCGTACATCGAACTGTTGCACTCCTTTGCTGCCCTTCAGCCCATGTGTCCGCTGAAGCACAGGCCCATCTTTTCAGGTCTCAAATGAAAACAAAAAAGTATCATACGGAATTAAAGGGCTGAGTGTGTGCTTCATACAGCTTCTGCGGGAAACCTCCGCCCACATCCCCCCACACACTGCCAACAAGGATTCAGAAAATGTCTTAACCAGGCAATGTTTTCCCACAGAGATTTCCCCACTCTGCTCCCGGTACGCAGGGCCCAAGCATTGGCTCATCACTGTAGCGAGCTGCTTTAGTTCTCTGAGTTCTACTCTGCTCATCGATATTGCACCGCCATACCCCGAGCTTGTGCCACAGCAACGCGTGGCCACCTACCAAATTCAAAGTCCATTTGGGTCAATTTCCTGGTCCTAGGATTTTAAACATAGGCAGTTTCAGGTGTTCACAGCTGAAATTTCCGGGCGCTGTAACTATGGGCGTCTCGACAGGGTCCCCTGTGGTGGGGGGAGGCAGGGGTTGTAGAATTGCCACCCTTGCTTCTGCACTGCTGCTGTTATCAGGGGTGCTGCCTTCAGAGCTGGGCGGCCAGAGAGTAGCAGCTGTGGCTTGGCGCCCAGCTCTAAAGCTGGCACCACCACTAGCAGCAGCACAGAACAGAGGGCCGCAGAGTATGGGGGCTCAGTTCCCATATGTCCGGGTTTTCCCTGCAGACTTTCTGCCCGGGTTGGGGGCTGGTGGCCACCCTCACTTCTGCACGTCCGTCAGAGCTGGGTTGCCAGCCAGCAGCCGTGGAGCTGCCTGCAGCCGGGCAAGGGTCCCAGAAGTGGATCTGACCTGGCTTCAGGAGCGGTCCCTGCAGGGAAAGAGAAAATCCTGTCCCTCCCCAGCCCAGGCCAGGATTAGCAGCTGGAGCCAAGACCCTGGCTGGGGCACCCCACGGGATCAGGCCCCACAGCAGAAAATACCTATGGGATCAAGGACATCGGTCATGAAGTGGGTATGAAAGTCCACAGATAATTTGCCTAACACCTCCCAAGGGAGCATGCAAAATTTCAGGGCCCCCTCCCTGAACTCCCCCACCCCGCAAAAATGTATAATGCAAATTGCTTTACATAGTTGCAGGGGAGCTTCCATACCTGGGACCAGACTTCTCAATAGGCATGGACCTGTGTATGCCCAAAGTCTCAGGCAGGTCTTATAAAGCCTTTATCTGTTACAGCTGGACAGCTGTTCATATGTTTCTAGCCTGCTTTGCAGCCACTCCTCCAAACCTCCCTCCCATTTTTGTTTTCTTTTTCCAGGCAGCTGCACTTCAATACCGCAGAGTGAGAAGTCTTCAGGCAAGGGGAGGTGAGGTGAACTGTGCGGGCATGTGGCTGTCTGTCTTGCTCACAGAACACAGATTATCCTATAAAAATGAAACAAGAAGCCTTCTTTAAACCCTGTTGCAGGGATCATAGAACTAAAGAGAAATTGCCTTTGACTTCATATGAAAAGACACACAGGAGGGTTGAACCATCCCCAGAAAGAACTGATATTTATTCCTTGAACTGGGATAAACAGTGGCCGGTGGGGGAAGAGGATTTCCTATATACCAGCTATAAACACACGAGTTAAAAGCTATTCACAGGCGGGACAGAACATTATTGTTATTTACATGCCAGAAGATCAGCTTTCCTTGGTGTTAAGCATTATAGAAACATATACTAAGAGACAGTCCATATTTCAACATGTTTACAATTTAAGGGGTAATTCTCAAGGACACAGCAGCCAGGTAGGTGCCGAACTGCCATTTGTGGCTTTGAAAATCTTCTCCTTAAGAGACAAGACAGAGTGTGAGAGAAAGAATTCTTGTCATTGCCAATTTATAGAAGGAGAACTGGGGTACCAAGAGATTAAAGTGGGAGATTTCAAAGGAGTTAAGTTCTAACTCTCATTAGCCTCCCTCTCACTGAATGATGGGACATGGCAGCCATTTTGAAAGAGGGCACATCTTTGCTTAATTCTTTATAGAACATTATTTGTCAGTCCCTGCTGCAAGGGAAAATTACTATTGAAGCATACAGCTTGGCCATTAATCCTAAAAAAAACCAACCCTCTAAACTCACCAAATATAGCTAACGCACAAGATTTCAGTGAATTTGAACTCTCTGGGACATTTAAAAGATCTATTCTATTCCATTATTAAAATTGAAACAAAAAGGGGGAAAAAATCCATCCCTGACTGCTACGTTTCTTAAAGGATCCATTTTAAATTAATTTTAACTTATAAACTGTTTAGCTGATTTAAGTGATTTACTTGTAAATTCTCAAGAAAACAACCTTATAAATTCTGTACTCAAATAGGAGGTGATGTCATTTTTGGAGGATAGAATATATTTTTCTTATGGACTACAGTGATTGAATCTCTGCTTTAAGTACAAAACCCAACTCAGCCCGTACTACCGAGCCACAACCAACACTTCCATAATTATAGGCAGGGCTGGTAGTGTCACGTATTAATAAGGTGGCCTGACACGTCCCATGATAACATTCTGTTTTTAGTTGCTCATAACTTTCCCAATTTGTTTTGGCTCAAATTTCTCATGCCATATGTCTGCCGGAATGCTGCCCAATGTTTGTTAGAGTTTCAGAAAGAAGGATGTAGTCATTTCTGAGAATAAGATTGGGGGGAAATAGCCAATGCAATAAAAAAAATAACTTTACAACAGTTTTGTGAGAAGCTCTAGTGCCTCCGTTCTTTGGAGCCAGGGTTAGAGATTTGGTAGGAGAGACACCCTGGTGTCAGGGCTGTGCTTTTTACTGTTCCTGTGAAAATCCACCCAAATTTGGCCAAGTCTCCAAATACCTTGTTCATACATGCTCAGTAAAGTCTTCTTTGGCAGCTAAATTCTGCAAGCATTCCATCTCCATAGAACATACTCCATCTCTTCACAGCTCTGATATGCTGACCTGGTTGCGCACGCCCCATCCC
The DNA here is from genome assembly GCA_007922155.1 of Mesoclemmys tuberculata. NCBI lineage: Eukaryota > Metazoa > Chordata > Testudines > Chelidae > Mesoclemmys > Mesoclemmys tuberculata. The sequence goes on from ML675609.1 coordinate 57,434,298, forward strand.
CATAATGTAAATGACCACTTTTCATTCCGGGGCTGCGGAGGCTGGCCTGGACTTTCCCTGCAATTACTCTTCCTGGCAGCCAGTGGACACTGTGGCACCTGGGGCAAGAACCGAGAGCAGGGAGCCTCTCTCTCCTGTCTGCTCGGTGATACCACTGCTGTTGTAACTGTGAAATAGGTGGGCAGTGGGTAGCAGAGAGGGACAGGAGCCAGGGGATGGGGAGTTGAATAGGAGCAGAGGGGAGGGGGAAGGAGCCATGGGAGGGAATGAATAGGAGCAGAGATGCACAGAGAGAAAAATAGAATGAGATCATGTAATTAAAGACTGTAGCATAATCCATACACACAAAGGGCTGAATTAAGGTTGCATAGGCATAGTATCATTTTTATGTGTAACGTACCAGCTTTGAATCTAATTTTCACTGGATTAAAGTGGAAGAACTCTACTTCATCAATGGAATACTCCACATTTACATCGGGGCAGATCAGAATTAGGCCAGGTGTGACCCTCTACGCACTGACTTGGCTATGATGGGAGACCTGCGTAGTCAAATTGCCAACCAACCCATGTCAAACAAAATGAAATGAGCATTCTTCCTTGATACAATGTTGGCATAGTGCTTTGTAGACTTACTCCACATACTAATGTCCTGCTTGCCGAAGGGGGTGGTGTTTCAGTGTTAATGAGTAAATGGTCATTCCTTTTACTTTCCATGAGTAGCCTAAGACTTAACTCACAGCTCTCAGTTGACCACAGTGACTATCCGGTAACACAGAAGCCGTCAATTCCTTTATGGTGATTTTAAGTCCATTATATGCCCTAGCACATACAAGAGGCTTTTAAAGAATTGCTCTTTTGTTCAGGGAAATAGTCAGGGTGACTGTGATTAAAGAAAATGAACTGTTAAGATGTGTTGCTGGAACTCTGCCAGTGCTGCCCATATGGGGTAATTCAGTAGAACCGGGTTTACTGACAGCAAACAGAAAACCATCTATATTTTAAACCAGATTCTGATCTTATTTGCACCAGTTTTGCACTGGTATTAACCCCATTCAGTTAATTAAATAAATGATCCTATATCTTTTCTCCCCCTTAATTCCTGAACTATTTCAAGCTTGACAAAGTTTGAAGGATTTCTGGGGTCAATGTTTAGACTCTGTTCTTATTTTATATGCAGCTGTGCATCTGTCTGTACCATTTATCCCCTCACAAGCCATACTTTTTTTCTAATTGGGATGGCCACGCACAAGGAAAACAAGCCTTATGTTGTTATTCCTTTGACTGAGTGCCGAGTTCGAAAAATAGACACAGTCAGATTGGCTCACCTTTCAAATGTCAATTTCCACATTGTGCATGCCAAGGTACCCAGGCTTATTCTTTCAGGCCTTTACCAAATGAAGAGAAAGGGTCAGCTTCTGACAAGCAAATATAGAACAGAAGTCAAATAGTGAATATTTCAAGCTCTGGAACTAAATTCCATTTTAAGATTTTACTGTTTTCCCCTCTGGTGCTCCTGAAAATCATGCACAAGTTCAGATGACAGAGAAGTTCACACTTATTTTATCAGATGATACATGAAATAGCATTGCCATCAAGTCTACAAAAGAACCTCTCCAGCTATCTCCAGACACCTGCCGGTGGGATTAACAGGACTGTAACGAACCTTTGACTTTGAATGTTTTTGTACTTTCATGCTGGGCAGAAAACTGTATGGTTAAAAGAAGAGTTTTAGACTAGTACAAGGTGCCTTGGAGTGATTGTGAGGCTTTGCATCATATCTACAAAGAAATGGAAAGGTTCCATTCGTGCAGGGCACATGGCTCTAAAATGGGAAGATGTAAGCTTGGGCACCAGTGGCCGCAGAAGCAGCTCAACAACATTGTAAGGGAATGTTGTCTTCCGTAGCTCAGCAGCTGGACTGAAAGATGAGGCCGTCTACCTGGTAACAGTGATTTGTGAGCCAGATTCTGCTCTCACTTGCTGTGGCATTAGTCCTGAGCAATTCTGTTAGCTACAACCTGGCTTTGGGTCTCTGCACTCAGTAACTGAGATCTTGACATATTCTAGTCCTCTGGTGCTCTCTGCTGTTTGGATTATACCAGAAGAGAAGTTGTATGGAGGAGCTGAAGTTAAAGGCAATATCCTGGAAGCCCCCTTTCCGTCGGCAATGCCACAATCTTAGCAACCGCTCCTTCTTCTGATTTGCCGGGTGGTATTTCCTTCACCATGATGTTACTGTCCTACTCAGTCTGAATTACAAATTCCACGGGCTACATGCTTCATCCAGATCTTTGGCTGGTGTAACATACTGAAGTCAATGCACCAGCTGAGTCCTTAACGTGTACAAAGAAGAATGCCAACGGACAATGTAGGGGAAATTGGACAATACTAAATAATACTAGTCAGTGGTACCCAGGCAATATATAATGTGAGCAGGACTCTGGGATTTACGTGTCATCTCATGAGAAAAGTGCCATGGAGATCTTTAATAACTCCAAACTATCCAAAAGGTAAGTGTTCAGAAAAAGAGTTCCTTTCATCCCCACTTGAGTATCAGCTAAAGATCTGACTCCTGCAGAATCGTTATCTGTACCACTGCAGGTTACCCTTGGAGGGCTCCCCTCAACAAACTTACCAGGCCAAACCATGCCTAGCTTTTGAGATGTAACATACTTTGCAGACCTGAAAAAGAGCTCGGTGTGAGACCAGAAGCTTGCCTTTTTCACCAACAGAAGTTTGTCTAATAAAGAAATTATCCCACGCACCTGGTTTTGCTAATATCCTTTTGCAGATGGCATACCAAGGAGAGTGTTATTGTAGAGTGCAGCACCCAACTGTGAAATTTGTTGCACCTACATTGTACACAGCAACTTAGGCTCACACACAGGATAACTGAGTTTACTCCTGATTAAGGCCAGTAAATTTTCTGTGTTGAAAAATGAAGTTTTCTTGAAAAAAATTTTTTTCCCACACCAAAATTGGTGTGTGTGTTGTTGAGGGAAAAGAAGATGGATTCTCTCTTTTCCAGGGGAACCAGTCTGACTAAATGGCTGACAAAGCATGAGATGGAAAGTGCCTTTCTAGCAGATGCTTAATTTATTATGTGTAGCAATAATAAGATTGTTTTGAGGCCCAAGACTCCAGTAAGTACAGAATGAGGAGAAAGACCTTGCAACTTAGATAGGGGGAGTTGAAATTGGGAGACTAAGGAATTCCTTAGATAAGGAGTTTTTTAGTAAGTATTGCCAAGGAAAATGTGACGTAAAAGACTTGTTTGTGTAAGACTATATAAGCTTTAAGAAATGTATGCTTAGGGTCGCCTTGACCATCAGGCCACCTTCTTTACATAAAGAATAAATTTTGACTTTGCTAACCTGCTGTCTGGCTAATTGGACCATCCGTTGGGCAACGGACGTGTAAGTAAGGACCCCTAAGTTTGCGTTCCTCAACAGTGTGTGTGTGTGTGTGTATATATATAGTGTGTGTGTGTGTGTGTATTTCAAACCACTTCTTTTCTTTTGTTTTTTTCTTTTTGGCAACTGAATTTTTTTGCTTTTTGCTTTTACAAAATCCTGAACTCTTTCGTGAAAATTTTCCCATGAAAATGAAAAAAAAAATCCCTCCTCACTGAAATATTTTACAGGAAAAAAAAATTATTTCCAAACCAGCTCTCTTCTTGACAGTGATTTTATAAAGCATAAAACCACAGAGCATGAACATTTTTAGGTTTTAAACAAGCTAATCAAGACCAGCACGAGTAATAAAATGTATGAGTGCAGCCAGCATGTTTCTGCGAGTCTCCAAGAAAGAGCTTTGAGAATACCGGACACAAGTTTTTGCACTTTTGTTTAGAAATCTGCATTTTTACAAACTTTTTGATGAGTATCATTATTAACTGGAAGACATTTTAATTAGCATTAGAGATACCTGCAGGTTACTGCTGGATGGAAGCCAGTGTAAAATCCCAGTGCTAATTAAATTCAACTGAATATTTCCTTCACTTGAAGACTCATAAGTAGATCTTGTTTGTCAAACCCCTTTCAGCCAAATAACCACTTAACTAATTTCAAATTAAATATTTTATTCAGGATCTGAAATCTTGCTTCCTCCCCAGGGAGTCCTGGCTGAATGGTATTACAATATCATCTGGGGAAATGTTCCTGACCCTCCCGGCTGGGAAGGCAACATTCCTTTAATTTTTTAAGTGAAAGCTGCTGGCTTGACAGCCCTGAAGCCTGGCATCCTTCATTTATCTGCACCGTAGAAACCCCAGCGGCGCAAGATTTTTACACATCCAACCAATATATTTGAGTCCTGACTTGGAAGGTTAGAGTCCATGGACCATTTACCCCGGAGGGAATTCTGCACCAAAAACCAAAATTCTGCGCACCGTATTTTAAAGTTCGGCACGTTTTATTTGTCACTCAATAACTGTGGAGACTCCAGCAGGGCACCGGGGAGCACAGGCCACTAGCTGCATGGAGGTGTAAGATCACCTGCAGAACCCCCGCCCCTCAGGACAGGGACTCAGCATCGAGGCAGAACCTGACCCTGAGACAGCGCAGGGCTGGGGCCTGCCCCCAGAAACACCCCGGGGACCTGCCCTCTGCCCCAGGCACCCCAGGACTGGGAAGGCAGGCTCATCCCAGCAGGATCCAAGTGGAGATGGGCTTCGTGTGGGGGACATCCAGGTGTGGGGTAAAAGGGCTCTGAGTGGGGCAATGTGGCTGTGGGCGGCTTGGGGGGGTCTGGATGCACAGGGCTTATTTGGGGCAATGGGACTCTGCAGGGGAGTCCAGGGGAAGGTGATTGAGGCTCAGTGGCGGGGGGTCTGGTGTGAGGGGCTCAGCGTGGGGGTCCGAGTGCTGGGGAGTGGGGCTTGGTGGAGGTCCAGGTAGAGCTGGTTGGGACTCAGTGGGGTGAGGGTCTGGGGGTGGGGGACTTGTCTGCATGGGGCGTTCAATGAGCCTGCTTAACAGGGATCCACAGATACTGCTGCTGCCGAGGGGATACCTCTTGCCAGGCTCTCGCTTCCTCTGCCCAGCCACTCTTCCTTTATCCCTTCACCTCCCCATCCCAACCCTCTTCCCCCCTCCCCTGCCCTCCCTCTCCCCCTGTCCACTGTTTCCTGCCCTGTAACCCTCCCGACTCCCATTTCCCCATCCTATCCCACCCCCTTCCTTCCCACTGCCTCTTCACCCCACCTCCTTCCCCCATTTCCCCCACCCCAGGCACTCACTGGCGTACAGAAAACAGGACAGCTCCCAGCACACAGACAGGGAGCACGACTAGCACCAGGGCCTGGGAAGTGGTGTCCAGAGCTGAGTGGCATCCTTCTTCAGCCTGGCAGCTCTGCACTCACAGAAATGAGGGGGGAATGGCATGTGACCCTGTGTGCCCCTTTCATGCCTTGCCTCTGTTTGGGTGGGGCAATGACCCCCCAACTATGCCCATGGACATTCCCCACTCCCCCCACCACATGGCTTCTCTTTGCTTCCCCGTGATTCTCTGCGGGTAAGCAAAGAAATCGGTGGGGTGACATAATTCTGCGTGCATGCAGTGTCACAAAATTCCCCCAGGAGTAGTCACTCGCTTCCTGCTAAGACATCATTCATGGCAACCAATCAGTGCAATGGCAATCTGGGGATTCACATAGAAGTAAACAGGAATCTGGCTGAGACTAAGCACTCATTTTGCAAAGATCAGCCAATTAGTTCACTTGGTGCACTAACATCTAGGGTCATATTCAAAAAGATGACCTAGAGTAGAAATTTTCTATAACCTATTATAGATTCGTAGCTTTTCAACCATTAGGATCATCTAGTCTAACCTCCTGCATAGCCCAGGCCAGAGAATTATACATGGTGCATACTACCATATTGCCCTGAATTGCCTGGCTGAGTTAGAGTGTCAAACAATGATCAATGGCTTGGTTCACCAGCATATATGCCACTACAGCTAAACCAAGGGGTTGAATCCCCTGAGGAGAACTGATGTCCACTGAGACTTGCCTGGGTTTGCATTTAAGAGGCAACGACATAACAGGATTTTTTGTTTTAGCCTACCGATGGAAAAAAAACTATGAAAAGGTTATTTTAAAGCCACACTTTAGATAGTTGTATCTGTCCAGTGGGAGTTTTCCATGCCCAGGACTTATAATGTTGTTGTAGATACTGGTACAAAAAAAAATTCAGCTCGTAAAATAAATAAATAAAAACTCCTCTGTATCAACAGAGAACCAGTGCACTGCTCAACGGCCACTCCAAAAATCATCCATGCAGGGCAAAAATTATCTCTTCCAGGGAGTGGGGAGAAGCAGTACTGCTCAAGCCTCAGTGTCTGGAACCATACGTGATCTATTTACATGGCTGCAGTGGTATTCCACATTTTTCATACCATGATTCTATGTTACAGCAGAAAATAGGCCACTGTCCATCCCTGTTAGGCATCTATATATATAGAGAGAGAAAGTGGTGCCCCCATGTTTTCACCCCCAGGTTGAGAATCCACGCACCACCACACACTGGAAGTAAATAGAGTGAAACTGCTCTCATAAGTGATCCCAGTCCTGATCAGCCTGAGGCAGTGGTTCATCACAAGAGCTCAGATCAGCTCCTGATGCAAACTCTTGCCCTGTTTTGGAGTGTTCAGATCCAAAGTTCAGAGTCAACCCATTGTAGACACTCCAGGTTAGCAAAGTTGAGATGTAGATCCAGAGCCAAACTGCCCCAACCTTGGGGATGTTAGAGATGAATCTTCATGAGCATCTTGGCTCAATTTGCCACACTGTTATCAAGTCCTGGGTGTACATAGCACCTTTCTCCTCCACAGGTGTAAAGATGGGAGAACTGAGAGACAGTGAAAGGGAAAGCCACAGTGGGAATAAGCAGCAGAGATGGTAATAGGGTTCCAAACTCCCCCTGAAACCCCCATCACAGTGGATCTCCAATTTTTTCATGTTGTGGACAATGTCTATGAGTCAACAAGCTGTCCCTGAATTCCTATCCACATGCCTCTGCATGGAGAACCCCACGCACCTCCTCCTATGCACAAATCTCAAGTGATAACAGGCTGAGTTCTGCCTCTGGAGTTGCACTACATCCTCCAATGGGAGGTGGGCTGGCAGCTGGGGGGGTGAGGGATGGAATTTCTTGTCCTTTCCCAGGTCTACTGGTGCTCTAGGGATAGAAGACCCAGCTCCTCCTCTCCAGCCTGTAAGCTTGTGGGAAGCAGGACTGGCCTTTTCACACTCCTGCCACATGGAGTGGAACACCATACTTTCAAAGACAGTAATCTACTTCCATCTTCCCCACCCGCTCTCTGCCGTGGCTGTGATATATGAAGTTTCATGAAAAAGTAAGGCCAGTAACTATTGAGGAAGGCAAGATGTAGATGAACTCATTTTATTGTGACGTTTGTGGCTACTTAGTTTCATCTCCTCCATTCTGTGTCTATAGCACCCTACAAGCCAAATATTCAGCTGGTGTAAACTGGCATAACTACTTTGACGTCAAAAGGACTACCCCAATTTACATCTGCTGAGAATCTGGCTCTAGATCATACTCTCTCCTGGATGCCTGCCACTCCGCTGCTCCCCTCTTGATCATTTTTGTTCTGTCCCCTTGTGTGGTTGCTACCACTGTCCAATGTCGGTGTCACTGAGCAGGGTTGAACTTATGATAAGGACACACCCGACAGGTAGCAGCCAGACAGGGTGCAGAGACCAGATTGGCTTTATTTGAGATTGGCTGATCACTGAAGCCTTTGAGAAAAAAGACACGTGTCTTGAACAGTGTTTTGATCATCTGCAACTGTTCCATGGACCATCAATGAATGGGCCATCAATGATTCATGAAATGCAATTTGTTGTTTTTGAGACTTTTCCTAAGATTAACACAGTCTGCACATTTATCTTCTTTCCTTTCTTCCTTCCACTGAGATAACTAAGAACTTATTTCATGTGAAAACCAGTTCCCTAGACTAGTGGCTCTCAACCTTTCCAGACTACTGAACCCCTTTCAGGCATCTTATTTGTCTTGTTTACCGCAAGTTTCACCTCACTTAAAAACGACTTGCTCACAAAATCAGACATAAAAGTACAAAAGTGCCACAGCACACGTACTGAAAAATGGCTTACTTTCTCAGTTTTACCATATAATTATAAAATCAATCAATTGGAATATCAATATTGTACTTACATTTCAGTGTATAGTATATCGAGCAATATAAACAAGTCATTTTATGACAGTTTAGTTTGTATTGACTTCACTGGTGCTTTTTATGAGGCCTGTTGTAAAACTAAGCAAATATCTAAATGAATTGATGTACCCCTGGAAAATCTCTGCATACCCCTGGTTGAGAATCACTGCCCTAGACCATAACCACACTCTCCAAATATTGCCCTTCAATACTTTTCATTATTTTGGGTGGTGGGTGAATGATCATAAATCATTTCCTTTATCCTTTGCCTAAGGCACAAGTCAACATTTTGCTGAAAGAAAACTCAGCATGCTTGAGAGAGAAAACAAGTCTCCTGCATCCAAAGAGAAATACATTTCTGCCTGTTGATTTGGCTATGTGCCAGAGCTTGGTCATTGCTTTGGAGGCAGTCATGACGGTCACGGTGACATGTGCAGACAAACAGGAAGTCTCCAGAGTGGTATTGTTTTAATCACTTCACTGAGTAAGAAAATCATGCTGCAGTAAGTTGTCATATAAGCAGCTCCAGAGTAAAAAACCAGTGAAGCAAAACTGAGTACAGGGAAAGATACTGTTCCTTTATGCAAGAACTTTTCTAATCTAACGCCTAGTTTTTTAAAGTTTGCATCTAATTAGGCTATTCAGTCACGACAACGAAATGGAAGGTGTATGAGTCACTGGCCCAGGCATATTGAATCATGCATTGCCCCATGGGAAAGAGGAAGGGAGATTTTCAAGCTTTAGCCGGTATGAAATTTTCATAACATTGACTGATCTGTAGCAAGGCAATGTGAAAGGTTAGGAATTAAATAAAGAAACCTCCCTGGAAGGGTTTAATCCTGCAGGGGTACAGAAAAGGCTTGAGGATAGCAGCTGCCAAGCATACTGAGGATGGTCCCTACTTGCTTTTACTTCTGAAAAACAAGATTACTTTCCTGTATCTGAAGGTTCTTCAAGGTGTGTTGTCCTTCTCTGTATTCCACTGAGGGCTATGCACGTGCACCATGTGCCCAGGAGCTGGAGGTTTTCAAGGTAGTACTGTTTGACAGTCCACACAAGTGCCCTGTGGCACCTCATCGTCTCACCCGAGGTGGTGAAGGGTGCGGCGGGCCACGGGTATCTCCAGTTTCTTCCCGTTGGCAAAGCTGTTGACTCCGCAGCAGAGGGGAAGGAGGGTGGGTTTGGACAGGGACCACACATCTGGAAGAACCTTCAGTTACAGGTAAATAACATCGTTTTCTTCTTCAAGTGATTATTCCTATTGCATTTCACTGAGAGTGATTAACAGGCAGTACCTATGTGGGACGCTGGTGTGTTTGGAATGTTCTGAGGCCACCTGCATGACCAATGAGTTCTGTGGAGGATGCGAGAATAGGAACTCTGATCCCTTGTTGAGGACATAGTGTCTCCTCTCAGCCCCCTTCAGAGTGGGAATACATGTGGCTGGGGTGTGCCATACAGTGTGTGAGAGTTGGAGGATGGCATCATTGATTGGTAGAACCACCCCCGCCAGTACTGAAGTGTGCAAGATGTCAAGCAAATGGTGTTGACTGTCTTGTACCTCCTCCAAGGGAATTTGAAGGGTGTTAGTTATTCTCCACAGCAATTCTGAGAACTGGCAACAGTTGTCCAGTTGGGATGAAGGGATTGAAGAGGGGGCTGCATCAGGAGAAGATGAAGGATGCCTCTCCAAATCCATCAGGACTGCTGGAGTTGGGCTAATGGGTGCATCCTTTAGCACTATGCCAGAGCGGTTACTGGACAAAAGTTGTGGTGGTGAGATAGGGGAGTCCTCCCAAACTAAGCAGGACCATTTGGAGAGTGAATATTGGGGCCATGAGCTCCAGTATGGCCGGTTGACTTTGCTGTTGCGTAGCTAATAACCATGGAGCCAGATAATAACTCTGCGGGTAAGGCAAGATGGGAATTGCCATGTTGTTGTCAGAACCCCTCCTGTAGTCATGCTTCCAGAATGGGAGTGGTGGACCATGTCGGACATCTGTATCATTCAAACCCAAAGAACTAGAAACATCATTAAATGGCAGTGCTGCTGGAATCGTTGGAAAGGGCCATGGCAGGAAGAAAACGGGTGAAGGGTCCCGTCACCTTGGTGATTGGATCAGTAGTCATGGAGATCGTAGTTCCTCCACCACAAACAACTCATGGGAAACCTCTGAGCCTCCCAGGGATCAATGGTTCTGCTGGATGAGTCGGTTTCGGGAACTGGTGGTTCACAGGACTCTGGCAAAGTTGCCGGATCCTTGATTGGTAGTTTCAGATCCAGCAATTGGTGTGGTCATTATTAGCCTTGTAGGTCTTGGAACACGTGGATCCTTTATGGCTGGAAATCGTGGATGGTGCTGATACCTTCTTGGACTTGGAGGAAAACGTCCTGCTGTGCTTATGTGTCTACTTCCGTGGTTCATGGCTAGGCCCCAATGCGGGGTCATTAGCGCTGGTTCCAGCAGAGCTTTACAGAGATTTTGTGTCAGGAGGGATGTTTCTCACCTGCTCAGGCTGATGTATGCTGGGGCGGTTCTCTGGCAGGGTCCAATGTTGACCTCCTGGCAGTCTCCATAAGGTGTTTCCTGAGGCAGAGAGTCCGGATCTCCCATTACGAGTGGCAAAGGAGAGGCAGATCCCACACCTGGATGTGATGTGGGCTTCCTGCAAACAACGCTGATTCTTGTCACTGATGGTAAACAAACGAGGGCAGAAAGCACAGGTTTTGAACCCCAGCATCTTTGGCATAATCCAGTAACAGGGCCCGGGGACTGAAGGTGGGGGAAGGGGAATAAATTTGGTGGGAAATACTGCTGAGGTGGCACCCCAAGTCCTAAATCTAAGTGTGAAGGTAGAATCAATCAATACATAAATAAATACATGTAGAACAAATAAGAAATCTGAACTACAAACAGTACTAAGGAGAGTTTTGCAAAGTTTTGGAAAGTGCATGAGAAGGACAAAAGGAGAGTAGAAGTTCCAACTCGGGCCATGTGGTGGTGAGAAGGAACAGATGTCTGTCACACTCTTTATTTCCTCCGGTGAAACCACAAGGCACCACAGGGCGCTTGCGCGGACTGCCGAGCAGTACTACTTTGCAAAGCTCTGGGCGCATGGTACATGCACAAAGCCCTCAGTACAATACAATACGGGCCATCACTCGAAAAAGAAAATGGAGAATCTGTCTCACCCAGGAAACTGTGAGGATCTGCTAAATTATAACTGGGCTGTTAAAGTGGTCATCACTCTGACTCAGAGGGTCCTTAATTAGATTGCCCTTCATGCCCTGTGCACTTTTAGGCAGGGTTTGCTCAGCACAAATTGCTGATCCTTACGGCTGCAGTGTCTGAAGTGAGATGCTGCTGCGGAATCCCTGCATTCCCACTGAGGTATCCGTAAAGAAAGCCATGTTGCATTTTAGAAGACGGCTATGTGGAATGAATCCATGGCCATGTTATCAGCGGCGACCGAACACCGAAAGACAAGGGTGAAATCCAGACTCTGCTGAAGTTAATGGGAGTTTTCCAACTGACATCAGATGGGCAAGGATTTCATCCCATCTCTTTACCACTGGAGGTAAGAGTAATTCCATTAGTAACAGGCTCTCTGGGAGCAGACACCCAAGGGAGATGTGATCATTTGCAAGCCAATGCATTGCAAACAGAAAGTGGGACTGCCAAAAACATGCATAAGCTGCAGAAACAGTGCTCAGGTTGTGGCAAGGTTTGTAGGTGGCCAAAGCTCTCCAGGCATACTGTGCTCGGTTTTACACTGCACTTTTCAGAATGCCTAAGGCTTTCTGCTGAGAATTCACCTACAGGGAGACATTGCAGAGTGAGTTTTGTAGCACTATAAAGCCTGCTGCACATTGGAATTAAATGCACATAGGTCACACAACTCTGCCTAGCTCCACCCACTGACATGCCCAATTTGGCTTCTCACTCGCCTGGAAGTAGGTGATGTCAAATCTAGCTGAACACAGGGCAGGTAGATCTGAGCCCCGCTTAAGACACAATGGGTCCAAGACTTTCAAAAGGTGAAACTCTGTCCTTGGATGCACGCACTGGGCTCTATTGATATAAATAACAACAATCCATGTGCCTATTAAGGTGGAATTTGGCTTTAAGACTGCAGCCAGGCTAAACGGTGTCTTGCATTCCGAGGCATCCAGGCCAACAACCAACACAAACTCAGAAGTCAATTCGATCTTTACAAAAGCATTCTGTCTGAGCATTTTCCAAAAGATGGCATCCACTCATCTTGACACCCATTTCTAGTCTGGACAAATAGCACACACTACCTCTTACAGAGAAAGATATCACTATTTGAGTGTGTCAAATTTAATATATGGATTTTCACAACACTCACTATGAAGTAGGGAAGAGCTATTATCCCCATTTCACAGAGAGGCTACATGATTTGCCCAAGGTCACACAAGGAGTCTGTGGCAGAGGGCAGAACTGAACTCTGGTTTCTCAAGCCAGTGGCCTACCCACCTGCCATCTGTCCTTTCTGTCCTTTCTTTGTTATCATGAATCACCCTGTTTGATGAACATTCAAACTAGAACTTTCAGGCTCTGATAAGACACAGGCTCCGTAACCCGAAAATCTACAAAGCAAGAGGATCAGAGGAAGATCATGGATCATGCAAACATTCTTTGCCTCTGTTGCTTCCTTAATTTGAAAATTAGGGTTAATCAGAAATCTTTTTTTCTGTTCACTGTTTTATGCTGTGTCTTTAGAGTTAATCTTATGCAATTAGCACATCGGCAAAGGTCTCTCAGTGCAGCTCCCTCATGACATTCCCAAAGGACAAACAATTCAAAGGTTCTCTCTAAAAAATCAGTCAAAGGAGACCAGAGAATGTACTCTTAGAGCCAAGTACACCCTCCAATCAAGGGGTACATCTTCCTGTGACATAATAGGAGTTGTGCATACGTACATCAAGGGTTCTATGCACTATGGGCCAGATCTCCACTGGTGCAAATCAGTGTAACTCCCTTGACAGATGTGACTGCAAACTTCATTGGAGATCTGCCAGTTTACTCCAACTGAGGATCTGACCCTATTGCTCTGATCTGAAGCCTACTGGAGTCAATGTGAGTCTTTACCTTAATTTCAATAGATCATACCTCATGTCCCGTTAAAGAGTAAGATTCGTTATTGATCATTCTTTGGGACCATCGAGATTTTGAAATAATTTTCTTGTTTCATTTATGCACAAGAAATTTATTTCATTCATTTTTTCTCCCCTTGATTTGTATTTTTGCTTCGGTAGCGAAATGTCAAGGTAGCAAAGTTAACACTTTTTGCAGCCGCACCAAAATTACAACAGAACCTACTCTCTGAGTATGCATAAGAGTTTAACAATGGTAAAGAAGGGGGAAAAAACAACTAAAAAACAGGTCCAGTCTTTTGTCTTATTCTAAGCAGAAAAAAATATTAGAAAAAACAGTGCTTTAAATAACACATTTGTTGGATTGACCGAGAACTTCAGCAGTGCCAGGAAAAATGGTCCTCAAATAGCCTTTTGTTTAGTATTTGCAAGTTTAGATGTGAGCTGACTGGGAAAAGACTACTAGAAAACTCACTAATATTCCTAATCTATATGGATACATCCTAAAATACCTGGCCTGATGAATATAACCAAAAGAGGGCAGCAGTTCATGCACCATTCATTTGCTTTATTTGGTTGGTAACATTATTTCCTTGTTATCAGGTGCAGGAAAAAATAAGCTCTGTTTAGTTTATGAGGCAGGCTGGTGTCATCATGAGTGCAAAAATAAGAGTGAGAGAAAGAGAGAGAGATGGAGAAGTTTACTTCAGTGTGAGTGTGTTCTAGGATTCTTTTCAGCCTTGGGAAAGAAATGGGAAATCCTTGCTCTATTGAAGTCAATAGCAAAACCCCCATTGCCTTCAGTAGGGCCAGGATTTCATCCCCAGACCTGTAACAATCTTAACAATAACTCCCTGTGATCTCAAGCACCACACCTGGTGTCTGGCTAGGCTCCTTTAGCTTTCCAAGATAAGCCAACCTATGCCATGGCATCATTTCTGTGTAGGTCAGAGGCAAGGGCTGCAGCTGCCAATGAGTCACAGAAGTGGAATGAGGATGCATCTCTAACCCCCTAAATAATCCCAATTATGTAAGGCTCTGCTTCAAAGTCCACTGAGGAAAATGGAAGTTTTTGCACTGACTTCAGTGGGCTTTGTACTGGGCTGTAACTGATTCAATTCAACTGGGGGATTTAGGTGCATATTGAATCCCAGCTGGATATGCAATAGAACCAAAGGAGACAGCCGAAAGAAAGAGATGCCATCACATGTGCCAGCGGATTGCTGAAATGGCAGCGTGGAGCACTGTGAGAGCCAGTCACTGGAAGAAAACGCTAGAGATGGGTAAACAGAAGCATTGAGACATGAACTGACTTCTCCGATCCTTAGCCGAACGGGAAATTTGCTGCTTGGTTACCAATTTGACTGGAGCTTTATAAAGACCATAGAGAGCTAGCTAATGTTCGATGACTTTAGATCAGAGAATGTTTGCAGTGTTGTAGCCATATGGGGGACCAATAAAAGATATTATCTCACCCACCGTGTCTCTCTTTAGATCAGAGAAGATAAGTCAATAATTATAGATAATGTCAGATCACTTTAGATGAGAATAGTTAGATAAAGAATCCTGATTCCCATGTTGCCTATGTTGTAACTAAACTCACTGATGCAAGCTTTCAGATAGAATACCTTTCTGGCAGAAAACACTGGTTAGACGGAATTAAAATGTTCTGCAGGAACACATTGATTCCATCAAAACTGTTGGTGGAAACCAGGAAGTATGGCAGACTGGTCAGCCTGTCTCACCCTGGGTGGTTTCCTGCCGGCCCAGGTTCCCCATCTTCCTGGGTGGATGTTTCAAGGGGCTGTCCCCTTCCTGGGGAGCTAGCTGCCTGAGCAGCAGCCAGGGAAGCAGTTCCCTGAAGAGTTAGACAGCTGGGAGTAAGATGAAAAATTCTGTTTCAGTTTCCCATATTGGAATTATTTTCCAGAAAAAAAAAGAAAAAAAAAACAAGTTTTTGACCTTGCATCCTAATTCGGGATTCATTATTTTCCAAAAGTCAAAATTTTTCATGGAAGGAATATTTCATTCGTCAGCCAGTTCTAACTGCAAGCCCTAGACAAAATTCCCTGGCAGTGTCACGGGTCTTATGTTCAACCTTTGACAGAAAAAACCTTTCCCCGTGCTTAAACTCGGCTTACCCACTTGTACTCATTTTAGCGTAGTGTAAAAAGTTACACAAGGAGGAGGGCAATGAAATAGCAGATGCCAAACTCTGAAACAGGGTCTGCTTGGCCCAAGAGCTTTAAGAAAGTGCTTCATAATCCCCTCCACCATGACACGAAATGCATGTCTCCTTCAGCCACAACTAAGCAAAGCCTCATGATTCTAATTGTATATAACTGTCCAGTCTATTTCTCAAAGTCAATTTACAGTGCCGGTCGGAAATCTTAAAGACTAATGAACATGTCAAAATTAATATAATGAATTAATGTTATGCATAAAAAATTGTGCCAAATTAGCACTTCAAAATTAATTTTCTGAGCAGGGTTCTGCCAAGCCCCTTGCAAACCTAACTCGGAAATTAAAACACAAGTAACACAGTGTTTTTGGGTGCTCATCACTGGAAGGAAGCTATTTTCAAGCCATAGTATTAGGGAAATGATTCTAGGGCAGAAATTCCCCATTAATTCCAGATATTCATAGAATCATAGAAGATTATGGTTGGAAGGGACCTCAGCAGGTCATCTAGTCCAATCCCCTGCTCACAGCAGGAACAACCTCAATTAAATCATCCCAGCCAGGGCTTTGTCAAGCTGCATCTTAAAATCCTGACAAGGATGGAGATTCCACCACCTCCCGAGGTAACCCATTCCAGTGCTTCACCACCCTCTCAGTGAAAACGTTTTTCTTAATATCCAACCTAGACCACCCCCACTGCAACTTGAGACCATTGTTCCTAGTTCTGTCATCTACTACCACTGAGAACAGCCTAGTTCCATCCTCCCTGAAACCCCTTTCAGGAAGTTAAAGGCTGCTATCAAATCCCCCCTCATTCTTCTCTTCTGCAGACTAATCAAGCCAAGTTCCCTCAGCTTCTCTTCATAAGTCATGTGATCCAGCCCCTTTATCATTTTTGTTGTCTTCAGCTGGATTCTTTCCAATTTGTCCATATCCTTTCTGTAGTGTCCAGAACTGGACACAGTTCTCTGAATGATCTTACTGGTGCAGAATGGAGGGGAATAATCACTTCCCTCGATCTGCTGGCCAAGCTCCTACTAATGCAGCCCAATGTGCTGTTAACCTTGTTAACAATAAGGGCAATAAGGGCACATTGCTGACTGATGTCCAGCTTCTTATCCACTGTAACCCCCCAGGCCCTTTTCTGCAGAACTGCTGCCTAGCCAGTCTGTCCCCAGTCTGTAGCTGTGCATGGGATTCTTCTGTTTTAAGTGCAGGACTCTGCACTTGTCCTTGTTGAACCTCATGAGATTTCTTTTGGCCTAAGCCTCCAATTTGTCTAGGTCACTCTGTATCCTATCCTTACCCTGCAGTGTATCTACCAGTCCCCCCAGCTTAGTGTCATCTGCAAACTTGCTGAGGATGCAATCCACCCCATCCTCCAGATCATTAATGAAGATATTGAACGAAACCAGCCCCAGCAATGACCCCTAGGGCACTCCGCTTGTTACCAGCTGCCAGCTAGACATTGAGCTTTTGATCACTACTCACTGCGCCCGATGATCTAACCACTTTCTGTCCACCTTACAGTCCATTCATCCAATCCACACTTCTTTAACTTGCTGGTAAGAATAGTCTACTCATGTGGGACTCTACCAATCCTGAGTTACTGCGGTTTAATGTCAGTTTCAGTTCAATGATTTTGCTGGAGTTGGAGAGTGCAATAAGGGTATAGTGAATCAGGTTCCATGATGTGCATTGCATCGTACTGGGGCACGTTCTCGATAACGACAAGTTGTAAGATGGCGAAATTAGATTGTAAACTCTTTAGTGAAGGGACTGTCTTTTAAATCTCTGTTTGTACAGTGCCTACCATAGTGAGGTCCTGGTCTATGACTTGGGCTCCTAGCTTCTACCAGAATACAAATAAATTAATAAATAGTTTGGTTAACACAACACAAACCAGCACTAAAATTGACCTTTTCTGAGAGGATAGTCTTGCAGTTAAGAGACTGGACAGGGACTCAGGCAATCTGGGTTTAATTCTGAACTCTGATACAAGCTTCCTGTGTGATCTTGGGCAAGTCACTTTGGGCTTGTCTATACTGCCCCGCAGTTTGGAGTACAGGGGCGTGAATAGTAGTGCACACCGAAGTACTGTGCTGTAACTCCCCACTGTGGCTGCTGCAGGTGCCAATTAAAAGATTCCTACTTCACATTAATATAGTCCTGTTTGAGAGGATCACATTATTGTGAAGTAGGAAACTTTTACTTCACACTCACAGCGTCCACATGGTAAAATACAGTGGAGCCCTTTGGAGCCCATTGCCATTCCCACACCCTGAGTCCAAACTGTGGGTCAATGTAAATATAGTCTTAATCTCTCTATGCCTCGACTCGAACTCTTAAATGGATATACTACTACTACTTTTTTCCCATCCTTGATCTGTTTCAGCCATTATGGGCCTAAATGTGACATTGTCACAAGCTCTAAATGAGGGGCAGGGTAGCTCTGTTACACCAGGAGAAAGGGCCCAGATTATGGCTAGAGCGGAGCCAATAATTTATTTTTCGGTTCAGTGGCCAAACTAGAGAATCCATATTATTTATATATGTATACATATGTACCTTGCTTCAGGTTGACCCCAAATAATTTTTTTAAAATTTTGTTTTGTTTTTTATCTCCAAAAAAAAAAAGCAACAACAACAACAAAAAATCCATTTAGGGTTGAACAAAATATTTCATTCAATCCCGTATACTTTTTTTCCCTCCAGTTTTTCATTATGTTTAGTTTTCAGCTGGTTTTTTTTGTCTTTTTTCTTTAATAATCCAATTACATTTCTGGATGAAACATTTCAAAATGAAATGTTGAATTGTTTCACTTTGAAAATGTCAAAATGAAATGTTTTGACTTTTTCTCATTTTTCTCTCTTGTTTTTTCCTCCCCCGGTTAAAACGATTTGGTGAACTTGATGAGAAATTGTATGTTTTGGTGAATAAACTCTTCGCTCTACTTGTGACTTCCTCCATTGCTCCGGCAAGGAAAAATTCTGCATCAGCCCTATATGTGGTGTCTCACTTGTGCCAGCTCAATGATGCTGACCAGCATGTTGTTGGAAGTTGAATTGGCTTCACCCACTTCCTGCCCCTACTCTTTGCCCACCTGTGTCACAGGGCTGTTAAAACTAGTAGCCCCACAGAGGCTATTTTCCCCTCACCCCTCTGCACTGCTACCAGCAATATAGGTTGCCTATGAAGGGAAGCAAGGGGAGTGTTTATACCCTTGTGGTTTCCTGCATAGGCTTGTAGTCGGGGTCATGATTATGCCCTTAGATTGTAAACTCTTCAAGGCAGGGACAGTGCCTTACTACGTGTTTCTATGCAACCTAGCACAATGTGTCCTGATCTCATTTAAAATCTTTAAGGGCCAGATCCTGAAAGGTATTTCGGTGCCTCACTTCAATTGATTTCAGTGGGGTATCAGTCAGGCTCTGGTCCTACGTGTACTGTCGATAATAAACAAAGGCCTGGAGGAATCTATAGATCCCCTGACGAAAGGCACTAAAGAAGCACAAAGTGCTAGGAGAAAATAAGCAAGAAGAAAGAAACAACACTAAGACTCACAGTCAAACTGAGGAAGGAGATGCAAGCAGAGGGATGCGATTTTGAACAGATCCTTACACGGTGGTCAAACCGGTTTGACTGCCAGAAGTGTGGGAGGCTCGTCAGTGCCTGATCATCATTTGTGAAAGACAGAAGAATTAACATCCTAATGACTTTCCAAAAACAGGGCTGAAATGAAAATGATCGCTGAATGTGATTGATGATTTGGGTTCCCCTCCCCCCCATTATTTCCCCCTTAAAACATTCACTGGCATGTGGAATATGAATAATTAACAGATTAAATTCAGTCTGTGTTTATGATCTGTCAAGGGGAAAAAAAACCCAAAACCAACAACTCCTCTCCTCCCCCCCATCAACACACTCCTTTAATGGCTTCTAAATAAATTCAGAGTCGGTTTAAACTATTAGAGGAAGTTAAATCAAAATAATCAGGATATTAAAATACTTTGCGCATTTCCAATCACTGGTTTATTGCAGGCCTGGATCTTTTCCAAGGAACAATAATAGCATGAATACATTAGAATGTTTCTTTCCCTTTAATATGAAAACCATTTGCTCATGAACAAGTGATTGATAATTTGCATTAAACCCCAAACCAGATCCATTTACAGACATGCCCTTGGAGGCCAAAATTTTATATTCATTAAACATTTAAAAATATATATCCTGACTATATATAAAAAAACCACCGTACAACAGTGATTATGTCTATTAGAAAACTAGTTTAACCTGATAACTCCTTATTTGATGTAATTGCTAATTTTCCAAAGTGGGGGAAGAGGTATTATTCGGGGGGGATTAGTTCAACTGCTCTGAAATGGGTTAGAAAAAAATCAGATAAGAATCTAGAGATGGAGATGAATTTAAATTGAAAAGGAGATATTTGCGGTCCTCCCTACTTAATAACCATTACCTAGACTTTTGGGTCTATGATCTCTCTATCTCCTCTGACTTATTGTAAACAGAAGGAGATTGCATGCTCCAGAATAGAAAGTGCACTGGGACTAATGGGCAAAGATGAGCTTATACGTTCAACTCACTGGTTGGTGGCAATTGTGTGTCCCTCGTGTTCCCAACCAGTGGATGAGCCTCTTCCGGCCACCAGCTACGGAGTCTGCCATGTGCACACATGGGCACATGTGTTCTTCAGCAAGGCAGTGATGTGGTTACACAGGGCTAGATTGTGACCTTAGGCCCAGCTTTAACCAAGGGGAGAGTATAAACTGCACCACTCTGCTTCTGTGAGTGGTATCTACTGCCCACTCTGCAGAGCTACTGAGCTACCATCCATTCACTCCCCAGACATCTGCTGCAGAAGACTAAGTAAGTGACCAGCCCTGCTTAGTCATGCGCGCCTGTCCAAGGTAGCCTACGTAGGACTGTCGAGGTTCTCTGGCTCTGCCTGGGCATGTGCACAGCCTGTGTCAGAATCTAGCCCTTACAGTTCTGCAAAGTTCCCAGGGCCCTCAGCTCCTCACGAAACCAGTGCAGCTATAGCTAATGTTGCTGTCTTTCAAACAGGACTCAGTGAGATGATCTCCAGTGGAACATGTGGATGCTCTGCAGCACATATCGGAGGAGCAGGGCCCAAACGCACTTCAGCACCACAGCAGCATAAACCCCTTACCACTGCAGCGAGCAATTGACATTGGCACTTAATCCCCAGGTTCTTAATTTATACTCGATAACAGCTCTCCTTTAAAGTGCACTGCCTCTCTCCTAAACTGCCATATAATGCCATGCTAATCTGCCTTATTTACATTGAATATTAGCTTTATAGAGAACGGTCCTAATTAATGCTTCATAAATATAATTTGGTGGCTGAGTAGCACAGCAGCATGACAATTAACATGGCAATGGGAAGCCAGGCCATTAGATCCAATTTCTGCTTTAGTCCTATTATGTTCTGTGGCATGGACATGGCATACAATGCATTTAATTACCTGGCCTCTCCGTCAGCTTTCTCCTAAGATAGAAAACTACCGTTTAGGCCCAATTCTTTTCAGAACATAATGTTTTCTCTGCAGTTGCCTTACATTCTCCTTGGCCTACTAATCATCCCATTTGGATACCTATTGTCACCAGCAGCCAATGACCAGAGACCTTGCTTGCAACATCAGGTCCCAAGATAATACTAGTGGCTGTGAACATGCTCTCAAACTGGTAATGGACAGGAATACAGAATAAGATTGTTGGCATTGTAAACAGAAATGGTTTATAAAAAAATATTAAATAAATACAGCAGCAGCAGCAATACATTATTAATAAATAAATATAATTCTATCTCCATTGAGAGCCATTGAGAAAACATTTGGCTCCAGATAAAGTGTTATCTGCCTAATGTGCTCATTCTCAATTCAGAGGGGCGTTACTTTTTTATATTGTCCAGTGCACAGGGTATCGGCCTGGGACTCACGAGTCCTGGGTTCTATTCCTAACTCTGCCACTGAGCCTCCGGGTGACCTCAAAGAAGTCATTTCACTTCTTTGTGTCTATTCCCTCCCCCATTCTTAGTCTGTCTTTATTTAGATTGCAAACTTGTCAGGGCAGGGTCCATCGTCTTGTTCTGTGGTCGTATGGCACCTAGGACAATGGGATGACTGGGATGCTACAATAGCACAAATAATAACAATAACTATTGTAATCTAAATAATAACAAAGGCGTCTAACTTCTCCCCTCATTAGAGTGAGCTTATATTTTGTTCATGCTTTTTAATAAGATATGTAGGCATCTCTTTAACAGGCAGGATTTTGTTTTCCTTCTTTGTCCTAAGAACTGAAGAAGTCCAAAAAAAAGCAAACTTGGAAATTCTTGCCTTAAGACTTGTTTTATGTTGACAGGAAAGCATAAGAGAAGCTGCACTGATGTGATAGATAAGTGCCATCTAGTGGTATGTGTTCCCTGCAATACTGGATCTATACATAATTATTCCTAGGCTCTCTCTCTATTCCAAGTGGCACCGGTTTAGCTAAAGGTGTAATTTTAAACTCATCCAAAACCCTGTGTGGACACTTTGAATCAGATTTAAAACTGGCTGATATTGATTTAATTTACCATGTTTCCTTCTTAAGTACAACTGTATCAACAGAAGGCAAGTTTAAATTGAATTAAGAGTGTCCACAAAGGACATTGATGGTGCAATAAGATGCAACAACAGAAACAGACTGGACATCCAGACAGACTATCTTCAAGACCCAGCTACAGATTGAGCCGGCTGGGGCCCAATCTACAAGGAGGCCATTGCCCTTTGGGATTTGACTTGATGAGACAACAAAGAGGTTTGCAAAGGCAGATCTTTTTAAAAAATGATTGAAGGTAAGACCAGTGCAACTCTGAATAAAGAGTTATGGTCTGAGTTCCAGGGTGATGGCCTCTTGGCTGATCTACTGGGGATTGAACCAGAGACTTTCAGACCTAAAAGCATAATTCTCTAGAGTTCTGTAGGGAGGGGCTATAATGGATTCATCTCTTTGGTGGATCAGGCTCAGAGGAGGACATGTAACACAACTAGATCTAATTTCTTGTACAGCAAATATACAGGGCTATCTATCTCCTCCCTCCCCCAGTGGCTGCTGCACACTTGCGTGTGAGGTCCACTCCCAGGCCACATTAGGCCCCCTTCTTTCATCATGCACTGTGGTCCAAATCAGAGGAACACAAGAGGCAGAATGGCCCACAACTGGGGAAAAGCTTGCCTTTGCTATGGCCATGCACAATCCTCTGGCAACAGAAATGGTGTGGCTGTGCCGTTCACGGTGAGGGCATGATGGGGTAGGAGGTACACGCACAATTTGCAGGGTGGAGAGCCTCAGTCCATGGGCACTCCTCGTGTGGCAGCATGCAGGGCACCACTGGAGGAGGGCCAGAGCTGAGGTGGGGCAAGAGGACCTGATAATGGGTGTGGAAATTCCAAGCCCCTTCCTCAGGGGTGGAGATTGCTGTCTAAGGGGTACAGGTGCTACTTCAGCCAATGAATAGCAGTGACCTCCATTGAAGGGCCATTTTCCATTTTGGGTAGGGTAGATTCTGCCTCCTGCCTTCCTGTGCATGTGACCAGCACCTTCACAAATGCAATCTGTCTCTGGACACCCAGCCCAGCGTGCAAAGCATCTTCATTAACTGTTCTTTGCTCCGTCACGTCAGCACAGAATCAGACCCACTAAGTCATACACGAGATGTCAAGGTACTTATTATTATGGTAGTACCTAAAAGTCCAAATTGACATAGCAGCCCCCTTGTGCTAGGTGCTGTACAAACACATAGTGAGGGAGACAGAGGCCCTGACTAGGAGAGTTTACAATCTAAACAAACAGGGCAGACAAAGGGTGGGAGAATGTGTTAAGATTAAAATTAAAGCCTTTAGCAGAGTCTTTTGCCTTCCTCTGGAACATGGGGCGCGGATAGCAGGCTGGGATCATCTGAGCATAGTTCACTTCATCAATTCCCTGCCATTACAGGGGCTTTGGGTACCGGTGGCATCTTGGTCTCTTTCAATCTCTGCGTGTGGCACGCAAGTCTCCTGAGTACTGAAACGTTTTGGCCTAACTAAAGTCTTTGGGCTTCATACAGGGTGAAAATTAATGGTCTGTGGTAAATGGAAAGTCAGATTAGATAACTTAATGGCCTCTTATGGCCTGAACATCCATGAAACTATGGACTTTGCCCCAAGGTTGCATCTGAATTCAGTTGCAGAGCCAGATACTGAACTCAGACCTTAAGCCCCATTCAGTCTCGTAACCACAGGTTCATCCTTATTCTTCAAGAAGTAACATTATAACAAGCTAAAAACGATGCCTTTCAGGGCTCTCTCAATAGCCTTTTCCTTCTGAGGCTCCTGAGAGAACAAAGAACAAGCCTGCCAAAGAAGTGAGGGACTCAGGCTTTCAACGTTCCCGATCGACTTTTCAAATCAGAGTCTCAGTTGCTGGAGGCACATCAGAGTGCGACCAAGAAGGATAAAGCAATTCCAGCCGCGTGAAAAACAATCAGAATAGGAAACCCAGCAAGGGGAGAGGGCTTTGCTGGGGAACTGCCTATTGTTCATTATTTATATTTCCCTGCAGAAGCATTCTCATAATCTATATAAACGATAATGCAGTTAATTGATCGAAGCAATTCCAAGGGTCCTTAGTAGCACAAGCCTCCAGAGTGAAATATCGTTGTTTAATGAGCAGCATAAAACAGGGAGAGGTATTTTTAATGTGACTGTAATTTCTGAGTTTAGTTAATAGTTGAGTTGGAGAGAGGGAGTCATAGCCATCATCTGCATGACTGTATGTGAAAATCAGAGACCTGCAGATGTCAAAAGAGCGGTCCTCTCCAAACTAGCCAGGCTGCATGGTATAATCTGGTAATTCAGAGCAATAGTCTTAGATACGGGGATTGGTACAGTGGCTGAGAGTGGTCGGAGAATCAGGACACCTGCTGACCGGCTATCTGACCTTCAGCTCACCTCTCTGAGCCTCTGTTTGCCCGTGCAGCCTTCATCTGTCACGTCGCCTTAGATTGTGAGCGCTTGAGGGCAGCGACTGTCTCTTAAGGTACATCTACGCTGGAGCTGGGGGTCTCATTTCCAGCTTGGGGAGGTGTGCTCATACCAGCTTTGATCAAGTCAGTACAGTACAAATACCAGTGTAGTCATGGCCGCACGGGCAGCAGGACAGCCTGGCTCTCCCGAGTATGTGCCGTGGGTTTCAGATGGGATTGTATTAGGGGCATCTAGCCCATCGCGCCTGTGCCGCTGTGGCATTACTGCTATTTTTAGCTCACTAGCTGGATCACCGCTAGCACGGGCGTGCCTGCCAGAGCTGGAAAGCACACCTCCAGTTCCAGTGTTAACTGACCCTTAGTATGGGCATGGACAGCACCTAGTGCACGGGGCTCATGAACTGAGCTGGAGCATATCAGAGGTACTATAACATAAATAATAGCCTTTCATCTCTGGACACGGAGGCACTAATTCCAATTCTGTTTGCGATTTTCCTCGTTAGACAATCTCCCATAAAGATGCTGGCCAGGCATAAGGCTGCTTAGCTGATGAGAGCTAACGTGTTTACAGGCCAAAATGAAAAATTACTAAGGAGTACATCTTGAAGAATCAATGGCCGAGGTACATGGAGGTTCAAAATCTGCTCTCACTTATGTCCACACAACCCCACTGACTTCAAAACAATTAAGGGCCCAGTAATGGAATGTCTCTCTCTGCTGCATGCCTTTATTCCCCCGTCGTCCTGTGTGACAGCTATTGAAACGCTCGCCCTGGTACCTAGCATTACGATTGCTGACAATGGCATTCAGAATTATTTTGCAATATTAAAATGTGTATTAAGATTTTAAGACTAATTCCAATTTCTCCCCCCCCCACCCCCTGCTGCTTTTGAAGTTATTTTAATCTATGCACTGTCTTGCCATTTTTCTCTCTCGCTCCTGGACTCATCTAATTTGCCTCATTTCTAAGTCATAATGATATCCTCAAGACACCAATTCATAACTTCCTCCTGTTGAATTGTTCATTAAAATCTAATTTTTACCATCTAATTCTGGCTTTTTAGCTAATGAAATCCAGCATAATTATAAATATCCATCTTGCAACATTGCATATTGACATTTGGTTAGAAAGACTAGAAAAGTGAGTAAGGCAGGTTCCTATAGCTGTATAGGAAATCAACCTAGCGGATATAAATATATAGATTAAAATACTCTCATTTAGGCTTATTTCAATATTTCCTTTATGCTGCCATTAAGCTTTGTTTGAACTTGAAGCATAAGGGACCAGGTCTAATTTCAACAGCACTGCATGAGAGACATTTGGATTCTTCAGATCCATAATTTAGCACAGAGATCTGAAGTGCTTGGAGAAAAAGGTGAAACTCTGTGCTGTATTTGTTCCCAGGTATAAGAAGTACTTTAGCACCTTCCAAAAAGTATCAGAAGCATTTTTATCAGAGGAAAATCATTTATAAGAACTTGGGACAATTTTCTGGTCCATGATTACTTCAGGGTCTATTCTAGTGACTCGGGGCCTATAGAATCAGCCTCTATCTATCACATTATATCCCAAAAGTAGTTTCACAGGGAATTTAATGCCATGGTTACAAACTGGGGTTGGGCATCAGGTCTGGTTTCTATTCCCAGTTCTGTTGACAGCTTTGGGCCAGATTCAAAGCCCGCCAAGTCAGTGGTAAGACTCTCGATCAGGCCCTATCTGAGATACCTAATAGCCACCTTATCATCTCATACGGATGACGGAAGAGTTGGTTCTTGTTTTCAAAGCTTTGAGATCCCTGGGTAAAAGATACTATCTGAAAGTGTTAGATATTAATGTATTAATGGCATTGTTGGAAGGAAGAAAGTGAAAGAGAACGAGAAAGAGAATTAGGCCAGAACCTCGTACAGAGCTATGCCAGTTTACACCAACTAAGGATCTGGCCCATTGTATCTAATTCTGCAGCTCTGAAGGCTTTTTCCTAGACAGTAATTTGGGACTCTGACCTGAGGTTTTGCAGGAACACAAAGCCCAAAATGGACATACACAGCCAAAGCTTAATAAATCCAGAGCTCAACGTTCAAATTTGTGTTGATGTTTTCTTGAGTTCTTTGAATGCCTCAGGAAACCATTAATGAGGCCAAAAGATCATTCTTGTTCAGAAACTCCAGTTCTTGCTCAGAATCCTACTGTAATCAAAGGTGAAATCATTCATTAAGGACTCTATCCTCTCCTCTTGGGTTTATTTGCATCTACCTCTCCCCTTTTTAGTCTTCTAGGCATTTGAATGTATTTTTTATTATGTCAATGTAGTCAATGAGATTGCACAGAGCGCAAACCTGGGTAGGATTTCCCCCAAAATTACACATTTCATGGTTATCAGAGCTGGGAAATGGTTTTTGTTCCTGTAAGAACGTTCTATGAAAACAAAACCAAAAAGTTTTCCTTGAAATTTTTCTTCAGAAGTTTTCTGATTTTCATAAAAACAAACAAAAATGAAAAAAAGGAATGTTTTTGGCCAGATCTTCAAAGAAAACCTGAATAAAACAGTTATATTTGGACACTTCCCCTAGAAGTTTCCATTTTGATGAAAAGGTCATATTTTTCATTGATAAAATATTTTTAACAAAAACATCTATGACCAGCTTGCTACTCATAGACTTATAGGCTCATAGAAGATTGGGTTGGAAGGGACCTCAGGAGGTCATCTAGTCCAACCCCCCCTTATCAAAGCAGGACCAACCCCCACTAAATCATTACAATTAGTCTCCAGCCATCCCAGGGAGAAACACAAGGTCTGAACCCAAAGAATAAGGAATTGAATCAACTGATTGTATACAATATTACTATATTATAAAAGTGTTTTGAGTAATGCTTTTATGAAAGCAGGTGACACACTGGTGAGTAATAACATTGTGAATGTGTGTTTTGGCATTATATGAGAAATTATGGATACTCACTGATACTACATTTTAAAGTCTGCCACCAAACAAAGGGAGAAATAGGCTCTCCCCCAAACAGGAAGGTGGGTAGCTCTCTACCTGACTCCAATGTAAATCAAGCATTGTGGTGCCAAAACAACGGAAGCCCCATTTACATGCGAGTCAACGAGGGATGGGAAAAATAGGAAGAGTCTGAACAGCAGGCGTTCAACCTCACTCTTGAGGCAGAGACAATGAACTTTGATGTACTATAAGGGGAGCAAGAGAAACATTTTAGTCAGCCTTCACAGGAGGAGACAAAGAAACTAAGAGCTTTGGGCTCAAGTCCTGGCTAAGGACTGGCCAGCCATGCTGGAAGAATGACTATAGTGAGGAGACTGCTTTGAACAAAGGACTTTAGTTTATTAAGTTAAGTTTTAGTCTCAGAAGCGTATTTACTTTTGTTTGATTGTACCCATTTCTTTCCCTATTACATCTACGTGATATCATTTAAATATCCATTCGCTGTTAATAAACTTACGTTGCTGTATTACACAACCTCTCTCAGTGTGATGTTTCAAACGGAAGGGTGAAATCCTCTGCCAAATCAACAGGCTGGTGCTGTGCATTGATTCCGTAAAAGAGCAGTGCACTTGATAAGGCCTTGTCAGTGCTGTATCGAGAGGGGCTGAGCACTGCAGAGGAGCTAGTTTTGGAGGGAGTCGGGATGGCCGGAGTGCCTGGGCTGGTAGAAGCCAGGGTGATATCACTGTGCTGTGAGCAGGCTGCTGCTGTCAGGGTCTGAGTCCCATGCACAGCTGCCATGGACTGTGGATCTTGGGTCCTGGTCCACAAGGCTCTTGGGAGCTAGTAGATTCCAACCTGCCACCCAATAACGTGCTAACAGGCGCTAGGATAGAAGCTGAACCCCACCAGGGGACTCCAGTCCAAGAATCTGATTGGCAGACTGCTGAGGGTCC
Organism: Mesoclemmys tuberculata; assembly: GCA_007922155.1. Lineage (NCBI taxonomy): Eukaryota > Metazoa > Chordata > Testudines > Chelidae > Mesoclemmys > Mesoclemmys tuberculata. The sequence continues at coordinate 57,462,749 of ML675609.1, forward strand.
TGACTGGCCCACAGTTTCTATAAATAAACCCAGCACAGGAACTGGAAGTTGTCCATGTAGCTAGGATCCATCTTGCTCTGAACCATGTGCTTTGGGCCTCCTGCTCCTCTGGCTTGACTTCCTGCTATCCCAAAATTGGCCTGACTCCAGTTACCGATTTGTGGTTCTGCTCTCAAGTTTGTCTCCTGATAATCTGGCCCTGCCTTTCTCCTGACACTAGACTTTTAGTTTGCCCTCTGGCCTATCTTGGACTCTGCCCTGCTGGTATCTGACCCGGCCTGACTCCCAACTTCTTCTCCAACCACTAGCTTAACTGCTCACACCCTAATTGTGACAAAAATACAGAGATCCCCAGGGTTACATGGCAGACACAACCTCTTCCTGTTCTGAGGCAACCCCTCTCGCATCACACAGCTCTAATGATTATGTTGCAATGTCTAAATATGATTACTCTCCCTTGCATTTTGCTCAGTGATCGGGGAATGTCAGAAGCTGCTAAGGACTTTTTTGAACAAACTCCCAGCCATAGAGCTGTACAGGAACAGGAGTTTCCATTTCATGGGAAATTACGCAATTTGAAATTTGCTTTGATTCTGAATTGAACAAAGAATTTTGAAATATCCTTCAAAATGATAATTTTGGGTAAAACAAAAAGTTCCGTTTTGATTTTGATTTTTTTAAATATATTTTTTAAATTTTATATTATATTTTAATTATATGAAAATAATTTCTGATCAAAAAGTAATTTTGAAATTTAAAAAAATCAGGAGTGTCTTCTTCCAGGAAAGCTGAAATGGAAAGTCTTGAGCATATTGAAAAGCTTCATTCTGATTTTTTTAAAATACAATTTCATTGAAATTGACACACTCACAGAAAGTCTTGATTGTGCCAAAATGTATTTCCTGAAAGATAAATGTTAGGTTGGAAAATTGTCCACCTGCTCTATTTAGAAGCTTGGATACTTATCTAAGTATCTTGGAAATGATTTATGTTTGACTTCTTCTGAGTTTAGGCATAATCCAGGGGCATTAATACGTTTGCTCGAATCCAAGAAACAAGCCTGTTTTCCTGCACTAAGTACTTGGTACTGTGGTTTGGAAGAGAACTGCTGAGAACAGCTGGGGCACTCAGGCAAGAATTCTCAGCTCCAAACGCCTTGTCAGCAGCAGAAATGTTCTCCCACTCCACTTTCTGCACAGTAGCTAAAAAAAGAGGAGGTTGTCTAGCACAGGCTGAAAAATACCTTCAATCCTCAAACCTTCAATGTCTAGTTAGTCTGATGCATACAGTCTGCCTTCAGAACATGGTGTTACAGAAAAAGCCCTAGTAGTTAAAAATAAAAAAGCTATTTCATTAGAATAGTAGTTCTTTTTATGGGCATTTTAATCAAGATCTTCTGCATCACCCAGTTTGATGTGTGTTGGCAAAGACACTCCTCTTGTCAAGGCATCATAAGAGTCACAGAACAGCAACAAGGAGGAATTTTTGCTATTCAAGCCCAACAGCAATTAGCAGAACGCACTCTTCGCTCTATGGACTTTCTACCACTGAGAAGGCTGGAGAATTTGGATGCAGAAGAAGAGACAAGAGGGGCAAGTCCATTTAGGAGCAAGTTTTGCCCTTTGAATGGGTATCAGTTGCACCTACTAAACTTGCAACTGTAGTTTTTCAGCAGTGACTGAATTGTGGGAACTGATCTAGGTACCTTTGTAGGGACAAATTTGAGGAGCTGTCCCAGGTTGTGGTGGCATTAGAGGAGATCTTGGAACAAACTGATAAAATAAATATTAATAAGTCACCAGGACCAGATGGCATTCATCCAAGAGTTCTGAAGGAACTAAAATATGAAACTACAGAACTTCTATCTGTGGTGTGTAACCTATCACTAAAATCAGGCTTTCTACTGGAAGACTGGAGGATGAATGAATTTAACAGACAGCAGGTTTAAAACAAACACAAGGAAGCACTTCTTCACCCCAGGCACAGTCAAACCCATGAAACTCATTGCCAGGGGATGTTGTGAAGGCAAAAATTATAATTGGGTTAAAAAAGAATTAGATATGTTCATGGAGGATAGGTTCATCAATGGCTATTAGCCAAGATGGTCAGTGATGCAACCCTATGTTCTGGGTATCCCTAAATCTCCGACTGCCAGAAGCTGGCACAGGACAACAGGGGATGGATCATTTGTTAATTGCCCTAATCTGTTCATTCCCTCTGAAGCATCTGGCACTGACCACTTTTGGAGCACAGGATACTTGGCTATATGGACCATTGGCCTCACCCAGCATAGCTGATCTTATGTTCTTACCTACTGCATTTGAATGTAGATTCTAATGAGGTAACTAGAGGGCCAAGGAGCCTTATTTGTACCCAAAAATTCATGAGGATTGTCTACATGATGCATCATTGTGCACCACAGGGGTGTGAATTCTAATGAACATCAATGAGTTGTGCACTAAGTGGCTCTTGTAGAGTTACTTAGTGCATGTTAATGCCGTTTGAGATGGTACTGCACAAACGTGCCCTAGAGAGCCTTTATAGTGTGCCACCAGGATTTACATGGGCCAGATTACGCATTGTATGTCATGCACTTTCGAACTCACACCCTGGAGCGTACCGCTACAGTGGCAGACAAGCCCATTGACTCTAAGATTGTTAACACCCATTAACTCTTTCAAAAACAGTGCAAGCATTTAGTTACGTCTTAGTCAGATACAAACACTGTTTTGTAACTTCTGAACAATAAAATAATAGGGTTGGGGAGTTTTTGCATTTAATCAGAGTGTGAAATTTTAGGGCCCTTTTGACTAGCTTGTTGGATTTGACATTAGCTAGAATACCACAGAAGGATTATCCTTGAAGAGACAATTTTCTGTTGCAAATGACAAGGTTCTGGCAGTTACTGTAATCGTGTATTAGCAGGTGCAAAAGAATGGGCCCAAACACATCAGCTTCACCACAGCTATAATCTTGCCTCTACAGTCAGTTTCATCATGGTAATGATGGAAAATCACATCACAAAGGTCAACATAAATCACTACATAGATTTCTCCTGGAAAGAGAAAAGCGCTACAGCAAAGGATGTTGCCGAAGGACAGCTATCACAGTTGCCTGTGTGTGTGTGGGGGGGAGGGACTAGCGGGCACACATCTGGGAGTGTCATGGGGACAAATCCCATATCACGTGCACAGCTGTGCATTAGGGAAGTTCATAGAGATGGGACTAAGACTAGAAAATGATTTTGCAAAAAATGCTGGTTTAGTCAGAATGACATTTACCCATATGATACCTGTCCCCCCCACCACCAAGTGTATATCTGGCACAGATTACATCTCTTCCTGCACCAATTTAGCTGTGCTGGCTGGGTGTTGGGAAAGAGTGGGTGGAACCATGGCTCATCCCCTTCCCCACTCCTACCCCCGCCACACACACCCAAGAAGTGGAGGAGCCCTTCCTGGAGCTAGGCAAGGCCCACGCAAGAGAATTAAAAAAAAAAAAAAAAAAAAAAGCACAAAAGGAACCCTCAGCTTGGTTTGATCATGACAACAAGGGGAACATTGTGACATGCATAAATATGAATTGCAACTGAAGTCAATGGAAGAGTGGTACGTCACACATTTGTGTGCAGCTATTCCCAAGTGACCAGCATGCATCAGTTTGGAGTACTTTGGAACTTGGAGCCTCCTTCTGTGGTGCTGCAACACGCTGATGACATATGTCACCTCGGAAATACCTGCCTTCTGTCTAGTACCACCCACTTTACCACTGAGACCAAGACATCTATCTTTCAAATCAGAATTTGGTACACAATGGCTACAGAATGACCTGGATTTAGCCATTATTATTACCATTTGAATTACAGCAGCTCCAGGAGGCCACAACGGAAATCAGCACCCCCAACTGTGCTTGGTGAGGAAACATCATTATCCCCATTTTATAGATAGGAGACAGAGGCACAGAGAGACAAAGTGATTTTGCCCAAGGTCATATAAACAGGAGCAGAAGAGCCAGGAATTATACCTAGCTCAGATCATGAGTTCCAGTCCTTAACCACAAGACTATCCATCCAATCCAAGTAATGCACATCCTGTTCAGCAGATACTATGGATGACTTAATTGTTCTTGTACGTCTCTACCTCATGGTCTTCTGTGATAAAACCAAGGTCACTGTCACAAGATGGAGATTGTCATCCAAATAACTTCCATCCTCCAATTTCCATTTATTAACTGTGTTTACAGAGCTACCAAGATGACATAAAGGTGTGTTTAATGAACCTTTTCTGTTTGGACTTAAAAGAAAACCAAACTACACAGAAGGCCAGGTCGTCTAAAAATAAACCTTAATTTATGTACATAGTCATTCATTATTGCAGCTTTCCATAAATCAAAGTCTAGTAGACAACCAGGGGTTCTTTGAAGAAAAGAATTAATAGAGCGATGGAAGGAGAAACTTGTTAGATGGCTCAACTGGCATTCAAAAACCTACAGTGAGATATCTGATTTATTTCCAAATTAGACCAAGGCAGAGTAATGTATTCTGTTTAATCATAAGGCTTTTTTTTTTTGGTCTAGGCTTTTTAAGCAAGAAAGACTATTCTATGAAACCAAAGCCCAGTTCTGAAATTAATACACTAAAACAGAGCAGAGAGAGAGAGAAAGGGCACAATAGTTTACTAAGTCTACTTCTGAAGAGAATTTGCCTCCAAACAAATGCATTCTGGAATGAGAAATATCATCATGGGATCTTCACTAGCCAAATTTCCCCATGTGAAAGATGAAATCCTCCACTATGTGCTAAGAAAAGATGCTGAGTACGCACCTTATCTGAAACATCAATGGCCAGGGATTTCTTAGAAACACTCAGCTGTCCAACTGGTCAGAATGTTTCTTCCCCCCTCATCCCTGGAAAGTATTTTTTCAGTATGCTTTTAAAAATAGCAGCAGTCGTTCAAATGAGCGCTGCTCTTATCCACTGGTCCACGTTAGAGGTAAATCTCATTACAGAGGCCATGCTCTGTTCAGAATGCAGAGCATGCACCTAGTATTGGGACTGACAGCCCTCCAGGATTGTCCTGGAGTCTCTAGGAATTAAAGATTACGTCATGTGATGAAACCTCCAAGAATACGTCCAACCAAAAGTGGCAACCCTAGTGTCGACTGATAAAAACGACAACAGAAGCCTTTATTTAACAACTACAAGAAAAGACTCCATTAGGAGTAACAGCAAAGGGTTGGGTAGTGCGTTGGTAGGTAATAGGTGAGAAAGGGGAAGAGAGAATGTTAGGATCCATTTAAAAAAAAACTGATGCGCTGAGTGTGGATACAATAGCTCCAGCAGGTAAATCAACAAAGCAAAACTGCATGGTTGTGTGACTAAATTAAAGGCTGACTGGCGTAGCAGAGCAGTCAGTTACCTGGGGCAAATGGCTAAAAATTATCAGGTTGGGGTGAGGCAATAGTGATCCACAATCTGCTAAGGTGTCCCATCAGCCTCCTCCGTGGTAGGTCTGTTTTTCAGATATGAGGGCGGATGCACTGCCCCCACTGAGAATCCTAGTCCGGGAGGGCAGTTAGGCTTATAGGGGGAAATCTCAAAACGAAAGCAGCTCTGAAAGCTTAACTCTATCCCTTCTTTATTTGGATGAATAGGGGAGAAGGGAGTCCCGTGCAAATCAAGTCACATGATTCCATCTGGATATTTTCCTGCTCCAAGGCAGATATAGAAATATCTATTTCTATGGTGTGAGGCAGTGCAGCCTAGTGGCTGGAACACTGCACTGAGAATTGGGCAACCTGGATTCTCAGCTATGCCTCTGACCTCTTGGGTGGCCTTGGGCAACTCGTTCTGCTGCATTTTGTCCATCTCCAATATAAGGATAATGTGCTTTGAGATCTAGGGAGGATAAATGCTACCTAACAGCTAGGAAGGCTCTCTTCTTAAGGGCCTAATCCTAAACCCAGTGAAATCAATCCAAGCCCTTTCACAGACTTCAACACACTAAACATGCCCTAAAACACCAAACCGAATTCAGTTATTTTAACCTGATCCTCCTGCAAATGCCCCTGTATGTTGCAGATCCTCCTCACACGTGCATGGTTATTTTTAACAGGTTTTCTGGGTTCACAAAGCAAGCTGTAGTTGATTACCTGATTTATAAATTGTCTCTGTAGACTCACAGGGGCTCCATAAGTTACTATGCTGAGTTTACGACTTATTATGAAAACTACATGATAATAATAATTTCAATTATAAGCCTATTAGGTAGGTAATTGACAACACAAGTGTACTAAAGTTACATTCCATTTGTTTCAATGCAAGTGGGGTGCTGAGTTTTTAGGCAAGCAAAGCTAATAATCAGGGCATAAATGATTTTATAATTAAACTTCCTTTGTCTGATTCCCTGGACTAAAATTCAGTTTTGTTTAGCAGGCGTTGAGCTGGCTCAGAATTCATTTGGATTTTCCCTTCTCTTCTTGACTGTATCATTCCTGGAGACAGAAATGGCTCATTGTAACAGAAATCATGCACAGCCATTGAAGGGACACTTATTGACATCTTCACCACCAGATATTATGACATCTCTTTCTGAAGCATGGATGCCAAAGACAATTTTGCCAATAATGGGCTAAACCGGGGAGAAAATTGATTCGTGCCTTGATATAAGGACCAATCCTGAGAAGTGCTGAGTGCACTCAACTCCTGTTGACTTCCCCGGGAATTATGGGCACTCAGCGTAGCTCAGGAGCAGGTTAGCTGTGGGGATATAAAAGCATCCCTTACTCAATAAAAAGGAAGAGAAATAATCCTTGTGTAGGCCCTAATTAAAACCCTGTGATGCAAAAGAGAAGTCTCCCATTCACTTCCCCTAGCATTGGACTGGGTTTTGTAGCTATAGCATCTCAGCACAGAATAACCATATTGCTGCAAACTTGACTTTTTTCCCCTTGTTCCTTGTGATGATAGAAATAATACCTGGGCATTTCACGGTGCTTTACAAACTTTATCTGATTACTGCTCCTGCCAAGCAGGGTTAGGCAGATATTATTTTATCCAATTTATAGTTGGGTAAACTGAGGCACAAAAAGGATAAGTGACTTGCTAAAGGTCACACAGAAACACGGTGTAAGCACCAGGAATAGAACCAAGGTGTTCTGGCTCCGTGTCTCCTTCTCTGACTGCTAGGTGACATTGTTGCAAAATAGGAAAGGTGGTAGTGCTAAAACATACCCAGCTGGTTGGTTTGGCACCATCTGCTACCAAACACATGAACATGTGAAAAAGAGCAAGGGGGGGAGTCTGAAAGTGCTCCTAGCAAAAAGTGGCACATTCCCTTATTTTGCAGTGCGAAAGGCTAGACTTTAAAGATGTGGTCTCCTTTCTTGGGCAATTAGAACTGACTGTATCACGGCTGGTTGAATGCTAGAGTCCTAAATCTGCTGTGTGCATCCAGTGTATGCTGATTCTCTGTAGTGTAGTTCCTGCAGGGACAGCTGTTTGGCATCTAGCGCTCACATCTTTTTTTTGTGACATATGCCCTTCATGGGGCATCTATATTTAACGGGGGAGGGGGAAGAGCTAGATCATTCCCCCACCTTCTATAGCCCATGTTTCACAGTTGATTGTTTCTACTTTTTCAAGTCACTGATGTCCATTCCTTTAAAATAACAACAAAAAGGGAACAGATCAACCATGAAATACGAAAAGTAGGAAAAAAGGCACCTCCAGATGCCTTTCAGCACACGTCTGCTCAGAGCAGCATTAAGTAAAACAAACTTTTCATCAAGATAGCAGCTTTGAACTTTCAAACATCAGAGATGCTTCCATAATGAAAATCTTTGACTCTCTTTAAGCTTCAAACCGTTAGTTAAGGCAGATTATTGATTTGGTAGATGCTGCCAGACTCACTATATGTTCAAGGGTATCTATCTTTCTTCACTCAAATTGTTAGTAGACAGAAGTGGAATGAAAGATAGATGGGGATTAGGCCTTGCTTATAAATCTTTGTAACATGTTTTCAAGCTGCCCACCAAGCCAGACACTACAATTTCTTTTATGTCTAATACAGCAGCACTTAAGGACAACAATCAGGAACCCAGGCCCCCACTGTTGTGTGGGTTGTACACACAAAACTAGAGGTGAGTGAAAAAAATCAACTTCCGTCCTGTGGGAAATTCTTGAATTCATCATTGGTTTTCATCCAAAAACTGAACTGTCCAAATTTTTCATAGAAAAGATCTGAAAAATTTTAATTAAAAAATGTCCAAACAAAACATTTGCCATTCCTGAACTGAAACATTTCATTTTGAGCTAGCTCAGTGTTAAGTGGCATATGATGATGGTGGGATGCCTTATGCGAGTTTTAGTTTTGAGTGCATTTTGCTCCCCCTTTTCTCATAGAGGTCAAGCTCTCTGGCCAGTCTACATTTCCCATGATGCAGATGCAAGCACGTGACTTCCATGATGCACCACATGGTTCAGTCAAAGTGGAGACTGTGGTGGATCATGGGAGATGTAGGCCATACAAGGAGCTTTCCCATTAAGGGCAAATAGAGGGCATTCTATAGCTCTCTTGAGACAACACAGCACCAAAGGAGCTGTAGTTTAATGTTGAACTGACCCGAAATGAAATGGTATTTTATTTATTTATTGTCCTAATGGAACATTGAAAAATTTCAGCAAAATCAAAGTTTCCCTCTGACAATTTTGATTTTGCAGAAACTGCATTTTCTGTTAAAAAAACAAAAACAAAACATCAACAGAAAATTCCTACCAGCTCTCCATGTAACGCCAAAAAAAATCACTGCCCCAGGCAGCTCACAGTCTAAGGCTGGGTCTACACTGACAGCAGCAAATTCGCCACCGTCACATTGATTGCTCTGGATCGACTGAGCGGTCTGTATAGACGCGCTCAGTCGATCCAGGAAGTGATGCAGGAAAACCACCCGGGTAAGTGGCGTAGCGCTGCGTCAAAGGGAGCGCTGTTCCCTTCGATGCAGTGCAGTATGGACGCCACGCGGAGGAGACGCTGCAAAGTCGACGGGAGATACGCAAGTGATGTACGTCACTTGCGTGTCTCCTGTCAACTGCCGCCGAATCGCCAAGGTAAGTGTAGGCCGGCCCTAAGATTTAGACAAAACACAACAGATGGAGAGCAGACAAATGGGATGAGGGAAAGGAAGGAGAAGACAAGGTAACTACAGACTCTCAGGATCTCCTAGCATGCATTAGAAGCAGGTGGTGTGGAGTTAATTGCTGTAGCGTTTGGGGAAGGGACAACACTGATTTTCCTCACAAGATCAAGGGAGGAGTTATGAACATGGTCAAAGAGCAAAACATGAAAGGAGAGAAAAAGGCATAATATTCTGGCGCTTTTCTTGGATATTACTTCCTGACTTGAACATGGTCTGTAACTGAAGACCATGGTCAGGACCTGCTATAGCCTAGAAGCAGTAATTCCTATTATTTTCAGAGCTTGTCAGAATATTTTCGACATAATGCATTTGCATCGAAATTTGCTGTTTCATCAAAGCCAAAACTTTTTGTGGGGACGTACTAATTTCGACAGCAAGGTTTCTGACACCCAGGAGCTCTCTGGGCACTGCTGCTCAAAGAGAGAGAATCATAATCAGCCTTCTCAACTTTTTTTATTGGAAACTGTCATTTTGACACCAATCTGTTTCTCATGAAAACATCCAAAGAGTTTTGTTCTCATTTCAAAACCTTAGTTGTTGCAAAACAGAATTACCATCCTCTGTCCAGCTCTCAGTATTTGTATTGTAGTCACACCTAGGAGCCACAGTCACGGCTAGTTGCAGTACAGACGAAACAAAAACAGTCTCTGCCCCAAAGATCTTACACTCAAACAAGAACAATTGTTTCTCTTTCAGAATTGTGATTTAAAAATATTTTTTCCCCATCTAAACCTGGTTCCTCCCCCAGTGTAATTTTTCTAAAGCTATCCTCTTCTCCTCCCAATAATGCTCTGTTTTTTCAAAACTATTCAACAGAAACTTTAAACAAATATTGCCGTTGGTCATTTTTGCAAAACATTTTTTGTTTTCTGCTTTTTACACTGCCAGTGTAAATTTTCTGATTGTCAACTTACGTTACTTTTTTGGTATTTTTTAGAAATGGAAACATTCTGTTTTCACATTTTAAAAGGGATAAATCCCACTTTTGAATAAAAATGTCATGGATTTTCTGAAATTCTGTCCACAGTCGACGTCACATCTGTTGACTTATTTTTTTGGTTTGGACAAGGTCTAACACTGCTAATGTTTCCTCATGTGAGTGGGCCCTTTAGAATCAATGAGGTTACTCACTGAGGAGGGAAATGCTTGTGTGTGTAAAGGCTTGCAGGATAGGTCCATGCATTGCTTTTTGTTGTAGAAGCTAGTCTGGCAATTTTAACGTTTCTTTGTTAATGAAGAAGATGGATAAAATATTTCACTTATGGTAAAACACTAAGTTTTAGAAACTCAAATTAAAAGCACCAAATTAAAACTAAAGAGTGTAGCTGCAATGAATTATTAGCAGGAAGATTAGAACAGATCATGCATCTATTACTTATACAAGTAGTCCTTAGCCCAGGGGTCTATTTATTTAAGCAATGTAACCCATATGAGGAAAGTGTGGGACTTTGTTGTTCTCTAGCAGTTGATACACATAAGACATTAATGAGTCTATTAATCTACCACCCAAAGGACTTCACTCTCTGGGTCAAGCAGTTGAGTGCAGTATCTTTATCTCTGAAAGTCCTCAGTTCCAAACCTGCTATTGGTCCAAGACAGGCAGGCCCGCCAGTTGGGGGGTGGTGAACCTTCCCCTTGGGGAGGCCCGATTCTTCCCCTCATGGCCCCTCCCACTGTCCACCCCCATTCTGCCACTCCCGCTCCACTCCAGAGCCCATCCCTGCCCACTCCCTACTCAGCCCACTCACACTGAGTCTCTCCCCTCCTCCCCGCTTAGCCCCCTCACTGTTGCTTGTCGTCACCTGGGGGAAACAGGGAGGCATGGAAGAGAGGAGGGGGGCCGAGTGGGGAGGGGATGTGGTGGGAAGCAGACAAGGGAGCAGAGCCAGGGGTGGGCCATGGATGGATTGTGGGCTGGACCGTGGATGGAAGAGGCAGGATAGGGAAGCTTCATGCTGTCCATGGTCGTAAACCTCAGTCATCCCTTTTTAGAGGGGCAAGGGCCAGTGCCTGTTCTGTCCAGGCCTGTTCATGTATTTAAGTGCTTGAAAAATGGGGCCTCCGGATAAAGCAAACCTAAAAGCATATGAAACTTGGTAAATTAGGGGTCAAACACTAAATCCCTGGGAATATTTGAAAATGAACCCCCATAAACAAAAAGCAACAAAGCTGAAGAAAAACTACATGATCTATTGCAGCTACTTACATGACCCTCATTACCATAGTATCTGAGCACCTCACAATCTTTAGCATATTTATCCTTACAACACTCATTTTACAGATGGGAGACTGAGGCAAAGAGAGGCTAAAGCCCAGATCCTCAAAAATGTCTACTTCTTACTTGAATTCCCCCTGGAACCCGGGGAAATTTGAGTGTCAGACTGTGACTCAAAGAGTCACTGTCTACCTTTGACCAACTGTTGGAGCAGTGTAACCCAACAGCTGAATGCGTATTTTAGGTTGCCATGTGTGGATCCACAGAGGATAAAAGTTGTTACTAGAGCAGCTTAGTTCTTCAGCTCCAGTAGCTCATACTTTTAAAGCTCTGGAGGTCTCTGATTCAATCCCTGGTGTGTCGGTCATCACAACAGCTCACTGTTAATTTATTGGGCAGAGGCAAGATTTAGCTCATATGCTACAAAACTACCTAAAAGATGCATAATCAGGCCTTTTTCTGGGAAGAAGCTCCAGGAAAATTTAAGCCACATGTTTTCTGCTTTCATTTAAGAAGTGACTCTTCAGTGAGTGTTTTATTTGAGTCATTTTGGTCATGTTTAGCTGCTAGAAATAAGTATCAATATAGCAGATCTGATGTCTCTGACTTGCAGCATTGCTCCAGAATTGTCACTTGCCAAAAGAGTGATCAAAATTATTTGCAAATAAATTGTTTCTGCTTGATTGCAGAGGGAAAGAGTCACAAATAATGGAGCTGATGAATGTTTGTCTCCATTCGATGGACAGTGGGAAAAATAGTTTTTTATAATTTATTCACCAATGGATAAATTAATCAAACAGCCTATTCTGCTTCAGCTCAATTCATGTATGCAATGGAGGGGGGAATTCTCCTTTTACCACATATTTCCTTTGGAAGAATTTGTCTTAGTGGTGGATGGTTTTGTATGTAGAATTTGTAACAAAGTTTGGAATTGACTTGAGGAAGGACTCAAGAAATTTTTCAATTTGAAATTCACAAGAGTCTCAGGGTTTCACAGATCAATTGTTACTGTATTAACCCAGATAATTAGGTTCAACCCTATTTTTCAAATGGGACTACTCAAAGAGTAACATATTAAGCAGCCACAGAAAAGATAGTAGAGCCTGGACTGGTTGAGAAATGATTTTCCCATTCCAGGGGAATTTTTCCAGGTATCCAAAAGTTTTCCCATCCCACAGCAGGACAAAATAGTTATTATTCTGAAAATTTTCATGGACCATAAATCCAGGTTGAGACAAACCACTGTGTGCTGAAAATCTTGAAACATTTCAAGTTCAATCCTTTTAACTTTTTTTTAAAAAAAAGTCAAAATTTACTAAACTTTTGGAACAGAAGTTGTTTTGACTAAAAATCAAAACTTTTAGTTCAAAAATATCAAAACGGGATGTTTTGACAATTTCAAAACTGAGTCAGAATATTTATTGAAATGACTTCTGTTTTAGGAACAGTTTCAGCATGGATGAATCAGCAGTTTTTGGTGAAAAAATGCGGGATGGTTGAAAAATTCCCTGTCATCTGTAGACATGGCCATATGTGGGGAAAAATATTGCTTCATTTCCACTGATACAATTCTATAAAGCACTGCTATTATTATCAGTTATTTAGCTGCATTATGGTAATGCCTAGGAAACCCAGTCAAGAATCTGAACCTGATTGTGTGAGATGCTGTACAGACATGGAATAAAGAAGAAGTCCATGAGCCAAAGGACTCAGACTCTAAATGACAGACACCACACACAACAGTAAGACAAAATAGACAAGTAGGATAGGAAACGGGGGAAGATGATGTAATCAAACAAACAGGATTGAGCACTGAGGAGAGGAGCAGCTGCCACAGTATTGACAGTGCATTTGGTTGTGTAATGTTTGCAAGACCCTTGGTTTGACAGTCATTTTATATATAGATGATTTTATACATTGGCATATCTTTAGCCTGGTAAACCAGAAGACAAATTTAGAATTTGAGCTGGGTGAAATTTTGCAGAGAGATCGGTTTTCCCTGCCAGAAAACACTGATTCAACAACACTGAAACATCGGGTTTGTCAGAAGTTTTGAGGGGAAAAATCAAACTATTTCATTTTGATAAGGACAAGATTTATTTTGACGTTATCATTTCAACTTCTAATATGATCGTGTCACACGCGACCCTCCATGCTCTACAAATACCTACATGGGGAACAAATATTTAATAACAGACTCTTCAGCCTAGCAGAGAGAGGTATAACATGATCCAAAGGCTGGAAGTTCAAGCTAGACAAATTCATACTGGAAATAAGGCATACATTTTTCATGGTGAGCGTAATTAACCACTGGAACAATTTACCAAGGGTTGTGGTGGATTCACAGCATTGACAATTTTTAGATCAAGATGAGATGTTTTTCTATAAAAATTTATGGTATAGGAATTATTCTGGGGAAGTTCTATGTCCTGTGATATATGGGAGGTCAGACTAGATGGCCACAGTGGTCACTCCAGACTTGGAATCTCTGAACCCTCTTAACGGTTCTTCTGCTAGACCCTGCCCCGGCTTCTGTGTTGGGTCCCAATCCACTAGATCCAAACTTCCCTTAGTCCATGTAGGCAGTAGCAGTGTCTCTTTCCTTAACTTCATTGGCACATGTCCTGATCACAGGCTGTCTATCTGTCACCTCTTCCTGGAAATGGGACCCTAACTACCCAAAGTAGGGTATGCATACTCTACCCCTGAGTTGGCCCTTGTAAGCACTATGGGTTTAATTTAACTCTTCAATGGCACATGGCAGAGTTTGTGTAGGATTCTAAATACCATTACTCTTTACCTAGAGAGCACAAGTAATACACAGATCTAGACAAAATAGTAGACACACCTGTGTGCATTTCTCTGAATCAGTTTCCTCACCACGTTGGAGAGTTCTTTGGACTTAGAACAAGATCTTCTGAGAAGTCTAAGCTCCCTCTCTCTTGCAGATGGCTTCTCTTCAGAATCATGGAATCTTTTTCTCTCTCAGCTCCAAGCCAGCTTCTGTTGTCCCTGGCTGGTCGTGCAGTTAAACAGGATGCCACTGTTCTACTTAGTGAGGTGCAGATAGCTACACTAGTCCGGGTTTATACCCCGAGTCTTCCTCCCAGGGTTTCAGGCACAGAACAAAATTGGCAGTGAGCATGAAAGAATGATAGGGACAGAAATCTAACTGTTTCAGAGCTGTTCAAGTGCTTTGTGATTCACGCTCCTGAGACCTGCCATTATTGCTCCCAGGGGAACGCCACAGGCTTAAAGCCTGCTGCTACCAGCAACTACAGCTTCCTGAGAAGAGAAATGTAAAGGGACAGTGACTGTTTTTCAAAGTGCTCGTTTTGCACAGCTGCATGTTCCTCTGCAGTTCCAAGTATCCAGCTGTACCACAAAAGTGCAAAGCCCTACTTCTTCATTGCCTTGGGGCTGAAGGGCAACACATCTTCAAGCATCTCTCTCTGGGTACTGACTTACTGCAAGATGTGACTACATATAATGCTGCCTTCTGAGTCTTGGATGATCATTTTAGTCCTCTGCTCAATGTTGTTTCTGAATGCTTAAAATTCTAGTCCCATGTACAGATGCCTCACACATCCATCGATCACTAGCTGCATTATGCAAGTTGAGTGCAGCCCGAGAACTTGCCAGGTTCACAGACGAAGTGATCAGGGATCAAGCTGTCATGAAGACAAATAGTTCCAAGATTCATAAACAACTCCTTGTGATAAAGAGGTCTTACGCCTTGGAGAACATCATAGAAACCAACTGATAAGTAGAAAGAGCCATCCACTTTGCTAAGTCACTTTCTATGACATCAGATGTCTTCAAGCTTGCCAAGGTTAATGCAATCTGATACAAGACTGCAACCCACAAAGCTTTTAAGTCAACTTCCACCATGCCTTTACCCTCTGACACACTATGTTGCTACCGCAGTTCCAGATGCAGCATGCAAGAAGTGCAACAAAAGACACCATTTCGCTGAAGTCTTTGAGTCTGCCTTCAGTGCTGTAGTGGGAGTTTTCACAGATGACGACAGCAAGCTGAAACTCGACAGTGCCCTGAATGCCACAGGAGATAACCCCACCACTCCATGCTGCCAAAATGTGAGTCAACAGCCATGAGCTGAGGATGTTAGCAGATTCCGGTTCACCTTAAACTGTAATTCACAACCAGTGCTACTTTGCCATCTCCAACAGGTATTTCATCCTCCAGAGGATATGGTGGATCATCTATCCCCAACAAAGGCTATTTTACAACTATCCATGAATACAAAGGTTGTAATTCCCAAGGGATAAGAAGGGCTAGCATGAAATCAGATGATGGTATTAGATCCAAATAGTACAGAACTTGCCCTGCAAACAGAAGATAAGCTACAACCAGTTTCTGAAAGTTTTCACCAATACACCACTGGTGTTACAAAATAGTTCATACACACGATCCAGCTAAACAACAATATGGCGACTGTACAACAAAAAGTGTGGGATGTACCAATCACATGGAAACAACCACTCAAGAAAGATTCTGGACAGGCAAGTTCAGGAAGTAATTAAGAATTGTATGGCTTCTGCTAGTAGTAATAAATCACAGAAAACCTTCAGTAGCCCTGTCACTCCATTTAACTATCCCAAATGACCATGGGAGAAACTGAGCTCTGGTCTACACTTACCTGATGGTTCGGTGGCAGTTGATGGGAGTTATGCAAGCTACGCAGAGTAGCTTGCGTAACTCCCATCGACTACTGTACTTTCCTTCCTCACAGTGTCTTCACTGCACTGTACTGACGGGAACACAACGCTACGCCACTTGTGGGGGTGGTTTTACAGCGTTGACTTCTGGATCGATTGAGCAGGTCCTCACTGACCGCTCAATCGATCAAGAAAGGTCGATCTGAGGGTGGTGACTTTGCAGCCATCAGTGTAGACATACCCCAACTCTTGACATAATTGGACCATTTGAAGACCATCCTGTTAAACAAAGATTTTCCATAATAATGGCAGACTATCATTCAAAGTGGCCACAAATTACATTCACTGGAAAGGTTGTCACTGAAATAGTGATTCAATTCAGGTAATCAGTCTTCACCAGAAAAGGATTTCCCCAGGAATGGGTAACTGACAATGGAATATAATTGTCCTCCACTGAAATGCAGCTATACTTCAGTTGCAATGGTATAAAGTGCAAAATGGTTTCTTCATACAGAGAGCTGGTGGTCTAGTTGGGAGAATGAACAGACTGGTGAAAGAAAGTTTGCAGTTTACCAGTGTGCAAGTGAAACCATGGAAAGACGATTTACAGAAAAGATGTTTGCTTGTAGGAGCCCTCCACACTCAATAGGAGTATTACTCTTTGAAGTGTTAAGAGGACACAAGGCCAATACATTACTTACTACCTGTCAAGTGCTGACATTTCCCTTTTTCAAATCTTCTGATGAAACTATTTGTGAATGAGTTTGGAGCAAACAAGAGAAATACAGAGAGAGTGTGCAGACCTTAAAAAAGGTACTAAAACCTCAAGTTTCAAATTGGAGCTTTTGTTCCTGTGAAGCTTGCCATACAGAGGAAATAAAGAATGTCCTTCACAGATAACAGAAATCCAAGTAGCTTCTGCTGTATTAATAGATGGAAAGAAACGGAACATTACAAGATTGTCCACAACTCATCAGCCGGCAGCTGAAGAAGAGAATTCAGATTTTCACCTTGGACCAGAGAACAATGACCACTCATCATTACTATTGGAGCCATCTGTTGGCGTGGGAAAAGCTCCACATCTAAGTTTAATTTGTGCCTCTGCAGGTGTTAGGAGAAGCATGAGACAAAGGAAACTGCCTAAGATAGATGAACTTGGTTACCAAATTCCAGTGATGGTTTGAAAGAGACAGTTTAAAGTTATGCAACAGTTATTCTAAAGGTGAAGGGTGTGTTGTATCTAGCTAGGTGCAGATAGCTACAGCAGTTTGGGTTTGTAATTTTGTTTCTAGGTGGTTTCTGTAACCTTGGGTCCAGAAACTACAATTCCACAGAAAAGGTAGAAAAAGGAGGAGGAGGGAAGAGAAGGAAAAAATAAAGAAAATTTTAACTCTGTGAAGAAGTGAAGAGAATAAGTCTTAACTTTGCTGTTATCTAACTTCCTAAGTCTTCCTCACAGGGTTTCAGGTACAAATCCTTTTCCCATGAAAGCATGTCCCTCTAGTATTCTCTCTTGCCCAAAGCTTCCTGTTACCTGCTCTGTGGGGTCCCTCAAATTTACATGCCCCACCACCAACACCTGGTTCCTGCGGTCTACGGTCTGCCACCCTAATGTTCCGTAGTAGCCAGTTCTATTCTAGACTAGTAAAAGGCCTTACTAGCCAAAGACAGACTTGTTGGCTCCACTCACCTATGTCACCACCACTTGGAATTTCAGTCCAATGTGGAGGTGAATGGACAACTGAGGGCTGGTCTATACTTACCTCCGAGATTCGGCAACAGTCGACAGGAGATATGCAAGTGACATAAAAAAAACGTGCGTAACTTACGTCGTCTCTGCTGCTTCCACTATGCGGGGCGTCCATACTGCACTGCGTCAACGGGAACAGCATTCCTGTCGGTGTAGCGCTACACCATTTTCGGAGGTGGCTTTCCTAGGTTGATTTCTGGATCGACTGAAGGGGTCTTTACTGACTGCTCAGTCAATCCAGAGCAATTGATCTGATGGCGATGAATTTGCCACCATCAGTATAGACCTAGCCTTAGAAGGCAATCAGCCTTACCGTCAAAATGGAGTTTGCAGCTTGATAAAGATAGACGGTTCATAATGTCAAAACAAAATTCATCAATTGTATGCAGATGCATTCCTTCAAATCATATCAGATAGTAAAAATGACAGTTGAAACAAAACATTGTGATCTTATGAAAATGAAAAGCTTCAATAAGATTGAAACAGAATGTGGGAGAATGGGGTAAACGACAACTCCACAGAGGCACAGTAACAACATTACTGAATAGATATATATATTGATTTTTCAATGCAACATTGGATTTTTCCAAAAACAAAAACAATCTTTTCATCTAAATTTCCCATGGGGCGCAATGCCATATTCCTACCAGCTCTACTTGTAATGCTGCAGCCAGTGCTCTGCAGATGCTGTGGCTAAACAGAGGACTGTGTTTATGCAGAATTGTTGATTTGATACAATCGAGCAACACTAAATAGGACTTTATTCTTCTATTATAGGAGACCAATAATTCCCCACAATTGGGTCACCTGATCAAATTGCACTTGGGACTTAGACTCATAGATGATTAGGATCGGAAGGGATCTCAGGAGGTCATTTAGTCCAACCCTCTGTTCAAAGCAGAACTAACCTCAGCTAAATCATCCCAGCCAGGGCTTCGTCAAGCAGCACCTTAAAGATCCCAAAGGATAGAGATTCCACCACCTCCTTAGGTAACCCATTCCAGTGCTTCACCATCCTCCAAGTGAAAAAGTTTTTCCTAATATCCAACCAAGACCTCTCCCCACTGCAACTTGAGACCATTGTTCCTTGTTCTGTCATCTGCCACCATTGAGAACAGCCTAGCTCCATCCTCCCTGGATCCCCCTTTCAGGTAGTTAAAGGCCACTATCAAATCACTACTCATTTGTCTCTTCTACAGACTAAACAAGCCTAGTTCTCTCAGCCTCTTCTCACAAGTCATGTACTCCAGCCCCTTAAATATTTTTCTTGCCCTCCACTGAACTCTCTCCAATTTGTCCACATTCTTCCTGTAGTGGGGGGCCCAAAACTGGACACAACACTCCAGATGTAGCCTCACCAATGACAAATAAAGGGGAAAAATCACTTCCCTCAATCTGCTGACAATGCTCCTACTAATGCAGCCCAATATGCCATTATCCTTCTTGGCAATAAGGCCACACTGTTGTCTCATATCCAGCTTCTTGTCCACTGTAATCCCCAGTACTTTTCTGCAGAACTCGTCGTTCCCCACTCTGAAGCAGTGCATGGAATTCTTCCATCCTAAGTTCAGGACTCCACACTTGTCCTTGTTGTATCTCATCATATTTTTTTTGGCCCATTCCTCTAATTTGTCTAGGTCACTCTGTATCCTATCTGTACCCCTCCAGGATATTTACCCTTCCCTTCAGCTTACTATCATCTTCAGACTTGCTGAGGGTGCAATCCACTCCATCCTTCAAATCATTAACGAAGATGTTGAACAAAAGAATACCCATAATAATACTGTGGGAAGCCATATCAAAAGTTTTGCTAAAGTCAAAGTATATCATGTCTACCACTTTCCCCACATCCACAGAGATAGTCATTTCATCATAGAAGGTGGTCAGGCATAACTTGCCCTTGGTGAATCCATGTTGACTGTTCCTAATCACCTTCCTCTCTTCCATGTGCCTCAAAATGGATTTCTTCAGGACCTGCTCCATGATTTTTCCAGGGACTGAGGTGATGCTGACTGATCTGTAGTTCCCTGGATCTTCCTTCTTCCCTTTTTTTGGAAGATGGGAACTATATATTTGCCTTTTCCCAATCATCCGGGACCTCCCCCAATCATCATGAGTTTACAAAGATAATGGCAAATGGCTCTGCAATCACATCAGCCAACTCCCTTAGCACCCTCGGATGCATTGCATGCGGCCCCATGGATTTGTGCCTATCCAGCCTTTCTAAATAAACCTGAACCTGTTCTTTCAGCACTGAGGGCTGCCCACCTCCTCCCCATTCTGTGGTGCCCAGTGCAGTAGTCTGGGAGCTGACCTTGTCTGTGAAGACAGAGGCAAAGAAAACATTGAGTACTACAGGTTTTTCTACATCACTTATCACTAGGTTGCCTTCCCCATTCTGTAAGGGGCCCACACTTTCCCTGACCTTCTCCTTGTTGCTAAACATAACTGTAGAAACCCTTCTTGTTACCCTTCACATCCCTTGCTAGCTGCAACTCCAGTTGTGCTTTGGCCTTCCTGATTTCATTCTTGCATGCTCGAGCAGTACTTTTATATACCTCCAGGGTCATCTGATCAAGCTTCCACTTCTTGTATGCTTCCTTTTTGTCTTTAAGCTCACCGAAGACATCTTTGTTAAGCCAAGCTGGTCGCCTGACATATTGGCTATTCTTTCTGCACATTCGATTGGTTTGTTCCTGAGCCCTCAATAAGTTTCTTTAAAAAACAGGCAGCTTTCTTGGACTTCTTTCCCAGTCAGATGAGCTTCCCAGGGGATCCTGCCCATTAGGTCCCTGATGAAGTCAAAGTCCGCTTTTCTGAAGTCCAGGGTCCGTATCCATAGTCTTCTGGATCTAAAAAGCAAGATCCTCATCTGCTTGAGCTAAAAGATCAACTCCAGTAATTGACAGGCAGCAGCAGACACAAATGGCTTACACTGGCCAGCTACTATAGGTGGACAAAGACCTACACTCTGACAAGTATGGGCTACACCTTCCCTCTGGGTGGGGAAGTTTATTGTGAGATTTGCAGCAGTTAAAATCTCCTCACTGCTTGTAGATTGAGGGAGAAGAAAGTACTTCAAAATATTAAGAGGTGCAAGATGAAGCCCAGTGCTGTGTAACCTTGTGCTCAAGACCTTGGTTCATTCACAAAGCAATAAATGGGCAAAGTGAAACGAAAAAGCCATCCAGGAAACCATGTTTAGCCTGGGGATGGGGACACTTCTCATTCCTCATTCTTTTCACTCTCGTCTCTTTGAGCTCATTAATTCTGATGCGATGTTTTAATGCTGCAAATTGCATTAATGCTGCTTGGCTTGTACAATGCCTTCACCCACATTCACAGTCACTTTTGCGGCAATGAAATAGGAAAGGTCAAAAGGTCTTGGCTTACCCTATAAAAATTAAAACCAAAGTTTAGGAGTCCTTGTGTTTTGGTCCCATTTTTGTTTAAAACATGGCATGAAGCTTTTCCTAGTGCCCAGGCTTGTCCTTGGTGTACAGGCACACAAATGGTTAGATTACACAGTATTAGATTAACTCCAAAACCAGATTACAAATCTCATCAGGAAATTAGTCTCTCTTTTCCTTTATCATTCCAATCTGCTGCCAGGCATCTTTCGATCAGCCGGAATCTCAAGGGAAATGTCAGTGCAGCCTGACAGAAGGAGGTACGGCTGACAGGAGGAGTCCAGTCAGCCAGGTTTCCACAGATTTAAAGAGATGTTATTGTAATTCACAGTTAAAAAAATGGCCAAGGCTGTCACTCAAAGTTTTAATAGGATAAGAATAATTGCACTCCCAGTCTATTAAACCCATGAAACACACTATAAATGCTTTAAGGAGTAAGATGCAATATTGCAGTGGAAAATACTCTGTCTCTCAGAGGGGAGAGTGACACTAAAAAAAAAAAAAGAAAACAAAATGAATAAATGGAGATTTCATGAGGTGAGGGATGACAGGCATGCTTTAGGAAATGCTAATTTATGTCCTTCACTTTATGATACTTGGTTCTCCAGCAGGAACTAATCTTCATCTGTCAGAGGAGGAGAGCAAGTGTTAAAAACAGAGAGCACTCCTTCAGTTCATCCTCGCTGATGGATGAAGCCCCTCTGGATAGGGTCAGATCAGTCCAGTGCCTCTCAATCTTGTGGGTAATTTAGCTGTACTCTGCCTAAGGGCCTATTCCAAGATGCTGCCAAGTTCCCAAAGCCACTGCAAGGGTTCACCGTCTGGATCAGGCCCAGAATCAGAGAGAAAGGCTGCTCACGCTTTTCTCTCCGTCTGTGTCTCTTGAATGTGAAAAGCCTCCAGGAGGAGCTAGTCGCCCATGGAGAGAGAAGGGTGGTGACGACAAGTGTGGACCAATGTTTTGCAAGCTCTCAAGGAATGTCACAGTATCCAAAGGGGCCTGTGACATATTCCTTGCCCATTCACACGCACCTTGCATTCGGATACCCCACCGCAGTGCCTCCTGGGAGTTGTAGTTCAATTTCCTCATCTACCCATTCTTCTCTATGGGTAGAGTTCCCCAGCAGGACCAACAACCCCTCTAATGCACCATTGCCTGGGACTCCAATGATGCAACTGTCTTCCTCTCCATGAAGGGAGATCCTGGCACGCCATGAGAGATTTTTCCCCACACTGCATAAACATGGCTCCAGTGGGAACTTTACCAAGTGTAATTGTACTGTAACAGAAACAACAAAGTTCCTGCTCACATGGTTGTTCCCATTGTGCATTTAACCAGAGGAGTATAATGGGCTACACAATACAGAGCTGGGATTTTCCATTTTGCTTAACGAATGTTTCTGTTGACAGTCAAAAACCCATGAGGGCGAAGCTTGGGCAGATCAAAATGTTCCAAGAATGACAAGATTAAAAATAGAGCCTAAACTACATTGTGTACAGTTTGGGAGCACGCATCACTATAACCCATGGAGGAATTCAAAGAGAAAAGCCTGGCTGCTTTGAATTCCTGTCCAGAGGAACAACACAAGTACAGTTTGAGTAATGCAGGAATCTGCTGTTTGAGAACAATGCTAGAAAATGGTCTGTAACAAGAGAGAGGCAATAGAAACCATATCAGGTAATTGCTTATTATAAAGCATCTAAGATGTTCATCGAAGCACATCATTTAACTGAGTGTTTTTCTCTCTTGAGTAATAGAGAACGTGATCATCAACTGAAAATGATGAGCATGATTAGATAAAGTAAGACAAACCCCAAGCCTGCAACTTGGAACATTTGTTCAACTATTCAGTTTATTTTTTTAAGACCCCTGCTGATCATAATCCAGAGCCTTCCGACTCATCTCTGGGAATGAAAGAAGAGCTTCCTCAGATCCCATAAATCTGGCTAGGACTTCCAACCCCAGCCAGAAAAGTATCTGAAATCTCTCCAGAAAGCCTGCTCTCACAAAAATGCTCCATGTGTGCGATTGTATCACCTTCAAGTAGACCAGATAGGTTAGATGACCTGTGGACACTGATAGAAATACTTTATCAACCCAAATACAGTGAGAGAGTTCGTGTTGCTTGTGTTCATTGTGGCCCATACTACGGGCAGAGGATTTGGGTTCTCAAGGCTGTAATCCTGACACCTATCACCAACCAACTCAACCGGAAGTTACCGGCGTGATACTGGAAATACTGGGGGAAATTCTGTGGTCTGTGTTGTGCCAGAGGACAGTCTAAAAACTCAGATAGTCCCTTCTGGTCTTTAAATCTATTAATCCATTAATTTGATATTTACTAAAAGCAGCCTTGAACAACATAGTATATAGTCTGGATGCACAATGAAGCAGGCACTAAATAAACAGAAACCTGGCTGGTGTCCAGAGCTATTGTAATGTTAAACATGGCTGAGAGAAGTAATCCAGAGGTGCTGAGCAGCTGGCCTTCTGAAGGGCTGAGACAAGAGCAACTAGCAATGCAATGCAAGGACACTAGTTGTGACAAACTCAGGAGGGATGAAAGCTATCAAATTCTTTGAGGCAGTCAATAGACTAGAGGACAAAGTAATTATATTTCATTTAGATTTTCATAAAGCCTTGGATAAAGTCCATAGCAAAAGGATGTTAAGGAAACTATGTAGTAAGATACTGTGAGGTCTTGGAATACAAAAAAAAAAAAAAAAAAAAAGGTAGAAAATAAAGAGTTGGAATAACATTTTCAACATGAAAGGAAGTTAATAACAGGATAAATATATTGTTTTTAAGGTGAAAACTTCGAACAGTAAGTTAGCTAGCTCATGACAACTTCTCAATGATTGTGGTGGATTCTCAATCATTGGAAATCTGTAAATCAAGATTAGATGTTCATCTAAATTATGTTGCTCTACTTCAAGATCAAGGTTAATTGGGTTTATGCAGGCATTACAAGGAGAAACGATATCCTCTGTGTTATGCAGACTAGATCACCATAATGGTCCCTTCTGGCCATAAAAACCTAGGATGCGCTAAACAGAGGTGAACAGTGAGGTGGCAACATTTGCAGAGAATACCTAATTATTGAGGTTGGGCAAGACTATAGAGAATTATATGGAACTTCACAAGCACCTGACAAGACTAAACTATCAGGCAAGAGGGACAAGTGCAAAGTAATTGTAGCCCAATTTATAGATTACGTAAAAATTATCATGATTATTTAAGAATGTTACTATGTATTTGGGATCCCCAATGTGCACAGTTGCAACGCTCACGCTATAGGAACTCTTCTATATTTACAAATAGTGTATTAATACATGTAGTGAAGTCACAACACACTCACTCAGTAAGGTAGATAGAGAGATTACAGAATGTGTGTCTGCACATCCATATGCTCACACCATCCCTTGCAGGGCAACATGAAACGTTAGTCATCATCTGTATCACCCTCCCCAGCGACCATCATTCTGGCCCCTTCCAAGGGCTACATCTTTTTCTCCTACTGCCCATAGACTGGGATGCAATTTTTATAATATGTTACACTGACACCATTATCGCTAATGCATATTCAGTAGGGGTTTTCCTCCTTTTCCCTATTCCCTTGGAAGTTGCACAAAGAAAAGGCAGCCTGAAACACACAACTGGATTGTTACGGTGGTCTTCTTCCGATCCAATTTCTGTGCAACACCCAGCCTCATGATGATGTTGCAAGCACATCCCCCTGAGAAACTAACTAAGTGTCTCATTTAAAGCAGAGTTCTAAACTTTGGAGACACTGGACAGGACTTAACATGTCTTTTGAAACATTCAGACCCTCACAACAACATTGGCAATAATAATAACCATCGATTTAGAAAAAAAAAACCTCTTCCATTGCTTTTAATGCAACGCGGATGTAGCAGGAACACAAGCTGCACCTGCTTGTGTGTGTTGTTGGGTTATTTTTCATTCATTTTAGTCACTTTGCAGCCTGAGAAACTTGCTTAGACAAACTCCAAATGCTATCAAGCGCAGGAACACCTTGTCCCATAGAAGACCAATATAAGCAATTAGAACAGATCTAAAGAAACTCTGGTGCCAGAAGACAGAGGGTAATCACAGAAAACTGAAAAACTGATATACAAAAGCCAAGACAGGGTGAGATAGTATCTCTCACCTCATTGACCAGAAGATGATGGGGCTCATTTTTGTTGTGAAAATTGATCATTTGCCAAACGCTCACTTCCTTTCAAGTTATTTATCTCTGTGCTCCCCGTATTTATGCAAAACTGATCAAAATCCATCTGTTGAAATCAGATGCTTCACTCCAGCAGCTGCCCAGAGCTAGTAACTGATAGAAGAAAAAGAGAGTGGTCTTGCAGTTCAGGCAGCAGAATAGAAGTCGAGAAGTTTAATTCCTGGCTTTTCCACAGGGTATATCATGCATCTCAGGAAGGGCGAAAGCAACTCTACACCACCTATTCTGACTCCTGGATTTTGTGAGGGCCAACATGGCCTCTGGTGTAACTTACAGCACACACTCATGGGCATGGCATTACTTTGCCTTTACACCAGCATACCTGAGGTCAGAACATGTTCCTAAATGAAGTTTGTCTGCACAACCTCATTCAGATCATTCATCAAAAATGCTTGACTACATTAGGAACATAAGAACGGCCATACCGGGTCAGACCAAAGGTCAATATAGCCCACTATCAGGTCTTCTGCCAATGGCAGGTGCTTCAGACGGAATGAACAGAACAGAAACATTGAGTGATCCATCCCGTTGTCCACTCCCAGCTTACAGCAAGCAGAGGTTAGGGACATGTAAAGCATGAGGTTGCATGGGTTGATCCCCATCCCCTGTCACCAGAAGAAACTCCATCATACAATTGCACTCATAAATTTGGGCAGTTCTCTTAACACTGATGAATTTGTTTGCCCCCACAATTCCTATTTTGAGGTGTTCCAGAACCTCACTTCCCTGATGGTCACTCCTCTTCTAGTTTCCAGCCTGAGTGCATACCTGGCCAGTTTATATCCATTTGATATAGAGCAGTGGCACCTAAGAGAACAAAGGGCATGCCACAAAGCCCATTAAGGTCAATGGGAATCTTTTCAGCAGGCTTGGATCAGGGCCACAAAGGGCATAGTACAGAACCACTGAGATTGGACTAGCGTGTTTGCCTATGAAGAGCCCTGTGGGCAGGTGAGCAGTTTGTGTGTGCGTGAGTGTCAGAGGGGAGTATGTACATCTGCGTCACCATGTGCATATAGGTGGAAGGGTGGTCTCACCCCTGTGACACTTTCTCATGGTTGGATGTGGTGTAATAGGCTCTCTTCATCTAGCTCCCGGGGCCAACAGCTGCTCTGACCCTCTGGTGATTTGCCTCCTTTTCTGACTTGTCCTGGCCAGGTTACTTTAAAGCCTCTCCCCTTCAAACAAAAGCCTCTCCCCAAACAAAAGATCCTCCTGCCTCATCTTGGGCTATATCGTGTCCCGTCCTTGAGTATTCAGCCCAACTCTGGGTTCATTAGAGTGGGATTGTACAGTCCTTCTTCAGGGGCTGGCAAGGAAATCCACACCCATGCTCTGCTCTGGGTTCCAGCCCGGGACCCTGCAATAAGTAGCTAGGGCTGCTGCTTCAGATATGCTGCAGCTTTCCCGAACCGTTTCAAACCCACTAAGACACTTGTGCTGCGTCCATGAAACCCGTGCTTAATGCAGTCTCTTTTCTGGTTCTGAGGCCTCTGACTTCTCTCTAGCTTCTCCTAGCTCCTTCTTTCCATGCTGGAACACTGATCCCTCAGGCTTGCCTCCTCATGCCCTTCCAGGGTCCACCCCAGGGATTAATTCCATCTCTTTGGTCTTCTTCTGTCTGTCTTCAACAAGCCCTATCCAGAGAGAAGAAATTCCCCACCTCCTCTGTCGTGGGTTTCTTTCCTAGACCAGCCTGCTACTGCTGAGAGTTCTCTCTCTCTATCTGCATCCTCCTCCTAACTTGTGCTTCCCTTCTTGACACTAACCACCGGCTTCTTCCCCACCGGGGCTTCATCTTTAATTAAGCCTGCCCACCATCCAGCTGCAGCCAGGTAGCCTAATCAGCCTCTTAGGCCTGAATTAACCCTTTTAGCTCCAGATTAGCATATATATACCCCATCTCAGTATATTTCAACTTTAACATGGAACCTACACACTTTTTAAGAATGTTTCGCTCAGTCCACCAAATAGGAGGGAATGCCCCCCCACCTTCAATCCTCTTCTAAGAATTTAAATATTATTGAAGTCTAGGTAAGGTGCCCACTACCCGGCTATACAGTATCATACACTTTCTGTGTAATGATTCCTTATAAAGTATCATTACACAAAAAGAAGAAAATCAGTGATCAAATTCATTAAAAAATGCCTTGAGTGTCTGTAGTTAACCTTTTAATCCCATTTCCCCTATGTTTTAATTTGTTGTGAAATGAATGATGAACCTACTTCAAATTGTTAATACCTAATTTGGGTATTAACCCATGCAACACAGAGCCCCCCAGTAGGATTGTTTTAAATGCATCAGTGTCTCATGATGAGGCATGCAATATGCCTGGATGTATTGCCTTGCCTGACATTATTTACATGGAAAATCTTAAATACAAATCAGTAGTTTTGTGTATGTTTCATCCAAGCTTGATTTAACTTATCAAAGGGAGCCAATTTGAATTCATCAACAGCCATAGTCAGGTTAGGATAAAACTGCAGCTTCTAAACCACATTTTCACATTGCCTTTGTTGTGCATTCAGAACCTTCCAGTTAGTATGAAGGTAAAACAAGATCTGTCTGTTCTTTTGGAATATTTAAATCTCCAGTGGAGTGGTTCTGTTTGATCTCAAGTTCTTTGGGGCAGGGACTGTCAATTTCTGTGTGTGGCCTCATTGTAGGTGCTGTACACCCAGCTTGGTTGACCTCTTGGAGCCATTGCCATAGCACTGTTCAGCTCAGCTCAGTTTAATAATATGCTGTTTTCTCTAAGGGAGCAGAATTGAAGTGCACACTCTAAGGGAATTATAGATCTTCATAGAGCAAGTCTGAGACCCATAACCTATGAAGCCTCCCAGGTCTAGATGTGATCTGAGATTTCCCAAGTTGCCTGTGAGATTTGGAAGTACGCTTCCCAGTAAAATGGACGGGAATGGTGCATCTAAATGCATTTGTAAGCTTTAAAACGTCTCATTGTCATTAACATGCAACGTTGTATTTCTATTATTGTCACCCTTCTCCTCTTCCTCCTCTCCGACTCCGTTGTGCCCTACATACATATCTGGCATGTCTGATTCCTACTTAGGCCTGATCCTGCCAATTCTTAACTGGGGAACCTTCCCATCAGCTAAAGTTAGAATAACCCCATGGCTTAAAGCCACCTTTGCCTCCTCTGCCAGAGTGGCACCAATAGGGAAACTTAGCACAGCTGAGGATCCAGCTCACTGTATACGTTGAGCTTTCTAACAAGTAATCAACAATACTACATACAGATAAATTAATGAACCTAGGAGCCCTAATGTTCTTTATTCCTGGATTCTTTTTACCTCTGTACCATTAGCATTTAACTGAAATAGGCCAATATTTTCTTTAGGCATCCGATCCCAGATTCAGGCACGTAAGTAAAAACAGCCTATTTTTCTGCTCCTGCTTTTCCCATTGACTCTAGTAGGATTTGGGAAGTAATTCACTCAGTGCTCCTGAACATCATGTCACTTTGAACCACATGTCTAAACAGAGGTGTAGGGGTCTAACTTCAGGCACCTGATTTGAAAATTTGGGACACTGATATTGCAGCTGTGTGCGCGCGCGCGGCCAAATGTGTGTTTTGAATACCTGTCTCCACTTCTCAGCACATAATTGGCCATGAACTTATTTAGACATACCAATGCACAAACTCAAAGGTTCCTTGATAATTGGAAGCAAGCTGCACTTATTAGGATTGTGAAATTTCACCTATTGACTATCAGTGACCTAAATGGCAATATTCAATAGTGGGTTGTTTTTTTAAAAAAATAGAATTAAGGTGTGCATAGCTCAGACTAGGCAGAAATGAAGGCGAATAGAAATTCTGACTGAGTCTACTCAATCAGGACTAGAGTAAAAGGTAATCCTATATGAAAGAAAGCACTTGAGAACATTCTTAACAACAAGCACATGCATAAGTTCATCCTTGTCCAGCAAGGCACTTTAAAATTAAGCACATGCTTAACTGTTTTGCAGAACAGGGATGGACTTAAGGCTACGCTAATTACAATCCATCAAGGTACTCACATCCCTTGCAGTGTTTAATGTATTTATCCTCACTCTCATTTATGTGAGGTGGGGAACTGCTATTATCCCAATTTTTAACAGATGGGGAACTGAGGCACAGACACGAGGGCCAGATTTCCAAAGGTCTTTAAGTGACTAAAGATAGGTGCTTTTGAAAAATCTCATGAGGCGCCTGTCTACATCTTTAGGCACCTAACGACCTTTGAAAAGATGGCCATAAGTGATTTACCAAAGGTAACACAAGAAGTCTGTGGCAGAAGAGGCAATAGAACTCAAGTCCCAGAGCAGCTTCCTTGCCCGCTGGGCAATCATTCCCGCATACGTACTTTGCTGAATAGGTGCCATAGTTGTATTCCTTACCTGTTGCTCTGATCAGATCTCCTTCAACCCTACTCCCTTTCTCAGATCTCCCGCTAGCTTCCCATGTGATTCACCACAACCCATCTCCCCACTCCACAAACCAATCTTCTTTGCTTCTTCCAAGACCCACCTCAAAAGCCACTGATTTGCTTTCCATCATTAGCTTTCTACCCAATCTTTTGCCTAGCTTCTCGTTCGAGAATTTTGTTTTGGAAAATATAATTTGAAAACAATCCTTGAAACCAACAAGACCCAACCATTTTGTAACTATTTATTTCACCTAGTAGGGTCTACGAAGCCCATTAGTGCATCAGGACCCCAGTGTACACGACACTTGTGCAAACATAAGAAAAACATGGGTTTGATCTTAAAGAGACTACAATCTAAGTATAAGACAAGCGTCAACAGCAGACTGATTAATTTAATACCTTTTTCCTGTCCCTGGTATCTATTTATGTAACTTCAGATGTTAAGGTCTTTGAAGAAGGGTCTTTGTCTTTATACATAGCTCTAAAATGAATAATAGTATTCTATAAGAAAGAAGTGTAATAAATAACATTGTCCTTGCCTATGTGGCTCATTTCTGCAACAGGAGGTCATGTGGATTCAAGAGCCACAAGAAGAAATGGGTGGATACAAAATGCTAACAGTCTGGCACTCAGGAATGTTACACTCATGTGTAGTCAGGTGGCGTTGAGATACCTTGAATAGCAAAGGTGCTATTGAAAACCAAATTGTGGCCTTTTCTATTTGATCTGTATTCTGATATGCTTAATTTTAAGAATGTGCTTAAGTGATTTATTTCACATAGGATCACTTTTTATTACATGCCCTGATGCAGCAGATTATGATCCAGCATTTCTATTCTCCTTCATTTCTGCCTAGTCTGAGCTACACACACTTGAATTCTATCAAAACAGTTGAATATTGCCATTTAGATTACGGATGAATGCCGGGAGTATTAAAAAGGATGTTAACATTCATACAGGACTTGCACAAAGGCACTGCTGCTATGTAGTTAAAAAACTATCAATGCTCTTATCCAATTTATTTTTAATTCAGTGGGAGTCTGTCCACTGACTTACATGAATTATGTTTTTGGGAGGGCGGAAGGGGAGGTGTAAATTAGGAAGAAGCCAGGGTGGTTGATAACCTGGCTTTGTAGATAAAATCTCAAAGGGTGGATGATCAGACAACCACCCAAAAGTTCAAATCTGAACCTCACAGACTCTTGGTTCTGGAAAAGCTATGGTGAAAACTGTATAAGAATTATTCACTTGAGGCTTCCTTTTACTGATCAGGCCAGAAACACTGAAAAAATAGTGATGTTCGGCATTTCTGGCACTGAGCAGAAGAGCACACACCTGAAAGATAATGGAAAATTAAGCCCTGCAAGCAGTTTTTTTAACCTGTAAATTTGGTTTTGAGGTTTAGGTGAAGGACCAAGATGGTTCTTATTTTATCTCAACCAGATTGAAATATACAGCTGTTGAACAAAAGATGAGCAAAGTACTGTCCTTGAATTATGCAAGCAAGAAACCAAGTTTCACTGCACCGATCATTAGCACAAACTACCAAGGAAAGTGATGATTCACTATCTTTTGTTGACATCAAGTCAAGACCGGATGCCTTTTTGGAAGGCATGCCTTGGCCAAGACAAGTTATTGCACTTGATACAGAAGTGAGTGGGTTAAATTCTATGGACAGTGTTATACAGGAGGTCAAACTAAATGATTTAATGGTCCCTGTTGGCTCTAAAAAGAACACCCTATAAGCCAAGTTCCCATATCTGGTTGCTGCAGCTTTTGATACAGATCTAAATTATAATTATTTTCTACATGCTTCTGAAGCAGCCATAAAAAACAAAAACACCTTCCACCTCTCAGTTTTCAACCTCATCCCCAACTGTCATTTAGGTCTTGTGCGCGGAATATCATCTGGACTGTGGTCATAAAGATGGCCAAGGTGAAATTGCTTTTCAGATTACTGGTCTGAAACACATAGTTTAATAGTCAAAGTGTGATAGGAGCCATTCCATCACCAGTAAATGCTGAACCTTACTTAGGGTTGGGAAGATAGGACAAAGTTGATTTATTTCATTAAAAAAATAAGATCTAAAAAAAATTTTAGGAAGAGAAACATGAGCCATTTTTGCAAAGTTCTGCAGCATTACAGCTCCCTGATAAACCTTGAGAGAACAATGTAGTGTATCTGTGCACTGAAGCAATTTAGCAGAATAAAAAGAGGTCAGTAACGGTTACAAAAATGCTCAGATGCTATCACACAGGGTATAAAAATGAGAGAGAGATGGATTAAGCACACTGGTTAATTTCTAGGTCATATGAATTCTTTTAATAATAACCCCAAACTCCCTCTGATCCAAATCTTGGTTACATATTGTGTGTGAATCACTTATGCATAGTGATTAAAGCAGATTGTTTGAGTTATCCATTGAAATCAATGGAACTTCCACCAGTGAGTTAGATAACCCTTTGATTGGAAATACTAGGAAATTTGCCAATAATATACCCACTTGTGCTACCAAGTTGTGTTTTTGCTTTTGCACTTAGTTCCAGTCAGCACCCAGGAAGGTAGAGAAATGTATCCAACTTCCATTAGCCCTTTGAATAGGTCTATCACATAAATTTCCCTCTTATCTCCACAATACATCAATGTGAGAACAGACTGGTGAGAGCAGAACATTTAATTTACTCTGGGGAAAGGAACATATTGTCTCATTTCCTTTGTCTGTGCATATAATTCTTTACATTACAAACCAAAGAATTTGACTTGGAAGAAAATGAAAAGAGTTAATTAAAAACAATATAAGATGTGCTATAAAGCAGCTAAAAGTTTTAATTTTGTAATGAGTCTGTTTAACCCAGGTAAATGGCATTTGTCTTTGCTAAACCAATAAAAAATAAATTATATATTTGTAAAAACCTGCACACATGGATTATATTCCCAAGAAAAGAATGCAAAAAAAAGTTTGAATATAAACCATAATGGCAAGAACACAGTAAATCTACTGAATATTACTAGCAAATATGAAAAGCTTCATAATGACATAACAGTTATAGAACTGCAAAGAATGTTTTCCATTAATATTGTCAGAATTACTGTCTCATTTACTGAAGTTTATTTTAGGGATGGGAAAGGCAAAGAAGTGCTTTGTTCTGGTTACTGATTTCTAACAAACACTGTTCAGGACTGGAACAGCAGTGGTAGAATTAAAGTGCATTGAAAGAGTATTGAGGATAAACAAGCACAGATACTTGCAAGCGCTGTTATTTATATTTCAATTATAGAAATGTTTACAGACCCCGTTCTGAGAGGTGCTGTGCAAAGACAGAACCTATCTGAAAAAGCTTTGATGGAACAGGAAAATTCTAGTTCCACTAGAATGCTTTGCAAAATGATTTCTGTTCTGCCAAATTTTCATTTTGGAAAATAAAAGGGGCAACAAGATGAAACATTTCAACATTTTTGGAACGAAACATTTTGATTTTAGTTTGAAAAGGACCTGTTTCTTCTTTTAAACTTTAGCATTATACATATTATAACCAAAAGTAATCAAAACAATATTTTGATACTGTCAAAATGAAATATGTTCATTGATCCCAAATAATTACTCCTTCCCCCACACCCCAAAAAACTTCTTTTGCTGATAGTTTTGGGGTTTTTTGGATTTTGGACCTAACTGGGACTAAAAACTGAAGTCTCAAAATCCTCCACAAAATGGAATTTTCATTCTCCACATGGCTCTAATAGATGAACAGTCCCTCTCTTGGAGAATTAATCAAGATAAGACAGACAAAAGAGTGGGGGAAACAGAGGTGAAATGACTTGTCCAAATTCATGCAGCAAGTCAGTGGTAGAGCTAGGAATTTAATCGAGATCTCCTGACCCCCACTCCAGGGTTCTATCCACTAGCCCATGGTGCTTCAAGTCACATTTGTTCTAGGTGAAAGGTGATATATAGTGACTAGTTTATACAAAGGATTCTTCCCCAAAATCCCATTTATGTTGCTCCAGCAGTGCTAAGGGGACTTCAATCTGCCTTCAGACAGCACCTGAGGATTTCCCTAGCAAGTAAAATGCCATTTATACGTTGGACTATTATTGCATTGTTACCTTGTACTTCCTCTGTCACCACCTCTCATTCTTTGGCCTGTACTCCGTTTGTAAGTCCTCCTAGTGCAAGGAGAGTCCTTTTTGTTCAGTGTTTGTACAGCATCTAGCACCATGAGGTCCTGATCCACGATTGGTGCTCCTACGCATTATTAATATTGCGGCAATAACGTCTCACTGCATCTGCTCAGGAAAGGGTCAGAGTCTTGTTTGCTTCGGAAGTGTCCTACAAAGTGTCAAACAAAAATCCTTACGAATTTGTTTAAACATACATATTCATTTCAATGTATTGCAGAACCTTGACCAAACTCCATGCACATTTCGTTTTTAAAGAAACATTCAAAGTTCATTAGATAATAATGAAGGGGAGGAGCTAGGTTATTATTTTGTTTGTGTGGGGCTCTTGTCAGATATAGCTTCTTATTTTTATTTGATAATTCCAAAACATGAGTTCTGATCTGACCGCTGTTCAGAGGCCTATGGTGATCGCCGTCCAATTCGGAGTGGAACTTCATTCACTCACCAACAGAAAAGACATTATTTCACCCACCTTGTCTGTGATATCCTGGGACTGATACGGCTACAACACTGATTACAGTTCTTAACTGAGAGCTGTTCACATCAGCAAAACCACGATCATTATGGGCGACATGTTTTCTGGTACCCTCAGCAAGGACATCTAGGGATGATGGATCCATCCAAATCAGTGATGAAACTACCACTTGACTTCAATACAGCAGGACCAGGTTCTTAATGAACATTATGGCTCGGGCACCTAACTATTCTTGATTTCAATCCTTTGAGGTTCTGGACCTAAGAGTCACTCAGTCTTTCACCTCCAGAAGCAAAACAGGGTAGCATGGGACACTGTATGGATCAATAAAAGGCTCTTGTGCCTAGGACTAAGCTGTCTGGCACTTTTCACTAGTAACACATTCACTACAGATAAAACAAGGAGATAGAGACTTGTGACTGTGGCAGTGCCATGGGAATTAAAATCAGTGATCAAACTAAAGCTTCATCAAGATCACCAAGGGATAAAAAGGGACCAACTCCTTAGGTTGTTTAAAGAGTACACGACGGAGCAATGAAATTCATTCACCCAGAGCAAGTAAAGAACTTTCTATGATTACCCACAACATTAGTCTCTCCTCTCTTTTGTGCGTAGGGTCTGCAGTGACTTTGTGGAATCACAGCAGCATGTGGAAAATGAAGTATTGAAAGAATAATTGCTGCCAATCTTTGGAGCTAGGGCAAAATCAGGCATTGCTCAATGCAGTGCTGCTGTTTATGACACAGACACACAGCAGTCTGCCAGATTGGTTGGATGTCTCCGCTAACTGGTAAATGGGATGTATTGTCTGTTATGTTTAAGTTGCTGACTCAAGTGTGACAAAAAGTTGCCGTCTGACAAAACGTGAGCGGCCTTTATGAAATGAGCTGGTGGGTCTCAGTCCAGTTCTTAACTGAGAGGCATCCACATGATGGAAAGTGCAGTTGTGAATGTGTTGTCTGAGCACAGATGACAAGGGCCATAACTGCAAATGAGCCTAGATTACTATGACCAACATTAGCAGGAAGGCCAAGGACAAAAAGGACTATGTGGGCTAGATTACTTGTGCTAGTTAAACATTTTCTGTCAAGTTTGCTTTTCAGTGGAAAATTCGGCTTCTGACTAAACAACTGTGGGGGGCAGGGGTAGAAAGGGTGGAAGTCTGAATTCAAAATCTTCTACAGAAAACAACGTCAATTCAAATTTCAAAGTCAAAATGAAAACATTTTCCCTTACCAAAACAAAATGTTTTCACATTACCAAAACAAAGTGAGAAAGTCAAAAGGATTTGTTTTGACACTTTCCACCCAAATAATCACCTTCCCATAAAAAAGATTTTAATTTGAACAACACTGCCTTGTCCAATGGAAACCTGTTCTGGCAAAGTTTTTGACCAGATCTACTTCTGGGTTTTCAATGATTATTTTTTAAGTGAAAGCTGAGATTCTCAAGTATTCATATGACTCCAGGAGCTGGGGCTTTAAGAACTACTGCAAATATCCTGAGACTAGCAATAAAGACACAAGATGGCAATATTGGCACTATTTCTTTTCTCTCATTGGGAGACACAAAGCTGGTAAAAAGGAGGATTCCTTTTTTGTGTTTGCAAATTACTTGTGACCATTCGGAATGCTTCAATAAATACTAGCCTGTAGATAACAAAAAGAGCTTTTCCAAAGGCTGTGTGAGCACTGCATGCATTCTTATGAATACAAACATGTATTATGAATATTCTTATTCATACACGATTGAAAAAAATCAGGAGAAATATTTGGTTGGGTAAATGTATGGAATTGGTCACCAAATTGGAAAGTGAATTTTTGGGCCAACAAACTACATGTTTTAACCCAGCAGTTAAGGCACTTGCCCGCGTTGTGGGAGACCCAGGTTTGAATCCCCGTTCTGGAATAGGGACTTGAACTCAGCTTTCCCCCTCTTAGGTGAGCAGCCTAACCCCCAGGCTATATGCTACTCTGGTATGGGTTACTCACAAACTCTCCTGTTGAAGCTGTTCCACTTTAAATAAATACTTGAATATTCTTTAGGCCAAAGAACGAGAGAGAGAGACTACCTCAGTCACCAGGCTATAAGTCACTCACCAGGGATATAGGAAGCGGGGATTCAAATCTTCTCCAATCCCTCCTCTGAAACAGGTAGCGAATCTCCTTCTCCTATTCCCCAGGGGAGTGTCTCTCTCTCTCTTACTGGGGCTGGGTAGATTCTAGACACTGAGGCATTGGGCTTCTAGTCACACACTACAGGAGTTGACCTCATGTTTGACTCCCCTCTTGACATGCACATCACTGTCCAAATACCAAGACCCTGAAACAGTTGCTATCTTCTCCCAACCTTCCCAGCAGCACTTGCATGTTCCCCAGAAACCCACCAAAGGTGCAAGCCTTCTGGGTTTATGGTTCCTCTCTTCAGAGGCATGCAATAGTGAAAAACAGACAGACAAACTTTACACAGGATTCTAAAACATCATTGCTTTCTACTGAGAGCATGAGAAATACACAGATATAGACAAAGTAATATACCCGCCTACACACAGTTCCCTGTCTCAGCTTCCTCACCACTCTGGAGAGCTCTTTGAGGATAAGCCGCCTTCTCCCCCCTTATCCTCCTACACATGGCTTCTCAACCAGAACATGGAATCTCTGCTCTGTCTCTCCAAAATGGTTCTGGTCTCAGAGAGAGACGCTACAGTCCCTCTGTGCAAATGGTGGATTCCTCCTCCAGAGAGGAATTCCAGTTGATGTTATGAAATTGTAAGTTCCACATAGACCGAATCCCCCAGATCACCAAATACATATCTGCAAGGAGTGTTACGCAGGTTTAGCTTTAGGAAGTAATTTGACAGACGCTAGTAAGAGACAGCAAAGTACTCAGATAAAGAAAAAAAAAAGCCAAATACTTTTGTCTGTCTGATTATTTTCCTGCCATGATTTTATTTATCTATCACTGTTGTAATCCTGATCAGCATCATTATGGGGATAATGAGAAATATATTGGTATGAAACCGCACTTTGCACATCATTACCTCAGAGACGGAAAACAAAATTACAAATTGAATCAAAATTGTCTTAAAAACATCTACATACATGAGCTCTCATGGTCACCATTCAGTTCTACTAAGCAGGCGGCATCCAGGCCAAAATGGAGCTAATAAGACAGGTACGATCTGTGCGGTTCTAGAACGTAGCCTATGCCCTCCCTCATCTATAACGCAAAGGTATGGCCCATGGAGACTACAAGTCCTAATGTGTAATGCTCCAATTTAATTGAAGAGGTTGGTCTCTCAGTGCAAGATGAAGCATTAAATTCCAGGACTTTTCAATTCACCAAGCTGCTCCTACATATTATTGAAGAGGACAGCTTTAATCTTTTCTGCTTCATAAACATAGGATTTGATTTAGTATTGACAACCACCAGCATTCAAAGATAATGAGTCGAGCCCACTGAAAGAACGAGATCGACTTAAAAGTTATGACACTATAAAATACGTTTTGAGTTCTTTTTGGTTTCTGAGCCCTTAGGGTTTCGTATTTTCAAGCTTTTCTCCACAACCATGAGCACTAGAATCTTAACTTTCTACAGTTTAAAGGAGAATCTTCTTTAATTACCTGACGCCAGGATTTGGAGACTCATTTAAAAAAAATAAATGTATAGAATGGTATTGCAAGACTCAAAATTCCAGAAGTTGGCAAAGCTGCTAATTCTTCTTGGACATTGGCATAAATCAGGAGTAACTCCACCGACTCAATGGAGTGACACCATCCCAGTGAGAGTAGATGCAAGCTTCTGAAGCAGTTGTAAATTACCACTGATTAGACAAGGCTTGAATGCCTCTCTGCTAAAATAGAACACTGCAACTGGAGCAGCCCCAACCCCCATCTAGCCAGAACAGTTATTTTGCACTAATCCCCCACCTCTCTTGAAATATGTTTGCATTTTTAAAATAATTCACTTTCTCTTTGTGCTCCTTTTATCATTTGTCTTCTGTGACTATTTATTAGTACTACTGCAATAGCACCTAGGGGACCTACCAGTCATGACCTGGACCCCATTGTGTCAGGTGCTGTACAATTGCAGAAGGGAAGGGGGAAGAAAGACAGTCCCTGCCCCCAAAGTTTAACAAGCTCAAGCGTACAGTGAGAGAATAGGTGAGTACAGAGACGGGGGAGCACAAGGAAACAATGAGACAATATTCTAGCAAACAAGTTCTAAGAAGCCATTCATACAAAAAAGCATTCCCTAGATCAAATGAGTTACTGGCTTGAGTGGTTCTGGAATTACTGGTTGAAATCTCATAGCCTGCATTATGCAGGTGGGTCAGATTGGGCAATAATGGCTCCTTCTGGACATGAGAAGAAAAAGCTCCCAAGAAAATCCTTGAAAAAGCACATTTTAATGTGGACTATTTGACAAAAGTGAGCTGAGAGAGGCACAACGAACAATAGTTCAGAATGCCTCCCTTCTAAATAGCAGGTGAAACGTGCTGGTGTATGATTAGTTGCACACATCAAGCAGCAAAGGAACAGAAACAACAGAGCATGCTGTTTGTAACCCAGCAACAGCAGGCCTGAATTTCATGTTTAAAATATTCACAATCAGTGGTTTGTTAATTATCTGCAAACCACAAGGAAGCAATTAGTCAACAATTTTGAATCGGGAATAAAGGTAAACATTTTGCATTCTGCGGACAATTTGGGAGCAGAAAAGGAAGCCAAAAAAAAATGAACAGGCTATAAGTTATTTACCTGTCCTCACTCGAGAGCAAGTAGTAATGTCTATTCAGATTGTCAACTCTTAGGTGATAGACTCAGACTTGAAGGCCAAAAGGGACCATTGTGATCACCTAGTCTGACCTGCTGCACATCACAGGCTACAGAACCTCACCCACCCACTCCTGTAATAAACCTCTAACCTCTGGCTGAGTTACTGAAATTCTCAGATCTAGTTTTAAAGACTGCAAGTTAGAGAAACTTTGGGGCAGGAACCACCTTTTTTGTTCCATGCTGGTACAGCACCTAGCACAAGCAGGTTCTAGTCCAGGCCTGGTGCTCCTAGGTGCTGGATGACACAAACAAACGTGTGCCCAATCCTGATGTCTGATTCCTGCCTTCTACTGTTCAGCCTCTTCCTTCTGCCTCAAGGTCTCTGGATAGCTGCTACAATCCCGTTTGAAATGATCTCCTGGTGATAACGGACAATGCTCTGGAAAGGGAGGGCAATATTAGAGAAACTGGCAGTTTGATTAAACCACGCAAGCTTTCTGCAGCCAGACTGCTGACAGGATGTGAGGTTCCTGTCTTCTCTAATGCCCCTGGGACGTTTTTTGAGGAATATAGCACAGTGAATTTACCACTCGTTTCTGTGCTTGCCATGGACTATAATTGCTTTCTTTGCTGATGGTGGAGGAAGGAAGATGTTTTATGCCAGGAGAACAGAGAGTCACAACTGGAAATTCTTGGTGATTAGAGACTTGTGTCTGGGGACTCAGGGGAGAAAATTCTGCAGATTCTTTACCTGTTTTGATCTCTTGGGAAGCAGCATGTCAGAGTTAAAACCAGTAGAACGCATTGGGAGGCAGGAGAAGGAAAGGGACACTCAAAGATTCAAATGAAAGCTCAAGAGACCTGTTAAATTGTTACACTGATGTTTTTCTATCAAAAGTTGTTTGACCTTTTAACCAACACCATAGGTGCCCTAAAGAACCGTTAGGTGGCCCCTTGTGAGTGGGTTAGCACTGCCACGCCAAGTCCCATGAGTAAGGACCAAGGCACAAGCTCAGCTTAACAACTTCTGTTTATTAGCGGAAGAGGATACAGAGGCAGCTCTCTCTCCAGCTTCTGGTGCTGTGGGTACAGCCAGTTTTTTTCTCCTGCCCAGGCAGGAAACCCTACAGCTTTCTGTCCCAGTTACTTCCCTAGACAGAGGTCCTTCCTACCTGGGAGGAGTCATGCCTTTCCACAGCTGTCTTTGGGTAGGCTACACACAGATCCAGCCAGCCTAGGGACTCGGCTACAGAGCAATCTTGCAACTGGAATCAGACGTACAGTAGTCCCGGACCCAAAGAGCTTATAAAAGTTGTGATGTTTCACCCCATATTTAGCTTAAATTATCCCTTAATTATTTTTGTTCTAAGGATAAGCAGATTCTTATCTTCCTGAACCAGTCTGGGTTTCCCCAAGCAAATAAACTAATAGAGCAGTTGGAATGATTTATTGTTATCTGGAGTCCTGCCTCCATCTTACCCACAGTATGTCTTCAAGAGGGTCCAACAAAATAAGGGGTTCACAGTGCTCAATCTCAGCTCCCCTTTGTAGCTTCAGTTGCAGCTTTGCCACAAGCCCCAGGTAAGGGGTAGCACATGCCCCCACTGCCCCTGCAGTGGAACAAACCAGGGGCCATATTGTTACTATTTAGACAACCTGGCCTCTGGTTTCCTTCTTGATCCAGAGGGGAAATAGTCTGTGTCAGCACTAAACCTCGCACAGATTGC
This sequence comes from Mesoclemmys tuberculata, assembly GCA_007922155.1. Lineage (NCBI taxonomy): Eukaryota > Metazoa > Chordata > Testudines > Chelidae > Mesoclemmys > Mesoclemmys tuberculata. The sequence continues at coordinate 57,503,839 of ML675609.1, forward strand.
TTCCCCCTCTGCTCGGGCCAGCGCTTGTTCCTTGTTCACACCTCTTGCCACCCACCTGCATAGGAGGAAAAGTGGCCCTTCATACAGTGCTCTTCCCTCCGCCCTGCTACCCGCAATATGGTTCCTGGTGGAGACGAGTTAAGGGCATCTCTTACTTCCCTGAATGGACTTGTAGAGCGGCAACCATCAATCCTTCCTCATCACAAGAAAACCTTGGCTAACTGCATCTTCCCTTTCTAAACGCCCCCTGCAGTTTCATGCATAGTCAATAATCTCCATTCTTAAACAAGACACCATATATCCTGTAGTATTACTGGGCCCTGTTCAAGTAGCAGCTGTATTCCAAGTAGCAGCTGTATTACAAACCAAGTAATCACATGTAATGTTTGTAAAGCACTCCGTGAACCTTTGGGATCATGGGCTGTATAAGAATGCAAGCTCTTATTATTGATGATACTGGACACTTAGTGATCAGCGCGGATACCAGTGAGACACAGTACGGCTGATTTGCAGATCAATAAGGTTTAACGTGCAAGGTTTTCTATAACTATACTAGTTAAATACAAAGCCGAAAATGAACGGCAATATATCATACTCACTAAGCCAACTGGAAGATGTCATGCTACAGGGGTCAGAATAGCTAAGCAAGCCACTGAAGCTATGCGAGACCTGTAGGACAGTGGTCAAGCAACTCAAATAGTACTGGGACGCCAACAATTACTACGGATTGAGTCAATGCATGAGGGAAAAGGGCATCAAAATGGCATTTAAAATGGTGTAAGAAGCTTTCCATAAAGCTATTAAGAAATTAATAATTACAGGAAGGCAGAGTTAATTGCATTCAGAAGATCAATGCGGCTTTTAATGAAGAAAAACGTCAAGACCCAAAATAAAAATCCAGATAAGAAGCCTCTGAGGTTCACCGCCCCCCCACCGCTAGATAAGTGGTGCATTAGAATGAGAGCTCTTCCAGCCCTTTGCTCCACACCCACACAAGTAAACAGAAGTTTTGAGCTGTAAAAAGCAGATATATTTGGCCTTTGATTTTGACTGATGAATGCAAAGTGGTATGTGAATTGCTGAGTGCCAGCATCAGTCATCTGCAGAGCTGGGAGAATCAGGTTCTTTTGGTACGTGTTGCTACTAGTTGGGACGCTGCTGGTCCTCAAGACCCTGTGCCAGCCACTCTCCGTGGCTCCAGGATCTCAGTTCAGTTGCAAGGGAGCCTGCCTTTACACACTAGTGTCTGTAGACGAACTGCTATAAAACGGTCAGCTCATCATCAGCCCTTGCCCGGGGTTAAGAAGACTGAGATGAAAAAGGGGCAATTTTTACTGCACCCATCAAGGATGTGGGGTAGCTGGGAGGGGGCGGGGGTTTGAGCAGAGACATCCCTGTATTCACACCCTACACACTACTGCAATAATATTTGTACAAAATATATCTTGTGAAGTATCATATGAAAGCTAACTCCACACCGATTATCAATATCACTGCAGAATGCAAATGGCGACGTTATCAATTCCCTCTGTATGAGGTCACTAGAATATATTCAAGATCAGACAGCCTAGCCTAGGTAAAGGTGATAACAGTTCTGCCCTAGACAAGGGAATGGAGTTTACCTTAATTTACACATTAGCAGTAAACAATGCCATTGAGCTAAACCAGGGAGGGACACGGGGGCGAAGGGGGATACTGAACTTGAGAAGCAGGGATTAACATTGCCCCTCCATGCCAGAGACACAAGAAAAAGAATCCCCAGGAGGCCATCCTGACTTTTAAGATAAAGGCCTCCCTTTAGGGATATATATATAAATGAGAGAGAGACAGAGACAGACAGAGACAGAGAGAGAGACAGACAGAGAGAGAGACAGAGAGAGAGAGAGATTCCAAAGGGACAGTCGTGTTAGTCTGTATGCAGCAAAAACAACAAGAGTCCTGTAGCACTTTAAAGACTAACACATTTCTGCAGGCATAAGCTTTCATGGGTTGCAACCCACTTCATCAGATGCAGAGAGACTCCCTCTTGATTCTTTACCTTAAGGAGACAAAGAAACCAAGCAATTTGATCTTTGTGATGGGTCATGGCCAGGCCAGCCACTAAGAAGCTGGAGAGGAGACGGTTCAAGATGGTTTCTCACAGGCTGTATCTTGCTAGATGAAGTTTTAGTCTTTGAAAAGACTATTTTCACTTTTGTTTGCTTGTAACCACATCTATCTTGATCCCTTTTACTGAACTCACGTAATCCATGCTTTTTTGTTAAGAGATTTGCTTGGTTTCTATCATAAACTAGTTCAGGGCTGTGTTGGAAGGGAGGGGTTTTGTTTACCCCAGTAAAACTGTGATGTACTGACTCTTGAAAGAGAACAGCAACCTCCATCTCTTCTGTGATGGCGCAGCAGCAGCGGCTCTGCATTGCAAAGCCACATCTCTGAGATGTTCTTGGGCTGGAGTTTACGCATTGTTACCGGCTAGGCAAGGTTTGGGCTGGGAATGCCTGGAGGAGTTTGCTGGTGAAAGAGACAGACATGTGACGGGGCATTGCCGTACACAGTCTAATCTCTAACACATCTCTGCTGAGGAAGAGAGGTGATACAGTAGCTCACAGCCCTGGGTATCCCCAGTACAGGGATATTGTCCAGCCAGGCCAAGAAAAGGAAGGTCTTTTATGCTCTCACTTCTTCTTTACTTTTTCCCTGGCTATTGCATGGGTAAGCCAGAGGTCATCACCACAGTCTGGCCTGCGGGTAAGGATTCTTCACTACCTCCTCTTCCCCAGGAGCAAGTCATCTGAAGGGGACACAATAGGGAGACAGGACCATTGTCCCTTCCCCTACTCTGCCCCAATGGGTCACTCAGACTGCATATTACCCCCCATAGATGCTGGGGCATTCTTGGACTCCCCCAGGGTGAGTGCAGCTCTGCACCACATGGGGGACATGTGTAAATCACACCATCTCGCCCCACCTTGAGAAAGATGAACATTGCCACATGGCTATGGTAGGCAAAGCATTAGTTAAATGTAATCTTCTGTCTGATCACAACATGCTGGGGAAAAAAAAATAGTACTGACCCTCTGACGAAGCCGAGACCAGTTAGAACACTGGCCAATGTACCGTGGGAAATAATTCTTCATAGGCCAGAGGATCGGAGTGAAACACTGGGACATATTCTCATCTGGTGTCAATGGAGCTACACCAATTTACCTCAAAGGAGCTGTGTTAGTTTACATCAGCTGAGGGTCTTAGCCACCAAGTTTAAAACTGGGCAAATTTAGGGGACTTGTTTCCCTTGAGATTGGTTTATAACATCATTATCACATCAGAGAAGTTAAGATCATGACCGCAAGAACAGAAAACACTCTTCTCGGAAACAATGTCAGGGCACAAGGAAATCCTGCAGCCTTAAGCCTTTTACCTTGTTGGCAGGTAGCAACAAGCAGAAAAGCCGCTGTTATTCATTCCCTAGCCTTCTGCAATAGGGAAAACATGAGAAAGCAGGAGAGAGGACAATTGCCAAAGGATTTGGGGGATTAGAGAGGATTTAGGAGAAAAGACACTGTAGACTGATAAAACGATGCCAGTAATTTGGGGAACCTGAATTGTCTAATACTGCATGAGGACTCTGACACAGATAAAAGATTTACCAACAAACAAAATAGTTATGTAATGAAACTACAAATCTGCTCTCCTCATCTTCACAAGGTCAACTGTTATCTCTCTTGATTTGCTATATATCACTGTTACAGGATTGCTCCTCACAGCCACACATCTCAGCCTATAAACTTGACAATGCGTTGCCTTTGTTGAAATATACTGAGTAAATAGTCATGAAAGATTCCCTATCTTTGAAACAGGAAATCTCTCTGGAACCAGCAATCTCTATCTCCGAAGAGAAGACATGTTTTAAGTGTGATGCTTGTGTGTTCACAGAAGGTGAGATAGACAGCTAGACAAAGAAACACCAGGGACCTGCATACTTCAAGGACTTTGTAATGGTGCACAAGGCCTTTTGCAAATAGGTTAGTATGAAGTCATATCTCAGTACACAGCCAGAACGCATTACCATCTGTTGGAGGGTCAGCTACCTCCTGAACGCCACTTCCCCACCCCGCAGCCAGGGGTGACACTGTGGCACGCTAGCTCTGTTTTCCCTCTTCAGGGCCCATTAAGAACCATAGAGTCTTTCATACGGCTGCTGTCCCCCTGTCTGGGGCTTGTTTAATAATAGAAACTGTTCAACTTTATGTGGGGGCCTTGAGGATGGCTTTGATCACCCCAGTTCAAAAGTACATACGTAGCTCTGGTGTCTTACCCTTCCTGAAGCTCTTCAAGCTGCCACTCCTAGCCTTCTGGTCGTCACTTCCAGGTCCCAACCCTTCTCATATTGCAGTTTCCTCCTCCCCGTTTCCCTTTATAAGAATGGTTGTCCTCGACCAGGCCACATCAAGGCTGCTCCTGAGGCACTGGTGGGCTGGAGCACTTTCCTCTTCAAGGACCCAGTCCACCCCATGAGACCATCTGATGGCTGTTGGACGTCCCACACACTGGGGGTTTCAGGCCATAACCTAGTGGAGAGGAGTTTTCATAACAACCTCAACTGTAAATCCACATTTTCATCACAGAAGGGCCAGGATTGAAGCGGTATTAAACAGTGAGCAAACGCTGGTCAGGTGGTGAGGGTAAATGGTGCATTACTTCTACTCTGTTATCTAACTAGGTTTATCATCCTTTACAGTCTTCATGGGGAGTTTGAATATCCAAGAAAGGTAGCATCTAATGATCCTAGGTATTTACCATACAAGCCATATGCTTAAGCTGAAGATGCACATCAGTGGATGAAGGGCAGATCGCTTTTCAAGAACATTTGCGTGTAGAGAAATCTCAAGTATTTGGAATCCAGGAGATGGAGTTAAGGCTGCACTTAGACTCATAGACTCAGACTCCACTGACTCCCAAACAAGGGATCCAAATGACCTTAAACTCACTCCGTATGGAGAACTAGACAACAATTTCTCTTTGTATGAATTGCAGATGCTCTTCATGCAACAGAACATGGGTTTCCTAATATATCTGTCCATATGTGTCTCAGATACTAAGTCTGATTGTCATTATAATAATCTTTACTGTTGTGAAGAGCTCTAATTGAATCTTTTGGGAACACGGGGATTGATTCACCACCATATTACAGCCAGCAGAGTTGCGCCAGTGGGAAACCGAAGTAATTCAGCCATGAATTGGGCCCATCATTTTAGTATCTCGAGAAATGTTGGTTTTTATGTCTAGTGACATTTGAAGAATTGGCTGCCATGTGGAATCCAGGTCTCAAGCTTATGGTATTCAGTACCTCCTGTAAGGTAATGGGTGCCCTCAGAACCTAACAGCATGTGGCCTTTAATGAAGATTTTGTATTTTTTCTTATACTATGAATGACAGTAAAGAAAGCACTGAAGTAGCACCTGTTAAGCTTTGCTATCAAATACCTGACCTCAGGAATGTAATGTACTCATGAGTTTCTTCCAAGCCTGTTTAGTTCAGATTAGGATTTAGGTAACAAAGGCTATTCAAGTTACCCCGGGATCTAGCTAGAAAGCCAGGAAGAACTACATGGTCTGTCTGAATCCATTGACCTCATTAAAGAATTCTCTTCATCATAACTGAGTCCCAAGTCATACAAAGGCAAAAATACAAGTATAAAGCAAGGCCGCTTTATTTAAATGCATGCCAACCTCTAGCCACAGCAAAGACACTGGGGAATCCCACCAGTCCTTTGGTCCCCAAACTGCTACCCTACCTAATAAATTAGAAAGAGTAGCTCCAACATGCTAACTAACTTGCTGGCATTTAGCCAGGCTATCAGATCCAACACGAATTGCCATATTCCCCAGTGATAACTATGAAAAAGCTCATTCAAATGCTGTCTCTTGGAAATAATGCACTTTACCAGTCAGCAGAATATATTAACCATGGCTTTTTAATTCTAACTGATAGCCCTTTCTTTCGCTCCACTCCTGCATGGACAGAAGACATGCGTTTGTGGTCAGGATATGTATATTTAGGTCGCTGGAGGATTCCCCCTGCATTATACCTGGAATAAAAAAAAAAAAAAAAGCTATTGTTGCAGGCATATGCTTTCAGGTAAAGCCACAAGGAAACATTGGTTGCCTGTGGTGGCTAATCCCATCATCTTTCGAAGAAACGAGTGTGAAATAGTCTTTGGAGGAAGCATTAAAGGAAGCTGGTATGCTTAGATTGTTTTTTCACTTCCAAGCTGTGTACATATCGGACAAAGGAACCCTTTGAGAATCCAAAAGCTCGACATCTGTGACATAGCATACAAGTGAATCGCAGAATCTTCAAGTCCTGAGTCAGTTTTCTCACACACACACACACACACACACCCAGCTCAGGCAAAATTGCCATTGGCTTTAATGGTTGCTTGGACACAAAACATCTTCTGAATTTGACTCCTGTGAGATTAGAGCTAGAGGAGACTATTGCCGAGTGCCCCTCTTCAGAATTGTCCCTTGACTTACAGTGAATTGAACAAAATATTTTTGGTAATGTCGCTGGGTTTTCACTCATTGTGGTGTGGGGGGGCACCTCTTTATGGCTCATCTGGGGATTAGCTCACCACTGGTTTGACACCTCCCCTTGCAGTTTCATCTCCCCTTTGTCCCAGTCTCTTACCTTGGCAGCCTCTCTCATGTTCCACGCATTTCAACGCTTCCCCTTTGTGGCTTGGCCCTTCATCCAAGTCACTGTAGTTTTCCCTCTTTCATAGTATCAATGTTTGTACACAAACCACCTCAGACAGTCTTCAAAGTCCATTCTTCTATCTGCTGGGTACCCCCTTTCCTCAGGGCTAGGCTCCCTCGTTTCCTTGTTCCTAATGCACGGAGGGTGGCTGCAGTCTTCCTCATTGTGGCCATTTCTGTTGCCAGCTTTCTGGCTTTATACTAGCCCAGCCCACACATATTCAACTGAGCTTCATCCTCCAATTAGTGGATAATTCTCCAACCTAATCCCCTCATGTGGATTTTATCCCCCCAGTTGGTCCTTTCTCAGCTTCCTTACTCCTTTCAGGGGTAGTGTGGGGTGAAAACCCCATCATAGGTGAATCTAATAAATTAACCAAAAAATGCTTTCAGGGGGGTGTCATGGTATCCACATCATGATACGCTCACATAATTTTTAAAAGATGATCCCTATGTTCAAAAGGCTGGGCATGGCTGGTGGAGAAACCATGGAAATTATAGAAAGAAGAAGAGGTAGCTGTGAAGCAATCACAATTAGAAAAATAAGCAGCAGGCAAAGCACATCAACTACATGGCCATAGGAAATGCTTCCTGCTATCGAACCGGTATTTTCCTTGTAATTATTTGATCCTGTAGCTCCTGGTTAGACCTCTTTTCTCAGGTAAAGAGTGGCAGATGAAGTGACATGGCCACAGTCCCACAGCAGAGCTGAAGATGGAATCCGTGTCTCTTGAGCTGCAGTGAGATGCCCTGTTATCTGGTCCATGTTTCATTGGTGCCCTATATTGACTATCAGACGCTCATGGGTCACTCCAGCTCTCTCCCTGCTCGTCTCAGAACAGCTCCTGCAGATCAGTGCTGAAAGGGCTTGCCCTGCCCTTTAAGGGGTTTCCAATGCACAAGAGCCTGTGTTCAGGATTTCATACAAGGTTAAGCTCTAACCTCCTGAGTGGGTTACTTGTGGAACTAGGAAGAGAAATTGTCTCAAGCCCACGTCACTTTTTCTTCATATGTAGCTACTGTACCCTGGACAGAACTTTCCATGGTGTGTGTGGGAGGGAGGGAATGGAACAGCAGTGGGGACTGCACAGAGAGATACCCTCAAAACATGGGGAAGTTCATTTTAGCGTCGCAGGAGTGGCTGACTTTCTCTTCCATTTACGCAGGACCAGATCTGTTCATCGGTTGCCCCTTTCATTCATGGAACTGGATATAGGTGAACAATTGTGCTTTATGCTTTCAGCATCACAGAGAAGACTTCCAATAGCAACACCTCCCTCTAGCGTCGGGGAAGAGAAGACATCCTACTGAGTAGCTGGCTGTGTACACCTGTCTCAAAAAGTTACACAGCTCAATGGCCTGGCCAACCAGACTTTCACTGGCTACAAGTACATCCCTCATTCTGTGGGAGAAGATCATATTCTTCCTCCACTTTTCTGCAATAGACTTATTATAGTGGAGCTTAATAAATAAAATTCTCTCAGACTTTCCCTTTCTTCCAGATACAGACTAGTACTATATTACTCCATACAGCATTGCTCATAAGTGCCTGTCATCTGGGGGATAAGACAATCTTCATTTCTCATCCACAAAAGTATTCCCCCCACCCCCATTCTACATTCCCCAAGCAGCACTTTGAATGGCAACAATAGAATTCATTACCCAGACTAGGCTTCTGTGACTTGATAATTCATTCCCCTTGTTACTCACTGTTCTGTCATGACAGCTGAAAGAAGGAGTCTTGATCTTGAAGGTAGGACAATGATACAATATATTTCCAATCAACTGCTGGAAGAAAGGTTACAACCTGCTTCATGCAGAATTCAATTAGGTATCACACAGAGGGAAGGAGAGAGTCTGCATTAACTACTATAGATGCCACAATCCTTTCAAGTTACTCTGAACTCCATCTTCTTCCTCTAAAGGATTTTTAACTAATTGTGGTGCTAACAGAAAGAAGGTCTGTTCTGCTAAACCCGAGAGAGATCTATTTTCCTTCAATATACTTAGAAGGAAGTTCAAAGACTCGGATGCTTTGTGGAAATCAAAGAAAATATTCAACTGAGAAATAATTCGGCCTCAGTCTATCTAATTTAGCTGGCAAGGTATTTCTATCGCGTCTCACCATGGTATCTGAGCACTTATGTGACATGGTGAGGGGGTTTCCTCCTAGTTTATTTGCATGACTAGCTGAGTCCCAGCAAGTCATCTTCAGGTAAATTTGTGGATAAAATCAAGTAGATATGGACCAAACTCCCTGTGTCCTTAGAGGAAGGACCATATTTGATGAGATCATATATTGAGTCTTTTTTTCTTGGGTTTTGGACACTGCTGGTTACAAAGATTCTGAACATGTCAGAAAAAACATTAAAGCACAACCTAAGCTTTGCATCCTTGCCCTTCCTGGCTGCAGAAGGCCAGCTGGGAAAGACGAGATCTTCCACTGATGGAGAATATCAACACCTTCTCTAAGGAGAGCAGGGGGCAATCGACGTAGCCTTTTGGAAAATTGGAATTTGCATCCCATGGAAAATTCCAGTGTTTCAACATTTGTTTCCATCTTGAATCAGGATGCAAAGTTGAAATACTGACGTTTTCATACAAAATGTATTCCAAAAGATTTTTGATTAGGAAACAGTGTAACATTTCGCTTTGGCATTTTTGGTCAAAACATTTTGATATTCCTGAAATAAAAATATTTCATTTTGGTTTGTGGAACTGACTCAAAACGTTGTGTTTCGAGTGAGTTCAACATTCAACCGCATTATTTGGTTGTGGCATGTTGCCTCATGGGAGTTGTAGTTCGGATTCTTAATGTCCCCTTCCTGTAAACCCCCCCCCCCCTTTTTTTTTTTTTTTGCAATTTTGCATTGGATTATGATCTTGTCCTGGCCGTGGAGAAAGACCAAATGCCTATGCTGATATTATTAATTGTTTGTATTACTGTACACCTCAGACTTCTAGTCATGGGCCAGAATCCCATTGTGTTAGGTACTGTACGAACAGCAGAACAAAACAGATGGTAATAAAAATCATAATAAAGTTATTCAATTCATCAGCCACTGTCAACACTGTGGAGAAGGAAAGACTGTCAATGTACCCTATGGCCCCTGGCAGGAGTGGGCAGAATTGGCACAAAATGATACCATTATTTTCAACTGAAAAGATCCCAGAGGGTAATGGTGGGTAATAGCCATTGAGACAACAGTGTGTCTGCTCTTTCAGCCACCATATTACTTGTGTAGGAAAATTAGTGAGAAGACAAGTCTGGAAATGCACTCATTCTGCAGATGGCATCTAGCTTTAGAGGCCCGATCCTCGGACTCTCTTTGCCAATGCCTATCCGTTCGTTTGCATCTGTTGCAGCACATCATTAACCCCGATTGCTGGGTTAGCCCCTGCTGGGGCCCTTTGCCATGAAAGGAAGGGTAACCTTGTGGTTAAGGCCCTGGACTGTGAATCAGGGCTAGATTTGATCCCCAGCTCTGCCACATGGGATATTGGGGTGAGCCATGGCGGGGGCTCTGGGTGAGGGAGGCTTTCTGCTGCAGACTTCGCAGGAGGCAGCTGTCGGGGATTCCGAAACAGCCTTGGGCAAGAGGCATGCTAGCTGCAGTACACGGCACTACAGAGATCCCAGGCAGCCTATGGCCCAGGGAGGCTGCTGTTACTTACACAGGTGCCCAGGACCAGTTATGCCAGGGCCGCCCCTGTGCCTACAGCAGCTGAGAATCAGGAGGGTGAAAAAATGGCTTCAAGTGACCCCTATTTTAGAGGCAGAGCAGAGGACCCCCCCCGCCGCTTCAGCTCTATAAGATGAGGACTTCGTTTGTATGGTTATCTGAAGCTGAGGGGAGGTCTATTTCTGGGAAATGTTTTGCCCATTTCATATTTTTACTTCATGGCATATCCACCCATAGCACAGGAGGGGCACTTACAGTTAAGCTCTGTGAATAAACATTTGTATTGTGAGTTTGTTTACTATGTATTGTACGGGCATCTCACACAACGGGGCCCTGATCTTGGTTGTAAGGCACTAATATAAATATAGAAAATGTAACAACAACAGTAATTATGCTTTACAATTATGGAAATCAGGGATTTACAATTAAACCACAATGAGTTTAATGAAACCTGAATGGCAGAATCTATTATGTTCCAAAGTTTGCTTGGCAAACAAATATGAGTTAATGAGAAAGCTGCATCCTTCCAGCAGAGATTCCTCCCATCTTCCCTCCCCCAATTAGCTTGTGAGCACAACACTGAAGAGAAAAATCCATGAGACTTCAAAGTAGGTCTGTCTTGAATGGATGCAAAGGACAGGCCTATGAATAATGCTGTGGGTCTGATCTGTAGTCCATCCAAAACACGAGCTGATTGGTTACGAATAGCGCTCTGCCCACTGTGCTGTTAGAAGCACAAATCATTTTGACTTATTTTCCTTTAATGCGTTTATGCTAAGTGAATGATTCTGCAACTGATCACCCTGAAACTTACACTTGATAGTCCACCTGTGCCAGTTTAATTCTACAGGTCCAAAAAAATGCACATCTCAGATGACTGCCCTCACATTTCTATTTTTAAACTGCTGCAACAACCGTCTATTGCATGTCCTTTAGAGACACATATTAAAAGAAACATCTTATGTGTTAATTTCTAGACTGAGTTTACAGCATAACTGTCTGGAAAAAAAACCCATCATACATGGAACATGAATAAAGAGACTACAGGGTTTGGGAGTTAAGGTCTAGTACAAATGTTTCAGATTATTTGTTTGAATAGAGAAGTCCACATTAATTAATATTGAAAAAAACTTGTGAGTTGCCTGCAGCAACCAGACATAAGGGAAATAAAATCTTATGCTTCTGGGCATTAATGGATCATCTGTAGTGGAATAGGAGCTTAGACTCCAATCCAGCAGTCCCTCCCAGTTCACATGCTTAAGTCCCAGTAGCTTTAGTAGAGTTTAGGCATGTACTTAAAATTACGTACATGCTTAAATACCTTGCTGAAGTAAAGCTTTAGACAGGAATTTTGCCTATCACTCCTTGTAGAGCATTGCACAAAGAACTCTCAGTTATAAAATCATACCCATGCGTGAAGGTCTACACATACAAGTCCTACCGAATTAAACGGGGCTTAAACTGGCACAAGGGTCCACCTAGAGGGATCAGATTGCAGGACTGAAAATTCAGTGAGCTGCCTTGTGAAAACAGCTGGCCTTCCTTTGAAGCATCATTTACGATCCACTGCCAGAGATCACATACTGGACTTCACGGTGGAGTTAAATCGGTCTTTGCTAATTCTGATGGGAATTTTAACTTAACGGCTCCTCACTCAGCTACCCTGAAAAGAAGTATTTTTAATTTCATTGTCTTTTTAAATTCCTTGCAGCTGGCGAGCTCTACTGGGTTTTTGCCATGACAGTACAGTGCCCTTAACTGAGACCTCCTTAAAAAGAATATTCCTCGCAGCTGGTACTAACTGGCATTGTTATTGGCTTCCCAAATGACACGGTCAAGAATGGTATGGGCCATAGAGATTGAATCCTATTAGCCCCACAAGTGGTCCCTCCAATAGCAGGGTGGAAATGCTTGAGCAGTGCAAATACAGTGCCACTTCGCCTGCTTGTTCTGTGGGTAAATGGAAGACTAAATTCCACCAGGTTATCTACCCAGAAAATTTTAGCATGCTGTTAATCACTTAAAAACATAGCTGAACGTAAGCAGACTCAGCCAAATAGATTCACGGCATGAGCAGGGTTTTGCTTCAAATGACGCAAGCATCCAGACAGTCTCCCAATAAAGAATAAAAAGAGGCACATTTGAGAGACGGGACAAGTGCCGGGGAGGAAATACCATGCATGATAACATATCCTGAGAGCTGGTAACGTACCAGCAGCGTTCTGTCAATTTGTCTGGCCAGGGAAGGCTGGTTACAGCAAATGACATGCTAAAGCCCCAATGCAATAACTATTCCCGTCCTCTGCCACTCACTTTGCTCTGTGCCTGCTCCAGCACACATTGTTGCCAGGAGGCCCTTTCGTCTGCAATGGCACCTGAAACTAAAGGGCAGTGAAGATAAAGGGAAACAGCAGCAGCGGTGGTACACAGGGATCGTTACCATTTAGCCGTTATGAAATTTTGCTTACATGTTCCTCCCAGGGGAAAGAGACTCACTAGGAATATATCATTCTCTCAGACTGGCTAGGAGAAAGGCCATCAGCCACCCCAGGCAGAGGCTGACCAATGGCTTCATTCAACCATCTGACTTGTGTTGGATCTAGTTATAGGTGGAAAGAGACAAAGTACTGCTCAGTGGCCTCACAGATCCATAGGCCAGAAAAGTACACTGTGATCACCTCAGAGACTCCAGGTCAGAAGGGCCCAATGTGATCATCTAATCTGACCCCCTGCACAATGCAGATCACAGAACCTCACCCACCCACTCCTGTAATAAACATCTAACCTATGATGGAGTTATTAAAGTCCTGAAATCATGGTTTCAAGACTAAGTTACAGAGAATCCACCAGCAAGTGAGCTGTGCCCCATGCTACAGAGAAAGGTGAAAAACTCCCAGAGCCTTTGCCAATCCGCCCTGGGGAAAAATTCCTTCCCAACCCTAAATATGGTGATCAGTTAAGCCCTGAGCACATGGGCAAGGCTCACCAACCAGACACCCAAGGAAGAATTCTCTGTAGTAACTCAGAACCCACCCCATCAAACGGCCCATCACAGGCGATTGTCTGACCTCTTGTACAAGACTGACCACAGACCTCCTCCAAAATAATTCCTAGAGCAGATCTTTTAGAAAGGCATCCGATCTTGATTTAAAAATTGCCAGTGATGGAGAATCCACCACGACCTGTAGTCAATTGTTCTGATGGTTAATTACCTGCACTGTTAAACATTTACACCCTTTTTCCAATCTGAATTTGTCTAGCTTCAACTTCCAGCCATTGGATTATGTTATCTTTCTCTGCTAGACGGAAGAGAACGTCATTGTAAGCGGGCGCTGCGGTCTCCCTCGGGGTTGGAGGCCGGGGGAGGGCCACAGCCAATAGGGCGGCGATACAGGCAGCCAGATAAAACTGCCCGGCAACGGGAGGGGGTTGGACCGGCCCGCCAGCCTGCCCATCAACCTGCAGGGCCGACCCGGATAGGACCAACCAGGCAGCCCAATCGGCGGGCAGGAGGCGGGCCCTACCCAGGAAGGGGCGGTATAAAGACGCAGCCCCTGGGTCCAGTAGGGGGAAGTCAGCCCTGGGAGGCAGACGTGCCGCCCAAGGCTCCCGTCAGGGAAGAGAAGGCCTGCTACAGGCCAAGACTGTGCCGACCGGTGGATGAGCCCCAGGACCCAGACTGGGTAGGACCTCCCGGGGCAGGGGACTGGGAGTGGCCGGCGAGCCCCAAAGACTGGCCGACAGGCCCCGAACCCCAGGCCTGGCCTGAGGTCCCGGGCCGACCACAGTGGGTGACCCCACCGGAAGCAGGGCCAGACCTGGAGGAGCTGCCAGCCGCTGACCCCCCTGAAGCAGGACCCGACCTTGAGGAGCTGCCCGACGCCGACGACTTGCCCCCGCTGCCGCCGCCGGACGTCGACGGATGGGTAAGCCTGCCCTGGACTGCGCACCCTGCCCCCGGGTTGATCGGGGTCAGCTCCAGGAAGGGTGAGGAGGAAGTAGCCCAGGGGCAACCAGACATACTGGTTAGCGAGGGGGCAGAGCCGCCGCGGCGTGTTGCGGCCGGATCCCCGCCGCACCAGTGGTATTCGCAGTGCCACTGGTAGGGCCCTGGGCTGGGACGCAGTGGAGACGGGTGGGCCTGCGTCCCCCTCCCCCCTCCTATACCCGCACTTGCCAGCGAGTGAGAGGAAGAGGGAGAGTCCTGACCCGCCGGCCAGACGGCCGGGAGACACCCGCCTGCTTGCCTGCTGCCCTGCTGCCCAGGGAGCAGGCCCTGAAACTGCTTGCTTGCCTGCTGC